>CM048844.1:70789034-71989034 GCA_026545765.1 Plantago major | reverse complement strand
ATCACCCGCTAATTCTGCTTCTAAGCGGAGGAAAATCACCTATGAAACTATTCCCAGAAAGCTTCTTTCCGTTCATGAAAAAGTCGAGGTCGCTCACTCATCTTTCTGCTTCTATTTTACATTTCAACTGCATTTTCATTTTATTCATACTCCATATCTGTGTTATACCTTCCTTTTCTGTTCTTGCATGTGGCTTTTTCTTCCCATTCCTTGCTTGTGGATGTCATATGTAATACGATGATTCTGAGGTGCTTATTGACCTAATTGATTTGCTATGTAAAGACATTAAATTGTTGCAAGATCGGATTTTTATTCCCTTTTTTTTTTTTCCTACTAAAGCAAATAGCTATAGCTGACGAGTTTATGTGTTTTAATCCACAAATTTACATTGTTCTATCTAGATAAGGGGATAATGTAGTTGTCAACATCTTCACGGGTCGGATCCTACTGTTTTCGGTTTCCTTCTTCCCTTCATCTGTATTAAAGATTTTGTTTTTGTACTTCGTTGTCAACAGGTAAGGAGATTAGAGGATGGATTTCTTGGATCATGGCACACTGCAACTGTAATTTGCTGTGAACATCTTTCACGTTTGGTTCAGTATGATCACATTCTTAGTGATGACGGGTCCAGTCACTTAGTTGAGTATGTGAAGGTAACTCCTTTACTTGATGGACTTGTCACTCGAAAAATGGGGATGTCAAGTAACTATCCAAGTATCATAAGGCCTTCACCACCTTCATGTATACTGGAGCCACAGCATCTCCACTATGGACAACTAGTTGACTGTTTCTATGGAGATGCTTGGTGGGAGGGTGTGATATTTGATGATAAAGATGGAGACCAGAATAGGAATGTCTTTTTTCCTGATATGGGTGACGAGGTATACGCTCGGATGAATATGCTGCGCATAAGTCAGGACTGGGATGAGGTTACTGAAGAATGGAAACCTCGAGCAAACTGGCTTTTTCTTGAAATTCTAGAGGAATTAGATCATGATTGGCCTTTACCTGTGTCTGTCAAGCAAATTTGGTACGAGTTGAGGGTTAAGAGCGGCTTTGGAGAGCTTAAGGATTGGAATTCTTCCGAACGAAGCATCTGGAGAAGCTTGGTGTTGGAGGTTTTGTCAGATAATTTCAAGATATGTTTTATGCATCTTGCGAAAGAACTAAATTCTGCCTGGGACTCAGCACTCTTAGGCCAATCCCTGTTGGATTTTTCAGAATCAGTGCTTGATTCCATTTTGCAAAGTGAAGCACTACTCAATGATCCTCCAGCTGATATACCATTTAAAGCTACTTGCCACTATCATCAGGTTGAACAGAGTGATACTGGTAATTTGGAACCTAAGATAAACTTGACAACTAGTGGAGAAGCTCTCTCAGTATCACATGCTCTGCCAACTTCATCGAATAATCCAGATGAAGTTTCTCAAACGGGTTACAGCAATTACGGTGATGAAGCTCTGAGCAATGGTGTTAGATTGTTAAATGAAGAGTCCATGCATACAAAGAGACTTGAGCGGATACCTGCACCTGACTTCATTCCTGCCTCGAACTACTTTCCAAATGCTATTGTTGAGGCTAATGAGATGTACAAGTTGCAGAACAACGTTACATCTCAGGTATCACTTAATGCTAGGAAACATCTATTGGAATTGGGCTGGAAAGTTGAGGTTGTGCAACATGAAAAGAGTGAGAGACTAGAGTATATTTCCCCTGATGGGAAACGATTTAGGTCACTTCGGAAGATTTGTCTACTGTTTGATTCTGTTGATCAGAAGTTAGCAATGCCATCTCCATTGTCTGCAAAGAGCCCAATTAGTAAGAAGGTTCCTTCTTTACATATTCAAAAGACCCAGACCCCCAATAAGTTGCCAAAGTCGTGCATCCCTGATGTAATTGTTGTTGAACCTGAATATTGCCCTGAATCGGTAAATGACTATTATAAAAAATGTTCCTCCAGTGGCCAAGGGAAACACTTGAAATTAGAAGCCTGGAGAGCCAAACAACACTTATCTGCTACAGGCTGGTCTTTTGAGCCCAGTGGAAACGGGGTGAAAAAACGGTGGCGGTACAAGTCACCAACAGGAAGATCATTTTCCACTCTTCGTGCAGCCTGCAAATGGTGTCTGCAACTTGGTACAGGTTCTCAGAATGATTGTGGACCTACTCAGGGAGAAATGGCAAATGTTAGTTCTCAGGATGCTTGTACATCTGGTTTAGTTGTTATAAAACCAGAATACTGCCCTGAATCAGTAGAACACTATTATAATAAATGTTCCTCCTGTGCGAAAGCCAAATATTGCAAATTAGATGCCTTGAAAGCAAAACAACATTTATCTGCTACTGGCTGGTCTTTTGATTACGTTCACAGACAAAACAGTTGGAAAATGAGGTACAGATCACCAACAGGAAGAGTATTTTACAATCTTCTTTCAGCCTGCAAATGGTGTTTTCAAGTTGGTACAGTTTCTCAGGATCACTGTGGACCTATTCTAGGAGAAACAGGAAATGCTAGTTTTCAGGATGATGGCAATTCTGCTCTAGGAGAAACAGGAAATGTTAGTTCTCAGGATGATTGCACCCCAGGTTTAGTTGTTATCAAACCAGAATATTGCCCTGAATCGGTAAATGACTACTATAATAAATGTTCCTCCAGTGGGCGAGGTAAAAACTGGACATTAGATGGCTTGAAGGTTAAACGACATTTATCTGCTACTGGCTGGTCTTTTGATTACATTTACAAACGGAGTCAAGACAGGTGGAAAATGCGTTTCAGATCACCCACAGGAAGAACATTTTACAGTCTTCTTTCAGCCTGCAAATGGTGTTTACAAGTTGGTACAGTGTCTCAGGATGATTGTGGACCTACTCTAGGAGAAATAGGAAATGTTAATTGCATTAAGGATTCTGCTGAATCTATTTCTGTGAATGGGTCAAATCTCCGACAAACGGTTGTGGATTCCGGGGAAAAACCCTCCTTGGTAAATGACAAATTTGAGAAACCGTTAAATCAGTCAAAGGGACTTGTTGAAATGATGGAAGTGGAAAAACACGAGAACCACCATCATAAACTATTTCCTAGTGGAACTTCGCAACCACGGAGGAGAGGAAGGAAGTCTCGTGGATTCAGAAAAGAAGGGAAGGCTATAAATACTTACTCTACTCCCGTTCAATCAAATAGAAGAGCTGGAGAAGTGGCCGAGTCTACTTCCCAGACGTCTAAGAACATTTTGTCTTGGTTGATTGATAATAATGTGGTGTTGCCAAGATCAAAAGTTCGGTGTCAGGGTGACAAGGACAGCCACCCAGTCCAACAGGGGAGAATAACTCGCGAGGGAATCAAATGTAGTTGTTGCCATAAAACTTTCTCGCTTGGTAGGTTCCAAAAACATGCTGGCATCACCAATTCCATACCCGCAGCCAATATATATTTGCTGGATGGAAGGTCTCTGCTAGACTGCCAGGCGCAACTGAACCAAAACAAGAGTAATGGAAATTCAAGGTCTGAATCATGTCAAAAATTGACAGGAAGCCAAGAAAATAGAACTAATGACAATGCATGTGCGATATGTCGCTATGGAGGTGAATTAGTTTTATGCGATCAGTGTCCATCTTCATTCCACACTCACTGCCTTGGTCTAAAGGTAAACTTGTTGATTAGTTGTCGAGTAGTCAACATCATTAAGTCCATTGGTCATTTTTGCACTTTAAACTATAGGAACTGTTCGTTTAATGATCTTATTGGTGCTCTGCAGGAGGTTCCTTCTGGTGATTGGTTCTGCCCATCATGCTGTTGTAAAATTTGTGCTCAGGGTGGATTCAACGATAAAATTGAACCTGTAACAGAGACCTCCATTCTCATATGCAACCAATGTGAATGCAAATGTAAGTTTATACCAGGAAATTTTTATGATACTGCAGATGCTTTTGTTAAGCTTTTGGATAAATGTATGCAATTCTATATCATAATTTACTATCATTTTCTTATGCAGATCATGTTGGGTGCGTAAACATTGAAAGAGTTCCACAGCTAGAACGTAATCCTGAAGGACTGTGGTTCTGTCGTAACACATGTGAACAGGTACGTGGTGGATGGAGCTCTTTACATCAGTTTTCCACTACATTTTTTGTTACTGCAGCAGCAAAATCGGGTTTTGCTGGTAAGGGGGTTCAACTTGTTTTGCTAGTTAGTAGTTCTAAATTCTGGACCTGTATCTCAAATGCCGGAAACTTATGCTGGATGTTTAAATATAACTAAGGTCAGCGCCATTTGATTATATTAGTATTTGATATCAACATCATAGTAATTAATCTATTGAGGAACCATTATCAAGGCTCCAAGCTCAAGTCAAATATTAAATTTATGAATATTCTTCTTTGATCTATTTGCTAGTTGCTTCTTGCTTGAAAAGGAAGAAAGAAAAAAAAAAGTTGATATACCTTACATATTATCCCTCTTTCATTAACAATCGAAGCAAAATCATAAGAAATCAATGACTTGTGTGCTAATTATTAAAAATGTTTGACTAGTTATTAAAAATGTGATTACATCGGAATTATAATTTTCTTTTACAACGAAGAATAGTGCAAGGAACGAAGAGTCGAACAATAAAACAAGACATTTATGATATAAAAATGCGCAAATGCATATGAAGCTCTAATGTTTATTTGCCAATTAGCAAGATTCATAAGAGACAATAAAAGTATTACAAAGAGACGGGCACATGGAGAAGGGTGGGGGTGGGGTTGGTGTGCATGAAATTATTTTCTATTCTTGCCGGCACAATTCTCAGAATTCAAGTTATAATGGTGTAGAAGTAGGGGCAAATTTTATTTAATTCTTTTTTGGGGAGGGTGATGTTTAAATCCTTCATGTACATATAGCTCTGCCACTGCATAGTGGTGTGTCGAATTGGGTTTGATTTTCACGTGTACTCTTTCATGTTGGAGTTATGAAAACTCTTCTGCCCTACATACTTTAGTCTTCAATTTCCTCAGCTGACAAATAGATATTGAGCCGTTTGACTTCATTCTACATTTCCATGAATTGAACAAATGGTTTTGATGGCCACTTGCTTTAATGCAGATATATTATGGTCTACGCAAAAGTTTAGGCATGCCGGTGTCTTTGGGTACTGGGAACTTGAGTTGGACTCTGGTGAAATACATTAAACCTGAATCTTATGTTCATGACACATTTGCTGCTGGGTATCTGATTGAGAGCCACAGCAAGCTTAATATTGCCCTGAGGTTGATGCATGAATGTTTTGAACCTATCGAAGAACCAGGCAGCAAGACTGATCTGGTCGAAGATGTCATTTTTAGTAGATCGTAAGATCATTCTCAATACTTTAATCCAAAGACAATTTAAAATATCAATGGTAACATTATACGGGGATGTACTGTCATATCCTAAACAGCAAATATCTTAATTTTCAGGTCTGAGCTGAACCGTTTAAACTTTCAGGGATTTTATACAGTCCTTTTGGAGAAGGATGATGAATTGATCTCAGCAGCTACAGTAAGGTATCTTTCTGTCTTCTGCGGGCTTAACTATAAATAGTTTGTGTCCTTTTAATGTTTTTTGCTGTCTGAGTAATGTGAAAATCCTCTTAAATTCCTAATTCAGGATCTATGGAGATAGAGTGGCAGAAATACCTCTTGTCGCAACATGCATTCAACATCGACGACTTGGGATGTGTCGCATCTTGATGAATGAACTTGAGAAGGTATCCATGTTCCAGAATACTAATTCAAGACCTTATATTATTAACCTCTATCATGGTTTCTCCTGTTCTCAATTCTGCTCTTTATATTGAAGAAACATACTTTTCTGAACGAGTATTTACCAAATAACTTATAGTTGGCATATTTGTAATTTGAATTTCAAATTATTGCCATCAAGTATCATGACCTTAACTGCAACAGTATAATTGTATAAAAACTTTTGCCCTAGTCATTTAATTTACTGAGATACTTTTACAGAAACTAATTGAATTGGGAGTGGAGAGGCTTGTCTTGCCAGCTGTCCCAAGTGTGCTCAACACTTGGACCACGTCGTTCGGGTTTTCCATAATGAATGAATCTGAAAGATTAAGCCTCCTGGACTACACTTTCTTATGCTTCCAGGGTACAGTTATTTGCCAGAAGCTCTTAACCGTTGTTTCCTCCGCAGCATCAAGCCTTTCTACAGGTACATATAATGCCACATTGCCTAGTATACAGGAGTAGTATTTAACTAGAAAGTAGTCTGTGGACTCATAAACATTGATCTTTTCCAGAGGAATTCGTAAAAAATGGCCCCCATGTGATGGAAAATGTCTACACTGAGTTGGATGATAACAGTGCGGTTACTGAAGTTCTTGCGGACCATGTAGTGGCTACCGAAGATGGCACTGAAGACAACAATGGCAATGGCCATGTTCAGGTGTCTACTGCAATATACTACATACTTTAAACCATTTTTGTAGTACTATATTTTATTGCTTATTCATCTGACTTTATCCATTTTTCGGGGTTATCCAAATGGCTAACATGTGCACAGGTTGATCAACCGTCCAATCCGAACTACTTGTGTTCGACTACACTTGACAGTCCAGTAGTAGTAACTGGCCACGAGCAAGTGGAAGATAATAACAAACCGGCAATCTCGAATGGATAAGTCCGCCATGACTAAGGGCTAGGGCTTTTTTGTCTACCATACGTATGTATATATTAGCTGTAATTTATGGTGGTGGTGATCTACATATATGTATATGGTTAGACAGCAAATGTCTGTTTATGTAGAGTCAGGTGGCAAGCTGTAAACTTTCGCAAGGCCTGCTTATTTTTCAAGTCTTTTGCAGGTGTTATGTCAATGTTTGGGAAACTCACTAGTTGGCTGTCGCTACATGCTACTATATATACTATGTGCAGTAGAAACCATAACTCAGCATCTCATTCTGCTATGGAGGCCGAGTATTTGTGGAATACTTTTGCGTTGTAGCATAATTCTACGTGCGGTTCGAGGATGTAAAAAACAGACGGTGCTCGCCTGTAATACTCGCATGTAGCTGAATACTAGTGAGAAATAAATTAAAATTAAAAAAAAAGTCACCTGAGAGATGGTCTATAGATAATTCTTTCAGAAGACTTTCTCAAACTCACGGATCAATCTGTCGACAAGCTAGATTCTTTTCCTTTTAAGTAAAAAATTGTGGGTCCCACTATGGGACTGTAATTAGACCATATCTCCATCTCAAGTGATGAAATCCCACTAAAACTCATCTTCAAATCTCCTCGGACATTGAAATAATTGTCCCTTTTTTAGTGTCAAAAGATGTACTCCTATAACTCTCATGAGGGATGTATCTGCATCTATTTGGCGGCTTTCTAATATGCGTTTCGTGTCCCAATTGTTGACTAGATCCGGGTCCTTGTTCATCTCAAAATGAGTCCGAACCAATTGTTGCCGAACACACTCAGCTTGCTCTCGGTTTTCTATGTGATTATGAGGATAGAAGGTGAGTCGTGCATGTAGATACGCAAAATGTGTCGAATAAATTATTAAAATCATTAAATTTAATTTACCGTACTTAATTGGAATTTTACTAAATTTTATTCCAAAATGATATGGTGATTTAATTGATTTTAATACGCTCCATTTATGGCCTATCAAATTGTGCCACGTGGAATATATGGAGTATTTTCGATTATTTCACATTACAAAATTGTGTGGAAATTCGAGAATTCTAAGCCATTCAAATGCCGCCACATTAGAAGAATGATGTCAAAATGCATTCTTTTAATTAAAATTGTGACATGGAAAAGAAGACACAATTCAACCAATAGGATTGTGCCACGTCATAAAATTGATGCAGTTAATAATTAATTGCAAGTAAAGAAAAGAAGATAGAATCAAATATTGGCTCAACCAATAGGATTTGATCCATCTCTTTTTCCCACACCTATATAAGGAGCTCATTCCCCACTAAAAGATCACAAGTTCCAGAGTCAGAGCCAGAGCAAATCCTCTCATCCTTCTCTCAAAATCCGCCTTGGAGTTCGAGCAAGCATTCAAGAAGTTCATCCGGAAACCGAAGAGAAGTCACCGTTTGATCCAAGAAGAAGCCCCTACGCACTTGGAGAAACGTTATTGGAAGATCAACCGCTGCCAAAGAAAGATCAAATCCAAAAGTCCAGACGAAGCCCGATCAATATTCTTGAAATTCTTCGCCAAAAAGCCTCGTTAGATCCAAGATCAAGCCGAAAAACCCTTGGAGAAACGTTTCCTGACAGCCAAACTTCCTCTAAAGAAGATCAAAGGCCAGATCCTATGACGATCTAGAAGCGTTCTTCCTGAAGTTCATCAAGATCTTAAGAAGTTCGTCATCGCTCGCCTTAAACACTCCCAAGTTCACGATTCGATCCGAGATCAAGCCAAGATGCCCTCGAATCGACGTTTGTCCGACTTTGAAGTCACAAATCCTAAAACGAAGAATTTGAAGATCCAAGTTCGCCACTTTAGAAGATTAGAATCAGGGGATTAGAATAGAGAAATGTACCCGTTTTCATCACATAAATAAAATCATCATTTGAGCAACTTTAGTTGCCACATAATTTTGGCATGCCCAGTGGGACATCTCTACCTCTCATCTCTTCTCTTCAAGAGCAAGAAAATCATCATCTCTTCTGCAACGATCGATTAGTAGTGGGGGCAAGAAAACCTGCTCAGTCAAAGTAATCCATAGTTGAGGCAAAGCACGAAAGATCAAGTTCTCAAGGAAGATACCGTTGCAACTACCATAATGGCTGGAAAAACTTCGATAGAAGAGAGAATTGCAAACTTGTCAAGCAACATGTTGCAGCTCATGAAAATCTGTGAAGATCGAGATGCCAAGTTAAACATGCTTTTAAACAAAGATTGATATTGCAGAGACGAGTAATGCAAATGAGAACAAGCATCAGGATGAATGTTTGAGGTTGCTCTTAACACAATATAGAAGCTTCAAGTCTGCAACATAACGATCACAAAAGCATGGGGATGTCAAGCTACCCGCCACCGAAGTGAAGGAGTTGATCATTCTAGCCATCAATGGGAAGTTAGAAAAAAAATATGGGCCATCTTCGAGCTATGTCAAGCTATACACGCCCGGGATTAATGCGCTAAAGATGCCAGAAGACTACCAACCTCCAAAGTTTCAGCAATTTGATGGAAGTGGCAATCCAAAGCATGATGTAGCACACTTCATTGATACTTACAACAATGTTGGAACTCATGGTGATCAACTTGTCATGCAATTTGTTCGATCACTTAAAGATAATGCTTTTGACTGGTACAATGACTTGGGGGAAAACTCCATTGATAATTGGGATCAGCTGCAAATGCAATTCCCCGATCGCTTCTATAGCACCCGAAGGACAGTCAGCATGGTCGAACTCACAAGTACACATCAAAATGAAGAGGAGCATGTTCTTGACTACATAAATCGTTGGAGGGACCTAAGCCTCAGATGCAAGGACCAAATATCCGAAACCACAACCATTGAAATGTGCACTCAAGGAATGAACTGGAGTCTCTCTTACATTCTCCAAGGCATCAAGCCAAAAACATTTGAAGAGCTTGCAACTTGTGCACATACCATTCAAATGAGTATGGGTACTGACAAAGCACATGGAGATAGCTACGAAACAAAATATGAAGACTGATGTGCACTCAGAGATTTCGATTTTCGTTGTAGAACCTGTAATCCCTAAATACAATCAAGATTAAATTTATAAGTCGGAAGTCCTCAAATCCACAGTTTATAGCAGAAAGTTGACTCGGGATGTCGTTCTCCACGGACACTTAGCATAGGAACAAGCAAATATCGTAATTAAATTGTATGCAGAAAGTAAACAGAATGATTGCAGACAGATTGGTAGAATCGCAGTAAACCCTAATTAATTGAGATGAAATCGATGGTGGGAAGGTGTAAAGGATCCCCGACCTCCCTCTGCTATGCTACTCCCAACTTCCTAGTTAAAATCCTACGCGATTACCTCTAACAACAGCAGGGCATAATACTATGGTGCAAGAGGCGCAGTCGGCACGAGTACCCCTACTCAGTTCAATGAAACTACTGTGTCACTCAGCAGAACATCACACCACGAAGGATGTATAGAGTTGTATAACTACGATTTACGTCTAATATCTATTCCATTAATACATCACGGTATATAAAGAAGTAGCAAAAGTAGCGTTACGGCGGTTCGCCTTCACAAGAGAAAGTTAGCTACTCATAGTATTCTAAGTCAGAAATCGAAAACAAGAAGAAAGGGAAAAGAAGAAGCTTAGTCTCTGATGTCTTCGTGCTGCTTCTAGGGTTTCCTCCTTCTGGGTGCCTGATGGCCAGCAGTATTGGGGTTTCACCCGAGGACTGGTTCTCTCTCAGGAGAGCTGCTTTATGAGCGGTGTAGAATTATGAGACCCTTGAGGTCTTATTTATACTTGAAATTTCATGCTCTGGCCGCCATTCTTCATTAAGGAAGGTTTAGGAAAGCGGGCTCTAGCCTGACAGCGTGAAACATACCGTAAACAAAGCCGATTCGCTGCAGTCCATAGACCGTCAGATGTGCTTTATGTCCACAAGGCCGCAGAGTGCGATTCCTGCAAATTATGTCTGTTCTTCTTTTTTCTTCGATTTCGGGCTTCGTAACTTCGTTTCCTCGAAAAGTAGTCTTCTACAATGTTGTTGCATCTTCAATTATATTAGGATTGGTTGGTACCACGACATGTTTTGACTCCTCGAACTCCGTGCAACGGCCACTTCAGTGTATTCACTTAACTTTCTCGATTTCGCACAATTATGTCGTTTTAGCGCTTGAAATAGTGCAATTCCTCAAAAACGCGATCATGACCTAAAAAATACACACAAAGTTGGTATTTGGCCATAAAACGATACAAATATTGAATCTATGGCAAAAAAACGAGGGTCTAAAAGCATGAAATATTGCACATTTCCTTGCCACATCACACCCCCAAACCAGTTTCTTGCTCATCTTCGAGCAAGGCAATAATGATAATCAAGAAGTGACCATGAAATGAGCAACAAACATAAACCACCACACAGACAAGCAGCCAGTTTCTAGGATTTCAAACTCTACTGACTCGCTTAGTTTCAACTCCAACTTTATAACTCCACAGCAAACAAATAACAAGTGAGCATCACTCACTACAACCAGTGGTTACAAGTGTAACCCAATGTCCTTCTAGGTGTACTTCAATATCATTACCTCGCAGTAACGTTATACAATTCTGCTCCCAAAAGTCAAGGCACAAATCAAAGTAGTACTCAGGTTGGCTTGGTAAGTAAAGTAGGTAGGATAATATAGAGGAGTGTTTGGCTAAGCATCATTAAAAGATAAGCAAGGCAGAACAAAAGGTATTTCAGGGGGACTTATCCTTTCAGACACCGAGTTCCTTCATTCGACTTCGTCCTCTCTGAATGACAAATCTTCAACTTCTCATTTATCATCGTAACCACTTCATCGGTTGCTTCACACATACACTACTTGCTCCTTTATTTTTTTCTTTTTTTTTCCTTTTCTTTTGACATACTATTTTTTGAAGTCGTTTTACTGACTCGTATGCTTTTGGTTAGCCATCATTGGGCTCTTTAAGTCTCTACATTTTTTGGTAGTGTCTGTTTTACCGAATTCCGCACTTTTGTGCGTGCTGGTTTGGTATACATGCCATCAACCCTCACGGACATGTAGCTTTTTAGGGCCACGCCGGTATGTGGGTAGTATCTATAACATGCCCAACACGAAAATGGTGATCACGAGGACCACAGATCCACTCCGAGACTTTTGTACCTTTGCTTTTTTCGGTAATTTCTTTTCTATTTTTTCTGGAGCAAGAGCTAGTGATTTTTAGCACCGGTAATATAACAGTAAGGCCAACAAGATTACCTTTCGAGAATGTTCATCTTCCACTTCTCCTCCAAACCAATTTCTCGAACTAGGGTTAGGGTTTTTTCTCTACTTTCCCCCACACCAATTCTCGATCATGATCAAAACATGATTCTCCTCCATTCTTTGGAACTCGTTGCTTTGTTTCTTCGTTCACGCTCGGCGTTAGGTTGTTGTCACCGCTTAAGTAAAGCATTATAGGATATATGGTGGAGTTTCATAAGGGCTCAAAAATCTTTTAAAGGGGTTAGTGAAAGGTGTAGAAAAGGATTCAGAAAGGTGAGTACTACTAATCATATTCATGTTGTTGACAAATAAAGACTTAGGGGTAGACCAACATATTCCTGTTATCAATCCTGGGAATGGGAGATTCCTCCTGTGGTTTCCTTTTAGTAAGAGCATTTCTTCCATAATGATCCGCCCGATATCAACGTAATGTCTCGTCATTATTGAGTAGACCAACACTGGCTCCTCTTCATAAACTCCACATTCGCGACCTCTGGGTCTGAGGTTTGAGCGCACAAATTGCAACCAAAACCTGGCACGGTCGGTGAGGTCTGTCTTCGGTATCTCCCTTCATATGTCGTCCTCCTCATAATCATTCCTCAAAAGCAAGTGGTGGATCTCATCTTTCACTTCCTCGTAGCTCAAGTCAGAGTGTGGGGGCTCCACAAGTTTCGGGTTCTTCTTCCTCTTCTGTATATCATAGAAGTTGTTGATAGTCTTAGGTCCAAACGTGAACTCGACTCCCCTTATGGTGATAGGAGGCAGCTCGCTAACCTCTCCTAGGTCATCTACTTCAAGTTGAAAGAACTCCGCATAGAATTCCCTGACTATGTCGAGGTTGTAACCATCAAGACAAGTGATGAAAGGTTCCCACCCTTGTGCGTCTAATGGCGTGAGCATCCAAGTGAAATTCTCTCTTGAGGGGAAATCGATTTGGATGTTCCTTTCGGGGGCTACCCCTCGGTTTCTATTTGCTTCCAACCATACTTGGGCTTCCTTCGAGAGTGAAGGACGAGTAGCACTCTTCCCGGGCCTTCCTCTTTTCTTGCTTGATTCTCCCACTTGTGTCTTCTTCATGGTACCAAGGTTCAAAAAAGTGTGTGAGATAGCATGTTTGGAGCTAAATCAATTCTAAGGCTAGCATGCAAATCCCATGGGGTTTCTTCTCCCCCAAACCTAGTATTTGGCACATCATGCATATCAAGTCTTAGCTTATAACAAGATCAATAGCTTCTCTAAAACTATACGAGAACTAGTCACATATATAAACTCACTTTCATAAGGTGTCAAGTATCAAGTTAGAAAGCATAATGCATATGAAGAATCATCCTAAGAGCATATGACTTAGCAAGTATGTTTCCGAAACATAAATCATCAAGTAGAAAACCATACGAGCATGTGATCGAAAGAGAAAGAAGTCAATAAGAGAATTTGTTTCCTTGAGGCATTTCATCAAACACTTGGTGAGCATGAACAAAAACTCTCAATTTCTCTAAAAAATTGCCATATTCTACCAAGACAAGTGATAACATGTTAGGCTCTACTAGTAAGCATGTATTATCATCAACAATTAACACCCATATCAATCAAATGAAGCATATAATTGCAAAGCACCAAAGAAGCATGAAGAAAGTGCAAGCAAAGAGTTGAAGGATTTAAACTTGATAATGAAGATGAAATTGAGATGTACAATAGTAGAGATCACTTACTTGATGTTGTTGATGGATGTATAAGCTAAGAATGCAATGGGTAAGTGCAAAAGGTGAAGTTTGTGAAGAGTTTGGAACTGATCCTTGCTACCTTTGCTTCCTCCAAAGTCTCTCTCGAAATTCCCATTGCTATCCGGTGATTCGATATATTCATCGAAATCTCCCTTCTTGCCACTTTGATGATGGTGTTGGTGGTGGCCATAAACGGTCTTCCTAGAAGCATGGTATCATTGTCCGGGTTTTCACAGTCCACGATGAGATAATCCACAAGAATATCGAGCCCCTCCAGTTTAGTAATCACATTATGTATCTTGCCACAGGTGGTTGTAGTAGAGCCATCGATGACCAGTATGACGGTTCTTGCTTCCACCATTCCTGCTAAGTTGAGTTTCTTGTAGACAACAAGTGGCATCATATTAATGATGGTTCCCAGGTCCAGGGTTCCTGTGGTTGTTTTCCCTTTGATGACAACATTTATGTTGAAAGCTCCGGGGTCGGGTTTCTTTGTTAAGATTGGTTTGACCCTTTCTTCTTCGGTAGGAGAGTCTATGTCACACCCGAATACTAAAGGAGAAGTTTGAGGCTTTTACCTTGCGTCCCTTCGGGGTTCCGTCGTTCAGATGCAGTATGGTTTTCTCCTCCGATTCCTGTTACCTTGGCAGCTTCAATGATCATCATGGCTTTCTCGATGTGACCCGACAGCTTGTCTTTGTTCTGTTGCAGTTCTCCTACTTCCTTGGCGATTTGACCAATCTTCAGTTCCTCTGAAGGTGTTGTCGGTTCTACTGAAGTTATCCTCAGCCTTGGCAATAAATGAATTGTTCCTTGCGGTAAACTCACCTTGTTGTTTCACAAATCTCCCGATATCTCCCATCTCCTTCATTATAGTATCTATCTTTTCTTCCATGGAGGATGGTTTGAGCAGGTTGGTTTCTCAGTCTCCATTACGGTATGATAAGAGAGGGTGTTAGGGGATAAAGCTGTTTACCGGTTGGTTTCTCAGTCTCCATTTCCTCGACTCTTGCACGTAGTGTGCCTCTTCCAGTTGTGTCGGTTCCTCCGATTCTTCTTTCGCAACATCCTTCCTTCCCATCCTTCTCTCTATGGCTTCAATTCTCCTATTAATCTATTTCCAAGGGCGTTCCTCGATTGCTCTGCCACCCTTCTTCCTCGTCCTTTCTGCATAGTGTTATCACTAAGGTTCTCTCACACCTCCCAAATCCTTCTTGGGGGTGCGTCTAGCAGGTTTCCTTGACATGCTCCGTCGATGAGTGCTTGGTTGATAGAGCCAATTCCCCTTGTAAAAGTTGTTGACTTTGTCAAACAACGCGTAAGAGTGCATTGGGCATCTGCCAAGTAGATCCTTATATCTTTCACATGCTTCGTGAAAGGTTTCTCCGTCAAATTGGTTGAAGTTTTGGATCTGGCTCTTCAGGTCGGATGTCTTCTTCAATGGGAAGTATCTGAGCATAAACTTGTTGAAAACCTCGTCCCATGTAGTCAATCTGCTCGGTTGTAGTGAGATAAGCCAGTTCCTGGCCTTGTCCTTAAGGCAGCTAGGGAAAACCCATCTTCTATGTTGACATTCCGTGAGCCCATTCAATAGAATTCCCTCATAAAGTGCATCGGGTCCTCAGTTGGGTTCCCGTAGAAGTGTGGTAGTTGGTTCAGATGAGTTCCTTTCAGATCATATTCTCTAGCAATCCTCTCCAGATAGATGCTCGAGGCATGCGGTGTAAGCCTTGGCATAACATAGTCGCGCATGGGTCTGTCGTCTTCGTCCACAAGTTCTACCCTTGCGTAGTTATCCCTTCTTCGGTTCTCATCTAACCTTAATCTTTCCTCGACTAGACAGGAATCAAAAATAAGAAGAAAAGAAAGAAGAAGAAGCTGAGTCTCTGATGTCTTCGTGCTGCTTCTAGGGTTTCTTCCTTCTAGGTGCCTGACGGCCAGCGGTTTTGGGGTTTCACTTCCCCGAGGACTGGTTCTATCTCAGGAGAGCTGCTTTATGAGCGGTGTAGAATTATGAGACCCCTAAGGTCTTATTTATACTTGAAATTTCGTGCTCTGGCCGCCATTCTTCATTAAGGAAGGTTTAGGAAGGCGGAATCTAGCCTGACAGGACAGGAAACAGACCCAGAAGCAAATTACCACTTTCTACTATGTGCATCTGACTGCGGTCCATAGTGGGCCATGAGTCTGATTCCCTGCATTCTGCATTCTTCTTTGTTCTTCAATTTCGGGCTTCGTAACTGATGTGCACTCCGAGATTTTGATTTTCGTTGTAGAACCTGTAATCCCTAAATACAATCAAAGATTAAATTTATAAGTCGAAAGTCCTCAAATCCACAGTTTATAGCGGAAAGCTGACTCGGGATGTCGTTCTCCATGGACACTTAGCATAGGAATAAGCAAATATCGTAATTAAATTGTATGCAGAAAGTAAACAGAATGATTGCAGACAGATTGATTGGATTGCAGTAAACCTTAATTTGATGAGATAACATCAATGGGGGAAAAGGTGTAAAGGATCCCTGACCTCCCTCTGCTATGCTACTCCCAACTACTTAGAATCAAACAACATACTAGTCGTCTACAGACATCAAAGAAACATGCCAAAAGGATTAAGACGTAGTTAATCCAGACACCTTCACTTAAACCAACAATGTGTTGTGTTACTCAACACACTATCTCGATACGTTTTCAGACAAATCACACAGAATAATATAAAGTCTGTTACCAAGTCGTAATTAGTAAGGATTTCCCACGTAAAGAGTCGGACGAATAAAGAACAAGTACGAAATTACATTTTAAAACTAATGCATCAATATATTACGGTATATAAAGAAGTAGCAAAAGTAGAGTTATGGCGGTTCGCCTTTACAAGAGAAAATTAGCTACTCATAGTAATACTAGACATAAATCGAAAAGCAAGAAAGAAAAGAAGAAGAAGAAGAAGAAGCTTAGTCTAAGATGTCTGCATGTTGCTTCTAAGGTTTCCTCCTTCTGGGTGCCTGACGGCCAGCGATTTTGGGGTTTCACTTCCCCGAGGACTGGTTATCTCTCAGGAGAGTTGCTTTATGAGCGGTGTAGAATTATGATACCCCTGAGGTCTTATTTATAGTTGAAATTTTGTGCTCCGGCCGTCATTGATCAATAAGGAAGGTTTAGGAAGGCGGGCCTTAGCCTGACAAGCCGTGAACCCAGAGGCAACCGACATCGATCGGTCGCTGGTGACCGCAGAGACCTCTATGTCCCCCGTGGCCGCCAAGTCTGTTCAGATTCGAATCTGTTTTCTTCGTTCTTCAATTTCGGGTTTCTTAACTTTGTTTTCTTGAAAAGTGGTCTTCTACAAAGTTGTTGAATCTTCAATTATCTTCGCATTGGTTGGTCGCATGACTTGTTTTGACTCCTCGAACTCCGTACAATGGTCAATCCGGCGTATTCACTTAACTTTCTCGATTTCACACAATTATGCTGTTTTAGCGCCTGAAATCGTGCAATTCCTCAAAAATGCGATCATGACCTACGAAATACACACGAAGTTGGTATTTGACCATAAAACGATACAAATATTGAATCTAAGTCCAAAAACAAGGGTCTAAAAGCATGCAATATTGCACATTTCATTGTCACATCAAAGACGACGGAGGTGGTGAAAGCGAAAGCCAAAGAAATGATGAAGAGGAACAACGCCATCTTATTCTATCTCAGGAAGCATGCTCCCGGATATGAGCTTAAACCATCTAAGCCCCTCAAATTAAATCTTCTCAAGTCCACTCCTTGATATGTGTATAAACTATCTGAAAACTCCTTAACATGAGCATAAACTGTTTATAAAATCAAATCCAAGTCCAAATCAAGTGCACTCCTCGATACGAGTTTAAACTGTCAGCAGCTCCTTAACACGAGCATAAACTGTTTATAAAATCAAATCCAAGTCCAAATCAAGTACGCTCCTGACCCGCATGAGCATAAACTGCGTACAGTGATCACCAATGGCATGACATGTGGCTAAAATGTTAACTCACCTCACCTCGTCTAAGGTGGCTAAGTGATAGATACTCCTGGCCCGCATGAGTATAAACTGTGCACGGCAACCCCCCCCCCCCAAGTGTTTGAATTACGTTTTGACTTGATCCTCTCTTATGGATGTACGTAGGCAGCTTAGAAATTTTTAAGTTCAGTCAAAATATGTGAAAGCGACTAGTTTGTCCAGGCGAAACGGATGAATAAATTAAAGCGGCTATTTGTGGAACCTTCATTGACTCATCATGGTTGAGCGAATCTCCAGGTTGATCAGCATGCCCAAGCTACGCTTCAAGATTGAGGTTGGTCAGCATGCCCAAGCTATGCTTCAAGATCGAGGTTGATCAGTATGCACAAGATGCGCTTCAAAATCCACGTTGATCAGAATGCCCAAGCTACGCTTCAATATCCAGGTTGATCAGTATGCCCAAGCTGCGCTTCAAAATCAAGGTTGATCGGAAGTCGGGTAGCCATGCCTCGAAACGGATGGTGTTGTGCCTCTTCATATGGTGGCCTTCCATGGTTGATCAAATACCAGCAAGGTTTGAAAGAATTATTTTCCCTGCTTCTTCTCATTCATCAATCGCATATATATACAAGTATGTATAGCTAGATATCAATAAGGAATCCTATTCCAATTATACTTCTAATTACCAACATTAAGGAATCATAATCCCATTATACTTCTAACACTCCCCCTCAGTCGAAATGGGAGGTTGATGAACGTTGAGACTGTTCCGAAAAACGTCAAACAATACTTGTGAAAGTCCTTTGGTGAAATGTCGACTCATAATTAAGACTCGGCAGATTTCATCCATGACGTGCTACGTTGATGTTGTATGAGAGCAGGCAAGTCAAAAGGTCCAATAGCCCTATGGGCTTGCTGTGGGTGAGATCCAAGAAGACCAACTTGCTGAGATGGACCGGACGATGGGCGATACCAAGGGGCAGTCGGGTATGGAGAAGGAGGATCCAAATTTGGGACCCAACCCCACTGAAGTGCTTGAGTCTGCAAGAGTCGGGTGCAAGGAGGTCGTAACCTCAGGCGAGGTACCAAAAGTCATGGCGACATAATCTGGGAGAGACGCCACACGAGACGGGAAAGTTAGGAGAGGAGAAGAACGAGATGGGACAAAGAAGACGAGATGACAACGGAAGAAGAAAGAACTTAAGCACCCAGAGCAGACATATAGAGAGACACCCAGGATAGGTAGAGAGGATATAAGACCACACAGAGGCTGACGAAGATCCAACAACAACTTGAGCAGAAGAGGTTGATGACCAGAGAGGCTGGGCGGAATCATGGAGGCGGCACAGAGACAACTATGGGTGCCATTGTTGTAGCCAAGAAAGAAGAAAGGAAATAGTTTTCGTATGTAGTAAACTGCACAGCGCAGTCGTAGGAAAACGACGTTTACCGCCAGCTCAGCCGTTGGATCATCCTGAGAATTTGAACACAGGTAGCTAACATATGAATCTACATTGTGGACGGTGGAGATCGGATTCCAAGTATATGAACCTTTCCAAACGTGCTGTCGAAGTCAGTTGTTGTTCTGGGAAGAAAGAAGAAGAAAAAGCAAATTGCTCGAGGAAGGCGACAGCGCATGGAGAAAATGCAGCAGTAGAGCTGCGGGAGAAGAAAGAGGCTCAACCGCATAAGAAGAAGAGAAATCCACTGCGTAATCAAAGGAGGAAGACCTGGCCGGAGGAATTGACCCTTTGGAGAAGAGAGGCGTGACCAAGCGTGGAGAAGGGATGCGCAAGAGCGCTTGAGAGAGGCAGTCGGAATGGTGGAAGTCGTTGATGCGGCTTGGGAGGTGAACGAAGTAGGAGGCCGGAGAAGAGGCGGCGGCGCTAGGGTCCCCGTGGGGGGCAGCGGCTAGAGGATGAAGGGGAGCACGCGTGGAGGTGTTGGAGAGATAAGGAGAAAGGGAAGAAAAGATAAGAAAGAGAGAATGGCAAGGGCAATCAGATTGATTACATTAAGGGAAAAAATCAGAGAAATTTTAGGGCGGAAGAAAGAAAAGAGGAGAGGCAAGACCAATGCTCGTTGGAGACTTACATGGCTTTGATACCATGAAAGAATTATTTTCCCTGCTTCTTCTCATTCATCAATCGCATATATATATATACAAGTATGTATAGATAGATATCAATAAGGAATCATATTCCAATTATACTTCTAATTACCAACATTAAGGAATCATAATCCTATTATACTTCTAACAAGGTTGATCTAAAGTGGGTAGTCATGCCTTCAATGGTCTACGCCTCTTCATGTGATGGCTTTTCATGATTGATTCAATACCGAGAAGCCATGTCTCGAAGTGGATGGTATATGCCTCTTCATATGATCTTTGAAGTGGTAGTCTAATGTGGCGTCCATAGTGATCACTCTAATTGTTGCTTTTTTGACGAGGTGGAAGTGAGCGGATAGAAAGAAGACCACATGTTTTGACTATTTCCTACAATAATACCTTGAGAAAGAAACGAAATGAAAATACTGAAAAAAATTGTAAGGAAAAGAAAAGGAAGTTAAAAAGAAAAAATAAGAGAGAAATTAAAAAGAGATCAAATCCTATGCTTTCTCCTTCCAAGCTTCGTCAATGGCGCCATCGACTCGCCACACCACCACGCCTTAAATCGCGCCGACTACCTGCTTCCTGTCTCCACTCCGCCTCTAGCCGCGCTGTTCTCTGCTACAGTCTCCACCTTGGCCGGGACCAGATTGTATCGGCCTGTCAGCCACTTGCCGCAATTATAATCGTCAGAGGTTGGGCGTAGATAGATCTTGTAAACGGAGAGGGTGTGCTCGAAAGTCTCTTCCTCCTCAAACGACAATGTGCAGCTGAGATGACTGTGTAAGTCGGCCATGCATCTTCTTCGGCCGCCTGGTTGCACCTTGCAGGCTTGTTTCGAGCTCCACCTAACCAATGATGTAATGGTGGGTGTAAGTTGGCACCAGTCTTGCGTAGTTTACGTCCGAGTGTCAGAACTCGAGAGTAAATAAAAGTGATGGAGTCGATCTCCTTAAATAGGCGCTGACACAGAGAGTCCAAATCTGATTAGAAATCGTGTCAGAACTGGAGTTGAGCAAATCTACCGAGATGCTTGAGATAAAATTTGAGTTCGGTTGGTTAGAAGGAACATTGAAGTCGGACTCTGTTTTGGATGAAGGGTGATAAAATATCCACTTATAAAATATTACTTATTGAGAAATAACTGTAGTGTTATTCTGTATATGTATCTTCAACTGATAGTACATGTGGTATATATACAAGTATGATAGAATCTTCTAGAGCTTATCTACAAGGTATTTGAGTACATCTAGAAGAGTATTTACAACAGATAATACTTCATCTAGTACAAGTCTAACGAGATACAAACTCTTGTACATTTATCTCTAACACTCCCCTTAAATGAACATGAGTTTACGATCGTTGATACTTGATACGCTGTGAGAATACTGCCTCATTAAAAACCTTGCTAAGAAAAACCCAGTGGGATAAAAACATAGTCAAGGGAAAAAGAGTGCAGTGCGTATCCATCTCCCCTGATTGATGTATCATTGTACTTCTTCGAACTGCTGTAAATTTCAACCTTCCAAACTAACTTCCCAAATGATGATGTCGGATGTGATGTGGTTGAGCAAATCTTCAAATATGTTGTACTTCGATGAATCTTCTTCTCATAGATAATGGCATAGAAGAACTTCTATAATATATGCATTGTCTTCTTCAGGAAGAACTTTTCCAAACACTTGAAACATCATATAGTTTCAATGTTCCATAACATCAATCCATTATACCGTAAAGATATCCAACAAGCCCATAAATCTTATCTTTACCAAACAGTTTCACAATCATGGAGATATATATGCGCTTATAATGTTGCCTCGTTAAAAACCTCGCTAGGAAAAATCCAATGGGATAAAAACCTAGAAAGGGAAAAAGAGTACAACAACTGCTCATGGGATGCGCAAAAGTAGTCATTGTTGCTTGACTTCCATTAACTCATGTACCTTCTTTAGGAGGTATAGTAAGGATCATTATAGCTCTTGATAGCTCAACTTTTATGACTGTGGTACTTCTGACCATACGAGTCTCAAAGATAGTAATAATACTCCTTGTAATAATCCCTTACATGACCAATAATACTCTTCACAAGTGTTTACATAAATGAAACGTTCCTCAGGAACTTTCCTTATTCAATCCATGTTCGCTGACATGATACTTTTAGTCTCCTTTCGGGACTCAGTTCCGGAGATGATATCTCCCCTCATTGAACTCTCTCAAATCATATGATATGTATATATATGCCAATCCGTTCTGGATTTCGAATTCGTTTGATTATAAGGACCTCAAGTCCATGAGCTCATTTTCTATCATCATCATCATGATGTCATCGAATGGACTCACATGTAAGATTCCCATTTACATGTCCATCGAATTTCGCATATGCTTATAAATCTCTCGGTTCCAAGTGTACCGGTATATCAAATCTCTTTTCTAGATTTTTGTTCATGTCAGTACTGATCATCGATATCTGAATATTGTTTGGAGGTACCACTTTATTTCATATAGGCCATCTATTATAATTCATATATCCATGTCATTCATGGCATTCAATACTCCTCAAGAGTACCAACTGCATTTTCTTACCAATCCTTTTGTATTGCACTTAGCATTGGAACCGTATTTCACTGAGAATCATTAGTACAATTGGCAAGATATCTCAATGTCCAACACATGTCATTCTATAATCAATATGCAACTCTGTATGCCTCAAAAGATAGGGTCATAGCGGGTTAACATTCAAATCATATAATTTCATGTTTAAACATATCTTGATATAGTAACATGAAGCTGAATCTTTAGTTCAAGACTGAACTTTCAAATATATGGGGATCAATTCGCTCTACGAATTTGTTTTTACCAGCTTCCTCATGTTCTTCCTCCCCTAAGCTGGGAAAAACTAGCTCAAACTAGTAATAAGGGCTCAAAATAGAAATTTTCATGCCCATCTTAGATAATCATATATGTATACAACCATCTAGTATGCTTCACGCATTAGTTCTCTACGAAAAAGAATAATATGATAGGGAGTCAATATATTTACACAGTTGGATTTCTTGTGCTAAAAATAAATTCGCCCGCAAATTGGAGATTATAGTTGTGGGTTTCCGGCCACTTATATATCAATCACTGTCAACTTTAAAAGTGTGACTTTTACTCATTTCAAGATATCCATAATCATGCTTCATCTCAATGTTGTGTCTTGCCATAATAATAATTACAACATGAGAAATCTTTCAGCACATAATTATATGGCAACTTCATGTTTCACAACAACGGGTACTTATACTCGGATGGCCTAATTTGTCACATCGAGATCATCTCTCATACATCACTTGAATTTGACCATTCAATAATGTGACATTTGGACACAATCGATGTGCCTTTCATTTTGGCAAGACTAATCATATCAATTCCCTTTGGAATTTAGTCTAATATATTTTATTGAGCACAGTTTTGTTAGAGTACAAGCTCTTGTATGATGATGAAATCAAACCATACACGTCTTCTCTCGACATAATCCATATGTAGAGGGTATATATAAACTTGAGCATTTACAATATCATGCTCCCCTCAAATGCTCATGGCACCTTTCATATTTTACCAATTTCATGTTGGTAATCATATATATCTCACGAGATATGACAAGCTAACTCAATGCAAACTTTTATCATTGACAAGCAGTCACGTGTTGATGCAATATCATCCAACACTATCATTCAAACATATTTTGGCTTCGTTTGCCTTGTATATGTCATATTTGTCTCACGCAATGACACATGCCTTTTTTTTCATAATATTGCTACTGTATAACATATTCGAGGCATAGAAAATAGTGTATGATTTTCTAGCATATCATCATCAGTAATTGTCTCACAACATAAGTAATTTGAATATATCCAACTACGCCGGTTGGATATCCATATTTTATTTGCTTCACCATCAATAACGTCGTCCAATATGGGTGTGCATAATATATCCCAACAACGCCGGTTGGTTATTTCATACTTCTTTGGAATTTCATAAATTTTCAATAATCAATTCTTGACCACTTCCGGTCTATGATGTTTTGTATTACATACATATTCACTCAATAGTACACCGTAGCTTCACCGTCTCGGAATTGATCCATAGTAATGTACATGCAATCATCAAACATATATCTTGGTCAGATAATTCATACTGTGAATCAATAAAAGAATAAAATTAATTAAATTGAAATTGAGGGAGAGAGAGAGAGAGAGAGTAATAAGAGGCGAATGTTGTGTTGCTACTGGCTATTGTTGTTGCCGCTTACTTGTAGCTGGTGGACGTGCAACTCCCTGTTTCGATACTCCTGCAGATCACAATTAACGGAGTAATTAATTAAAAGAAACATGAAGTAATTAATTAGAAAGAAATTTTAAACTTCCCTTTTATCCCAAATCCGAATGTTAACATATCCATAATTCTAGATCTCTCGTCCACTTTAATATCTGCAGTAATGGTGATTGTCATAGGCTCATAGCACGTGTCATCATCATTCGTTTGCTGTGTATAGATGGATTATGTCGTTCGTCTATTGTGATATTCATCAACCGTCGATCAATACCAAAACATGGCACTGTAAATCCAACCATCAACCCACTCCACTAGTAGCGTTGATCTCATGTACATGCAATAGTCAAACAAAAATATTAGTCAAGTAATTCATACTGCTAATTAGTAAAGAATTAATAACATAATTGAGTTAATAGATTGAAAGTTATAAAAGAAAGTAAGGATTAAGTAGTATGTCGATGGTCATGATCTCATGCAGTTGTTAATCAATTCCTCATCTGAGTGGTGGAAGAATTTGGTGTCATGACATTAGACTTCTTCACCTTTTTCTAGTGTCTATCCTTGCCTTCCTCGTGTTTTTGATAACCTCTAGAGATGGATGAGAATTTTGGGTTGAGCACTATCGTGCTGATAACGTATTGAGAAATAACTGTAGTGTTATTCAGTATCTGTATCTTCAACTGATAGTACATGTGGTATATATACAAGTATGATATAATCTTCTAGAGCTTATCTACAAGGTATTTGAGTACATCTAGTAGAGTATTTACAACAGATAATACTTCATCTAGTACAAGTCTAACGAGATACAAACTCTTGTAAATTTATCTCTAACATTACTGATATTGTTTAAAATATTATACATATAATTAAAAATATCAATTCGTCTCTTACGTCTCTCACTAATACACGTCTCTCAAGACTTTGTGATAGCAAATGGTTGTGGTTTAATTCTCACTTAAAGCATCCAGCGTGAAATACTTCGGATATAAAATCCATATGAGTAAAGATGGTTTGATTTTACAATCCAAGAGTACCATATATTAAAGGGGACCAGTTCATGTGAAGAAGTCGTTAACACACTTTGGTTCTAAGTTTCGTAACTCGTTCATTTCAAGACGTATCTCAAAAGACGCTACCCATGAACAAGTCGTGAGGAGGTAATTTGCAGACACGCAAAATGTGTTGAATAAATTATTAAAATCATTAAATTTAATTTAACGTATTTAATTGGAATTTACTAAATTTTATTCCAAAATGATATGGTGATTTAATTGATTTTAATAAGCTCCATTTATGGCCTATCAAATTGTGCCACGTGGAATATATGGAGTATTTTTCGATTATTTCACATTCGAGAATTCTAAGCCATTCAAATGCCGCCACATTAGAAGAATGATGTCAAAATGCATTCTTTTAATTAAAATTGTGACATGGAAAAGAAGACACAATTCAACCAATAGAATTGTGCCACATCATAAAATTGATGCAGTTAATAATTAATTGCAAGTAAAGAAAAGAAGATAGAATCAAATATTGGCTCAACCAATAGGATTTGATCCATCTCTTTTTCCCACACCTATATAAGGATCTCATTCCCCACTAAAAGATCACAAGTTACAGAGCCAGAGCAAATCCTCTCATCCTTCTCTCAAGATCCGCCTTGGAGTTCGAGCAAGCATTCAAGAAGTTCATCCGGAAACTGAAGAGAAGTCACCGTTTGATCCAATAAGAAGCCCCTGCGCACTTGGAGAAACATTATCGAAAGATCAACCGCTGCCAAAGGAAGATCAAATCCAAAAGCCCAGACGAAGCTCGATCAATATTCTTGAAGTTCTTCACCAAAAAGCCTCGTTAGATCCAAGATCAAGTCGAAAAGCCCCTGGAGAAACGTTTCCTGATGGCCAAACTTCTTCTAAAGAAGATCAAAGGCCAAATCATGCGATAATCTAGAAGCATTCTTCGTGAAGTTCATCAAGATCTTAAGAAGTTCGTCATCGCTCGCCTTAAACACTCCCAAGTTCATGATTCGATCCGAGATCAAGCCAAGAAGCCCTCGAATCGACGTTTGTCCAACTTTGAAGTCACAAATCCCAAAACGAAGAATTTGAAGATCCAAGTTCGCCGCTTTAGAAGATTAGAATCAGAGGATTAGAATAGAGAACTGTAACCGTTTTCATCACATAAATAAAATCATCATTTGAGCAACTTTAGTTGCCACAGTGCAGTCCTGAAAATTTTTTCCGATCGTTCACGATTTCTTCGAGGCCAGCAATAAGCATTTCTTTCACTTTCAACCGACGGGATATACTATAGAATGCCCACTTGTTTACTTCGTCCTACGGCTTTACTTTGTGGCCTTGTTTTATTTATTTGAGGTTGCCTCGTATGACAGAGGGTGACATCCAACATTGGGGCATTCCTTTGTTTTGGAATAAGGATTTGTTGCCAACTTCCGCCTGAAACAACCCATCCCAAACTAGATGGCCAACTACTATAAACTGTCCGAGGAGAACTATTGGTTTCCCTATGGTTTCTTAGTACAACCTATCACCTGACTCTCAGGTTTGACTTCGAGCATGTCAACTGTGCAGGGAACTATCACCTTCATCTTTTTTATTCTTCTCGTAAAATTGCCCTAACGTATAGTTGTATTTGCAGAGTATATATTGGATTGGGATAGCTATGCAAGAACTGAAGAAACAAAGACTTGCCAATATCTACAGGGGCTTACAGACCGGAGCCCCCTAAAAATTTGATGGGCTAGAACCCATCAACATCGCCACCAAGTTTTTCCCTCCTGAGATCCATCACAAAGGGTCAACCGTGAGGCTAATCGCACTGGATGGGAGCCTCCTCGTGTGCGCTCGACAACCCAGGGGGTGGGTGATGTGACAATGAAATGTGCGATATAGCATGCTTTTAGACCCTCGTTTTTTGCCTTAGATGCAATATTTGTATCGTTTTATGGGCAATTACCAACTTTACGTGTTTTATGTAGGCCATGATCGCGTTTTTTGAGGAATTGCACGATTTCAGGCACCAAAACGGCATAATTGTGCCAAATTGAGATGAAGAAGCGAATACGCCGGATTGACCATTGCACAGAGTTCGAGGAGTCAAAACATGTCATGGGACCAACCAATGAGAAGATAATTGAAGATGCAACAACTTTGTAGAAGACCACTTTTCGAGAAAACGAAGTTACGAAGCCCGAAATTGAAGAACAAAGGAAACAGATTCGAAGCTGGAGGAATCGCACTCTGCCGTCCCCTGTGGACCACTGGAATGCAGTCAAGCATCTTAAATCTTCCTGGGCTATTTTCTGGCCTGTCAGGCTAGAGCCCGCCTTCCTAAACTTTCCTTATTGAAGAATGGCGGCCAGAGCTCGATTTCCACACTATAAATAAGACCTCAGGGGTCTCATAATTCTACACAGCTCACAAAGTAGCTCTCCTGAGAGAGAACTAGTCCTCGGGAAAGTGAAACCCCAAAACCGCTGACCGTCAGGCACCCAGAAGGAGGAAACCCTAGAAGCAGTAGCACGAAGGCATCAGAGACTAAGCTTCTTCTTCCTTTCTTCTCTAGTTTTTCGATTTCTGTTCTTAGATTACTATGAGTAGCTAACTTTCTTTTGTAAAGGCGAACCGTCGTAACTCGCTTTATCTACTTCTTTATATACCGTGTTATATTAATAAATTAGTTTTAAAACGTAATTCGTGCTTGTTCTTTATTCGTCCGACTCTTTATGTGGGAAATCCTTACTAACTACGACTTGGTAACGGACTTTATATTATCCTGTGTGATTTGTCTGAGAACATGACAAGATAGTGTGTTGAGTGACACAACATATTGTTGGTAAGTGAAGGTGTCTGGATTAACTACGACTTGACCCTTTTGGCACATTTCTTTGCTACCTGTAGACGGCTAGTACGTTGTTTGATTCTAAGTAGTTGGGAGTAGCATAGCAAAGGGAGGTTGGGGAATCTTTATGCCTTTCCATCATTGATTTACAATAAAACAATTTAGGGTTTACTGCGATTCAATTATTCTGTCTGAGATTACACTATTTACTTTTCTGCATTCAATTACGAACGTTATTTGCTTGTGCCTATGCTAAGTGTCCGTGGAGAACGACATCCCGAGTCAGCTTTCCGCTGTAAACTGTGGATTTAAGGACTTCCGACTTATAAATTTAATCTTGGTTGTATTTAGGGATTACAGGTTCTACAACGGAAAATGAAATCTCTGAGTGCACATCAGTGGGTCCGCGGGCAATATTATGCCCAATCCAAATCGTTCCTGGGAAGATCTGCATAGGGAACCAGCCTCGGACAATATGGACTCCTCAAGAGACTAAGTACCTAAAGGAGGTGAGAACGAGTCAGCCTTAGAGCAGCGAGGTCGAAGGGCTCCGAGTGGCACTCGGATGGGTGAGCATTTCTCACTCAGTGTGATGAGCCAAATCAGGCTACCCTCGTTCGTCGAGGGGAAAAAATGCATGCGGGTCCGAAGTCTGACTCTGTGACATCTAAACGGAGCCATATGAAGACCAAGAGGGCCCGAGACGAGGAGGATCAGGCGAATTTCATGGCGAGGCCTCCAGCTGAAAAGGATGACTTCCTGGTGGGAACGGTCGAGAGGGTAAGAATTTCCAATTCTTCTACTGTAATATATGTAGTTTATTTTGGCTAAGTTTTTATGTTCGTACACTTGCTACGTTACGCGCTCGGAGCTGCTGAGGATTTGCAAGCTTCGACCTCCAGCCAACAGATGGTCAAATTCGAGGCAAAAAAAACGAGCTACAACTGTTGGCCAAAAAAGAGCAGGACGAGAAGAAGATGGCCATGAAGAAGGTCGGGGAGAGAGCGTTGCATCTTAAGGAGGCCAAGGGGAAGCTGGCGGAGAAGGAGGCCACTTTGAGGATGATGGTGGAGGCTCTTGTCGTCGAGGAGAAAACTCGAGTTGAGGCTGAGTCGCCTGCTTGTTCAGCCGAGGGGAGGTACCAAGAGGCTATAAGGGCCTTGGATTGCACTCGCGAAGTACTTGTCAATGAGGCAAGAAATAGCCGTGTGAAGATGGTTGAGGACTTCCTCCAATCTAAGTCTTTTAGGTATATGAGGATGGGTTTTACCCTCGACGATCGAGGAGCCGATTTTTCTACGACTCTCGAGCAACTCAAGAAGGCCGAGAGGCTCACCTCGGATTACAACTTTGATGCGGACTTGGAAATCGATGTTGATGAAAACGAGGACCCCCTTAGTGATGAGGATATCCCCATGGTTGAGTTGAAGGCTGAAAAATTTTAATCGCTCGTCTGTCCGAAGGAAGATCCTCCGCCTGGTACCGAAGATCTCAAAGTTCCATTGGTGCCCAGATTTCCCAAGTGGATCCCCTCGGTTCTTACTGCTGGTTAACTCGCGGCCACCGATGGGTCGGAATGGTTAGCCCGCAACAGTCGCTGGGTTAACTTCCAGGAGCCTTTGGCAGTCTCTCCTCCTCGGAGTCCGTCTCTCCTCGAAAACGCCACAGAGAACACGGTCGAGGAGAATGTTGACCTTACTGGAGATGGTCCCGAGAATCCAGTGAGACCATAGTTCCGTAAGGATACTTGGAAGACCGAGGGTTTTGTCTCGGTGTACTTTTTGTAAAGTTGGACCAACATTAAACAAATTGATGATTAATTATTTTTGTAGCTACGTCCTTCGGCTTGTGAAGGCACCCTGACTTCTAATGAGGTTTGAGTACTTGTTGTCCCGACAATGATGTTTTAGTGTCAGATCATAATGGCTTCGTAGCTCGTTATGAGATTCGTACTTTTATATCTTAATTATTTTGCCAAGTAATTGTTTCTGTATTAATATGATTTGTTTCAATTGAATTTTCTTCAATCCTTCATCTTATAATTTATACATATTCACCTCGAAGTTTGTAGCTCGAGGGCAATGATTTTTCATCAACTGGGGAGTTTTCTCCTCGGTCTAAATGGAAGTTTAAGCTTTTGAAAGGTTTAGTAAATTTTCTCTTTAAGAATCGACACCTATTATCTTTTGGGGGTTTTCTTCTCGGGTGAAATGTGGAATCTAAGCTTTTGAAAGACTTGGTAAATATTCTTTTACGAGCTAGTCACTTTGCCTCAAAACTTTGGTTCGAGGGCAATGACTTGTCTCTTTAAGAATCAACACATTACATTTCATTAAATACTTTATTTTTATGCTCCTCAAATATTCAACTATTGTTGTTACATCTCGTAATTGGTTGAATGAATAAAGATGCCTTTTCTCAAAATAAAAAATTCAACAATTATGTTTTTCAATTTCTATATTAGAATGAAGATACTTCCATTCTATGCTTAAGGAAAAAAAACCAGCAACATTACATATTCTCGGAAGAATGAAATGACAAATCTACTAATCCAAGATCATCATAAGAATACACAACTAATAAAATATGTGCTAAAACATTAGCCTCACGTTTAACCTGGCAAATTCTCCATCAAATGCCTTGGTTTCTTTTAAAATGTGAAACAAATGGACAAAGCTAAACGATGCATACTTAAGAGATTTACTGTTTGGCTAAACAAATGAAATTTAAACCATTGATATCTGAAATATTACTGCAACGAGCTTTGTCTCCTTCCAGATGCTTTCCTTTTTCGTTCAGACATCTCTGTCTGCGTAATAAATGCAGTGTACTATTTTTGTTTTGTAGTCTCAACGGATATGTGCAAGCTATGTGAGCTTTAGCATGCTCCTTTCTCAGTTACCTTTAGTCGTCAGATATCACTTAAGAAACTTGTCTTCCAAAGACACTTGTTTCCTTAAGGTATATGAGAAGACTTTTCTCCCTTGTCTTCAGCAATCTTGTGCAGTTGATTTGATCTTCAAATATAGTTGTCCTCCTGCTGGATGCTTGCTTCTTGGTCTTTCTCAAAGATAAAAAATTACAGTCAGAGACCTAACATCCTATACAAGATTTATTAAACTAACATACTTAGTAAGCTTCCTATTTTACAATATTCAAGTGAACTAAGAGTACTAAATATTTTTATGTACTAAGATTAGTCATTAAGGCTACTGATCAAAATCTAAATAAATATTTCCAACAGTGAGATCTGTTACGTTTTGCTACAACTATGTATACCACATCCCTCATTTGAGCAAGATACACCATAAATTATATCCCTCTCTTCTCCTCTATTTTCTTTCGATACTTTAGAAATCGAGAGTTTCTTCAACACTGAAGTTCTAAGTAGCCTTCTACTACAGAAACTGCGAATTCTTAAGATTGGATGTCAGACTGTAATTATCGTCTGGCGTGCATTTAAACTTAATAAGGCGGACAAATCTAGCGTAAGGACAAGTGGTCACACCAATCATCTATAATACAATTTGAAATCACTCTTACTTTCTTTTTTTTTTTTTTTTTTTTTGTTTCTTATAACAAGTTGTCCTAAGTGTGATAAATATTTTCGTCCTAGCATAAAATAATGGTAAAGACAGCTTTCTAGAGTCCAAAAAGTCAGATAAAGAATCGATCCATCAATTCATCTCCGATCTCCCAAATCTAACCAAAATGCTCATGACTCGTGCCCATCACTAGCTTTCCTAATTGCCTGCGGGCCCCACCACCATCTTTATCATTTCCTTTTACTCCTCAGAATAATAAGAAAGATAAATAAATACTAAATGAATCTGAAAAAACTCCTGAAAAACTATATGACATACTGACATATTATATGAAAAGTATTTATTCTACTTTCTCCGTCCACGAATAAGATTCTCAATTTTGATTTTCCGATCAACTGTCTCCAATTTTAATTACGAATTAATTTTTAATAATGTAAAATGTTCAATTAAATTATATTCTATAAAGTTTCATTAAAGAGTTAGTCCATAAAGATTTGTGGAAAATTAAACAATTTTAGTAGTGGGTTATACATCTCTCGGGGTGTTATTAAATCCTCAATTTCTCTTCTTTTTTCCTTCCCTGGTTTGAATCTCTTTGATGGGTTAATTTAGTAGTCGGTTATACATACAATTGATTACAAATTATGAATCTACGTTTGTCTCCGTTCTCCTCATCTATCTCAACACCACTAATTATCATTCGAGTATGTCTGGAATATGGAAGTATATCAATAGTTGAGCAAAAAGAAAAAGAAAATTAGGTTGATATCTTTCTAGTACAACTTAAATATTTGAGTACCATATTTCAAAAACTTGTTAAGGTGCTAACAAATTTAGAGTCACAAATTAAAAATTTATCCACATATTTCTACTTACATATATAAATATTATATATGTATGGTTTGGAATTCGGATTGAAGATCCGATAAGAGAATATCAGGTAACAATCTATAATGTCGGAGTTGGATTGTAGCAAATTCATACCCTTTTCGTCCTGCAAAATTTCATACACTGCCATTTTTAGTCGTCCCACATAATTTCATACATTACTAAAAAAGGAAGCTACAACACACTGAACAAATAATAAACAATCTCAATTTTACACTCAAATTACACATTTTACCATTAAAAATATACTTTTTTCCAATTTTTCTACATTCAATTATTATTTTAATTTTTTACATAAAACTACACCAACCCTAAATGTATGAAATTTTTAAAAAAAGGAGAAAGTAGCAATCTGTGAGGATCGAGTCGGATAATATAATATTGATATTGATTTAAGAGAAATGGAGATTGACTGAAAATATCAAAAAGGTTGATAAAGGGACACTTTCCACAATTCTATCCAAACTTCATGTACTTACTCCGTCCCGGAAAACTTCATACATTAAGGTTAGCGCGCAGTTTTATGCGAAAAGTTAAAGTAATTATAGAATACAGAAAAGGTTGGAAAAAGTGTACTTTTAGTAGCAAAAGATGTAATTTGAGTGTAAAGTTTAGATTGTTTATTATTTGTTAGGTGTGGTATAGTTTTTTTTTTTTGGTAATATATAAAGTTATATGGGACAGCTAAAAATAGTAAATGTATGAAGTTTTTCGGGACGGATGGAGTAATATCTTCATTAGATAGAGAGATATACATCCTGCATCCATCCAACCATCATTTTAAAGAGAAGAGAAGAGACTAGTTAAATTCACACGTTTTTCCTCTTATAGTACTAGTGACCAGTGTATATATATATTGTTCATTTAAGAAAGAACAAACATAGTAGTATAATATTATTTATATAAGATATAGTATTAGAAAAAAGAAAAAAAAAAAAGAATCAATCGAAACGCCTCACGCGCCACTGTAGAAATGCCATCGCCGGTGAGCGTGGCGCGCCAATGCCTGGCGGAGGAGGCGGCGGCTGCTCTCGACGAAGCCGTGTCCGTCGCCAAACGCCGCTCCCACTCTCAGACGACGTCGTTGCACGTTATCTCCGCTCTCTTATCCTCTACTATCCGTGAAGCCTGTTCACGCGCTCGAACCAGCGCGTGCTCCCCACGCCTCCAGTTTCGAGCACTTGAGCTCTGCGTCGGCGTTGCTCTCGACCGTCTCTCCACCGCCAAGTCATCGGCCGAACCACCTCCTGTTTCTAACTCTCTCATGGCGGCGATTAAGCGATCGCAAGCCAATCAGAGACGACATCCCGAGACTTTTCACATGTACCAGCGCCAGGCGGCTAATTCCGATTCGATCACTTCGATTTCGGCAGTAAAGGTTGAGTTGAGGCACTTCGTGTTGTCGATTTTGGATGATCCTGTGGTTAGCAGGGTCTTTGCTGATGCAGGTTTTAGGACTAATGACTTGAAGTGGGCTGTTATGAACCCTATTTTGCCATCTCGTGCTTTGAACTTCAATCTGGATAAGGATGTACCTAATTTTCCTTTTAATTTGGGGGATCCGATTTCGAATACGGCAACTCGAAGGATTGGTCAGGTGTTACTGATGGAGGAGAGGAGGAATCCTTTACTGATTGGTACTAGTGCTGATGAGGCTTTGAGGAGTTTTATAGATTTTCTGAATACAAATGAAACTGGACTTGTTCCAGAGGAACTTAAAGGATTGACTGTGGTTTCTATTAAGCAGGAATTGGTCAATGGAGAGGTAGAATCCAAGTTGAATCAGTTGAGTGCAATGCTGCAGATTTCCCAAGGAAGGCCTGGCGTTATCGTAGATTCTGGCGATTTGAAGTCGTTACTTGATGTCGATTCTGTGAATATCGCAAATCGTATTGTGTCTGGGCTGAGAAGATTGTTGATTGACTCTGCTGGGAAATTGTGGGTGATTGGCTCTTTGGCAACTGATCAACTTTATAATAGATTGGTAGAGAGGTTCCCTACTATTGAGAGGGACTGGGATTTGCATCTCGTACCGATTACTTCTTCAACTGGGGGAACACAGTTTAAATCCAGGTCGCCGTTTGAGTGCTTATTCGTTCATTTTATTGTGTTTATGTCTTTTCTTCTTGTATTGCTATTCTTGTTGGATGCTTTGTGTTATTTATTACTTTAGTGAGACAAACTCAAACACATCTTTTAGTAGTAATCCATTTGAAGCAACTTAACTGAATAATTAATGCAGTGTCTCTTTCTTATGTGTGTTTGTTGGTGAAAGATTAGAATATTGCTTAAGATGGTGTCATGAGATAACAATCTTTTATGTGTCTGATTGGTTATTTTAATGTTTGAGGTGATGAGATAACTAAAGTTGCAGAACTTGTCAGTTTGTATCCTTCGAATTTAAGTTGGATTTTCCTACTCATTATTGATAATTTGATATAGAAATTTGTTCTGACTTTTGACATATTTCAGTTTATAAATGTTAATTAGCTTGTTTGTTTTGAAATTTTTTATAACATAGGTACATTAATTATGCAATCTTCATATATAGAAGTATTAATTCGGCCACCATATCTGATCAATGTTTTATTTCCTTTGTTCTCGAACTCACATATTCATTTTATTACTGGCAGCTTGATGGGGTCATTTGTCCCATTTGGTGGATTCTTTACTATTCCCTCTGAGCTGAACAGTCTACATGCCACTCCAACCAAATCCTCGAGCCTTTGCAAATCGTGCAATGAAAAGTACGAGTCAGAAGTTTTTACTACTGTGAAAGATACAGCCACTGGTCTGAACAGTCAGCACTCAGTCAATCTGCCATCTTGGCTGAGTTCTTCTGAATGTGAGACAAGCAAGAAATCGGATGGGATAGAGGTGCGTATCACTCCTTTAAAAATATTTAAGCTATGTTTGTTTGACTGCTACATGAGGTTTCGATAAACTTGTATGCAATCTCCTCGGTGCAGGCCAGAAAGCATGACACTGTATTGGATGCTAGAGTTAGAGCGCTACATAGGAAATGGAGTGATATCTGTCAGCGTCTTCATTCCTCTCAGATATACGAAAAGGATATTTATAATCCCAAGTCACAGATTTTTGGTGTTCCGTCTGTTCATAGTATTCCTACTTCAAAGAACTCTGCTGATGTTGGTTTATTCATAAATGGTATTAAAACTGCTGATTCAAATCCTTGTATTACTAAGCCCAATATATCAGGACCTGTGTTGTTGGAGGAAGTTGAAAATGTTCTAGCGGAAGAACCATTGCATGGTGTCAGCAGCAGTAATGGCAACGAACCCTCTGCATCTCAGCAAGAGTTGATTGTACCTATTGCTTATACATCGTCATCCTCCGTGACTACTGATTTGGGGCTCGGGACATTTTATGCTTCTTCAGAGGGATGTAAATCATCTAAAATCCTTGAGAGTACTTCTGGTCAGTTTGCCGATAAACATGTGTATATGAAAGATCTAGAGTACCCATGGAAAGTTCTGGCCGAAAAAGTTTACTGGCAGATTGATGCCATCCGGACTATTAGTCGAACCGTGTCATGCCGTAAAAGCTCAAAGAATGGAAATGTTTGGCTCAGCTTTCTGGGCCCTGATATAGTGGGGAAGAAGAAAATAGCTGCTGGTATGGCTGAGATAGTTTTCGGAGGAAAGCAGAACTTATTTTCGTTGGATCTGAGATCCCAGGACAGGAATCACCCCAGTACCTCTATAGCTTGTTATGATTTGAAGTATGACCGATTGAAGTCAGGGCGGAAAATGATCGTCGATCACCTTGCAGAGGAGTTAAGTAAGCGTCCAAATTCAGTTGTACTCCTGGAAAACATAGAACAGGCTGATATTTTCGTTCAGAATAGTTTATCTCAAGCCATCAGAACTGGAAAATTTCCCGATTCCTGTGGTAGGGATATAAATGTCAATAACGTTATATTTGCCCTCATGTCAGCTTCTCTAAAAGTCGGCAGAGATCCTCCACTAAGCAGAGCAGCATCTGAGTTTACAGAAGAAAATATTCTGGAGGCCAAGAATGTACAGATGCAAATTCTAATAAGATCTTTGGAAGGAAACATAAACAGCAATAGTGCAGCAAAATTTTCAGTTATGTGTAGTAAAATAGTCTCTGTAAATAAACGGAAACTGATTGGTTGTGAATCTAGAAATGCTGAGATTTTGAAACGATCCAGATCCATGATTGACTTAAATTTACCTGTGGAGAATATGGAAGAGGAGTGCAGCGATGCAGAAAAATGTGACAGCAACAACGATAGCTCGCAAAGTTCAGGAAAATTGCTTGAGGAGTTTCTTGAAAATGTTGATGAAAATGTGGTCTTCCAGCCATTTGATTTTGACAACCTTTCCAGAGAAATTCTTAACGAGATTGATGTGAAATTAAAGAGAGTAGTTGGAACGAATAAAGTTCTGCTGGAGATTGACCGAGAAGTGATGCTTCAAATACTTGCAGCTGCTTGGTTAACAGACAGATCGGATACATTGCAGGATTGGATTGAAAATGTTCTTTGCTCTACGATAAAGGAATGCCTACGAAAGTGCAATGTTGCTTCAGGTGTCGTTGTGCAATTATTACCCTTGAATGGCACTGTGGTGGAAGAGCTGGCTTGCGGATTGTGTCTTCCATCAAGGATAATCGTTAACTGAATGTTTTGAGGTATGTATCATGTACTTTTGTAATATTATTTATATATTTAATCTAGAGACTAGTGACCTTGTCTCATAATGTGCTTGGGTGTCATACTAGCAAATAGCAATTGATGGTGTCTGGTACTAAACTACTAATGTTTCAAATGTGAGCTGCCTTTAGTTATCCCTTTTCCATCTTGCATCAGTTTCGTCCCAGCAATAATCATGGTTTCGACCTAGTTGACATATCCATGTATCATAACTTAAAGGCTCTCCATTATTTCCCCTGATATTCTTAGTTCCCGGTCAATAGATACGGACTATAGAGTGGCATTATGTTCTGAAATACTATGCTGCAAACATGATAAAGGTGAAGACGTTATGTAGAATGACTACTGGTTAATTGTAACAGAGTTTCGTATTGTCCCACTGCTATGCCTCTCTTTAGTGAATTCTGCTAGTTTGGCTTTGTTGCATCATTACTTCACCATAATATATCTCCTGTACAAGTAAATCTTTATTGTTTAAAGTTCAGATAGATTCTGTAGTATGGACAATGTTCTCATTATTAAAAGTTACAGATCAAGGTTAATAAAGTTGGAGAGCTATGCTGAAGTTTTTGCTTTACATAATAGAAAAGTGGAATTAAAGATTTTGCTAGAATTTGGTGTGTTCGTTTTCAAGACATTGTTGAATGTTGCCTAGACTACATGATAGCAGCATATCTTAAGCACTAAGCTTCCACATCCTAAGACATCGTTTCCGCTGTCTAATGTGCTTCACTTCACCTCAACTATCATTTGATCACTTTCTGAAAGGACCGAGTTCTTTGGATGGTGCGCCATTTCCGAGTTTCCCATGTTTCATATTTATGAATTTGCTTGCACTACATTAAATTTAGCTGCATGTTAAAGATGTAGAATCAATTTATACTGGTGTGCAGTATTTTCCGTCTTGTTTTGCTTTTTCATAGGCATAACCTGAATTCTTTCTAATGATCCGCGTGAAAGCTCAAATCTTGTATAGATCAAAAAGTCACAAAGAATTCGAAAATTCTAAAATTTTAAGGAAGAACAAAAATCACTGGACTGTTTGTAGAGAAAATGAGTATATATGTTCAAATTTTAGTTCATTCTAACTATATCATTTGATTCATTCGTAGCTTGGAACTCTACATCAAGGTACTCAAACTGCCACTCGACTGTCCCCTCTCACTTGGTTGATTCCTAGTAAGTTGAAGGCCTGGTGCTGAATCAATAACGACGCTTACACGATAGTCGAGGGCTGATGGTTGCACTGCTGGAGCACGACAAATCGGGCATGTAGTGTGAGAATGCAGCCACATATCGATGCATTCGGCATGGAATGCATGATCACACACTGAAAGTTTTCTACCCAACTCATGGTCTCCAAATACACTCAAGCAGATCACACATTCCAATCCATGCCCTTCTTCTGCTTCTGCTTTGAATACGAATTGAGGTATTGTGGAAATAACAGAAGATCTAAGACCCTTCATTGGAGGATAAGGATTTTGATCGGCAGTAGGAGCAGCGAAGAAGTTACGGAGATGGTAAAGTCGAGCTCCCAGGACTAGTGGCGCGACTGGTGCTGGTGCTGCATCGGGACCGTGAGTTACGAAGCATCTAGCATAGAAATGCAATAACAATATGAAAACAAGGACGAGGAGTAACATTAAGATTGCGGACATAATAGCGGCTAGCATGTTTATGTTTGTTGTAGTAGCAGTTTTTGGAACTTGGAAGATGTTTACAGATGATAAGGAGTTAATTTGTTAAATGGGCTAAATAGAGTATGTATGTGAAGCAAACAAATTAGTGGTATGGTACTTGGTAGCGTAGAGAAATTTGATGTTCGCAAGAAAAAGAAGGGTGATCCATGGTTTTACTAGAATGCAAAATTGTCAAAGAGTGAAGGCAAAATTTAGGTTTTGAATAGTAAATGCAAGGAATGATGTACTATCCCGTGAAGGCGACGGCACAAATAGTAAATACTTTGTGATTTGTTCCATTAAATCTAAAATATATAATTCTCTCCATAAAAGGTATCTAAGGTTGCCACCATATATATATTTTACATTAACTTACAGTCTAAACGACGTACCACTGTCATTATTTCCTTCTGAACATAATGTATGACGCAGTCCAATTGCTCCTTTAGATATTAATCTCATTTTAAATGTTTTCTTACAACATTTATTAACTTATTCAATCATCCATTTAATATTGTGCACACAATAATATCATAAGAAGCATACTTCATTGATTACCATAAACCAATTACACAAAAACATACTCCCTCCGTACCGGAGAACTTTATACATTATAGTTAGCGCGTAATTTTATGTGAAAAGTTAAAGTAATGATATAATATAGAAAATGTGGGAAAAAGTGTACTTTTAGTGGTAAAAGGTGTAATTTGAATGTAAAGTTTAGATTGTTTATTACTTGTTGGGTGTAGGGTAGCTTCCTTTTTTTGTAATAAATGAAGTTCTGTAGGACGACTAAAAATGGTAAATGTATGAAGTTCTGCGGCGCGGAGTGAGTATTACAATGGTTTTTAATGCATCGCGCGTTATTTTCGGATTAAAAAATAATTGAGGTACCTTTTTTGGACAATGGGCTAATATAAAATACTCCCTCCATTTCAGAGAAAGTGTTACATTTTGACTTTGATCGGTCAACTGTCTTCGAGTTTGACCACAAATTACTCATAAACGATAATAGTAAATAATTTAATAAAATCATATAATAACATTTAATTACTAAATTTTCATTATATAATTTAATAATTTATTTATTAATATCGTTTAAGAGTAAATTGTGGTCAAACGCGGAGACAGTTGACCGCAAAATAGTAAAATGTAACACTTTTTCTGAAATTGAGGGAGTATACGGTAACAACCTTGAGTACTTTTCTTGTACATGGTACAACCTGGAGTATTTTTTCGGATTTTACTCTCCGTCCCGCAAAACTTCATACATTTGCCACTTTTAGCCGTCCCACAGAACTTCATACATTATCAAAAAAGGAAGCTACTCCCACACCCAACAAATAATAAAATACACTCAAATTACACATTTTACCACTAAAAGTACATTTTTCTCACATTTTCTATATTATATCATTATTTTAACTTTTCACATAAAACTACACGCTAACCCTAGTGGATGAAGTTCTCCGGGACAGAGGGAGTATAATTTATACTCTTTCGCAAACTAAATGTGATAGTTTAACTTTGGTCTCGAAATTTAAGGTATAAGATACTCCCTTATCCGGCATAACTTCATCCATTGTCATTTTTACCGTCCTACGTACATACATTACAAAAAATGAAAGTTACATCACAACTAACGAATAATAAAGAATCTTACTTTTACACATAATTACGCATGATGTCACTAAGGGGCTGTTGCTTTGTCCATGGAAGCTTTCTTACAATTTGGCATGGCGACTTTTTTGCTGGATTGACATGCCTACTAGGGTTGTATATGAACCGAACGAGCTGAGCTTTACTCTAAACAAGCCTTGTTCGACTTCGGTGCACTTGTGTTCGAGTTCAAGCTCAAACTCGACGAGCTTGAAAAGATCGAGCTCGGTCTACTTCTAAATAGCTCGGATATGTTCGTGAACAGTTCGTTCGTCTGTGTTCGACAATTCTGATCGTTTATGTTCGAAATTTCTCCTCGTTAATGCTCGAAATTTGCTCATTTAGCTCGAACAAGGTCAAATATCTATCAATTTTCAAATCTAACATCCACAATATGCATAAAATACTTCTAATTGTTACATTCTAAACACCAGTTTTCAAATTTCCATTACAAAATATGCGTTCCACAAATTCGCAACATAAATTTCAAATTTCCAACACAAAATATGCGTTTCACAAATTCACAATGTATAATAGCCAATTCTACAAAAGTTGCTAGAAACCACAAAACGAAGTTCACAACTTCACATATACATTTTCAATAAAAATGTCTTCACTTGCATAAACATGGCTTGTTCATGGATAAACGAATTGCAGCCCCTGTACACATGAAAGGAAAATGTTAAGAGTGAATGTTTAAACTTGAAAAGCATATGCATATGCGAAAGTTAGACATGAAATTTTACATAGTAAATCAACAGCAAGGCATAGTACTGCAATTGATTTTCTTTAACAAGAAAAAGAGTTATTATTATTAATGTCCAAAAGAAACATTAGTGCCCCAAGCCCCCAACAGTACAGCCTACACTTGCAATTCTAGAAAACTCCAACAACAATAAAAAATAGAAACCAGGCCATTCTTTCCAAATTTCTTACCAACATTGCCAGTTGAAGACATATCCTCTCATCTCATCTTAGCCTTCGTCCAACAAACACTTGAACGTCAGATTTCAAACATGACCAGGGAAACAATTCCAATCTGACAACCCGTAGGATGAATAATTCAGATTTCTATTTCTAATATAATTGGTAACTCTTAAAATTTTAACAAGTAGCTACTGCACAAAACTACTAAACAATTCATAAAAATTACTCATTTCGTTACATTAAAAACTTCCTAAATTTCTTTATTTAGGGTTCTATTAGAAACTTCGTAAGCCATAAAAGAAAAGTTTTCATCACACTTATCAATTTTTTATTATTATTTTTTCTATTTTATCACTACTTTATTCATCTATCTCCTACTTTATCAACATAATATCCCATACAAACAACTTTTTTATTAATTTTCCTAAATCCTAGACAAAGAAACTACTTAGGAAGATACTTATGGAACAGATGTAGTAATTATCAACAACTAATTGCAATAGCCTCAACAAATAGTTCAAATATGATAAGTTCATGGTAGAAAATATAAGCAAGATTAAATTAACAGATAGCTTGTAAGATTGGCAGCAATGAACTCACATTTATAACTTATGAGTCAGGTAACTTATGGGTCAGGTAGTGTAATCACAACTGGATCTTCCATCTTCTGTAAAAGAAAAGAGCAAATAAAAAGAAATCGATTGTTCAACTTATAAAGTATAATAGAGCATATATTACATACATAGAAGAAAATTAATATTCATACCTTATCTTTCTTATTCACCCCATGATGCTTACGACACCAATCTCCAGTGCACATCAACATTTCTACGGTCTTTGGTGCCAAAGAAGCACGGTAGGTATCAATCACTCTTGTACCAGTGCTAAAAGTTTATTCCGAAGCCACAATACTGATTGGGATAGCTAAAATATCCACAGCCATTCGAGATAGAATTTTGTACTTTGTAGCATCTTTCCACCATTTCAAAGCATCTAGCCATGCCAGGTGTGTTTTCTTGAGTGAGTCGGCCATCTTCAAAATACGCGTCAAGCTCATTTTTTTGTGGTTGAACACTCTCTACGGAAGATATGTGACTGAGAAATGCACTCATACCCGTAGAGTGGGCTGCTAAAGAAATAGACGTATAGAAGCTCAATGATTGAGAATTATGTGTTGAAGAAAATGATGTAGAAGAACATGTTGAACTTGAAGAATACATCTTCTCATATTGTTCAGAGAGAATAAAGAGTTGTTCGAACATTCTTTTTATGATCTGCAACATCAGATGATGGATATATCGTAGGGAAGCAATGATCAATCACCAACATTTTCAACCTGGGATCCAAGATTGCAGCTATTGACATCAACAAGTGGCATTCACCCCAATACTTGTCGAATTTCAGCTTCATTTTGCCAACCATGACTCTCATGAAGTCATCTTCATCATTAAGTTTACTATCCAACAACTCCTTAATGGCACAAACTTCTACAATGTACAAATTTGCAGTTGGGTTATATCTTGCCGAAATATTGGCATGAAGAAAGCTGTCATAACCATACAAAACAACCCCTAAAAGTATATTGTTTATCATATTTCTATCTTTTAATAGTACTCCATCTGTTCCGTAGAACTTCATACATTTACCATTTTTAGCCGTCCCACAGAACTTCATACATTACCAAAAAAGGAAGCTACCTCACACCCAACAAATAATAAACAATCTCAACTTTACACTCAAATTACACATTTTACTACTAAAAGTACATTTTTTCCCACTTTTTCTATATTCTATCATTAATTTAACTTTTTGCATAAAACTACGCGCTAACTTTAATGTATGAAGTTCTTCAGGACGGAGGTTGTAGTATTTATTTTCATTTTCATTTAAAATTGCGCATAGGTATGGATTATCCGGACATATGGAGTCAAAGATAGTGGGCATCGACTAAATGTGGAAATGTGGCCCCAAATAATTTTATTGTAAATGGATGTACACACACTAGCAATCGCGTGTGAGGCGTCCAAACATGAGTGAGACCTATAAAGTCACGAATTATTATTCCCGACTAATCAACGACTCGCAGAGTCTACCGAGTCACTAAACTCTCAGGTGCTCCTTCAACTCATTGAGTCTCCTTCTCCGTTGAAGCTCGTCTTCTCTGTCGGTACTCTGATGTCCAATCGAAAATTTAATAATAATAATAGAAAAAATATTCAAAATAAATAAAATAAAAAAATTTACACCATCAAGAATTGAACACAAAGACCTTTCATAAGCTATATATGACCTTTACCACTTGGAGACTTACATTTTAATGCTTAGTAATTGTATGAACACGGATATATAAATAGAGTCTCAAATTTAAAATTGAGGCCCATCAAAATAGGAGGCCCTGAGCGGGGCTAATCAACGACTCGCAGAGTCTACCGAGTCACTAAACTCTCAGGTGCTCCTTCAACTCATTGAGTCTCCTTCTCCGTTGAAGCTCGTCTTCTCTGTCGGTACTCTGATGTCCAATCGAAAATTTAATAATAATAATAGAAAAAATATTCAAAATAAATAAAATAAAAAAATTTACACCATCAAGAATTGAACACAAAGACCTTTCATAAGCTATATATGACCTTTACCACTTGGAGACTTACATTTTAACGCTAGTAATTGTATTTAACAGGATATATAAATAGCCTCAAATTTAAAATTGGTATCAAAATAGGATGGCGCGCAAGATGCCCCGCTCAGGGCCGGATGCCAGCAGCAACACAAATAAGTAGATAAACTTAATTCACTAAGAAAGTATGTTAGAAAGATGAAGCAATCGGAGGATTGAAGTAGATGGAAGTCCTGAATTGGAAAGAGACATGACAAAATAAATTTCCATCGTTCAAGATATATCGGTATTTGGACGGTTTAGATTGATTCGTTTAATACACGCTCCTAATTGATGAGAGTGGGCCTTTTCACTGTTTTCTCTTGATTTGTACTGTGATTTATGAAATTGAACTCCAATTGTAGTTTCCGCACGCGCCATGTATTTTGTTATATTATTACCAGAAGCAGCGTCACACGCTACGCGTATGAAGCGTATTTCAGATGTACACTATGTTTTACAACAATACTTATTTGATTGGTTAGGGTATTTAAGATGTACACGTACGTATTAGAGTGAATTGGAATTTTGGCGAATTGGAATTTTGGCGGACTGTTTGGTATATAATTTTAATTGAGAGAATTTTTATTGAGGTATAACTGATGAATAGTAACTAAATTTTAATTGAGTTCTGAAAAATTTGTGTTTGATATACAATCAAAATTTTATAGGTGTTTTTTAGATTTGTTATGTAGGTTTTGAGTTAATTGAGTCGTAATCTCAATTATAATATTGCAATGGTGTCTCAATTATAATGGTATAACCAAATACGGTTATAAGATCCGACTCATTTAAAATGGAACGTTAGTTCTATCCCAAACAGTCCGTGGAACTTTTATGAGGGTTTCTATATAGTATATACCTTAAAATATCCATTGCGAATTGTTTGACACGTAATTTTAATTGAGTGAATTTTAATTGAGGTATGACTGATAAATAGTAACTAAATATTAATTAAGTTGTGAAAAATTATGTTTGGCTATAGTTAAAATTTTATAGGTTTTTTACAGTTGTACTATATAGTGTGTAAAAGTGAAGTGATATTTATAAAATGTTTTAATGTTATTTGATTGGTTTAATATCATTATATAAATAAATGTAAAAATAACGTGAGAGAAAAAGAATAGGTAGATGGATAAATTTTAATTGAATCGTAAATAGTAGATGGATTAATAAAATGGATACAGTTCCGTCCCGACTAAAATTACAATCAAAATTCCAAATATGGTCTTGATTCTATCCAAACAGTATATTTATTAACCTAATTAATACCCAATTAATAAATGGCGGGCTACCACCCAGTGCCTAAGACCATAAATATCAATGAACTTGGTGGGGGTGGTGGTGTGGGCCCCACCAAGTTCATTGATTAAAAAAATAAATAAACCAATGATGGGCGCCCATCATCAAGTGTCCCCTCCCTATTGGTTGTATTTTTTTTTTAGATTTTTTAGTTTTTTTAAAATAACTTCATATTATCCTTTTTAAAAAATTAAAAAAATATATCAAAATTCATTAAAAAAAAATTTCTATAAGTAGACACCCATATCAGTATAGTTTTTACACATCTGAAAATCCCTCTTCTACTACTTCATATCTCAAACACTTCCAACCTCAAAACTCTCCTCTCCAATGGATCCTAATAATTCCTTCTATCCAAAATATTATTCTCCATATGGAAACTCCCAAAACTCTGAAGAATTTTCTGGTTACTCGCAAAATTTCAACTCTCAATTTCCTCCGAATCTTACTCAAAATAGCCCTCCTAATCTGACTCCAAATAACCCTCAGCCCGAAGTTGCAACGAACATGGGCAATGAATCTGTTCAATGGGAGCCCCTTGAAGATGTGGCCCTAATGTCAGCTTGGGTTCACGTCGGTGGAGATGCAATCACCGGCACTAATCAAACAAGTGATAGTCTGTGGGTCAAAGTTCTCAAATTGTATGAGCAATCCCGAGCAGAAAATCCCGGTACACTTTCAAAGCGAAGTAAGGAGTCGTTGAGAGGTCGTTGGTCGCGACTTAACAGAAATGTTTCGAAGTGGATAGGTTGCTACAGAGAAGCCTATAACCAGAAAACGAGCGGAATGAGCATGGCAGATGTTGAAAGTGCAGCTCAACAGCTTTACAATAACAAGAAGGGATTTCCGCATACTCTTGTTTTTGAACAAGTTATGCGCCACGTACCCAAGTGGGAGCTGAATTTGGGCGGTGATCATAGGAGGCCTCGTCCAGATGCACCGGATTCAGAGGACGAAGGTCATGGTAGTTCAAAAAGATCACGAACCGATGATGAAGACCCCGCCGAACCTACTCCAGAAACTCCGTGAGTGATGCTTCAACAATAAGTCGTCCTACCGGTAGAGAGGCGGCCAAAGCTAAAGGGAAGGAAAAGCATCATCATCATCAGTTCCTGTTACAATTCCAGAGGATTTTACTAGTGAACTTCGTGCGATGAGGATCACACATGAAAAAGAACTTGAGCATATGAAAGAGACCAGGAATGAAAGGAAACAAATTGAGGAAAAAAGGCTTGAAATGGAGAATAAGAGGCTCAATGCAAACATGTTGAGTGCTTTGTTGGCAAAGCCAAACTTAACTCCACAAGAAGAAGAGCTTAAGAATCGCCTGTTGGGTTTGCACATGACCTATCTGTAATTCTAATTCCTTGTTTTCTGCTGTTGTTATGTAGTACTATGTTTTCGTGTTATTTTAGTTGTGTTTGATTATGTATTATTATGTAATTTTAATTTCTGCTTATGTAATATTAATTCCTAGTCTATTCTACTTTCGTTTTTTTCAAGATATCTGACATGATTCTTCTACTTTTTTATCTTTTGCCAGTGCATTGTCCAAATCATCTGAAAAGTCTATAGTCTACTTTCGTTTTTTTCAAGATATCTGACATGATTCTTCTACTTTTTTATCTTTTGCCAGTGCATTGTCCAAATCATCTGAAAAGTCTATTGTCTACTTTCATTTTTTTAAGATATGATTCTTCAAGATATAGTCCAATCTACTTTCTGCAAGATATGATTCTTCAAGATATAGTCCAATCCACTAGAGTCCAATCTACTATAGTCCAATCTACTTTCTACAAGATATGATTCTTGAAGATATGATTCTTCAAGAATGGCTCAGGTCCATCTCTTTATATGTGGCTGAGATCATTACCATACTCACACTCAAGTCTTCCTCATCCCTTCCATTTCTTCACCTAAAATAATGTCATCGAATGAGAACATATTCCATGGTTCTAATTCGGGTGATGATTCTCAAGAAGAGTGGGAAGAACGTGTTGCACAACAAAACCAAACACTTGACCGCATTGTCGAGGATGTGGTCTCCCAAATTCCTACTACTCTGTTGTTACAGCCTACAAACCACAATATTAGAGCTAGGAGGCGGCATATTGAACGAATTCGTGAGGAAGGCAATCAAAACTTTTACAAAATGTATTTCTCAGTCTTCCCGGAACCAATCTACCCGGAAGACCTTTTTCGCCGGAGGTTTCGAATGAGAAAGCATGTGTTCGAACGTATAATGGAAAAACTCAGTTCAGATGAATATTTTCAACAAAAGTGGGATGCCACTGGTCGATTAGGTATGTCTTTGATTCAAAAATGTACTGCTGCTATAAGAGTTTTAGCCTATGGAACACCACCAGACGTGCATGATGAATCCCTGCGAATGAGCGAGCAGGTGATAAGAAAATCAGTTATGAAGTTTGTAGAGGGCGTAATTGCCAACTTTGGGAATGAATACCTCAGGAGTCCAACCGAAGAAGACATGGCGCGGCTTCTACATATTGGTGAACGCCGTGGATTTCCAGGAATGATGGGCAGTATTGATTGCATGCATTGGGAATGGAAGAATTGTCCTACTGCTTGGGCATGGCAGTATCAAGGAAGAAGTGGAAAGCCAACAATCATTTTGGAAGCTGTTGCGTCAGAAGATTGTTGGATCTGGCATGCATTTTTTGGAACCCCAGGTACGAACAAGGATATTAATGTGCTACACAAATCTCCTGTTTTCAATGATATTTTAGCAGGCCGTGCCCCGAAAATCAGTTACACTATTACTGGTCGTGAAAGGAATATGGGATATTACCTCACTGATGGAATTTATCCTGAATGGGCTGCATTTGTGAAATCTATTAAGTCTCCAATTATTCGCAAGCACAAGTTATTTGCTAATCGTCAACAGGCTGTTAGGAAAGATGTTGAGCGGGCTTTTGGTATTCTACAAGCTCATTTCTCTTTTATTAAACATCCATGTCTTCTATGGGTTCGACACGCCATTGGTCAAATTATGATTGCTTGCATCATCCTCCATAATATGATAGTTGAAGATGAAAGAGACACTTACCTAAACTATACTGATCCCACCGAATTCATGAAAGATCGTCCCGGACATGTGAATGCAGATGAGGGCAAAGAAGCCGTTGTTGATCCTATTTTCAACTACTCCATTGAACGTATTGCAAGTCTAGCCCGATATATGACTAACAGGGACCAACTTCGCAATAGAAATAGTCACAAGGAACTTATGGACGATTTAATTGAGCACATATGGGAGCATTTTAATGATGAGGAGGACTGAATATGTAATTTTTCAATTTTTTTTTATCTTTCAGCAGCGTTTTTATTTTGAAATTACATTTGAAGCGTTGTAATTTTTTTCCATGTAATTTTGTAATGTAGTTTTAAATTGCCACATCACCTTGTATTTTAATTTTTCAAACTAAATTAATGTTTTAATATTATATTATAATTATTATATATTATAATTATTTAATATTTCAATATTTTACTATTATATTTAATTATATATTAAAATTATTTCATGATAATAATGAAAAGAATAATAAAATTTATTGAATCGGTTGGGTTGGTGGTGGTCATGGATAAACTTGAATTTTATTGTTGTTGTTGTTGGGTTGGTTGGAGGTTGGGTATGTGAAGGAGAGAGAAATTAATTGTTTATTGAGAAGGTTGGGTGTTTGGGTGGTTATGGATATTTATGGTCTAAAGGCACCCTCAATTGCATTGAGCAAACAGTTATTTGCGGCGCTACCGATTGGTACAATTTCCGTTGTTCATTGTCTGATTTGCCCCTGCTTCCATTGCAGTTGAGCATCACGTGATATCTAGTGGTAGCTATGATGTAGGGATTGTTTTGCAATAAGCCCACTGAAACAATATTGTGCAATTAGTCAAAATTGCATCTTTCTTCTTCCCCCTTAAATCTCCCCCCAAATCCCTTACCTTCTGTGTGTCCAAGGTTTAAATTTTGTATCAAAGCATCACTATAACCGAGGCACTTGTTTCAGTCACACACACAAAATCAAATTCTTGAGTTTTCCTTGAAAATCCATGACCTCAATTTTCTTACCTTCCCAGATTTGCCAGCACGCCACCACCACAACTGTCGGCCGTCGATTTTGATCACCAGCCCATATATCTTCTACTATTGCTCCCCACTGTCGTTTTAGGCCCCAATTCGGTCGATAATCATGAGTACGCAAATCCGACACTGCTGCTTTTTTTGTGCTTGCAATTTCGATAGCGGGTTGTATAGTTGAAAAGAGGGTTGTGATTGAATCTTGGGAGCTTGATATTTATGAATCCACACAATTTAGTTATTTATGAACTAGCTTCTGGAACTTAATAGCAGTTCTTGCAAGTAAGTCTCTGCTACATGGTAAAAATTCTATTGAGATCTGGGAACCAATCCATGTGGGTGTTGAGGTTTGATTTTAGATCGTGCAGCGTTGTATTATACTTTCATTTGATGAGCTTAAGAAAGCAACTAGAGGCTTTAGGGATGGAGAAATATTGGATCGGGTGGATTTGGTACCCCAATTTGGTACCTAGTTATGGCTATGGAACCTTAGCAGCAGTTAATCAAATTAACCATGAGTAAGAAGCAAATAAATTTGAAAAACAATGACCGACACTCAAGTGAAACAATGCCCGACACATAGATGAAAACAATGTCCGGCATCCATGCCCCGAAAAATAATGTCCGACACTTGAAAACAAATGCCCGACATCCATGCCCCGAAAAATAATGCTCGACATCCATGTTCCGACAAAAAAATGCCCAACACCCGTGCCGGATAATAATGCCCGGCACAAAAATGAAATAAACAAAATTATATTATTATACATGTTACACTTAAATTGTACTTACTCCGTCTATCTCAAAGTTATTTTTTTCCAATAATATCATTTGATTACAATTAATTTTAATCAGAATGTTAATTAAATTATATTATGAAACTTTAGTACTTAAAGTATCATAATATAATTTAATCAACATTTTACATTTACTGCTTAAGATTTATTCGTAATAAAGTTGAAAAGCAATTAAAAAAAAAAGTCAAAACGGAGGAAGTAATAATATTTGTTGTTAATTTTACCATTATAGTTTAATATCAATTTGTGCTAAAAATAAAAATGCCGAGTAGACGGCATTGGTTGCAATGGTGGATTCCGTTGGCTAGGAAGTAGAAAATGTTGAGAGTGTTTTTTAACTTTCTGATATCTATCTGTCTGGTGTTTGAGACTTGAGAGAGTATTTAATTTAAATTTGTTTTTTAAATTTGGCCCCTTTGTATTTAATTTGTCCTTCTGTTTGTTGTTTGGGACCACAGAACTTAAAAATATTTGCATATTCACCCAAAAAACTCACGTGTGTGTCATTTTGTCATTGTTGGAACTTTGGATAGCCTATTGTGGTCCCAGTTGAAAACGTTACCTGTCAGTACATGGAAGTTTGCTAATTGTAACAATTTTCGCCAGTTGGTAAGCGGAAAAAGTAAGGTTTGCTAGGTGTAAAAAGAACCAAGAAAGTGTATGACTTGGTAAAAAATCCATATGGGGTCCAAGTCACTTCTAATCCACATCATGTGTGTATCGTCATGTGTGTATTTGGGTGTTTGATTGGGAAAAATAGGCTTTATGGCATTCCAGTACGCATTTAGGCTGAAAATTGGTACTGGCCCATTACCCATTTTGTCACATGGAAATAGCTAGGTTTCGTAGTTTCTAATTGCAAATTGGGTTTGTACATGGTTCAGACAAAAGGAGCCACAAAACTGACAGATCACACAAAAAAATGTGCCAAAAAAATTGTGCCCAGGCTCCTTTTCAGAATTCAAAAAATCCATATATGAGCTTGCCACATTAACCATCGCCACATTCATATCAACACCTTCATCCCACTCACACCCCTAATCGGAAAACCTTGCCGAGAAAAAATGGAAAACAACTGTTCAGAAGTTGCAATCTCACTCGTCTGCATCGCCGGAGATTCATGGGTACAGCTGAGCTCGAACGAAACCCCTGATTTCGCCGCACTGGATGCAAAGTTTAAGGGTTTGTTTATAACCCACCGCCCTTTTTTTTTACCTCATATATGTTTTTCAATTGGACCATTACTTGCCTTATTTGCAATTATGGGACAATCCCTTTCCGAAATCAATGCTTATTATGTTGCTAGTATGGGATTGACTATTGAAATCTTTGTCCGCTCGTTTATGTTGCAAATTCTACACTATATGCGGGGTTATTGCTATGTCAGGTCTTCATTTTGTCGCAATATTTTTAGCCAATATGTGTAGCTTCCAGTTAATCTCTTAAGTAACTACATTGTGTTTTGAACTGGAGCAGGACTCTGCATTTTTTTATGAATTTAATGACTAATCTTCTAGCAGATGGTAAAATCCAGTTTCAAATGTGTCCAACTATGAGCCAAATAAACTCCACCAAGCCTTGTTATCTTCTGTCGAGTGTGGTGTCGAACAAGTTGATTTACGTTGCCGTTTTAGTTTTTTATTGAAAAAAGATGCATATTTGACTGTGGATGTAGTGTTCATTTCCCAGCAAGCTTTTTTTTATCTTGCGTAGGTTCTTCACTGTTTTCTCATTTCAAACTATTTATTTAGCTATAGTGCGACGCAGGATAAGTTGATTTACGTAGCCTAAATGTTTTGGTTAGGTGAAATCAGCATATTTACTAGGGATATAGTGTTTAGGCAAATTGCTTAATCTGTTCTTTTAAGGGGGTGTTTTCGCTGGACTTTTTTTTGGCTAATACTATGCAAGGTTATGAACAAATGTCTCTTAATGTCGCAGAAAACGTACCTAACATGCATGGGAGCCCATGTTAACGCATTCACATTTGAAATTCACAAGGGCGAAAAATGTTCACTAACGAATCAAGCAGAATTCAACAACATGTTGCTACTCTGCCGAGCACTAAGGAAGAATGTTGTTTATGTTGGGGTCAAAACAATATCTGAGCACCCAACAAGTAGTGGGGCAAGCCCAAACACCAGCTACCCAACCACCCAAAACAGACTACCTAACTACTTTCAAACAACCAAAGGCCTAACACAGGATCCTGAAACATCAGCTAGCCGTGTCTCAGTTGACACGGATACTTCAAGTGAATGGGAACAGGGTTCCCAAGACGATCAACGTGGAAAGAGAGTGATCCCAGACCACTTGCTGGATGAACATGTTTACCCCCAGAAAAGGCCACGGTCTAAGGCTGCCCAGCAGCGGATAGATAGTCTTGAGCGACAGGGTCGGGGAGAGTACTGGGAAGGGGCAACTACAACTACTCCTGTAACAGTCCTCAATCAAGTGCTGGAGGTTCCGCAACTCAGGTCAGCACACTGGGTTAACTACATCAAGGGGGTTGGGCAGGTGTTTGAAGGAGGAGTCAAAGAGTTTCGTGACAAGCTGGTGAAGTACTCAGCAAAACTAGGATTCCAATATGACTACATAAGGAACGATTCTTTCTATGTGAAAGCACAGTGCAAGAACAGGGACACCCAGGGCTGCCTTTGGATCGTCCGTGTTGCAATCGACAAGGTGACTGAATCATTCGTCATTAAGGAGGCACACCTGCAGCACAAATGCACCCTTGGGATTGTGCGGACAGACGCTAAACACTTGGGCCAGGCAGTTCTTGGTGGTATTATTGTTGAAACTGTTCAAGCTAAACCAGGTTGTAAAGAAAAAGACATCCAGCGTGACCTCCTCACCAACTGGGGCCTGCCAATTAAGTATGAAAATATATGGAGAGGAGTTGAGGCAGCGCTTGCAAACCTGTTCGGGAACTACGATGATTCTTTTGATGAACTGAGATGGTACTCACAAGCCATTGTCAGGACAAACCCCGGTAGTGTTGTCTCCCTTGAAACAGACCCTGCCAATAATAGGTTCAAACGGATATTCATAGCATACAACGCCTCTCTAAAAGGGTTCCGGTACTGTAGACCCATGCTCTTCGTTGACGGGACTTTCATGAAGTCTAGATACAAAGGCAAGCTCCTTGTGGCTACCGCCAAAGACGGAAACAATGGTACTCCTGAAAACACCCCCCCCCCCCCCCCTGTGTATTTACATTGTGTCGATCTCTGCTTAAGCCTATTCAAAAAACATTTTCATTCAAACATAGCATGTGGATTCCTTTTTAGGTCTGTACAGTTAATTATGACAATCGTATTACATAATCTCACCACAGTTTAGAATCCACAATTCAAGCAATTTGTGGCTTTCCCACCTACAAAGTAATTCTTAATTTCTGAATAGAGTTTCAACAGGGCATGTCATACCTTTTTATTTTATATGGTCTGGTGTGTTTTATTTCATGTGTATGGCAACCATCAATGTCTTCTGTATGGCCATTCATTAAGAGAATAGAACTTTACATATGCATAATCCTTCATGGCACTTTCTCTGTTCCATCAGGGTTGTTCCCAGTCGCAACAGCGGTTGTTGCATGTGAAAATTCCGAAAGTTGGTCTTGGTTTATTCAGAAGCTCAAGGATCACGCCCACCATGAACAGGAGATCATGTTCATTTCCGACAGGGAGGGGGGGGGGCTTATGCATGCATTCAAGGAAGTCTATGAAAGACCACTCCACTTCTATTGTCTATACCACCTAATGAAAAATCTGCGTGCCATGTATTATGCCAAGAAATACTCTCTCAAGTGGAAAAACAAACTCTGTTTCCTTCTAAAGGCTGCAGCATATGCACCCACTCCAGCACTTTATGAACAAGCAATTGCCAAATTTTTTAAAAAGGGTCTGGACAAAGCAGCACATTTCCTCGAAGATCTACCTCTCGATAAATGGGCAGTGGCCTTTGCACCAAGCGTGCATCGCTATGGGGAGCTCACATCAAACGCAGCTGAATCTTTCAATAATTGGATTCAAGAAGCCGGAACACTGACTATAACGTTCATGCTTGATGCTATTAGGAAACAACTAATGGGCTGGTTCACTGATAGAAGGGCAGAAGCTGCCACGTGGACTGGAGCATTTACACCCGTAATGGAGGCTCGTTGGAATGCAGCCCGCGACCTTAGGCTAAACTGGACAATGGTCCAGACTAACCAGCCCGGAGTCTTCGAGGTCTTGTGTGAGAACTCTACTGTGGTATGACTCTGCTATTTCATTCACTTGTCTTTTTAGTTGTATGTAGTCTAGTAAATGGCATCAACTCATATATTGCTTCGGCCTGGAACCTTTTTTCAGTGAAAATGTTGGTTGCTAATGGACAGGTTGATCTAAACATAAAGAAATGGTCAGGTGATTGAGCCGTTTGTTTTAGTGATGTTTAGAGACTAGACTTGAGACAAAATGTCACGTTGAGATAGTTCGTTTCTGGTACTCTTTTGCAAGTGAGAATTAAAGTTCACGCACGTTTTGTACATTCTGCCTTTCGGATTTAGTTTACCTTATGACAAACTTTACAATATTTCATGCTCCTAATTTTGTAGTGCTACTTTGATTGAACTTATATATTTTATCAGAAAAGTATTCATTAAATTATGTCGTTCAACTTAACTTCTCATTGAATCATAGATGAATTTTAGAATGGAGATTTCACATTTGCGATGTAGTAATGTTGGTTGCTAATGGACAGGTTGATCTAAACACCAAGAAATACACATGCTACCAGTGGGAAGTGAAAGGCTTCCCATGCGAACATGCAATTGTGTGCATCACCAGGACTGGGTGGGCGATTTCGTCAGTTGTCGAACCGGTGTTTTTCACCCCAACATATGCAACAGTCTACTCAGAAGACATCTGCCCAGTTCCACGGACCGAAAGACATACAGTTCTAGATCTCAACATCCCAGACAGGATACTGCCGCCAATAATACAGAAAGCACCAGGAAGGCCAAGACAACACAGATTCCGGGCAAGGGGAGAACCAAAGGCAAAGAAATACAGATGCCATCGTTGCCTTAAGTTAGGCAACCACTACTGGACGACTTGTGCAATGGCCTTGGACTAAGGTGCATATCAAGTAGGACTTGCTCTTTTCAGTTCACGAATGAAAGCCTCAGCCCCCTTTACATTTTGCTGAATATTGTTGGCCATATTTTGTCATTGGATCTTTTGTAGCCGAACTCAAACTCCAATGTTCTGTTGTGTCTGCTGTTATTCCTTTTTTTTCCCCAAAAAACAGTGCTAAAACTCATTTCCAGAGTCATTATATGTAATCCATGATGTCGGGCTAACCGTAACTTTTGCTAGCAGGCCTCTGAAAGACTATTTTGAAGTTTTATTATTATGAGAGGTCCATTTCAGTTTTTTTTACTTTAGCATTAGCCTTCAAGCGCAATCAATTGGGCCATCTTCTTAGAAAATACAAACCATCTTCGTATAGTGTTGCCAATGGCGTAATTGAGGTTTTGCAAACACTTATTTGCGCCTAACATTATTCAAACATGGACATTGATAATTACCCGGTCCACCCCAACTGCATAATATGTATATTTCGGTCTGATTAAGACATGAACAATAAGATCCGTTTATACATTTTAAATCATAAGGGATATTGCATATGTGACTGACTTGTGTCCCACGAGTACGCCGTTGATTTATGCACAATTGTAATTAATACAGTTTATCCAATCGCTTAATCATTTTACACGAATAACCTGATTTCAACAAACATATTAAACTACTGGGCTACTCGTTCTTACAAACCTCATGGAGTTTGTTTTGGAGATGCTTTTATCGATCTGATTGAGGCAGCCGTAAGACCCGTTTACACATTAAAAAACTTATGGCTCAAAATAAACCCATGTGGTCGTCTTCGTGTCATAAACAAAAGTGTCTTCGTACTAACGGGTTCGTCAAAACAATCAACCAAACCCCAAAAAACATGCTCACGCTGCAATCTGTGCAGTGATAATTATCGACGTTCATCTTATCGCTCAATACGTACATTGTGCACTCCCGTGACTTTTCATGACTTCAATACACAACTGGGCTATTCCTTATTACTGGGCAAGTTCGTAACCCTAATATCCTACTTCAGCGAGAAATTAAAAAACTGATGGCTCAAAATCACTTCTACACTAGATAATAAGACAAATGCAAATGGGCAATTAAACAAGAATGACCTTGGTTGACTGATAAAGAAAAATCGGCCAAATGGTATTTTCTTGTAATTTGTGAGGAGGCCCAAGTCACCCATCAACTTCCCCTCACGCCAAACAGAAAACAGAGCACAACACTTTTCCCCCTTGAAACACTCATCTAACTAAAGACTAGCCACATTCAAGAAAATGCCAATCACAAAGAAAGTGTGGACTCTCGGTGGACCAGACAATCACAGGTTCCACACCGTAATGGACTCACCCACGCCGACACTGGTGAGGCTTCTTGCCCCTTTTTGGTCTACTTGTGTTTCATGCTGCATCTTTACTCCCAACATTTTTCCTGGCTTTTTACAGAGCTCTAGCGAAAGTAAACAAACGTTACTGAGACAAAAGTGAAAAAACATGTAAGATTAAGAACTACCATTACCGACAATGCAATTTTTTCATAACAAAAAACCACCTATTCTCTGTTGTTTGCATTAGTTGTTATTAGTCCGGCCATATGCAGATCCCGCCCTTTATAAAATGAAGACAACTCCATCTTATGTTCGTAACTAATGCAAAAACAGACAATAGGGTTAAGAAGATGTTGGTAGTGAAGGCCCAATTCTGGTTTGGCCTCATGAATTTTCACCCTCAATTATGCTAAGATTATCACCATATTTTAGGCAGCTGTTTTAATTGAACGGTTTCCTATCTTACTATATACTGATTTGAAATGTTGTTTCAGATTATCCCAAACCAGTTCGTTAATCTCTACCTCAGGCCAATTCCACACACTGTGATACTGCAGGCCAACGATGGGCTAACATGGCCTGTCGAAATAACCGAACTACATGACGTTGTGGAGATGGGAAAAGGATGGGCTAGCTTCCGTGACTTCTACAAGCTCGGACTCATCGACGTTGCAGTTTTCACACTTGTGCCAATTAACATGTTTCTAGTGACATTGTTCGACTTTAGCTCAAAGTGTGAGGTCGAAACTGCCAAGCTCCACGAACTCGTCACACCAATCAACCTGGCAAGGGAAGCTATATGTGGGAATGTTCCCATCTTAGGCAATCAGGTAATTCAATTGCACTTTTATTAATTTCGACGGGTATTTCAATGCACAACTCACTAAGATGTCTGATTCTATGTAGTTCGTGCCAGTAAGCAAAGAAAACTATATAGTGTCAGCGATCTAAACGCAACAGATGCAACAAGGACACCAATGAAGAAACGAAGTCCAGCACAGGGCAGGCACTCAGGTATAAAAATATTTACTACTTGTGGCAGGGATCATCCAGTTAGTTAGGGAAGTACTGATTTCAGCTCACCTTTGCAACTTGTGCCAGGGATAGAACCAGTCAAACTTGAGGAGGTGTTCTATCAATCACCGAGTGGAGGCAGGAAGCTGCCAAGGACCGCCTCAACTTGACGGCATCAACTCCTCGCCCATAAGTAAGCTTTTTAAAATAGTGTAACTTCAAATGAAAAATTATACATTCAGTTCATGAAACTCACAGCCACGTAAACACAAATACACTTGCTAGCACCTGGGACATCAAGCAAGCACAAGTCACCAACGAATCAAGAAAGACTGAGAATACCACCAAATGCATGTGAGAATGATAAGTACTTAGCCCTTTTCCTGAGTGACTCTGACCACACAGCCTGTAAGTACACCTCACCGAACGATGCGATATAACCTTGTGACTTATATAACAGTTTATCCAAAATCCAAAAAGTGCCCGTTACATATTGTTCAAGTGGGACATTTCATCTTCTACTGCAGCTGATGAATCAAGCATCGGCTCTGGGACAGATCTTAGCGGGTTACTGAACTCGGATGGAACATCTGGAGGTAAGAGCCAGGATAAATTCTTTTTTTTTTTTACCCATTCTGTCAAGTATCTTTTCGTTCAGCTGCTCGTGGTTTAGATTATTATACATTATTTGTAATGAAATTGCCCAGGGAGCAAGGGGACATTTCATGAGGGTCGGCGCGTGGAGAAGGGTGTCGCAGCCACATCTGGTATCAAAGGAAAAATATGTTTTTGTCCTCACGGGTGTTTATTATGAAAAATCAATGCATAAATGTCAGAACAACCATAGGTGGCTAAGTTGGTTTTTTCTCACTCAATTGTCTGGCAACAACAGGATACTTCAAGGGGGAGACTTCAAAAGCTGTTAAGAGAAAATCAGTTGCTGTATGCAGGAAGAGAGACCAAAAAAATGGAAGCAAAGGTGGTCTAGACATTTCCTACTGCTACGCAATTGTTAGGAAGGCATCAACCAAGAAGACCTGGTAACACACATGTCTCGTCAAGTAGTTGTGCATTTTAGTTTAGATTAACAAAGTCTATTATGAGTCGATAAACAAGTTGACACGTCCACAGGATTCCTTCCTTTTTCATCCTTAGCATTCTGTTCTAATAAACTGTTGTATGCATAACCTGTAGAGAGTCCCAGCAAAATTTGAAAAAGCTAATCTAGACGTTGGCACCAACAGCCGTAAGCTCAGGATTGTTGGAGAGACTAGAGTTTGGCCGGTCAAGTGCATCTTGTATGGGAGTAAGGCGACCGTTGGCAAGCGCTGGTCTACCTTCTTCAAAGCAAATTGTATTTTACTAGGCCCAAGAGCCCAACACAAATTATTTAGAATGTAATGGGCCAGTACCAATTTTCGGCCAAAATGCGTACTGGGATGTAGCTGCCTCGGAAAAATATCAAAAAAGATGATGGTAAGATGATGTAATCATTTTGTGTGTTTGGTAGGGAAAAGTAAAAGTTGGTGGTATGGTATTTTAATGATTTTGGGTGTTTGATTGGGATTGTAAAAGCTATCGTATGGTGATATGCTAGTTGGTAGTTATATTCTGTTATTGATTTGTCTTTTGTGTCTATTTCATTTATATTGCGTTTTTTCATAATCGATCTCCGTTTTGAACAATAAGAAAAGCCTATATTCTTAAGTTTAATTACACATAAACCTCATTTCCATAAAACTAAATGCATGGACACAAATGCCGGTAATTGAAAATTTCAAATGAACATTATATAAATAGCCGAGATCGTTAACAGTCATATTATGAGTTTACTCATGTAGATCGTTCATTAGTGTGTCTGATTAGTCGAGATTGTTAACAGTCATATTTTTCGAGAGGTGTCACAGCTTCAAGCATCAACTGCTCCAATAAACCCTAGTTGTGTATTGATTTTGGTGTTGAGACATTTAATTGGGGAAGGTGAGTAATGATGTATGGAATGTTTTGGGGGAAATGAAAATGTTGGCAGGAATGTTTTGGATATCACACACCAGAGGCAGACACGAGCTCAACCCCAATTTTACATTTTTTGGGAGTTATGATTTAGACAATGATCTAGATAGTTCTGGCAAAAAGGTACTAAGTCAAACTTGAAACTGAAAGATGTTAATGATGTTCGTTTTGGAATTTTGTTGTTATTGTTAATATTATGATTTTTTTGGAAAAATTTCAGAAACCCCCAGATAGTATGCTTATTACAAAAACCTCCAACACTTTTCGCTTATTACATATTTCCTCATGCCGTTAGTTGACCGTTAGTCAACTCTGTCAGTCAACGGAAAACGTTAACTTTGACGAAAATTTTTAATACATATTTCCCCCATGCCGTTAGTTGACCGTTAGGTTGGTTCCATTGGAGCTCCTTCCATTGAAACCATGTGCAGAAATTGATGTGACAATATTTGGGTCGGGTGTTATGACTGCTAATGATGGATCTGGTTACTTTTTTTTGATACAACACACTATGCTGGCAGGAGTGTCCAGTACGGACTCCTCCTTGCGTGGTTAAAAGTTGCAACACTCCATTGATGAAATCGAAAATAGGAAGAAATCTGAAGCTGTGAACTCGAAGAGGAATGAGGAGCTAGCTGAAGCTCTTGGATTTGGGATTGAAATAGTACTAGAAAAGTCATTGGATATTTATTCACAATTAATTTGGGATATTTGAAAAAATACACGTATAAAAAGTAGTTACTAAATCAGAATTTGGGATGGAAATTTACATAAAAACTTTACATATGAACCCCTGAGGGTATTACGGGCAGCACAGAAAATTTAATGACGACGTCATAATTTTTTTTTCGAAAATTATGAATTTATGATGTCATATTTCTGTTTATGACGTCATCACAGTTGACTGACGGAGGAACTAACGGTAGGGGGAAATATGTAATAAGCGACAAGTGTTGGAGGTTTCTGTAATAACAATACTATCTGGGGTTTCTGAAATTTTTCCTTTTTTTCTATATTGTCATCATCATTATCGTCGTCATCATCATCATCATTATTAGGGGTGAATTCATATGATAATAATTATATATTCACAAAGTTTCATAAGAGACGATCTCTAAATAATTTGTCTAGAGACGACCTATGTTATCAATAAAATCATCCATGTTATTAATCAAAACGTGTTAATGAAATAAGTCTTCTTGTAATATGAAGAAAAAAAATCAATGTTGAAAACACAGGTGTTTTGATTAATAACATCGATAGTTTTCCTGACAATATAGGTCTGTCTCTAGATAAATTATCTAGAGACTGTATCTTAGAATAAATGTTTAAAACCCACTAGTGGCTATGAGCCTATGACCAAATGAAAATCATTGTACATGTTGTCTTTTGGTGGAAAATAGGATTTGAAAAAGAATTAAATAAAAAAAGAAAATCATTTCCCTCTCCGATTCAACTTCAGAACTTCCACCACCATATTTTATAGCTAACCAACACTATTCCGACGAGTCACCTACCACCCAATGCCTTCCAAAACCTGATTTTCTTCATTAAGTGACTCTGGTTTTGAGGAGATTGCTAATGGAGGCAAGGTCGAGTTAAAAAAAGTAGTGGTGTTTATAGAAGGTCTTGTCATTTTTTAAAGGGCGAATTACTTATGGTTCCCCTTAAATTTGGCCCAATTATAAATTCGTCCCTAAATTGACAACAATTACAGATAGGTCCAAATCCCCATTTTTGAGTTGACCAAACGAAAAATAAATGAAAATTAAATTAAATGGACTCAGTTGCAATTTACAAGTTTCATTTTATTACATACTTGACTATAATATTTTATAATTTACAAAAATAACTCAAAATATTTTTTTACAACCCCCAATTCTTATTAACTAACAAAAATATCCCACCCATCTCCTTCCCCACCACCACCCACCACACCACCACCACCCACGACTGCCGGAAAACACCAAACTTCAATCCCGGAAAAGGAGCTTTCGAACTTCTGCCATGGAAGCTCTTTAACAGATCTGTTACAGAGAGCTTCCGCCATGGAAGCAGATCTGTTACAAATAAAAGGTGGCATGTTAATTCTTTTACGCTACAAGTATGATTTTAAAAGCTTTTTATTTTCCAACAAGAAACATCAAGTTGAGTAACTTAATCCTAGTGAAGTACCATGAAAGTAACATGGTGTGGAGCTGCCTGTAATTAATAAATCATGTGACATGGTGCATATAGTATGCCTAATTTGACGTGATGAATTAGTGAAACTGGCGATTTGCAATTAGGCCACGTAGTTTGATTATAATAAACAAGTGTTTGTTGAATTCCTTCCAACTAAATTGCCAACAAGATTACGGCTATAGCTCCATGTCTCAATGCTGCCTGCCTTTGACAATTACAAGTAGTTGCCTCCCATTCCGCCAACTTGCTACGATTCAGTACCAAATAAATCTTTTCATTTTGACTTTGACCGATCAACTGTCTTTGATTTTGATCACGAATTATTCTTAAACTATAATAGTAAATAATTTAATAAAATTATATAATAAAAATTTAAGCAGAATAGTAAAATGGAAAGATTTTGAAACGGAGGGAGTATTTACTTGAAACTTCCATCATTTTTAGCGAGGTATTCTAGTTGTGGGTTGCGAGCTTAGCATCACAAACATTATATATTTAGTTATACAGTTAATACTTGAGTAGCTTAATTATAATAAACATATAATATTTAAAGTTAAATATATAATATTCGTAAGTAAATATGTCATGTTAATCCTATCTTTTTGATAGACGGTCTCTCGTAAAAAAATATATAAACTCAAAAGCAATGTATGTAATGGTATTGTAACATGTCTTTTCTATAAATAAGCAAGATTGATTGAATTCATCAGATACACAACAATATAAACAAAACAAAACATGGGTGGAAATGACACAGATTGCAGATCCTATGTTGCAGCCATTTTTGGTGTTACTGGCCTGGTTGGCAATGAGCTAGCTACCAAACTTGTTTCAACCGGCAACTGGAAGGTTTATGGAGTCGCAAGAAAACCGAGAGTAGAAAAGATGTCACACGGTTTTGTCAGGCTTGAAACCAATGCAAACTACCATTTCGTTTTGTGTGATCTTCTCAATCCTGAGGATACGCAAGCCAAGCTCTCTCAAATGAAGGACTTGACTCATGTATTTTGGGTCACTTGGGCGAGTCACTTTCCTCTGGATACGAAAGACTGCTACGAGCAGAACAAGGCCATGATGTCGAATGCTCTCAATGCAATCCTCCCAACCGCCAATTCCCTGAAGCACATCTCCCTCCAGACCGGTGCAAAGCATTACGTCTCCCTGCAAGGTGTGGTCGAGAACCAAGAATCACGTGTATTTGATGAGCATTCGCCAAGGGTGAATACGAAATATAACTTCTACTACGCCCTAGAAGACGTGTTAGAAGAAAGATTGCCTTGTAATAAGGTGGGATGGTCAATTCACCGCCCTGGACTGATACTCGGCTGTTCTCAGCGAACAATATACAATTTCATTGGTAGTTTATGTGTCTACGGAACCATCTGCAAGTATCTGAACCTGCCTTTTGTATTTGGGGGCACAAAGAGATGTTGGGAAGAAATGTTCGTGGACGCATCTGATGCTCGACTAGTGGCGGAACAACACATTTGGGCTGCTACAACATTACCAGCTGATGCACAGGGTGAAGCATTCAATGCAGTGAACGGTGGAAACTACACATGGAAAGAAATGTGGCATGATATCGGCGTTAAGCTTGGAGCGGTCGTGGTTGAGGAGAACATGTTCTCAGAGGATCTCAAGTTTTCGGCGGTAATGTCGGACAAAGTTGAAGTTTGGAGGGATATAGTTGTGAAAGAAGATCTGGTGAAGAGTGAGATGGAGGAGTTGGCAAACTGGGATTTTTTAGATATTCTGTTTAGATGTCCAGCAAAGATGTTGGCAAGTAGAGATAAGGCTGATCGGATGGGGTTCAAAACTAGGTTCCACGCTTTGGATTCAATACTGCATTGGATTGATGTCATGAGAGCTCAGAGATTGATTCCATAGCTAATACTACCCTAAATGTCTCCACTGATATTTATATTTGTCTCGATACAAATGTTGCGTTTTCCTTTTTGTATATTTTACATCCGTGTACACTTTTTTCCACTACTCTTACTAAGAAGAACGTGTCTGCGTTAATTAACTTGTCTGAATCTGAATGTAAAGATTACAGGGCACCTAAGATGTAAGCTGATCCCAACTCCTAAGGGTGCAATTATTAACAGAAATTGCATTTTAATGAGCGAGAAATTCTCTAAACTGAGAAAACATGCAAACAAAAAAATCAGATTCAATTCAAGTCGATTCACCCGTGGACGAGTTCATTCCTACATATAGAGCTTTCGAATTGTTACTCGAATAAGCTGGATCATTGTGTTCAACAACAAAATCTCCCTACTCCACATATCTTCCACATAATGTTAGTGACTACCACAGTTAGTAACTACCACAACAAAAGCAGACTGCAATTCGGCACCTCAGACAAAAGATATGTACATACCTAACTACGGAGTTCTAAGCATACCTCTACATCTTCCCACCTCGAGAAATCAAAATTGCTAGGAGATTTGATTCCAGATCTGAATACTTGCTAGCATTTGCTCTTAGAAACGTGCACCTTGGATTTCATTTCCAAACTGGGTTTCTTGTTTTTTGATTTTTTGGAGCCCTTCGTATCATCATCGAAATCATCATCACTTCCATCATCAAATTTCTTTTTGCCCTTTCCACAAACAACTATTCTCCGCGAGTCCTGTTCCTGCTTCAAGTCAATGTTCTCCTTCGGCCTCCAAATGAAGATAGACCTGACACAGAGAAAAAACAGTGTGATAACTAGATAGACTACATCGCAAGATCATTGGAAAAAAACTTCGAGTCACAAATCGTTCGTAGATAACTAGTCCCAAGTTCATTGGACACAAATGAAACTAGTCATCCAAGGTAACGACCAATACTACGTCCTCCCTGGTATTGCACTATTTACAAAAAAAAAAAATAGCAAACTCAGTTCAAACTTGTTCCGATTATGTAATTGACACATAGCATAACATGTAAATTGGTTGTTTTAATAGTGGGGAGAGAAATGAAAAATGCTACAAGAATCAGTATCGTTCATTGAAGAGTTGGTGATCCTAAATCATATACTTATTTCCCAATGATACAGAAAATAATTGCAACAGACTGATTGCATTGCAGAACATGACTATTCACAAGTTGATGATGGTGGAGATCATAAATTAAATAAATCTCTATGGCCAAATAACTATATATCCTACTGAGTAATTTGTTTGGAATTGTATCGGTACTGGCTATACATACATGAAAAGGTATACACTGTCTAATAAGTGATACTCTAACAACACAAAAGAGTATGTGTTTCATTACACATGGGTTATAGAGATAAGAAGCAACAACAAATCAATGTATAAAGAAAGATAAAGAAGAAAACAATAATCACATTGGAAAAAAACAGAGACTTAGAAATGTACATACCTTGAACTACCAGATGCCAAAACATCATCACGGGGATGCAGCTTATTTACTGGACTTATTGTTGTTATATTTGGGTCCATAACCTCCGCGACCAACTGACCAGTGCTTATGTCTATAAAATCAATTGGATGCAAGGCTGTCCCATTAAAATTTTCGCTTATGTAACGGCCAACAACAACAAGGGACTCTGAGACATCCTGAACAACATTTAACATTGTCAGCTATCAAGGTGTTGCAGACAAGTCATACTAATAGCATAGTTCTCAAAAACAACGATGCGGAGTCGCTATAAAAAAAAAAGAGCTATTGCCACTATATAGGATAGCGGGTAGCAATAAATAGCAGCTCTCCTGTAACATTTAATATACCGTCAAAATTTATACCTTTGGGTCCCATTCTGCTCGAAAAGGAGTCAAATGTCTATTAAAATCATGACTATGAACGATTTCCCGGCTTGGAGAATCAAGATCTCCAAAGATAGAATCCCATACACGAATACGATTGTCCTGCGATGTCGTGAGTATTTTGCTACCAGATTGAGGAGAAAAATAAGCCGAGTTGACAACACGCTTATGTGAGAGATCATACAGTGAAGAACCAGTTTCAATCAGGCGCATGTCCCATATACGAGCCTAAAATAAATAGACATATTAGAGTTGGACAGTATTTTTACAATAAAGAAAAATAAAAGAACAGCACCAAACATCAATCAAAAAAAAATTTAAAAACTGGGTTGCAACTTGCAGCCCAGGGAAACATCCTCCCTTCACTTTTATAAGATTAAGCAGTAAGCCACTTATTACCTGATTGTCGATAAATTCCTAGTATTTTTTTACAACATTGATGAAGTTCTGGAAGCTATGATGGTAGTTAGTTTAAGGGCTTGATTGGTACGAGTTTATTTTTAGTCAAACATTGCTGGTGACTAAGGAGAATATTATAGAGAAACAATAGTAAAAGAAGATAAGGTACACTGTCAAAACTAAATGGAATCTTACGAAGTGATCATTCCCACAACTTAACATGAGATCTGGTTGAAGAGGATGACAATGTAAGCCAGTGACTTTGCTTCCTTTCTTGTGAAGCAGAACAGGTTTACCAATTATATTGTTGGTACGCATATCTGCCCTGTACATGCATATATGTAAGATGAAGAATACATGCATTGATACAGTGGGAAGTACTAAGGTAAAGAAGTTTAATACAGCGGAAATGCATAGAGTATGATCCATGTTCAAAGTTAAGTGCAGTTCAAAATTAACACGGAATGATCCATGTTCATTGTTTGAGTTGTATGATTAACTAAAGTGATTAATCTAGATTGAGAAGTGTCTTCCAAGTAGAATAGAAGAGACTGGGATAGTTTTCTGTAACATTTAAACATGACATTGTCATACCATTAAATAATTTAAATGGAGAAGTTTGGTATAAGCTCAGTAGCCAAAATAATTGAATACTTGTATGTTCATATGATAATAGTAATAATAATGAAACATTGACACTACAGATAATGCAAACACACAACACCTACACATTTTGCCAAACAAATCTGAAATATTAATAACTACTTTCTTTTTTTTCACATAATTAACCAATTAAATATTATCATCTATGAAATAAACTAGGAATGGATTCAAATCTCGGCTTCCGGACGTGTTTTCTTACAAAAACTGAGACGTTTCTCAAATTTTAGGAACATCTCATAATAGTCTAGTGTTATAGTCCCGAAACTCATGTCATTTCATCTCAATCAGCAAAACAAACGACACATTTTGGACTTTTTGGCCAATCTCGCTGATTTAAACAATTTTTTACAGTCAGTCATCAGTCAAGTGCGATACATTGTTTACTTCAACAATAACACATTGTTTACTCACATGTGTAGAAACCCGAAATTATCTGCAGCAAGCAAAACTCCTCTATCAGAATTAGTATCCAAACCATAGAGCATCTTCCATCTGCTAGGCCCCTGAAAAGTAAAATAGTTTATGGTGTGAAATCCAAAACACTGGTATTCTATTCATTATAATATCATATACTCCCTCCGTCCTATTAAAATAGTCCTCATTGCCTTACTTTGCAGTACCAACCAATCGGTAACTGCAAGTTAAGGTCCCCATTATACTTAAAAATTACCCCTTATAATGCAAATTTACAACTTCACGACCCATTATCTATGATCTATTCATGTATTTACACACATTACACCCCAACTGCAACTTTATCCATACGTTATTCAAATAATACCCCCATAAAGCTTCAATCCATTTTACACCAAAACCCGTGCCCACGGGAAGTATGAGGACATTCGCGGCACAACGGAGGGAATAGCTAGGACAAAAAACAAGGCGAGGATTGACATGTTTAAATAGAAGAGTGAGATAAAACAGATTCTATGAACATTGGCATTGCATAGCCAAAACAAACCATAAGATTTCTCAATAAAAAAAAAAGCAGCAAAGACCAGGCCCACACTACTCTGCATTCTTGAGAAATCATATACTCCTATCATAAAGAGATTTCTTATCATTATTCTCTAGCGTGTAAACTGCACGGCGTCTATAGATCAACCTCGGAAATATTATGTTCCATACAGCATACAGTCTGAAGAACTAAAAGAGAATAACTACTCGTGTATATCAGAAAATGATCATCCCCACCATACTGATAGGAAATTCTTAATAAATGTTTCCATACAAAAGCAACATAATTTTCTCTTTCTAAACTCCCAATCCAACCATTCCCCCGTTTCTGTTGCAACACCACCACAAGAAAGACCCATCCCATGCCAGTCTAACAGTCTATCATCCTCAAACATTGTCAACAGCCGAGTTGGACTATTAGCACAGGAACATAGGTGATTACAAATCACAAATACATTTGTTCTTTGACAAGGAAATGAGAGTACCTGCCACCCATCAGGGTTAAGGTTTGTTACTGTTGTTGAGATTCCAGTCTCCAAATCAATACAGCTGACTGTTCCATCAGAAGATGCACCATAAATGGTTCCATCATTTGTTGGTTTGAACCTATATGTAATCAAATAATAGCAAAAATCTGTATAAATATAAGAAAATGCATGGAAACCTCTTTTCTCCACAGCCGTTAAATAATATTATATATATAGTTGTACAATCTCACTTCATATTATTCAGTATGCAGGTGTGTATGTTTCCATATACTATCTTCTCATGCACCTTCCCGAAATCCCAAACTCCAAATTGTCCTTTCTGCGTAACAATAACAGAATTTATGATCATAAACTTTTTTAGCAATAATCTAAAAAATAAGATACAGCAAAGTGAAAGCTAACCTTGTCACCAGAAATAATAATATTATTCAGTGTGGGATGGAACTCCAGACATGTTATACGCCGACTGTGATATCTAACCACTCCACAGCTCAAATATTTCGGGATCACAAATGCGGGCTTGATCTGATACATACCATGTGTTAGATTTTATGGATAGAACATCGTACACAAGATAAGGATACAAAAGTTAATGTATCACATCATTACTCAACCATTATCCAAATGACAAAGGGCACAAGCATTCAGATATACCATGGAATACATTAACAAAATTTCAGCAATTTCAATTTTTTTAATGATATACTGCTTCAGAAATACTGCATCAACTTCAACAAGGAAAACAGTTTTTCCCTACAATACATGGAAACCCAAAAGCGTATGTTCGGCCTGAATCATAAAAATCCTCTAGAAAACAATGCAGGAAGTTATAGTCAAGATATCGACCAAGAACAAAAGCCCTGACTAGTATGAAAAATAGTTTCAAAATCTTTAAAAGTACTGTACCACACGAACTCCAATGTTATGAATGTTAGATATAATTGGTATATAATCACCTCCCATGTATGCAAATTGAGTTTTCTAAAAAAGAAAAAGTCAAGTTTGAGAATTAGACAAGCCAACACCACTAAATTGTGATAACCGAGCATCTCGAGTTCCCATATCATTTTTCAGTATGAAGAAGAAGTATGATGTTTGATACCAAAATCAGTGACCATCATAACACCCCCTTGGTCCAAATCCATGATTACCTCTTTATTTGTAATAGATAAAATCACAATATCTTCCAATGCAACATTAGGAATTATCAAGAGACTGAGTATTCACACAAATTAAGCTAATAAAATGCAACTAGTTTGGAAAAATAGAGAAGTTAATCTGGTGCTGGCGTACAGGGTGAAGCAACAACCAAACCGATACCGGAGAGATGTCCTAAATTAACACTTTATGAGGGTCTAATAGCTGAGAATACTTGTAAACTGTAAAGCAGCAAGCCAGGAAGCACATTTGAAACTCACGGATTTGATACGAGGTCTAAGTTGACGTTGAAAAACATATTCCAACAAACTATTTTTAGTCTTGCAGGGTGCTGGCACAACCCCAAATTCCGTAGCTACTCTGTGTGGACAGTTAAAAGTAGTGTGGCCTTGAAAGAAAAAGAAAGAAATTTGGTAAGCATAAGAAGAAATGAATAGTAATAGTATTGTAGTATTGTATTGAGTGAGGGCAGTCACCAGGCAATTTGCAGAGGAAACAAGGCTTCATAGGGCAATCGATATACGTGGCGCCCCTGAAGCCGGCTTCATGACCGGGTTTCTTGCACACCTATTATGGTAGTAGTAGTAGTAGTTAGTTAAGATGAAATGAAAAGATGATGATGATGATGATGATAATAATAATAATAATAATAATAATAGTAGTAGTAGTAGTAGTAGTAGTAGTAGTAGTAGTAGTAGTAGTAGTAATAGTAGTAGTAGTAGACGGTCTCAGCATAATTTATACTTATGTTTCAAGAAAATCATGTTATCAATAAAAAAACCTACCATTCTCAACATTGGAGTTTTTGCATATTACAACAAAACTTATTTCGTTAGCAAACATGAATAATATTTAATAACATGGATAATATATGTTTTTTATTATTAATATCATGGATAACTTTATGAGAGGGACTTTGTGATAATAATAATGGTAAATAAAAGGGGTGGGAAGCAAAGCAAGAAAGAAGCAAGGGTATAGTTGAATTGAGTTTACCTTGCAAAGTTTCTTAAGACTGATGGTTATCTTTTTTGAAGTAGAGGTTTGAACAAGGTTGTCGTCGTGTTGTTGATGTTCTGATTGATTATCAGCAGCATTATCATTATCATCATCATCAGAAGAAGATTGTTCAGTATCAGAGTCTCTGTCGATGATGATTTTAGGAAACGACGTCGTAGTTCTAGTCTGCGGAGGCATCGTATTGTATTGTAGAAGAATTGAAATGCAAAATTAAGAGTGGAGATTATTCACTTATTTTGTGGAACTGACTGTCTGTCAGAAGAAGAAGATGAAGAAGAATGAAGGAAAATGGTTGGGTTGGGAAGGTGAAATCAAAGGAGAGGGTTTACTTCTTTTTTTATTCTTTTTCTAATTATTCTTCGATTCGATTCAATTCAATTCAATTCAACGAAACCCCACTTTTTTGCTACTTCAATTACCGGATTGCCCTTCCCTTTTTTATCATTTGGCGGGAGTTTACGTGCCCTTCTCTCTGCCTATCATCAGAACTCAGAAGTGCGCTGGAAAATTTTATTTTTGATACCATGTTCGGTTTAATCCGATCCAATCCGATCCGAAGTTCGGATCAATCCGAAGTTTCGGACCACTAAAGGCTCAATTCGAAATCCGATCCGAATGATCAGATCGGATTTCGGATTAATCCGAAAAAGTTTGGATTGAATCAGATTTAATCCGAAAAAGTTTGGATTGGATCGGATTTAATCCGAATAATCCGAACTTTAATTAAAAAAAAAAAAAAACTGAAATAGTATTTCGTAGCCAAATTAAATACTAGTTCAATAGTTCCACATTCAAAATAAACAAAATAAAGTTCACAAGTTTACATCAATTCCAAAACAACAAATACGAAAAGTTTGGAGTTCATGTTCTAGAATAACGACTGGTCGATTACATTCTTTGAAGTAAAAATATAAAGTGCATATTTCCAACAGCCAAAATCCAACTTCCCAGACGTATTTGTGGAAATGTGTGTGTGTGTGTGTGTTTAATTAAGGGGAAATATATATATATATATATTTAATTAATTCAGACGGATCGGATCGGATTAATCCGAAAATCTTCGGATGTAAAATATCATAATCCGATCCGAATACATCGGATTTTCGGATTTCAGATTTTATGATCACCCCTACAATCACCCAATTCCAATTTTCTGGTGGAAGGGTCTTGTCCAATTTCGATACACTACGACAACTACCCTCCAAATTTGTATACTCGATCAATTTACCCGCCACGTGGTAACCGAAAGTCCAATTTTCCCGCCAAAAATAGTATATTGACTCGATTTTCAGCGATTTTGATCAAAAATAAAAATAAAAATTAAATAAAGTGACACATGCCATGTTCAGGTTTAATCTAGGAGATTTTATTTTAGAAAAGTGAAAAATAATTATATAAATTTCAAAAAAATCATATAAATTTATAAACAAAAATAATTATTAATATTATACAACTTTAAAAAATAAAATAAAAATTAAATTGAAAATTTTCAGAAAAAATTAAAAATTGTTTTTAATTTTTAATTTTGATTTTTAAATATAAATATATATAATTTAAATATTTTTTATAATTTTTTATAAATTTTTTAAATTTTTATTTTTAAGTTCTACTTCATATTAATAATTAATTTTATATAATTTTTTTAAAATTTATAAAAAATAATTTCATTTTTTTAAACCAAAATCACCCAAATTAAACCAGAACGTGACATGTGTCCCTTTATTTAATTTTTCTTTTTTTTTTTGTCAAAATCGCTTAGATACGGTTAATATATAGTTTTTGGTGGGAAAATTGCACCTCCGGTTGCCATGTCATCAATTTGGCTGGTAAATTGATCGGAGTACATAAATTTCGAGGGTGGTTGTTGTAGTGTATTGAAATTGGACAAGACCATTCTATTGTATCAAAAGTGGCACTGTCTCATTGTAGTGTACCAAAAATAAAATTTTCCAACCTCTTTCTTTCCCTTTCTTTAGAAAAACGTTATATCATTACCAACACAACTCGAAAATGGCTACCCAGTACATCTAATCAGAGGGTGAGCCATTTCGCTACAATACACATAGCAAACTGTAATTTAAAAGATGAAAATGAAGCTGCTAGAACGCGAATGTCTCTCAACAGCAGACTTATCCGAGAATGATCCATATTATTGTTGTAGAAGCGGGTCACAGGAGATATGCAATCAACCTCAAAGATAGCGTGATACCATTCCTCCTCTAAAATTCATTGAATCGTCGTCCTCATGGCTACAGCTTCTGCTACTTCCAGGGAAAAGGATTGGTACACCACTTCGTTCTTCCAAGAAAGTACATGACCGGCATTGTCCTGTGCCACCATCCCAAAACCCATAGCATGTCGTTGCTTAACAAAGTTGCATCAACGTTCAACATTATAAGACCGGCCAAATCGTTTTTATCTGCACCACATAATAGATAACCGTCGTGGGATCAGTAAATGTAAGGTTCACATAATGAAAAACACTTGTTGTAAAGTTAGACACTTCCCCAAATTGTTGCACACACGCCCCGTGGAAAACTTGATTGCGTTGATGCCACGATTACAGCCAATCGTTGTTCAGCTTCATCCCGACGCTGTATAAGTGTGCGAATCCAATCTTCGAACTCAGTAGCATTGTTATTCCAAGCACGGGAAGGAATGAGACACGGTGCTCAAACTTGCTGATTTAAACAAAACCTGTGCAACATAGACTCATCTCCAAATCCACAAGCAGGACATGTAGCCTCAGAGATGTGCCTCTTTTTTAAGGTATATGAATTCAGTGTTCCTTGGTTGCTATAGTGGTTCACATTTGGATTCGATCAACGCTCATATCTTGCTCGAGATCGGTCAACACGAGCTTGCTCGCGAGCAACCTCGACTCATTTTCAATCGAGCAACGATCATCAAGATGAAAAGCTCGAGACTCATGAATAGCTCGCGAGCACATTATTATTATTATTATTATTACTATTATTATTATTATTATTATTATTATTATTATTATTATCATCCTCTTTCAATTTTTTCTATCCCTTTACATTTATATTTTTTGGTGAGTGTGTTTAGAAACTGGTTAAGAATTGATTTTACTTGAATAAATATTTTCATCCTCCATCCTTCCACTAATCAATCATTTTCGATCAGCTCGTGAGCTTTTCAATAACTAGACGAACCGATCTCGAGCTCAAAATATGTGATGATCGTCGATTACAAGCCGATCACAATCACAACTCACAAGTCAAGTCAAAATCAGACGAGCAATGATCGATTGGGCTAAAAATTGATTCGGCTCGTTTAAATCAGGGGCCTATGTGTGATTTTAAAAGATCGAGGAGTTGGAAAAAAATCCTTGGAATTGGCGCAATAATTCCTTGTTGTTTGGTATAGAGTTAAAAAAGTGAGTTAATTTTTTTTTTTTTTAGTTGATGAATAGTAACTGAGTTAAAGGTGAGTTATAAAAAATTGTGTTTGAATAGAGATAAAAACTTATAGGGTTTGTAGGGTTATTGTATAGGGTGTGTAAGAATAAAGTGATGTGTGTAAGAATGAAGCGATGTGTTTGATATTTTTTAAGGTTATTTGATTGGTTTAAATGTTTTTTTTTTATTGGTTTGAGATTGTTGGTTTGATCGAAAAAGTAAATATTAAGTAAAAGTAGGGTAGAAGGAGAATGATGATTGTTTAGTGGAGAAAAAATTGAGTTAAATTTTTTACTGGAGAAGATACAAAACAAATACCCTGAAATATTTTAACGGGTGAATAATAGTTATCTATATATATTATAAAGCTCAGTTTTTATTCTCAATCTTCTATATACAACATGAGCCAAGATTGAATGTGGTAATTTCAGCCATTTATTTTGTGTATTTCGCAAAAAATATTTAACATGTAGGGTAAGTTTTAACTTTATATTCCTCCATCATTTAATTCCCACCAAAGTCGTTCCAATTGAGTGACATTATATGGAAACTTAATCATTATAGTACACAATCAATTCAAATTCAGTTTATTGCATAAAAAATATATACAAATTACTGTAAAATATGGAATTAGCCATAAATGACAATTATATCTCTCGGTCTCTATAAATTGTGAACGAATTGTCATTGCAGACAATAAATCGTTTTATAGTTTTAATCTTTTTATTTCTTTTTATTTGTAGACAAGATTCATCGTAAGCTTCCTTTTTAATTTGCTTTTATGTGATCATCTTCACCAATCAACAGATTCTCAACCTAAAAAGCAATAAACTGCCATTCCTTTCTCACTTCTCAACCGAATTTATTGCATTTATTTAGATTAAAAAGTAACAGAATAATTACATGGAATGAAGTGTATATGTTAGTACGTTTCCCCTTATTTTAATTCGGTTAGAGAAAGAGATATTCTATTTACAACAAATATCATAAAACATATTCAGTAGTTACATAGCAAATCAATTCAAAATCTATCAATATATACCATAATGTACACTGAGGACTATTTTTACATAAAATCCTAACATTAACGTTTGGTGAGTACTATTTTTAGGTAGTAATCAATGACCAATTATTTCTCTCCGATTTTTATGCAGTCTATATTAAGTAGTAAATTATTTCAAATCCATTTGAATGTTACAATTCTAAATATCGATAGATATGAGAAATCAATTTACATTCCTAACGTCCAGAACACTATAAATACCACCGCAATGCTTACTCGGTTACCCTCAATTCTACATATCGAAAGCTGTGTCACACAAAAACCAACTGGCTACATGAAGCGTCCAAGAGGGCTCAATCGCTCATTCACTATGTGTCGAGCGTTACATTGGGGCCCGTGATTGTTATGAAGAGTTTGTTCTTTTGAAGAAATCACCGCGATGACTGTATGAGTGCGCGAAGGAATTTCATATTAGAGTTGGTAATTTAAGAGCATAACATTTTGTGATTGTTGTTCTGCATTAACTTGGAATGAAGTTTGTGCGCGGTGAGTTTTCTTTTCTTTATTGACACACATTTAATAAATTAAAAAATTGTAAATTTCTGGATTATTTTTCCATAATCCACATTAATAATTATGTTTTACTACTAGATTATTCTATGCATGGTCACATACAAATATTGTTAATTAATAATTAGAAAACTTAAATGAGTGGGAACTCAATTTCAAGTCAAACAAACTCTGAGAATAGGATAATTCCAACTTGGAAACTCAATTCGAAGAGAGTAAGTCACACCACATGTGTAATAACCCACATCGGTTAAAAACAAGTGGAATAAATGGTATATATGTAGACCACCACTTTCCTATGGTATGAGCCCTTTTGGGTGATTCCAAAGGTAAATATATGCGGGCTTCGGTCCAAGGCGGGCAAATATCACACAACGAGCAGTGTGTGAGCGATTTATGAGTAACCTCGCCGGTCCAATGGGCCGGGTCTCGGCCCATTTGTGGTCGTGTCCTTACAAGGCGTGTCAGAGCGAGACTATCCGGAATTCTAGGAACTAAGAGCCAAACGGGACAAGTGCTACACCGTGTGGGCGGTGGGATCATGCACGAATGCCAAGCAGGACAAAGTGCTACACCGTATGTCCAGTCAGAGAAACCTCTAGAATCCTGCACGAATTATTGGTCTCGGGACATGCTGTAACCCCTAAAGCTCGGTGAGGACGTTGAAGGTTTAAGGGGGGTAGACTGTAAAATCCTAAATCGGTTAAAAGCGGGTGAGATAAATTGTATATATGTAGACCACCACTAAAGGAAATGAAAGGAAATAATAAAAATGACAAAAAAAAAAAAAAAAAAAACCAAAGCAGCAGTCGTATCCGATGAGACAATGTTGTGTGTCTCATTGGTATGATGAGATGTTGACCATCTCCAATGAGACCAGCGTTGGAGTTGTTCTGATGCTTGGTAGGAATTAAAGTGCACGTATGTTTTTATGATTAAGTTTTTTTCTTTTTCTAAAAGCCTAACTTATTTCTTCTAAAACTTTTTTGTTCTAGGATTTGCAAGTTTTCATAAAGTCGGCCAACAACACTATTATTTACAATAATGGTGTAAGCGAAAGCAACTTTATGCATATTCTTCTCATGGTGTGAGTTTTTTTATTTGTTATGGATCAAGATAAATTTGATGTTTATATTTGACAACAGGCTCAATTAGCTCAAGCTGGAGTGGTTATAAAATATCAGCCAGGACATATTTGATCTGGATACGGGAAGAATGTACCCCTTATTTATGATTCGTAAATGATGGCGGGGGTTAATGAGGTAAAATACGGAGTCAGACTCTACACTACATAACTAGTATGTAGTGGTTCTAAACAACACTAGGGACATATTTGACTTGGATACGAGAGGAATACATCTTTATTTATGAATTCATAAATGACGGAGGTTAGTGCGGAAAATTGATGAGTTGACGTTTACATTGCACGACTGGTATAAGGAAGAATAACCTTGAGTCACGTGTTCGTTCTTTATCAGCACGTAAATTAAAAAGGTTATTGTTGTCATTATAACGAAATGTGCCTAAAGTAACTTACAACTTAGTAAATAATATACGTGTGTAAGTTTATGACGTATATAAGGTTACATCTGTTATGTCTAAGGTCTTTTACTTTTTGAAAAAAAGGTTGATCTGTGGAAGAGTACTAAGTGTAAATTATGACTAAGATGAGGGGTTGTGGATTTGTTTTCATGCTTCGCTGCTTGCTGAATATATGCTCTGACCAAACTCGACCCATGCTACTTTGATGAGTGAGTTTACTTGGTACTCTAATTTAAGTCCTGTGTGCAACCGTGTGAACATTGCTACCCTAAGTCCTTATTTGTCAGCAACATGAATATGATTAGTAGTACTCACCTTTCTGAATCCTTTTCTATACCTATTCGCTAACCTCGTTGAAAGCTTTTTCGAGCCCTCATGAAACTCCACCATATATCCTATACATGCTTTACTTAAGTGGTGATAGCAACCTACCGCCGAGCTTGGACGAATAAGCAAAGCAACGAGATCCAAAGAATGGAGGAGAATCATGTTTTGATCATGATCGAGAATTGGTTTGGGGGAAAGTAGAGAAGAAAACCCTAACCCTAGTTCGAGAAATTGGTTTTGGGGAGAAGTGGAAGATGAACATCATCGAAGGTAACCTTGTTAGCCCTATTGTTACTTATAATACCGGTGCTAAAATTACTAGCTCTTGCTCTAGAAAAAATAGAAAAGAAAGTACCGAAAAAAGCAAAGGTACAAAAGTCTCGGAGTGGATCTGTGGTCCTCGTGATCACCGTTTTCGTGTTAGGCATGTTACAGATACTACCCACATACCGGCGTGGCCCTAAAAAGCTACATGTCCGTGCGGGTTGATGGCATGTATACCAAACCAGCACGCACAAAAGTGCAAAATTCGGTAAAACAGACAATACCAAAAAATGTAGAGACTAAAAGAGCTCAATGATGGCCAACCAAAAGCACATGAGTTAGTAAAACGACTGCAAAAAATAATATGTCAAAAGAAAAAGAAAAAGAAAAAATAAAAAAAATAAAAGAGCAAGTAGTCTATGTGTGAAGCAACCGATTAAGTAGTTATGATGATGAAGGAGAAGTTGAAAAGTTGTCATTGAGAGGACGAAGTCGAAGGAAGGAACTCGGTGTCTGAAAGGATAAGTCCCCCTGAAATACCATTTGTTCTGCCTTGCTTATCTTTTAATGATGCTTAGCCAAACAATCCTCTATATTATCCTACCTATTTTACTTACCAAGCCAACCTGGGTACTACTTTGATTGTGCCTTGACTTTTGGGAGCAGGATTGCATAACGTTACCGCGGGGTAATGATTTTGAAGTACACCTAGAAGGACATTGGGTTACACTTGTAACCACTGGCTCACTTGTTATTTGTTTGTTGTGGAGTCATAAAGTTGGAGTTGAAACTAAGCGAGTCAGTAGAGCTTGAAACCCTATAAATTGGCTACTTGTCTATGTCCTTGAATTACTGTAAGTTAATTTGATGGTCCAGCTGTCAGTTCCCGCCTGAATAAGAGAAGAGAAAAGAAATAGAAATAATAAAAGAAACTCTAAAATGAAAATAAAGGATGACATTTTCGTTGTTACGTCGAACTCTCTCCTCCAGGTGACATCATCAACATGTTTGAGGGAATGTAATTATGAAAATTATCACGAGTAACTTTGGCAAATCTGTAATTTAAGCGAACTCAAAAACTAATCAGATTTGGATATGTAATATACGGGGGCACATGTAATTTACTACTAGATCAAACCGACTTGTGGATTTGAAAGCTAGGTATAAGCTCAGACCCATGGACCTGGTTTAATACTAAAGCATGCACGTTCATTTAATGCTGAATGAGCAACTTTTACGAGAGGTTTGGGCTTGAATGTAATTATGAAAATTCTCATGAGTAACTTTTGGCAAATCTGTAATTTAAGCGAACTCGAAAACTAATCAGATTTGGATATGTAATATACGGGGCACATGTAATTTACCTCTAGATCAAACCGACTTGTGGATCTAAAAGCTAGGTATAAGCTCAGACCCATGGACCTAGTTTACTACTAAAGCCTGAATGTTCACTTAATGCCGAATGAGCAACTTTTACGAGAGGTTCGGGTTTCAATGTAATTATGAAAATTCTCATGAGTAACTTTTGGACAAATTTGTAACTTAAGAAAATTCTGAAACTAATCAGATTTGGACATGTAACACTCCCTCCGTTCTTTTTAAAGGTTTACTTTTTGCCATTTCGGGAGTTTTTCTAAAAGTTTAACGTTTCCTTTTTCGGAAACCCACTATCTCTACTTATTAATTTTTTAAACACTCTCTTTCATACTTTATCTATTCTCTCACTTACTTTTCTTATATTTCATCTTACTTTTTACCACTTACTTAATATTTTATTATATATCCTTAAAATTTACACAAAACCAAAAGATAAACCTTGTAAAAAAACGGAGGGAGTATAAGGATGGCATATGTAATTTACTTCTAGGTCAAACCGACTTGTGGATCTGAAAGCTAGGTATAAGCTTGGACCCATGGACCTAGTTTAATACTAAAGCCCAGACCTTCCCTTAATGCCGAATGAACAACTTTTAAGCGAGACGGGATCAACATCACATATTACAAACATCGCATATTTACAGGGGCGTCTTAGAGACTTAAGGGGCCCTGTGCGAAGTTTCATTTGAGGCCCTAACTAATAACAAAATATGAAAAAAAAAAAATTTTTATTCATATTGAAATTTTCGTTTAATACACAACTACAAGGGTTTCTTTATTACAAATAACCAAAAGAAATCCACTCCAAAATGAGGGCTAAATATCTTATTTATAGTCATGAAGTACGAAATTAAAACTCTATAGATAATGATGTGTGTAACAGAGCTTTACTTCGAAAATGGAGGAGATTGATGAAGATTTTATGGACTGCTGGAGTGAAATGGGATTTTTGAGAAAAGAGGAGAAGACTGAACGTTTGATGAAAACCTAATAATATAAAGTGTAAAGTTGACTATCCAATTTGTTCTCTCCAATACTTAGTCTCATAAAAGTCCTATTATATCTGGAGAGTCCATAGAGAACCCTGGCTTTTAAGTAAAATTGTCTATATTTAATATCTACCCATTTTTATTTCGCGGGTCGGGTCATTGAAATCTGGATGCGGGCCGAGCAGTTTTTATATTTTGGAATCACTATATAAGCCCATTTCCCCCTGTTTTTCCCATTTTTTACTTCATTCATACGGTCTCCCAATTTTGATTCGATTTCTCTCGATTTTTGGCGAAGAACCCTAATTCTCACGACTTCACTTGCGATTATCAGGTTTGTTTCTATTATGATCGATTTTCAGTGTTTTGAAGTTTTGGTATATGTTTTTGAGTTTTTGTTCGTGTTGATTTTGCTTTACTAATTAGTTGCTTCATTGGTTGAATCGAACTCGGATGTGGATGTTACCGGTGTTGATTGAGGTTCCGGTGGAGGTAATGCTACCGTTGTGCGTCCGAAAGTTAAAGCGCATGTTCATGTGCTTCACACGGAAGGCGAGAGTAAATCAGATTCACTATCTGATGAAGACGAGCAAACAAAATCCACAAATTCATTAACTGATGAATGCGAGAGGAAACTAGATCTACACAAAACAATGACTATAGACTCTAAATCTCAGGTGATGATCTCTTAATTCTAATTCCATCCTTGTTTAGAATTTAGATTGCAATATATGTTGTGACATGAAAATATAGTCTGATTAGGTCTGATATGTTTACGGATACAAGTAGCATATCCACGAGTTGAATTTAACCTGCATATTGTTTGATTTTGATAGTTTACTGGTCCACATAATCCGATATGTTAATGATTAGAATAGTGGTGATGATAATGAATTTTTGTGTTACCTATTCTATGTTTTATTATAAATTGTCTAGTTTTATGTATAAATGGTCTATGTTTTAATAGAAATTGTCTATGTTGTTCGTTGCTGGTTTAGTTTTTTTTGTATAAATTGTCTATTTTTCTATGTTTTACTATAAATTGTCTAGTTTTATGTATAAATAGTCTACGTTTTAGTAGAAATTGTTTATATTGTTCGTTGCTGGTTTATTTTTATTTTTTTTTTTGTATAAATTGTCTATTTTCTTACTATAAATTGTCTAGTTTTTTTTTTTTTTGTATAAATTGTCTTTTTTTTTTTTGTATAAATGGTCTATGTTTATGTATACTCTCCAGCTCATTGGAATTCGAACTTGAATTTGGTAGGGATTTGTTGTTTGTTTGAATATTCTGAATGTTTTGTGTGAAATTGTCTAGTTTTTAACATATATTGTCTACTTTTTAATGTTTTACATCGTTTTTGGGTGAAATTGTCTAGTTTTTAACATATATTGTCTAGTGTTTATGTAAATACCTTATGTTTTAGCTTTTAGCACATATGGTCCAGTTTTTAACAATATTTGTCTAGTTTTTCATGTTATATCTTTCTGTTGTGCAGTTGTGTTGAACTGTCTAGTTTTTATGTAAGTTGAAAAAGCTAGAAGCAAATAAAGCTGCTGATGAAAAAGCTTCTCAAGGATCTAAGAGACCTGCTGCTGATGATGATTTTGAAGAGGGTGGATTGGAGGATTTGAAGAAGAATGCTCTGAAGAAACTGAGGCTCTGTTCTCTTCGTCTGCAAACTCATTCAGTTCATCTCTGCTTAGTTATATTTTATACTACAATTCAGTTCAGATCAGTTCAGTTCAGAAAATTGCAGTTGAAGAGAACAGAGCCTAAAACAATCGAAGAAAAATTAGTGTCTAATTTTTACAACATATTGTATAGTTTTGTATGAATTATTTAGTTTTGTAAATGAATTGTTTAGTTTTATTAATTGTCCAGAAATTTACTCACTGAGTGTAACATAATTGTCTATATTGTCTAGTTTTTACATTATAAGGTCTAGTTTATGAAAGAAATTCTTTAGTTTTTACGTGATATTAAATTTACATTATATTGTCTAGTTTTTACATTATATTATCTAGTTTTGACTTGATCCGTTTTTAATGAATCTGGGTCAAAAGATCCGCGAAAAACCATCAGAACTGAAGTCGAGAAAAAATGTGTAATTGTCTAGTTTCAATATTTGAAGGGACTTTCGAGACTCTCCTATATGTAGGGGTCTCTCGCAAGACGGACTCTCTTTCCAATTGCCAGCCGTCTGCCATCATTATTGTTAATTTTTTTTAATGGGCTAGACTAGTACTGGGCTTGACATTTGGGCCAGGGGTCTCAGAAAATTGCACGGGCAGCCCGCCCGCGCTGGGCCTTAGCCGCCCCTAAATATTTAGACACAAAACATCATATGTTTAGAGATGCACTTTATTCATATCTATTAAACACAATAGATTTGAAGTTATACACATGTTGTTTATAGTTAAATTATGTGATGTTGATCCGATCTAGGATAAGATAGACGCGAAAGTATGTAATGCCGTGCCCTCGCATCGACGTTTGCCCGACTTTAAAGTCATAAATCCTAAACGAAGAATTTGAAGATCCAAGTTCGCCGCTTTAGAAGACTAGAATCAGATGATTAGAATAGAGAATTGTACCCGTTTAAATCAAGATCAATAAAATCATAATTTGAGCAACTTTAGTTGCCACAACTATATCCGAGATCCGAAATTAAAAAAGCTCCGACCTACCGGAGGATCCGCGAAAAAATGATTAAAATGGGCAGACATTAAACATAAACAATTTTTATGAAAAACTAGGGGTCTCTCTGGACTCTCCTAGGACTTTTATGAGACTTAAACACAATAGATTTGAAGTTATACACATGTTTGTAGTTAAAATATGTAATGTTGATCCGATCCGTTAGATAAGATTGACACGAAAGTATGTAATTGCCGTCCACAGTTAAACCTTGATTATAAAAAGAGGAAAAAAAGACAAATGAGGAGAAAACACACACACACTGTATGAGGTTTTGGAAGCACAGACTAGCATAAAGAGTGAAGGTAGAAGAAAAGAAGAAAGAATGGTTTGAGTTATTATATGATGGATCGAGTCCCTGCAACAAACGAGTTATCCTTCCGGGTCGGGTTCACCGGGCACAGCGGCCATGTCTGTATCGAACCTCTCCCTCCTGTCGAACGCCTCAACCTTCTCGACACTCTTCCCGATTTTATTCTCGTCAGTTCTCTTTACCATTTCTCCGACTGTAATTAATTTTTTTGTTCTTCTTCTTCTTCGGATTTTCTTAGTCTGGATGAACACTACTCTAGTGTTTAATCAAATCAAATTGTGTGATTAACATTCAAATTCAGTTCATGTGTGTGCCTATTGTTTATTTCCCTCTCAACAAATTTTGAATAAACTGTGTAGTATTATTATTGAACTAATTAGTGGAATTTGTTGAATTGGGTAAAATCAGGCATTTCTTCTGTGGTGCTTATTGTTTATTTCCCTCTCAACAAATTTACCACGGTGTGCATAGCATACTATTATTGAACAAAGTAAACAATTGTGTAAGTGGAATTTGTTGAATTGGGTAAACTAAAATCGGGCATTTCGTGTTCCCTCTGTAATTCCAGCCTCCCGCATTCCCCAAGGAAACACCAGAGACGATAAAGGAGTACATAAAACAAAAATATCTGTTGCCTAGGTTGGACCAAGATGTTTTCGCTCCACAAACTGCTGGTAGACAGTGGGAATTTGACTGGTTCGATAGAGCTCAAGTTCAGCTCGAGCCATCACTGCAGCGTTCTGTAGTTGTTCCATCATGGGAGATGCCTTCCAGGCGCACAAAGACCGGAAGGTGGGAGCCTGACTCCGTCGAGGTAAAGTCAGCTCGCTTATTTTCTTAATAATTTAGATAACATATGTGCTCCACAATGTTCACATCAGATTTTGTTGCTTTGGAAGTTCAATAGCAGAATTTATCCGTGCCCGTTGCCTTTTAATTTGTTAAGCAACATCTGTGTTTCATCTAGATGCATGTTTTTACTTCTCAAAGTTTTCATTATGAGCTTTCATCTCATCTGAAATTCAATTTCTATAATTTGCAGGTTTTCAAACATTTTTGGATCACCTTTGGTAGAAATATATTGGATATAATTATATTCTCTTGTACCATTTCAGGTCAATGTATCAGAACTGACAATAGGAGCCGAGCAGTCTGGTGCTTTGCCACGTATTGTTGGACCTGCAAAGGATTTTGTGAGAGGAAGTATCAACAATCGTCCTTTTTGGCCTGGTGGACTAGATAATGGGGATTCTTTGGTCAAGATTCACCCTGAAGGTGCATGTAATGGTGAATGGGCACATGAACTTCTTAATGGAGGTCCTGCACAAACTCTTCCGCCAGGGTTTAAAAATGGCATGGATCTGGGGCACCTCAGTGTACTTCTTTATAATCAGTAGCTAAAGAATCTAGGATTACACAATATTTCAAGTGTCTTATTTTTGTTCTCGCATCTAAAATAGTGGCAAATCTTTTCCTGAAGGCACATTCTTATGCGTGGAATGTTTACAAGAATGATGTTGCTAATAAGGAGAGTTCAGATGTGAAGACGGTAAGTTTCAGAATAACATATATGCTTCTCTGATTTCATTTAAACAATAGCGAGCTCATATATGTTCATTACTTGTAAATTTTATCAGTCTTCCCTGATTGCAGAAGAATCTTTCCGTGCAATTTGACGATTTATTCAAGAAGGCTTGGGAAGAGGATGTCATGACATTTGTGGAAGACGGTCTGTGCTACGTATATTTATTTCTAACTTTCTTGTATGAAATCCTTTCTTGTCAGCTCATTAGTTAATGTTGGTTCTAGTGTATGGAAGATGGAGTTTGAGTGAGTAAATAAACACAAGTAGAGTTGACGATTTTATGCCTCTCCATGAGACTAAATTGTCCCGCTCTTAGTGCTTACGGGATAATGACAAACGTCTCCCAGGATAAAAGTAAAACTAGTTTAAAATGGTATATGAGGACTCCAAATACTGAGTCTGGCGAACTTACTTCAAATGTGTTTTGATGTGAATTTCAACCTCTATTTATACTTCTCAATAGTTTCCATGAAACTGTGTTAAACCCTCCAGAAAGGACGCAAAGGGGCTTCCATGGATGATCATATGAAGAAGTCTATAGCCAGGGTTGAATTTTTTTTCCTGAATAAGGGATTTGGAACAGCATAAAATGATAATTGAAGAGATGGCTAGGGTCAGTTTTGTGATGTCGAGGAATAAGCATTGTACATTGGTGCTTAATATATTTGTGATGACTAGAATGCTTTGGGAATATGTATTTCATGGAATCCTGCCTGCATAATTTCCAAGCCCTGAGTACCTCAGCAGATCACTAAGTCAATTTTGTTCTCCAAGCCTTAAGTACATCAGTTGATCACTTGTTCTTGCATTTTGAGATGGCCCGAATGCTCCGGATACCATGTCGGGTTCTTGTGAACGTCTATGTGCTTAGGGCTTGAAGAGAAGAAAATTCAGGAATAAAGAGGAGGGTTTTTGTGGAATCTTCTTTCTCACTGTATTTGTTGGTTTATCTGGAGAGAGAGGAAGAGCAAGTGCTTAAGATGTTAGTCGTCCTGGGTGGAAGATAAAGATTTTTTATTTTTAATTCCTTTCTGTCGTTGCATAGTTTTATCGTTGGTTGAGTGTTGTAGCTAGTAACCCTCTACGAACTGTTACATCTTGTTTCTTTTGCTCTTTGATATGCTCTATAACACTCCCCGTGTATTCTTGTTTATTTACTTAATATAGAATCTGAGAGTAGCTTCTGAAAAATAAATGGTATAGTATGACTATAGCGTCTTATATACCAGTCAACATCCTTTGCGTGCCAGTTCAAAGCCAATTTGAGACCAACATCTCTGCATGAATCTAGAGGTGGGGTTTCTAAGAGCTCACGGGGTGTCTGTTGCTGCTTCTTGCAGTGCAGCACTTTGCTTTGCGCAACACTCCACTCCTGTATTGGTTGGTTCGTGTTCTGAATTGGCTGTTACAATGCAGGCCAACTTACATGTCCCGTCAACGCAGTTGATCTCTAATGATGTGTCCAAATTGTTTCAAATCGTGTTGACATGTAGTAATATCCAAGCCTTTCATGTAAAACATTGTCAGTTATCCCATATTAGGTGACGTGGGGGTATATACAATTGAAATATGACAAAGTAATTACGTGGAACTCAGTCATGTTTGTGATTAAATTGAACATGTTCCATTCTTCCATGATGTTATAAAAAGGCAATAAATCTTAAATACAACCAAAGAAAGCATTCAATGAGTAAAGGGTTCTCAAATGTTGAGAGTCAAGAATGCTCTGACCCCACTAGCTGAAAGGTGCTTCGATTTAGCAAAGACTAGCCAAGATGCAAAAACTCACCTTGAATTTCATATTAGGACTCGACCTGCAATTTCTTACCACAGCTAGCCATCAGTTGATTACACCAGTTTTCATATTTAAATTACCCCCTGCTGCGACATCATGAAGCTATTATAACTTATAAAATAAAGGCTGCCTACATAAAAAAGAAGACTGTATCTGAAAGCAAATTAAAATTGTTTAAGCTCGGGTTGTAGATCTCTTCCTTCATCATTATGGGTAAAGATTGCAGTCCTTGTCTATTTCCCATTCTTCTTTCAGTTAGAATTGCATATGTTAACTTTTGTTGTCATTCCCATCCTAAAATTGTCTTTTGATAATGCCAGATCCCCAGTTGTTGGTATCAGTTTGCTGTTGACGATGTGTACCATTTTTTTGAAAAAATTACCTGTCACTGAAAACTATGAGAACGAATTTGAAATACATTCACCAACTCATTTTTTTGATCATGTTCTTACAGATATTATTCTTAGTACTGTTTCTGTGGTTCTGAAAGAGACATAGACGAGAAGCGGTGATTTTCCTTGAAAGTCTTTATGAAATTGCAGCTTCCATTTTGATGAAATGAGTTGAAATATTAACCAAAACTACCTTCTAGATCTGCGTTTTATGCGTGGGTATTTTTATCAATTTTTTTTTTCTGTGAATTGTGTCTCAATGATGCTAACATGGTAGGTATTCTATAGGAAATATGCCAACGTCTGAACATGAGAAGGAGACTACAACTGACTCTGTCGAAACTAAAGCAGAAGACTTGAGAGAGGTTGATAACATTGTTAGCAAGAAAGAATCATCTTTTATTGATGAAATTTTGTCAGTTGAATCAGTGACTTCAGTATCAAGATTGGATGGTGATACAAATAATGGCGTAGAGCAGCAGAAAGAAGTATGCTTCTCAAGTAAAAGATATCAGTTACCATTACATGCTTGAATTTCTTAATCATTTACGTGTTCGAAAGATTTATCGAATTGGATGGATTTCTTGTAGGCATGGGCTCTTAGAGGAGAAAGTGAAGTAATTGCACAGAAGTTTCATGAACTCGTTCCTGATATGGCACTCAGTTTCCCTTTTGAACTTGACCCTTTTCAGAAGGAGGTATGTATCATTGTTAGTGTTCACATGTTTTTATTTTGTACAGTTGAACAAAGTTTATATGTATCTGTTACACACAATAATGATTTCATGCTTGAGTTGTTTGCAAGGGTCATGTACTTATCAGTTGGTATCTTATGGTTATCAGATTTGACATGAATCACATAGTGCATTCCTATGAAGCATGCATACTTTTTGTCATCACCATATGCGTATGGCATAGGTATACCTGTGAATACTCCAGGAATACGTATTTATTATTTATTATTCTCTTTTTTGCTTTCCTTTTATTGTATTTATGTTTTCTATATTATGTATTGTTTTCTTTACTAATTGGATGATGGGTATCAAGATTGATGTATCGAAACACTTATAAGGGACTTGCGATAGTTGCTTTCTTGTTTTGTTTTTTGTACTTATGTTATATATTAAAAAAATACTATGAAAATATACATGAAACAATAGCGCATTTTATCGTATTTGTACTTTGATATTTCGAGTTTTACCATTTTCGTACTGGTATTGTATTCGTATTGGTGCTTCCTAGGTGCATTTGCTGCTAAAATATTTATAGTACTGGCTTAATTGTTGATAGTCTGGGAAGCGCCCTTTACCTAGCTGTTCCCGTATCGGAGACGTATTTCTTTCTTTCTTTTTGGGACTTCAACTGAAATGTTTGGGAGGAGAACCAAGCCAGCATCAGTAATTTTGGTTTGCTGTCAATTAGTGGCAGGAAACCTCTGTTCCGTTTAAAGCATCCTAACTATCTACTCCCTCTGTTCCATTAAGACTTTTAACTTTCCTTTTTTTTTTGTGATCCATTAGAAACTTCCTAAGCCATAAATGGAAAGTTTTTATCCTACTCATTAATTCTTTTTTCTTTATCATCAGTTTATTCGCTCACACTCTCTCTTACTTATCACCCACTTGCAACTTTATAATATAATACCGCTCACAAACTAAGTATTTCATATTTTTATTAATTTTCCTTAATCTTAGATAAAGTTACCCCTTAGACCACATGCTATGCATGTGGTTAAGATAGTTGCTGTAACCGCGACAACTTTCATTCTTGCTGTAACACCGCGAGAATGAATGAATTGCATGTGGGCCAAGTCGACATGCAGCGTTTCAGTTTGTGGCACCAGCCACTAGCTATTGGTCACAACTAGCTGCTGCAATAAACTGCAACAACTAGTTTGACCACTTTTTTTTTATTTGAACTTTTTTGAGTTAAAAAAGGAATCTGAAAATTATAAAAAATACCAACTGTTATATTGTTTCGTTGCCTATAAATAGACACCAATATTGAGTGTATTATGATCATTCTATCATTCACTTTCATTTCTCTATCAATTAAACTTAAAACGCCCTCTACGCTCACTTTTTTATGTGCTTCATTTCTATTTCCACTACCTGTTGCTTGCTATATTTTCATGTACTTCATTTCTATGTTTGTGTTGTTGCAATGTTTTCATGTACTTCAATTCTATTATGTGTGTGTTTATTTATTTTTAATTATTTGTTACCAATGTTATGATTTTTCTAGCGTCTGTAATCTTTTTCCCGTAATATTTTATTCAATTTCGTTTTTAAAAAAATGAATGAATTGCATGTGAGAAAAAATTCACACCGGTTTTCATGTGATGGGTTACCATAACATGCAAAATCCTGTCATAAAATCAGTCATGCTGTCATGACAGCCATGACTGCATAACGAGTAGTCTTAGACTTTCTACGTCAGCGTCTCACACGTGTTTCACGGGTTTTATGTTTTTTTTTTTCCTTTGCTTTCTATTCCTTTGTTTCATTTGCTATTCTCTTTTCTTTTAGTTTCATTTGTTTTTTTGTTTTCATTTGTTTCATTCTTTTCGTTTCATTTCTTTTAGTTCTTTTTTTTTTTAAAATTCCTTGTTTTTTCTTTCAGTTAGTTTCATCTGTTTTCTTTTAATCTTTATTTATTTTTATAGATATTTTATTTATTTTAAATTTAGTAATAATATTTGGAAGAATCGAAAAACACTTTTATATGAAACACCACTTGGTAAAGGATTCGCATGTAGTTTTCGAGTTTGTTGTAAATTTTATTTTCAAATATTGTAGTAATTTTTATTTTCAAGTATTGTAATTTTTGTTTTCAGTATTATAATTTTTATATTCATGTAATGTAATTTTTTAAAAATTAAATGATGTTATTTTATTTACATAATGGCATTTGAAATGAAATTAACTAAAGAGTTAAAAAAAAAAAGATGAGAAAAGATAATGAAAAGTGAAGTTTGAAAGAAATGAGGGAAAGAAAAGAAATTTTGGTTTCAACTGCTGGAGTATAAAGTTTGAGGGGGTTTTAAGTGAGTGGAATGCTGACGTTGTAGAGAAAGGGAGTTTGATGGGGTTTGAACTACTGGAGATAGTCTTAGGAAGTTATTGATAAACGGAGGTAGTATATGATATGCATATTCTGATTATATGAAATATACTTTTTGAAATAATGTATCGTGAACTTTTCCTGTGCCCCATTTTTTGATGTTTGTGGTAACACCATTCTTGTATCTTGTCGTATTCGTAGTCAGTTTCTGAACTTTTTTCAATTGGAGCAGACAGTTATTGCTACAGATCATATGATTTTCTTCAAATTGAATACAAGTAGTCTGTAATACTTTTGGTCAACACTTTTGACATGTGGTTGGTAATTTAGCTGGACATGTAATTTTTAGCATTAAAGTGATTTGGACCAGTTCCTTCCTGCAATTATATAACAACACAAAAATTTACATTCCTTGCAGGCCATATTTTATCTTGAAAGGGGGGAATCTGTTTTTGTTGCAGCCCATACTTCAGCTGGGAAGACAGTGGTTGCAGAATATGCATTTGCTCTGGCTTCAAAAGTTGGTCACCGTTTTTCTGTGTCTGTTCTTTTAATTATTAATACCATCAACTACCAAGGATTCTGTCCAAATCAGTGGAGCACGTTTCATTTACCACCCCTAGTAAAAACTTAGTCTGGTTGCATCTTAATTATTTTTGGACTCCAAAATTTTATTGTGTTCTCTGAAGCTTATAACATATACTTGTATGAACAGTTTTTTAACATATGCAGCACTGCACAAGAGCTGTATATACTGCTCCTATTAAGACCATCAGCAATCAGAAGTACAGAGACTTTTGTGGAAAATTTGATGTTGGCTTACTCACTGGTGATGTTAGCTTGAGGCCTGAGGCCTCTTGTCTTATTATGACCACTGAAATTCTGAGATCAATGCTCTATAGAGGTGCTGATATCATACGTGATATAGAATGGGTAAGGTCCCTAGAGCATTACCTTCCTTCGATTTTCTAATGTGTCTTATATTTTTGTCGTATAATATTTCAGACTTGTTTGTTTGATCTTTTTGGAAGGATAGGTTATATTTGATGAGGTGCACTATGTTAATGATGTGGAAAGAGGTGTTGTTTGGGAAGAAGTTATCATAATGCTTCCCAGGCATATTAACTTCGTGCTTCTTTCAGCTACGGTATGTCTCAGTTCTGCTGTCATTCCATTTCTGGCGTGAAGTTGGTGAATGTATTTATATTTGTTCTAATAGTTTTCAGTGACTGAGGTAATTGTTCTCATGGTTAACTAATTTATATTGAGGATTCTGAGCAAATTCTTTTTCGTTTGAGCCGGTAGCATAAGCTGTACGCATTAGGCTTTCGTATGAAACTTAAATGTCATGTGGTAAGCTGTGCAATTTAGAATTCTTTTTGAGAAATTAAATGATCAGCTGAAGAATGTATTGCTCAGATTTTTTTTGTATTTGATAGTTGATACATAGATACATACAAACAGGCCTATAAATAATAGTAGGAAGGAAGAACAGACAAACTGAAAATCCTAATCGTGAATGTGGACAGATTTGGTCTGAGCACGGATATGCATAGTGGTGCATGCATGCGAACTGTGCCAGTATTTATGGATTGTGTGCTGTATGTTTAGCATGCTTTGGCCAGTATGTTCTCTTTCAACACTTGATAATGGAAAGAATAACTGCCCACCCCTACTTATGAATGATATCTTTCAGCCAAACTTCAAGCCGATGTAATCCATATTTTTTTTGCTTCTTTGAACTAAGAGTACCTTGAATTCAAATTCCTACGGTGCTACAATCTAGCATACTAGGCAGAAAATTAAGCCTTGAATCCCACCTCAAATTTTCCCTGAACTCCTTTTATTTCTTCAGGGAGCAGAATTCATATGTCTAGTTCACACTGGGGTCCGTTCAGGTAGGTCTGGTTCAACTTGTGTGTAAAAGAGCTGGTCAATGATTATAGAAAAAATGTAGTCCCTGTCTTGCTGTGAGGAGTTTTGTCAGAGAATCTTTGAGATATGGTTTTAGCCTTTAGGTGAGTCCACTTCAGATTCCGTGATCAATTACGGTCTAGGGAATTTAAGTTTCATCAGTATGTTTTGGGGATTTTCATGTAGTTTATGTTGTTCAACAAGCCTCTATTTAGGCTGTGGCGTTAAATTACGAATAAAACAGGTATATATGAACTATATTAGGAGTTATTGGTGATATGTTCAATGGGATTATTTATTTTACCCACTGATAATAGTCTAGTCACTGAAATAGGAGAACTATGATATCTATGTAGAGAATTAATATTATGCGTGGAGTTGAATATAGACCAGCTTACAAAAATCAGTAACAGCATTTAGCCTTTTTATTTTTATCTTCTGACACGTATCCCAATTTTTATCAGATGCTGAAACTGTCTTTATGTGTTTTGCCTAGGTTCCTTGTCTCATTCAATTTTTCTTTCATGTTAGCTTCCAGACCCCAACTTTGGTTCTTTCTCTATTTCCTGCATTATGTATTATCATTCCGATCCTTTGCAAGTTAATTAACTATGCGTGTAGCTTCTTAAGCCCAAATTAATGTTCTTGAGTAGTTTGTTTTGTCCTTCTACGATGATTTTCTTTGATGAAGCGTCCTGTATATTTAGTATGTGGAGATTCTTTAATAATGGGAATAGAATGTGTTCTCTTTATCTCCTCAACTTACACACACACACACACATATTTTTTTTTTTTTTGGGAGCAATTTTCTACCATTTATTGATAACAGAATGAAAAATCACGGGAATTTGTAAGAACCCGTGTACAACTCCAAGAAGTTCAAAGATCCAAAATTCACTACAGCCATTACATAGATTACTAAAGTCCAGAAGATTAATAGAAAAAAGACATAATCAAGATTTCTAATCTTCTCATAATGCCACCAAAAAGTGTCTTGATCTTCACTTGGGTAAGTCCCTTGATTGCTCTTCATTGTCTTATTGTTCCCAAACCAAGTTACTAGTAAGTTGTTTGTTGAACAGGATGATGTTCCTCTGATCTGTTGGGTGCTATGCTTGACTAATTTGGCTGATATTATGCTAATATATACTTCTATTTTGCAGGTACCTAACACAATTGAATTTGCTGATTGGATTGGTAGGACAAAACAAAAGAAAATTCGTGTTACAGGGTTAGTGTTGACATTTTGTTATGAACCTTCACCGTGCACTCATTTACATTCTTGTGTGTTTAAGGGGTAGGAGATTAGTTCATTGCTTAATTCTTATCATAAAACACAGGACAGCAAAAAGGCCAGTTCCCCTGGAGCATTGCATTTTCTATTCTGGAGAGCTGTATAAAATTTGTGAACATGAAAGGATGATGCCCCAGGGGTTAAAAGCAGCGAAAGATGTGTACAGGAAGAAAAACTCACCTGCTGTTACTGGAGGTGGGGGGCATCAGATTGGGTCTTCTGCAGCCAATGAGAGGGCCAGGATACACAGACGTGATAATTCGTCACGTGAAAAACAGAATAAGCACTTTGGATCTCAGAATTCGGTCAACTTCTCCGGGGCACACAGTGGTGGTAACAACTATTGGGGTTCGAGGAGATCAGAGGCTTCTGTTTGGCTATCGCTTATCAAGAAGCTTTCAAAGATATCCCTCTTACCTGTATGTGCAAGTGTCAGGCTAGGCTAATTGTACATTTCCTCGTACACCCACCTAATAATTATTTATTGTTGATATTACTGGTTTGTTTTGTTGCCTTATTATGCTATATGAATTGATAACTCTCCTAGACATGAATCATCAGGAAAACACACTCCTTATGTGTCTGGACCGATACAACTGCATGTCTTATCCATGAGTGTTTATATCAAGATTATTGATTATTGATTCTTTATTTTTATTTTTTAATTTTAGAATATAGATGTAAAACTCCGGCAAGAACACTATGTCCGTTTTGTTTTAGTTGCAAAGCGAAATTGTCACTGAATGTGTTCTACTTTGGGTCTACAGGTGGTTATATTCTGCTTTTCAAAGAATCGATGTGATAAATCTGCTGATAACTTGACCACGACAGACCTCACAACTAACTCAGAGAAAAGTGAAATCAGGGTCTTCTGTGATAAAGCGTTTTCAAGGCTCAAAGGATCGGACAGAAATTTGCCACAGGTCTAAATGACAATCTACTGGTAGGATTTTTTTTTTTTCTTTCGGGAATAATGGAATTCAATATCTGTTTTTATAGGTGGTTAGGGTTCAAGGTCTTCTACGGAGAGGAATCGGTGTGCATCATGCAGGACTTCTCCCAATTGTCAAGGAAGTAGTTGAAATGCTTTTCTGTCGTGGGGTGATCAAGGTAAGGGTCTAAGGGAGAAAAAATTGCCTTATCAGTGTAGAAGGTTATTGTTAAGCAGGGATTGGCAAGTCTTTAATTAGTCCATTATAATTGTCACGTGGAAATTGTGAGCACATCCGTCACATGTAGGTTAGTTGGATGGGGATGGATAACTAGGTAATCAACCTAATTTTTTAAAAACTCGGAGACGCAATATGCAGTAATGCTTTTGATTGCCAAGAAACAAATTTAAATGAATTCGATTATTACATGTTGATATTTTGAGCACACCATGCTAGGTTTGTTCTTCGAGAATTAGTTTTGTTTTGCTATAAATTTGTCGAATATTACATGTTGGGTCTGGCATGATCTCAAGTCAACGATTCGTTTCGATTTATAATTTCCGTAAACGAATGTGAAATAGAAAATAAAAGAAATGAAACTGGTCTTCTTGTCACCAATTACAAGCATGAACAAGATGTGATGATTAGTAGAGTTGCTAAATGGTTTTAGAATAAAATATGGTCAGGACAAGGCTATTAGTATATCGTTGTCTTAACACTGATGAACATATTTAAGTGATTATGAAATGTGTGTATGCATATCCAGAGTCCAGATATCAGACATGTCTATCATAGTGACAAATTGTACATAAAAAACGATGGTATACATAGTTAATCGAAAGATTGATTCCAGATTTAAGTTAATCTTATAGTATAAAAATTTGTAGTGTAGTTCGTAATTATTATTAGAATGGTAGAAGAGTGTGAAAGTGAGAACACTACTTTAGATTTACAGTTAAAATTGAGTTTGAAATCTTAGCCCTTTTTGGTCTATATATTTTCAGAAATTTGCATTGTGCTCACATGTTGGATATCCTCACCTTCCTTAAACCCTTCTTAGAATCTGCTGTTTTTCGATTCGGGCCACCAAATTGACCAATTGCCATTCGTACATGTATGGAACATATACAACAATGTAATATACATGTACTCACTTCATTATATAATTTCTCTGTTTCTAAAAGTATATTGTTCTTGACATTGTTTTAGGTTCTGTTCTCGACGGAGACATTTGCAATGGGAGTCAATGCACCTGCACGGACGGTAAGTTGTTAGCAATACACATATGAAGCAGGATTTATGATGGGTTTTCTTCCATTAACTCTCCTATTTTCTTGTTATCTGTTGTGCTATTTGGATCGGATTTTTGTTGACTTGCTATAATTTTTTCAATAAGAAACTTATATATATGCAATGCCAAATTTTCCATTTATATCTCCTGTCTCTATCTGGTTGTATATTGTGTAATTTTGTTTATGTTTATGTCCTGGTTACCAACCACCGTCTATATGTGATAATTGTGGCTATAGATGTATACACTCAACTTATTGCAAGGAACAAGAACTGAGTGACTTGGGATATGGCTTTGTGTTGATATGTCAACCTCTACACACTAAGAGGTGAAAGGTCATGTCCTGGTTACAAAGTACCAACAACTTAAGATGTGTGGTATTATGATAAATAATCCTTCGGTTGAAGGTGGACGGGTGTCAATTAAAGAATCATTGGGGAGGGAGGGAGAGAGAGATTCGAAATCAATAGAAATAATGACAAATAAATGCAACAAGGTAGAATTAAATGAATAGTTGATAAAAGATAAAAAAATATATCTCTTGGAGAGTTCATAGCTCAATACCATATGTTAATCAAAACTTGTCTTGACTAGTCAACCTAACCCATATTTATAGAATATCTTATTTAGTTAATACTGGAAACATATTTTTGGATTTGATGTAAAATAGAGTACTAGCATATTTCTATTAAACATTATGAGCCTGAATAAATTTAACCTGATGGTCTGGTCAAAATTACCTACAGTAGCAGGTCACTAACATTAACATTTTTATCTTTGTACTGTAATTTGTTCTATTATCCTCTCCACTTGCAAAAGATGCACTGCGTGAGACGCTGAGAAATTAATCTACAATACGAAATAATATTCATTGCGTCGTTTCTTTCAATTTGTCTTCTCTATATCATCTTTTCTAGGTTTTGTTTAATTAAGTAAAGAAAAGTTTGGAATTGGTATTATTTTTCATTTGTACGTTAGCACTACTTGTGATCTTCGTTGGGTCAACCAAATATAATTATCAATTTATATTTGTCCCTGCTCATTCATTTAGACTGTAATACCCCACATCACACATAGGTTAAGAACGAGAGGGATAAATGGTACTCCCTCCGTCCTGGCATTCTAGTCCGGTTTCTTTTCGGCACTTTTTTAAAGAAAGCCAATTGTTTATTGTTTGTTGTTGGAAAGAGAAATGATAAAGTATGAGAGATAATAGATATAAATAATAAAGAATGGAAAAAGTAAGAGATAGTTGTGTTGGTGGGTTTACCTTTTTACTATTTTTAGAATGAGACTAGATTAGCAGGACACCCATAAAGGAATATTGGACCAGATTAGCGGGACAGAGGGAGTATATAAGTAAGCCACTACTCTCATGTAGTATGAGGCCTTTGTTGATTTTGAAAGAAAATCCGTGCAGGTTTCGTCCGAAGGCGGACATTATCATACTAGCCAGATGTGTGTGGCCTTAGTCATGCGTAACCGCGCTAGCTTAAAGGGTCGAGTCTCGATCGATTAGTGGCCGGATCGTTACAAATGGTGTAAGAGCGGGATCGTCCAAAACCACGATGGTTGCGGATAGTTGGTCCCGAGACATGACTATTGCTACCAGTGGCTCGACAAGGGCGTCGAGCAATTTAAGTGGGTAGTGTGTAACACCTAATATCCCACATCGGTTAAGAACGAAAGGGATGAATGGTATATAAGTGGACCACCACTGTCACATAGTATGAGGCATTTTGGATGATTAAAAAATCAAATTCGTGTGGGTCCAGCCCAAAGCGAACAATATCATACTCGCGTGACGTGTGTGGGTTGAGTCATGACTAACCGCGCTAGTCTAAAGTGTCGGGTCTCGATTCTTTGGTTGTCGGGCGTTACACATGGTACCAGAGTAGGACCATCCCCAAACCCGCAACCTTTGCGGAAAGTTGGTCCTGGGACATGACTACCCCCATCCAGAGGCTCGACGAGGACGTTGAACAACTTAAGGGGGTAGAATGTAATACCACACATTTCACATAAGAGTGAGAGAGATAAATGGTACTACCTCCGTCCCGATAATCTGGTCTCATATTCCTTTTATGGATGTCCCATTAATCTAGTCTCATTCCAAAAATAGCAAAAAAGTAAACCCCACTAACCCCACCAACTCTTATACCTTTTCAATTCTTTATAATTTCTCTCTCTTATCTCATACTTTCTCCATTAATTATCATTTCTATCTCCAACAACAAACAATAAACATTTGGCTTTCTTAAAAAAAGCGCCGAAAAGAAACCAGACTAGAATTCTGGACGGAGGGAGTATATAAGTAGACCACCACTCTCACATAGTATGGTGACTTTTGGGTGATTACAAAAGCAAATCCGTGTGGGTTCCGGTCCAAAGCGGACAATATCATACTAGCGTGACGTGTGTGCCCCAAGTCATGCTTAACCGTGCTGGCCAAAGGGTCAGGTCGTTACATAGACAATTTGACAAGCATAACTATAAATTTATAAGAATAAATTTACATTTACCTATGTGTGCAACACACCATGCGTGGTGTGCCATTTCTAGTGTTTTTGCAACTATCAATTAGGAGATAGTGTTAATTCCCATACATAGCTTTCTAGCCTTTCTTCTCTGACGGCATTGCCGATTTGCAACTTTGAAACCAAATTGCTCTACCTTCAATTAGTGCTTCAAATTCTACTCATGTTTGGAATGAAGAAACAACAAACGAACTATTGCCATGTACTTCAGAGATTTAAGATAAACGACTTAGTTATTGAGAGAAAGAAAGTGTCGGTGGATTGATACTTGCTCAGTTCAGCATCATTTTACCTTTTGTGCTCACTCCGTCTCAATCAATTCTATAAGAATTCATTCTAAATAAACATTGGATAGATGTTTAAACTCAATATTAATTCTAGTACACTCTTTGTATATTGTGTTTTTGTCCTTAATAACATTTGAGATTACCTCTGAAGAAAATATTTATAGGATAGCTTATTTAGTATCTCAAACTTAAAGGAATATGTAAACTCACATCTTAAATTCTTAACTGTCTGGATTAGTCGCAATTAGCAGATACCCATGGGAAACTGAATTTTTTTTAATCTAAACTATTAAACCCTAGAACTATATTTGTAGGATAGCTTATTTAGCTGATCTTGGAAACAAAATCTGGGATTTCTAAATAAAATATAATACCTCCATTCTAATACTCTAAATAAACAAAAATAAGAAAGAAGGTAAATTACTAATACTGTAAATCAGAGGGTGGTTTAACGAGTGCCATCAATCTTATGGGGGTGAGTCTGGGCCATAAATAATTAAAAAAGAACAGTTGACACGCTTACTGTTCAACTGTTCATGGAAATGTTAATGAGGAAAATGCAGCTTTAATGTATTCCTAGAGGATTCATATGGATTTAGGAAATAAGCACAAACACTAATAAGAGACTACACTAGCTTGATAAATGTTGAACTGTAACAATTCCAAGGCTCGCAGTGTAAGAACTTGAACTTTCCAGCATGCTTTCTATCATTGCTATGCTAATCGTCGTTATAAATTACCTTTCAGCCAGAATACCAGATATTAGTCTAAAATACGACTGCTTATAATCACACAAAATTTATTTCTTTATTCCCTTTACCTGAGAGAGAAATCTATTGTTCTAATCTGTAAAAGTCACTTCTTATGAGATGACGAATCAGGAATCTGGTCTCTGTCCTATGATCATCATGCTGTGACTGGACTGGGTAATTAACTTATGCCTTTCACTTGACCACTGCCCTTAATGTGTCTAATCCTAACAACTTTTCATTGGGGGACTTCTTTAAGTTGCTTGTATCCTGAAATCTCTTTATTCACTGTCATCGTTTTAGTACTACTGTGATATACAGACCTGAGCATCACCACCTTTTGCATATCTCAAAGACGTCCCATGGCCTTGCAGGTTGTTTTTGATGCTTTGAGAAAATTTGATGGCAAAGAGTTTCGGCAACTACTTCCTGGAGAGTATACTCAGATGGCTGGTCGTGCTGGAAGGAGAGGACTTGATAAAATCGGCACGGTGGTTGTACTATGCCGTGATGAGATTCCCGAGGAGAAGGATCTAAAGCATGTTATAGTTGGCAGTGCCACTAGGCTTGAATCTCAGTTCCGACTGACGTATATCATGATCTTGCATTTGCTTCGTGTTGAAGAGTTGAAGGTATATATTTCTGAGACTTACTGCAGAGATAATCATATAAATTCTTTAGTTGGTGGATGATCAATTCGAGTGAAGAATGATGAGTTAGTCGAATGATAAACCCAGCTTAGGAAGATGTGACCTAAAGTGGAACATGCAACAAAATTGCTTCTGATTGTTCTGTATCCATACACTTGGTTCAGACTTCATAGCGGTCAAAAAATGAATGCTCAAAATACTTTTTGGTTACATACACTCCCTCCCTTTTTAAAATAATACAAAAGTTTTTAATTTACTAATACAAGTTACAGAGAAAGGACGAAAAGTCCTGACAATTCGCCAAGTCTTCTTTGATACCAACTGAACAATGTCTGAAGAAAATATCCAAAACCACGAGTCTGCCCAACAAAAATATCAAAGTATCTATTATTCCTTTCCCTCCAACATTTTTATCCTAGCTGACATATTTGACAAGTATAATTTGACTCAAATTGGTCTGTCCCGATGGATCACTGCATATCCCACTGTCTTTGTCCGTCTCTTAAACTGTGACTAGCCCTCGCTGATCCCCAACACTGCTTGCATGTATTATGCTGCCAGCACTTTATGCTTTCTCATATAATATCTTGATCCCCTGTAAACTTGCCATATCATGGCCTCCTGCCACCCCCATTAATGAATTGGACACCAGTAATTTTCTGATTCGGCTCTCTTTGTTTGCTGAAAAACTTCTCTGCAGGTAGAAGACATGCTGAAAAGAAGCTTTGCGGAATTTCATGCTCAGAAGAAACTTCCGGAGCAGCAACAGCTTCTTATGCGAAAGCTTGCTCAGCCTACAAAAACTATCGAGTAAGCATAAATGGCTAAAAATATGCACGTCTTGAATAATTTCAACTAAGTTGCTCTATCGTTACCCAAGCTTAATCATGAATAATTAACCTATGTGTGTACAATCTCCAGAGCCCCCACCCTCTATAGAATGAATGCACACACATCTGTGCCTTGCCATGCACATGATTGTGCGGTGTTTGATTCGATGTCTTCTATTAATGAATGTCTCTAGATGACATTGCTCAAATTACATTTATGTCAGATGAACTTTGATAATAAATATAATAACAATGATCTGTTTAGGTCAAATTTGATCTGTCTAATTTATGTTTGTGCGAATCTGGGTGAGTTGGTGAATCTTTGCTGTTAAAATAGATATGATGAGAAGTACGGATATAGGTGTGTTCTGTGTTATCAATCCCAGTTTGCGGCATGTAGCGGCCCACCAAAAAATCCGGGATCACGGTAGTGAGATGGCCGGGATACTGAAGTGATATACATCATATAACATAACTTACAGAATAACTATATAATTACGTGTAAAGTTGAAGTAAGTTTACAATAACTGAATTTATTATAAGAAATCATAGATTTTTTCAGAGTCTTAAGGGCGAGCAAAATCGAGAAAATTGAGGATAAATTGTTCATTTACCCCCAACATTCACTGTCCCGGCGCTGTGTGATTGGATTTGCCAGGATCCCAGCCCAGGAAATACCGGGATTGTCCGGGTTGCATATACCTGGGATAGAGGCACCTATCCCGGGCAGGGCTGTAAATGCTCCTGGATAGCGGGATCCCAGCAGGATTGACAACACTGTGTGTGTCTTTAGTTTTCTCAAAAGACTTGAAGATTATGAAGGAAATTGGGCATGCAGCTTAGTGTAAGTGTTTATGCTCAATCAGAGAAGTAATCTTGTAACAAAAAAAGCTCTGTGATTGTAAATGTCTGATTTGTTTGTAAAAATAGGCATGTCACAGACTCACAGCGCAAGGCTTTTTATGGACCCTGTGATGCAGTGTGCCTCACAGGGCCCATATGTTTTTTGGGGCTTACGGATACATAAGTAAAATTCTGTGCAGAATATTGTTGAGCGAGTTGGTTTGTCCGAGTGGCAAGTTACCCTTCCCGTTTTCTTCTTTCTGGTGGTCTTGCTTTAAGCCCCCTGGGGTCTTTATTCAGAAAAAAAACAATTTCTTCTCCTTTTAGAGTGTTTGGTTTGAGGGGTAATTGAGGTAATTCATAGGCCCCATTCGCAATTACCATATTTGGATGCAAAAACCAAGCTGGGAATGAAAAGGTAATTTGAATTACCATGGTATTTGTAGCCCGGCCAGTAGTGGATTTTTCAAAAGAGATAATTGGGCTTTTTTTCCAAAAAGGAGTCCTTGAAAATCAATTACCCCACAATAACCAAACATGGTATTTGAGCTTGAAATACGATGTTTCATCTTGCAACCAAACAAGGTATTCGGTCTAATTAACGTTACAGTTACCTTGTTTCACCCCGTTTCTTATTACCCCCTCCCAATTACCATTTTGCAACCCAACACTCTCTTAGTTTTGCTTTTCTTTTCCCTCAAACCAATTTTATTTCTTCTGTCATCTTGATCATATTGCTCTCATTTTACTTATATTTTGCTATTTCATACACGCGTGATCCGGGATTGATAACACTGCTATCTAGGATTGTAAAGTTCGGCACAGATCCTCCTCTGTGGAAATATATTAGATAAACCTATAGCCATGGAAGGACGAATCAATGCTTGTGTGATTTTGGCTTTTCAGAAACAAAAACCTCTCAGTGCTAGTTGATGGACTCCATAACAACTATCACTGCATTATCTTCCAATAGTTGTGACACTCATTTTTTCAAAAAAGAAAAGCATCTCAGTGCTAGTGATGTATTCCATACCAACTAATTCTGCATTATCTTCCAACACTACATCTCGGTGCTAGTGATCTATTCCATACCAACTAATTCTGCATTATCTTCCAACACTAGTGAAACTACTTATATCAGAATGTCCATGTGTTTATCCATTTCTCTCATGTTAGCTCTCAAATATTACTAATCGTCTAGATCTATAAGCTTATCTTTAATCATCCAATAATTTACGGCTGTTTCAACACTTGGTTTTTGGTTCTGATTCTGTTTGTATCTCTGTATGGTAATTGTGGTTAGTATGCAGTAGCTATTCAAATATAACATCTTCTTCAAGTTTACAGATTTCTTGTCTTATTGGCTCCTGTTTATTATCTTTCTGTCTACTTATTATTCACAAAGATATAATGTTTACGTAAAGAATGACAATGTGTCACTATGCGTATTATCTGTTTTATCTCCATCTAAACCACTTCTCTTCTGTTTTACATCCTTCTTGTGCTTGTATTTCCTCAATGTTTAGCGGTATTTTTATCTGCATCGCCTATCCATCTGAACTTCCTCCAGATGTCAAGTTTGCAGTAATTACAAATCTCAAACTGGAGCATACTATTGATCTTACCCTTTCATTTCCCCTTAATCAAGTTGAATACCTTTCATCTTATGTTATTTATGTGTGGATGTAGATGCATAAAGGGTGAACCGGATATTGAGGATTATTTTGAGATTTACACAGAGGCTGAGAGGTATGGGAACCTGGTTTCGGAGGCTGTTATGCAGTCTGCTGTTTCTCAATATCTAACTCCCGGAAGACTTGTGGTGGTGAAATCACAGTTGGTGAGTCTTTATTAGTGAGCACATGTGCATTTAAAGCTTGAAATCCTACAACGTGATATTTATTTCCAAAGCAATTATTTTCTTTTGTGACTATTATAATTGTTTTTCCGTCCCGAACGGAAAGTCTTTCTATTTTAATTTCTCCCAAATGATAGGCCCCTTACTATTTTAAATGCATTTATTCCTACCTATTTTACTAAAATATCCTTGATTAATACTCAGTCTATCCCGGTATGAATTGGTCATACTTTGTGGAGTTTTTCAAGAAATATGAATACAGAACGATAGAGTAAGTAAGAATGAAGAAAATTGGTAATTGTGTATTAAAGTATATGAGAGAAGTGAGTACGTGAAGGATAGTAATTAAATGTGGTTGGGTTGTAAATTTCCGATTTTTGGAATGATCAAATTTTAATGGGACGTCTAAAAGAGGAATGGAGCAAATAATAGCAGGGCGGGAGTATCATTTTCACTTTTGATACAGATTCACATAATAAATGAAGGGCAAACCAGACAAGTCTATATTAAATGAATTTGAGCTTTTCTATTATCATTTTTTAAACAATGTGCCAAAACCAAGTTACCTAATCAGTTTGAGATTGATTATTATTTTGTCAAGTTTGAGATGCAATATAGAGTCAGGTATTGAAATTAAAGGGATAAGATACCGATATAGTAGGATTTCAAACCCTTGTGTTGTTTAAGGCTTCTTAGATTTAACTTGGTTGTATAAAAGATCTTCTCCAACTTGATTTTTATTTATGCACATATTAGTTTAAATGAAGAATTAGTATCAGAATTTCATGCTTTACTTTTTCTCTTTTCACTATTGCAGGCTCAAGATCACTTGCTCGGTGTCGTAATCAAAGCACCATCTGCTGCTTACAAAAAATACATAGTTTTTGTATTGACCCCAGAACTACCTTCTACCTTGCAAACTCCACTGGGTGGCAGGGAGGTGAAAGGTGCTGATCTCCAAGTATTATTACCAAAATCAAAACGTCTCTTGGAGGATGATTATTGTTCTTCAGCCACAGCTCGTAAAGGATCTGGTGTTATCAATATAGAACTACCTCACCGTGGATCTGCCGCTGGAGTTGTTTATGAAGTTAGAGGCATTGAGATCAATGACTTCTTATCCATATGCAAAGACAAAATAAAGATTGACCAAGTTCGGCTTCTTGAAAATGTTAGTCTTGGTGCTTATGCAAATATAGTACAGCTGCTGTTGGCCAAAAAATCTGATGGAAATAAGTATCCGCCAGCTCTCGATCCAGTGAAAGGTATACCCATTTGACTACTTTACACTGTAGATTTTGTGTAAATGTTAGATATTAGGAACGAAAATTGCACCATTTAGGACGTTGAACAACAGAATACTCGAGGGATATTCATATGCTTAAAGCATATATCACGGACCTTATTATAATTAGTTAATTACCACCACTGTTATGTGGTAAATTTCAAAGTACATAATTGATGGGAAATACTTCCAGATCCTAAGGAAAAAAATAGTGTTGTTGGTAGGGGGAAAGGAACCCTGAGAATGGAGATAAAATGTTGACTTAAGAATGGAGGACATGAATTGTAATTCCTAGTAATTTATTTTGGATTTTGTAATACACTTTCCGGTACGGGAAACAACTTAATTTGATGGGGAAAAAAAGACAGCTGTGCTATCTAGTTGGACTAGAACCTCTGAGTTTAGGTTACTAGATGCTGCACATTGTCCAAGAGGTATTTTCTTGTCTTCAGTGTAATTTGTTATACATCATCACAGGCAAAATCAATATACAAGTTCGTATTTCTAAAGACATGCAATGCCCGTAGAATTCGTGGAGGGGTGTGATGGATTTAGTCCATTCTGTGTAATGTCTTGAATTCAGAATCTCACAATGCACAACTACACTAATTCCTTTTTCCTTTTTTGTTTAGTCCATAAATTGTAAGCATAATGCCAGATTGTTGGAGGTGGACTCATTTAATGATGTTGTTCCTTTACTTTAGTCATCAGAATGTGCTTAATGAAGTAATCTTATTTCTGTTATTTTCTTCTAATATCTTACCTTCTTTTTGTGGACGACCAATATGAATTGTTTAACCTACTCCAGGATAAAGGGTCAACAAGTTTAGGCAATGAAATTTATTTATTTATTGAAAGGTGGCATTATACTATATGTATCTTTATATACTGAAATTTGTGGTTTAATTATCTTTAGGCAAGATCACAAGCCATTTTCCTGGAAATTAATCTCTCGTCACAAATATGTTATAGATAAAAGAGCTTCTTAGTTCCTGTCTTCTATGGATAATAAGAACCAGGAAGCTTATGTAAATATCTTTACCGGCTGAGATCTCTTTATTTTTTTCTTTTTTTTTACTTATCTTTTTAAGCTTGTAAATGATTAATGTTGGCGATGGAAACACTGTCAGATCTGAAGTTGAGAGACGTCAATGCTGTTGAAGCGTACTACAAATGGAATAACTTGCTGCAGAAGATGTCACAAAGTAAGTGTCATGGGTGTGTCAAACTGGAAGAAAATATGAAGATAGCTAGAGAATTAAAGCGACACAGTGAGGAAGTGAATGCTCTTAAATTTCAGATGTCTGATGAAGCACTGCAGCAGATGCCCGATTTTCAGGGCCGGGTGCGTAACATCATCTCAGTTACATGATATCGATACCCCTATTAGTTATTATCATATTAATCTAATCCTGTTTTATTGAAGTACTGCTATAGCTTGGCCTCCATCCCCACTAAAGTTTGCATTTATTTGAAATATGCCTCTTCATTGTTGGAACAAACTTGCTCTCACTTGCTTTAAAAAAACATTACTTGCGTACCACCCACCTATGGCGGGTAACTAATTTTGAAAATTTTGGGTGAAATGGCCCTATATTTTAAGTAGTAATCTTGCTGTGGATAGCACTGTTGACATGCTCCTCACTTCTTTATGCAGATTGATGTTCTGAAGGAAATTGGATGTATAGATGATGATCTTGTAGTCCAAATTAAAGGTCGTGTTGCTTGTGAAATGAATTCTGGAGAGGAGTTGATATGTACCGAGTGCTTGTTTGATAATCAAATGGATGGCCTTGAACCAGAAGAAGCTGTAGCAATAATGTCTGCATTTGTCTTTCAGCAGAAAAACACTTCTGAGCCTTCCCTTACACCAAAGCTTTCTCAAGCTAAGAAGAGGTTTCCGCTCTTCCTCAACTGTTTGAGTTTTGTTCTAATATATGTCCAAGTCTTCCTTAAAAACTCATTTTTCACAAAGTGGTTTTAAAAAAAAATCCGTCATTTGTGCGGCTAGCTGGCTACTTTTTCATATGCCACTTTTGGATTTGTGTTTGGGTAATGATATAGATACTGTAATTAGCTATCTTCTTTCATGGAAAACAACAGTTAAATAAAATTCCCAATTTATAAGAAAACCTAAACTAAAAATTAGTAAATTGAAGTTTAAAAACCAAGCATACCTTTACTGAACCAACTCGCCAGAGCAATTGACTGAACTCCGGCCGAAAACGGCAGATTTGGCTCAGTTTGATGTACTGAGTAATTGGCTTTGTATTAGGTTATGATGGGGGGGGGGGGGGGGGGGTAATGACCAATTTGCCCCCAAATTTTAATGTCTCGCCCGGGATTGCCCAGGATCCCAATCCTGCCGGGATTTCCCGAGATGCAGCCATGTCAACCCGCCCAGGTGCCAAAATGCACTGGGATAGCGGGATCGCCTGATCCCACTGGGATTGACAACACTGCTTGCCTGCTTGGTAATAATTCACAGTTGCATTGTATGGTGTTTGTGAGGACACGTCTGTCGGTGCAATGGTAAGTTGTTTATCTGTGGATGTGTAGATCGTGGGTTTGAGTCTTGGAGTATTCCTCTTTGCAGAAATGCAAGGTTTTGGTATTGGTGCAAGCCAATATGGGCCCATCCTCCTTGCCTGCATAGCCAGGGAGCGCTTACGGATCAGGGTCTGTCCTTTATTATATGGTGTTTTTGGAGGAATAACAAGGACATACTTCCAAGACAATTTGTGTGCTGATAAATTAATGCTATTTCTTTCAGACTTTAATATGTTTTTTTGCATTAGGAGTCCCCACTCCCTCTATACTGTAGCTACTTTGCTTAAGGGTTTGTAGCCTCTACTTTTTCTTCTTTCAGTTTCTTATTTTTATATTAATCCAATATAATCTGATACATTTATTTTCTAATCTTCATACCAAAGTTTTATAGTTTTGGTCCAAAATTGATAATCACTGTAAGTATACATTATGCCAGGAAAGCATAAAGATATAGTAGAATTTTGCTATTCAACACACATACGAAACTCCATGTTATAGCATTGTTTCGAATTTTGATTATGAAATCGGACATAATGGGTTCTCCACATTTCTTAGAATTGTGGATCCATCCTAATCTGCTGTGGTGGCTGGTTATTGTAACTGTATTCTTCGTAGCTTCTCTCATGAATTTTCTTAGAGGGATGATATATCTTCCTGGATACTGATTTTCATTCTTTTTTCCAGGTTGTACGATACGGCTATAAGATTAGGAGAGCTTCAAGCCAGATTCAAATTGCAGATTGATCCCCAGGAATATGCTCAGGAGAATCTCAAGTTTGGTCTGGTTGAAGTTGTATATGAATGGGCAAAGGTAATAACTATTCTCCATTACCCCCAGCCTACCACCCAGCGGTATTTGCTCTTCATTTATCATTGGTTTACATATAAGTTTGTTAAGCCTGTCAAGTTAGTGCCTCTTTGCAAATACGTTGGATTATTGTGAAGTGATTAAATGAAGCAGAATTGAGTAAATGTGGTTTATATGTGAACCTGGTAGGTGTTTTCAAAATGTGCTTAAAAATATATCTTCCATACAATTTTCTGATACGCACCTAAGTGGCTGCTTAAAGAAAACATCTTTTTTCAGATTACTTTAAGCTGGAGATTATCAACATCAGGTTTTGCAAGCTCCTTTTTCTGGGAGACGAAAACTATAAGCAGTTTCAAATCATCTTCAAACAGGCACTAAGTAGCAGTTAGGCTAGGCTTAGTGACCACAGATTCACTTCATTAAGATGTAGAGGGATTTCATAATTTCACTGAACTTTTTGAGCATAGAAAGTTTTTAGCCAGATGCTTCTCACGGTAATTGTAATCTTTTGAAAAATCTATTTACATATACGGTTATACGCTTCAGTATATATGTTATGCACCTCTAGGAAAGTCTGGGTGGGTTATGTTATTCCCAAAATGCCAGTCTACCATTTACATAAATTTAATTACTGCTCTGATATTAAGCTTTTATAGGTTTCCATTGTTTCTGGACTTGCCTCCTATTTGACTGATTTGAGTTGTCTTTACATAGAAGTTGCTCAGTTTAGGAAAACAAAAGAAAATAAATAAATAAATAGAAAAGCTAAAGATTATAATTCGACTAGGATTCAAGTGCACATACAATTGATTAGATGGCGGGAAAGAGTCCCGAAGAAGGAATTTAATGTTAGCTTTGACCTTCTAAATCATGTGGATTCATGCAGCATCTCTTTCCTGTTGAATTGGCAGGGTACCCCATTCGCTGATATATGTGAACTCACCGACGTTCCTGAAGGCATGATAGTTAGGACGATTGTGAGGCTGGATGAAACATGCCGTGAAGTTAGAAATGCTGCGGCAATTATGGGGAATTCTGCACTTCACAAGAAGATGGAAACGGCTTCAAACTTGATAAAGAGGGACATTGTTTTTGCTGCTAGCTTGTACATTACTGGCATTTAGTCGCTCTTCCAGGACAAAAGGGGTCAGGTCATTGTTGATCCATCTTTGTTGTACATTACAAATATTTCTTCAGTTCTGCAAGATGAGGTGTCAAATGAAAACTGCTATCGTTTACCAGGGGATAATATTCGTTGATTTCTAAGAGTAGAAGAAAATGATTCTGTTGTTGCAATGGTTTTCTGATGTTTGTGCTGGATGACTCCCCATCTTAGTACCCTGTGATAAATCAAGTTAAAATACACTATACAACGTTGCCTACTGCTGTGAAATTTAGGTTCTGTTGTAGAATTATCGATGAAATTGACTGGTAAAATGTCCACAATAGCATTTAGATGTAGTTTTTCGTTAGTTAAACCATATTAGTAATACGTCCATTGGAAGCTTACGGACTTCTGCTTATGCTATCGATAATTGATAACTGTTTCCCTATTTGGATTACATAAAATCACCTGGAGCAGCTTCAGTTTATGTCAATGTGAAAGCAGGATAATTGGTGTCTAGATTCTGCTCGAGCATCTGAGGTATGTATGTTTCTTATTACAAATACAAATGTTGATGGCGCATTGTTCGTTTAATTTCTGGAATTGAATGCATCTGAGAAACAGTTTTAATTCTGTTCTTGTCCATTTTATATTATTTCTACTAGAGGATACAAGAAAATAAGAAACCACCACTTGTTACGCACAGGAATCTTGGTTTATGCTAAATCATCAAATTTATTCAACTCCGAAACGACATGAAATTGTGGAAATGATGCATCTCTCAGCCGCTCCTGTTGGGCTTACCAGTTGCCGAATCCACCTGGAAAATAGTTAACCAGACGAAATGAGAACATGTCATGGTTCAGATAGACATCGATAGTGTTCGAATTAGGTGATGGTAATGGTAACATACAGTATCAGAAGTAGCCGGAATCCAATCATTAGTAGCAGGATTGCCGGTGCATGAGGCATGTATTTCAGCTGCAGAATCAGGTTCAAGTCTGAAGGCTGATTCTTGATTTGCATTGTCAGATTTTATAAATCCTGTTCCAGTCTAAGAGAAAGAAGGCACTAAAAATTAATTAAAAGTCCAATTAAACTTGCTAGAAAGATGGGTTTATATTTAAGTGGAAATCATACTGTGTGATGCTGCTTGTCAATGCAGTTGAGGTCTTTGTAATACTCTGTTTCCAAGAACTCTTCACCAACCTTGCTTCCATCAACAATTAGTTTCTGTAGTACAAATCACAGGATCAACTAATTCCAGCATTCTACTACTTCAAATGTGGTGCTCGGAAAGAAAGGCATGTATTGTGAATCTTAGTTATTCGTTCAAGTTCAATATGTTCCTACATCTGAATTTCATTTATCTGTCCTTGACTAAGCTAAACGAATGTGTTTGGTACATGCATAAAAACTAGTAGCAGCAAAACCGAACCTGAGTGTCGTCTTTCTCGAGATGTTGGAATTCAACATACTCGGGGATCGGACCATCAGTGGAGTCGGATAGGGCGTCGGCATAAGTGGAAGCGTAGTCGCTTCGCTGAGGCTTGGTATGACGCTTGGGCGCGACACCTTCAAAGTAGTTCTTGGTGGCTGCCTCCGACTCCGCTGCAGCTTCCGGGCTCAAGTGGCTGTCGCTGCGGTTTGGTCTGGTGGCGGACTCCATTTTATCCTCAATTAAGTTTCGGAGTTTTTGGTCTGGATTAGATGAGATAAGATATGTCCATCTCTATAATTGGTTTGATCATATATATGTGGTGGGTAAACAATCCATGTTCTGTTCATCCACGTTATGCACGGGGCACCAGGTTGTTGTAGATATTTTCCTAGTTCAAACTGACGCAAGATGATGAAATATATTTTCCAAAAGTTCAAATTACCGAACTTTTAATTCGTTTTTACGAACATCAACCAAATAATCTAATAGTTTGATTTTACAAACTTGCCATAAATACAAAATCTTGGAATGTGTTAATATTAACTATCCAAAGGGCCCGCTGATAGGGGCGGAGCCAGGATTTGAAAGTGGAGTGGCGGAGTATTATAACACGGCACAATATGTAATTAAGTGAGGTCGGGTTATGACGGGTCGGATCAATATTTTTTTACACCAAATTCATCATGCGTATTTAAATGTTAATATCAAAGTAAAATGAAAGTAAAGAAAGAACCGCATCATGATAAGGAGCAAAAAAAAAAAAAAAAAGAACAAACGACCCTTGACAATTCCCTTTTCAATATGCATTATCAAATTGCTAGACAATAAGTCATCCTCCATCAAACTCCTCAGTCTTATCTAATTTTAATGCCTGAAAATGCACGCTGAGAACTTGTTCCAAAAGTATAAAAACTACTCGTATAACCCTCTTAAATTAATTAATTAATTAATTATAAAATATCTCTTTAATCACAAAGTCATGAAAGAGATGTGTATTAGTGAGAGACGGATTGATGTTCTTAAGAATATGTATAATGTTTTATGAGTACGTATACATTTTATATCATTTTTATGTATATGCATGTCACCGATGTTTTTTAGTAAAAACCTCTAATGTTTTTGGATATAACTGTAATGTTTGTACGTCTCTTTTAGTCTCTCCATAAGGGTATGTCTCTTTTAGTCTCTCCATAAGCCCGTCTCTCAGGAGACTTACCTTAAATTTATCAAAAAAATTTAATTTTCTCAACTTTTTTTTTTTTAGATGACGTTGGGAACTCATGATGTTACCTTCTGGAAGACCGTAAACCTCGGGCTCAATAATAAACCAAACCACGAGGCTCAAACTCAGAAGGCATAAATCACAGAAATTCGCTTCCTTCGGGTTTGAAAGAGGATATTCTCCTCCCTTTTAACCAACTGAGCCACCCTTGCGGGTTAATTAATTTTCTCAACTTATTTTAATTATAAAGCTGACTAACTAAATGTACTAACTAAAAAAATTAGGGATGGCGGAACATATAATTTTCTAAAACATGCTTATAGTAATAAAGAAAATGAAAATCTTGGGAGTGGCGACCGCCATCCTCCGCCACCCCCTATCTCCGCCCCTGAATTTAAGTATAAGTGTAATTTTTAAACAATATAAATAATGTTCCACCAGTAACCCATTACGTTATATTTATGTGTATGTATAAAAATAATGTTTTTAGTAGATATACCTAATGTCTTTTGCTATATACCTATGTAGCAACTAAAACTGCACATATGATGATTTTATTGATTAAAAGAATGTCGGTACAATTCTCTATTCTAATCGCTCTGATTCTAGTCTTCTTAAGTGGCGAACTTGGATCTTCAAATTCTCCGTTTTAGGGGTTGTGACTTCAAAGTCGGAAAAACGTCAATTCGAGGGCTTCTTAGCTTAATCTCGGATCGAACCGTGAACTTGGGAATGTTTAAGGCAAACGATGACGAACTTCTTGGGATTCGATGAACTCCACGAAGAACGCTTCTAAATCGTCGCATGATTTGGCCTTTGATCTTTTGTAGAGGAAGTTTGGCATTCAGGAAACGTTTCTTCAAGGGATTTTCAACTTGATCTTGAATCTAACGGTTTTTGGCTTGAACTTGGTGAAGAACTTCAAAAACTTTGATCGGGCTTCTTCAGGGCTTTTGAATTTGATTTTCCTTTTGGTTGATCTTCCAATAACGTTTCTTCAAGTGCGTAGGGCTTCTTCTTGGATCAAAGTAGCTTTTCCTTAGTTGCCGGATGAACTTCTTGAATGTCTTCAAGGCTGATCTTGAGAAGAGGATGAGAGGATTTGCTCTTACTCTGGCTTTGGAACTTGTGATCTTAACTTATAACTTTTTGTGGAGAATGAGCTCCTTGTATAGGGATGGGTAAAGAGAAGGATCAAATAATTAATTGATAATTATTTGATTTTCTTTTCTTTACTTGCAATTAATTAATAATTGCATCAATTTTATGATATGGTCCAATCCTCTTCGTCGAAATTGTATCTTCTTTTCCTTGTCATAATTTAGCCTAAAAGAATGCATTTTGACATCATTCTTCTAATTTGGCGGCATTTGATTGGCTTAGAATTCTTCGAATTTCCACATAATTTTGTAATGTGAAATAATCGAAGATGCTCCATATTTTTCATGTGGCGCAATTTGATAGACCATAATGGAGTGTATTAAAATCAATTAAAGTAATGAGTGTATTTAAAAAAGTAAGAAAGAGAATTAATAAAGTATGAAAGAGAGTAGTTAAAATATTAATAATGCGAATAGTGGATTTCCATAAAAGAAAATGAAAAGTTTTTAATCAAACCAAAAATAAAAATTGAAAATTTCTAATTAGAGCTAATAAATCCAATAATTAGCTTGTGTCAATTTACTATTTAATTAAAGTAATCTTCGGCCCATTTAGAAATAGTACAAGCCCAACATTACTAACCCATCGTGTTCAGCAAACAAGTGTGCAGAGTTCGTCATCAACTCAACAACGGACTCTAAAATTTGTCAACTTCTAAGATACAAAAACACGATCTTCAATTCTGATTGGGATTAGAAACTGTGCTGTGATATACTTACGCCTAAATTTTCAATTTTCAGATCAGAGTTCGACTTTGATTATAACTCAAATTCTCTTGAATCTGTGACTTCGATCTTGACTCAACTCTTTTCTCACCACTATATAAGGACCTGGACCCAGTCATTCGATTCATACTTCTGAGATCAAGAACGAGCAAGAAAGAGGAATCAAGAAGAGCAGCAATAGCAAGCCTGAACAACCTGTTTCGATTCAGCAACATCGGACTTTGCAGGATTAAACTTGTTAGCTTTCTCAAAGAAAGAGGCAAATAAAGTTTCTAAATGTGAAGTGTCAACCGGCTTGAGTGTATCTAACACAAATGGGATCTCTTCCTTCAAAGTTAAAACATCCTTCAAACGAACTTCGACAATCTTGTGCATTCTTTATGGCATTTTGATACAAGATTTTTGCCAACAAAGACCAGGCAGCAAAGGCATCTTCAACATGTTGGTTCATGCTGTCTCGGTCTTTGTTGGCAAAAATCTTGTATCAAAATGGCATAAAGAATGTGCAGACCTCTTGTGGGAACGTCTTAAACGGAAGATTGTCGAAGTTCCTTTGGAGGATGTTTTGACTTTGAAGGAAGAGATCCCATTTGTGTTAGAATCACTCAAGCCTTTTAAATCGGTTGACACTTCGCATTTGGAAACTTTATTTGACTCTTTCTTTGAGAAAGCTACCAAGTTTAATTCTGCAAAGTCCGATGTTGATGACATGCATTCCGGAGAATTACTTGCCCAACAGATTGCCACATGCGGATCCGTCTTCGAGAGGCTTTTACGGAATTTGACGAGATCAAGGCCATGAAACAGGAGATCAAGTCTTTAACCAAGAAAAGAAAGGAGCTCAAAGCGGCCTTAGAGCTCAAAACCGAATCTTTTGAAACTGCAAAAGCTGATGACGCTAAGATAGAGGAAGAAACCGTTGTATTAAACCATGGTTTCCTACAAATTGATGAGGCTAAGAACCGTCTAGGCACCTTGAAGGCGGAATTGGAGGCTACTCATAAAGAGTTGAAGAACTTGACACCATTCTAGGAATCATTGTTGCCTTGGCTTTTTCCTTTTTGCTTTTCTCTTTTGTCTTTTAGCGCCATTGTAATGAACACTATCATTCTTTGAGATGCATAATAAAACATATCTTTTCTTTTTCTCATATTGCACTCGTATGTTCTTTTTATTTTATCTAGTGTCATTCAAAGTATAACATCATTCGCGACAAAGATCAGTCTTATCACATTTATGACTGAACTTAGAAGAAACTAAGCTTCCTACGTACCTCTACAGAGGATCAAGTCAAAACGTAGTCCATCGAACTCCATTAAAGATAATTGGGGGGGGGGGTTACACAGTTTATACTCGTGCGGGCCAAAAGTATCTATTACTTAGCCACCTTAGATGACGTGAGGCGAGTTAACAGTTTAGCCACATGCCATGCCACTGGTGGTCACCGTACACAGTTTATGCTCATGCGGGTCCGGAGCATTCTAATCTAAGAACCACTACTTTGTTTTGAGGGCTCCAACTACTTTTTTTAGCTAGTCTAAGCACACCTGCTTTGTTTGAAGGCTCCTGCTATTTTTTTTTTTAAATTGGCTAGTCTAAGCACCCTTGCTTTGTTTAGAGGGCTCCTGCTACTTTTTTTTTTTTTTTTTTTTTTTGCTAGTCTAATTACCCCTGTTTTGTTTTGAGGGCTCCTGCTATTTTTCTTTTCTTTTTTTTTTTTTTCTATATCACGGGTAGCACCGCTTCAAGAACTTTCCATTGATGAGGCCAATTCCCAATCCATCGTTAGCTCTAAGTTTGTACGAACCGTTGGTATATGCTTCTTTGATGGCATACAGTCCATCCCATTTTGAAGTGAACTTGTTTTCCGTTTTGTGGGTCATGATGATTGGTCTTCGAGCCTTTGTTGGGCTTCCAATCTCTTCTCATCCAATGACTCCAACTCTTTCAGTCGGAGGCGAGCATTTTCTTCCTCAGTGAGCCCTTCTTGAACTACGATCCTTAGAGATGGAATTTGCCGTTCTAGAGGAAGAACAACCTCTACACCATAGACCAGTGCGTAAGGGGTGGCTTGGTAGGAGTTCGTTGCATTGTCATATAAGCCCACAAAGCTTCTCCAATTCTCTCATGTCAGTCCCTCTTTGACTTTGCCACTACCTTCTTCAGCAAGTTGTACAATGTTTTGTTGAAGGCTTTCGCGAGGCCATTTGTTGCCGCATAGTACATTGAAGATTTCCTTTGCTTGAACTCAAACTGCTGGCACAACTTGTCAATTACATTGTTACAAAATGGCTTTCCATTGTTTGCGATTATGGATCGAGGAACTCCATAGCGATAATGATGTTTGAGCGAATGAAGTTAGCGACATTCTCTTTCTTTACTGTTAGGAATATCTGTTTAGATTTTGATCAGTAAACCCTAATGACTTATCTTAGTTCAGAAAGGTAACTAGTACTCTTAGTTCACTTGAACATTGTAAAAGAGAAAGCTTACTGAGTATGCTAGTCTAGCAAATCATGTATAGGATGTTAGGTCTTAGAATGCAATTTTTATATCTTTGAAGAAGACCAAGAAGCAAGCATCCAGCAGAAAGGAGCTCATTTTTGAAGATCAAGAGACTGCACAAGATTGATGAAGACTAAGTAGAAATGTCTCCTCAGAGACCTTGGCTCAGATACCCTGAAGAAATTAAGTGTCTTTGGAAGACAAGTATTTCAATAGGTTTCTGATACCCAATGCTCACTGAGTAAGGACATGCAAAGCCTCAGATAGCTTGCATTGTTCCGTTGAGACTACATGACAAAAGATAGTACAGTGCATTTATTACGCAAACAGAGATGTCTGAACAAAAGAGGAAATCTCTGTAAAGAGACAAAGCTCACTGCCGTACTATCTTTAGATATCAATAGTTTCAATTACATTGTGTCTAACGGATACTATTCAAACGACATGATTTTCAACTATAAATATCACCACTTAGAATGCTTGAACACACACAACTACAAACTTATTCTTTCAAGCATACAAGCCTTCTACCTACTTACTCTCTAGCTTACTGTTGCGACTAAAACTCTTGAATTCTAAGTAGCACGAAAGTTCTAAGTGTCCTGATCCTTAAACAAGAATTGCATATTGTGAAAGAGTTGAATCCAAGGATAAAGTTGCGACTAATATCTGAGATTCATTCTCTTGAAGAACATCAAGACTTGGGTCAGTAAAGAACAACTTACCATACATTAATTGTGAAGTGTATTAAGCAAGATTGATTCTATAGAGCTCTCTGAGATAACTGAATAAGTTATAAGAGCTAGCTCACCTGACAAACTACCTTAACCAACACCAAACTGGCGTTGAGCACGGGAAGTATTTAGTTTGGGAAACTAAGGAATAGCTCAAAGGTTATTGAGTAGAGGAAGTACTTAGCTGAGAAAGCCGGGGAATAACTCAGGGGGAACACTTGGTTGGGAAACTAGTGTAAAAGGGATCAAGATATAGGATTTTTTAAGGAGAACTCACCATCTTATCTTAGTGGATTCAAGTCATGAGAAAGGGTGAGTGGATTAGTTGAGGGATTACGCCACATTCAGATACCACTAAAAAGCACTGTGTTATTTACTTTCTGCACTTTACTTATTGCTTATCTATTGCTTCCTGAGTATTTACACACCTTATTGCTTACTGACACGTGCACTTATCATAAAAGTCTTCCGCTTTCTGATTATAAGTATCAGATACCTGTATATATATATCTGAGAAACTGTTTTATCGATAAAAGTTTGAAAAGTCTATTCACCCCCCTCCTTGTCTTTTACTTTGCCGTTATCTGGACCAATAAGTGGTATCAGAGCAAGAGGTTCTTTAACCTTCTGCACTGAACCTAGATCCTAGATAAGTGCCTACTAACAGCTCACCACCTACACTTGCTTTGTTTGTTTAGTGTGTTTGCTGCAGGATGTCTCTAAGCGATGCACCCACTCTCAAGCCAGAGAACTATGAGAAATGGAAGAACAACATGATGCTTCACCTGGAAGCTATCTGTAATGACCTGGACCATTAATGGGCTGTGCCCCGAACCTTTGGGTTGGCGCGGTTACTCATGGACAGCTATTCAGGTGATATGCTGGCCCCACTATACCAACACATGTCCTTTCCCGCGCACTTTGTCCTCACTCGTGCGCGAACCGAAAGACTTCCTAGTTGGTCAGCCATCCTAAGATTGCTCCAGAGCAAGCTCGTTTAACTCTGGAGTTCTTACAGATGGATTCCCGAGAAGAAAGGTGCACCTTGTTGGTATGAGTAGCGTTCTCGATCCCTTTAAGATGTTTTTGGACTTGACTTGAAACTTTGGGGCGTTACATTCACCCCCTCTTGAATTGTGCGATGTCCCTGCCGCACCATGGTCCGGCCAACTGTCCACCCCTTGTGGGCTTTGGGTTGGCACGACTCTGATACCATTTGTAATGACCCGTACCACTAATGGGCCGAGCACCGACCCCTTGCACCGGCGTGGTTACTCATGGGTAGCTCTTCGGGTGATATGCTGGGCTCACTGTACAAACACATGTCCTTTCCCGCGCACTTTGTCCTCACTCGTGCGCGAACCGGGAGACTTCCCAGTTGGCCACCCATCCTAAGATTGCTCCAGAGCAAACACGCTTAACTCTGGAGTTCTTATAAATGGATTCCCGAAAAGAAAGGTGCACCTTATTGGTATGAGTAGCGTTCTCGATCCCTTTAAGCTGTTTTTGGACTTGACTTGAAACTTTGGGGCGTTACACCATCAGTGATGACATGATCGAAGTGATAAAGAATGGCCCAATTGTCATTCAACAAGAGAAACAAGTCACTAAAGTATCTAGTGGTCGAGACAAAGATACAACATATGTTGCTGGATCTTCGACAACCAGCACATCCTCAGGCGCAAGACCACACATGAGTCATTGCTTATGAAGCAAAGCCCAGACATCTCTGGACATCTGAAGTGTCCAAGAGAAACAGGCTGGCTGGTCAAGCAAGAAACATCATTGTACGTTCTACTCCAGATCACATACAGTGCAAACTGTGGGGGTGCTAAACCGGCGAAAGAAGCCTAGTTAATGATTGAAGAAATCTGTGCCGGTACTGAGAAAACCAAGGAAAACAAGTTCGAAGTTTTAAAGCTCAAATTCCAAAATTTCAAACAAGGTCATACTGAGACACTTGAAGAACTTGATTTCAGGTTTACAACACTGATGAGTGAATGGATGCACTTGGTGAAAGTGAAAGATACTCTAACTCTGAAAAGGTTAAGACTATCTTGAGAAGCCTAAATCAAAACTGGGAACATACTCAGTACTTCTATTTCAACCAAGGAATGCCTAGCATCACTCCAGTGGAGCTTTTCTCACACTTGGCAACTGTCAATTATGAGACAAAGCAAAGAGGACATATGACTGCTGAAACATCGCAGATGTTGCTCTCATAACTCAAGGTACTTCTGAAAAGAAGGATACCAAAGAAGTGACTAAGGAAAATGCTCTTGCTGTAAAACATATGAGAAAATACGTCAGTCAGGAAATTGAAAGAAGAAGGACCAAAGAGGAGCTGAAAAAGCATCTAGGTCCCAAATATCACCAGTACAAAAGTATGCAACTGACTAGCTCACGAACAAGCCTTTCGCCAAAGAAGCATCGAAATCTTGAGGAGCAGAAATCGGAAACGATATCTGTTTCTATTGTCAGAAACCTGATCACTTCAAAAGAGACTGCCCAGCTTATAACAAGCTAAAGACAGGTGACAAGAAAGATAGAAGAAATTTCAAGAGAGGCCAGAGAGCTATGCTCACTGAGGAAAGGAAAAAGATCCAAATCCAACTGGATGCTCTTGATCTTGACTCTGAGTCTGAGGATGAGGACTCAGATGATTCCAAACTACCTTCACCAGAGTTGTGTGGCATCACTCATGAATTGGTTGACTTCGGTCAAAAGAAGAAAGAAATGTGTGGAGTTGCTGAGGAGGTCTATCCAGATTGCTCCAACATTGAGCCATGCTTAATGGCAGATGAGGTAATCACTATTTCTCGATTTGTAAATTATGAGAGTGATGAGGAAGGAACCAAAAATCTAGAACACCTCAGAAACGAGCTTGATCTTTATGAAAGAGAATTCATGGTTGTCCAATCTAGAACCAAGATTCTCGAAGAAGAAAAGAAAACTCGTGAAAAGGAGTGCTCATGATGTGTCAAGACTAATTAGAACAAAAATAATAACTTAAAAATGCAGAAAATAAAAATCCTGTAACCAGAATTCGTAAACTTAACAAATGAGTTAAGTCCCCAGCAGCAGCGCCAAAAACTTGATGTGTCAAATCAGAGTTTTCAATTTGTTTAATTAGCCAAGAGTTAATTCTCAACACTACGAAAACTTGTAGTGCAGTGAAGTTAACCCCGAGGTCGGTCTCTAAGGACTTAACTAGGTTGAGTTGCGTTTACGAATAGTAATCATCAGTACGAAAAGCAATAAAAGTTTGTTTGCTTCGGCCGCAGAATGATAATCTAACAATTATGCAGAATAACTAGAAAACGGATTAACTTGTGAGACGAATATATGAGAGGGAATTATGGTGTGGTAAAATATATATCTAATACTTTGTTGACTATATTTCATACTTTGTTCTTTTCTTCTTATTGTATTCATTATTTCTCCTATTTTATTTATCATTCTTTTAAAATTTATATTCGTGGCCGCTGGAAGGTAAATCAGGAGGGTAGTATTTGCAGCTCGTCATCATCCAAAATACTCAGCAAAATTATATGTTAATTATACTGGTTTCCTCGGCTCAATATGCAAGCATTATTTGACTCAGGTCGAGACTTATATTTGAATCAGCTTTGTAGAGATAAACTCCACCCCTATTAAATTTACACGTGAATGAACCCTCAAATAATTGAAACCAGTCATGAATGTAAATAATTAATATAAAAATGAACAAATTTCATACTTACTCCATTTCGTCCCATATATTCCATTTTAACTTTTTTCGTCAACTATCTTCAACTTTGACTACGAATTAATTTTAAACCGTAAATATAAAATGTTTAATTAATTTATATTATGAAACTTTATTCTCTGGAGTATCATAATATAATTTAATTGAACATTTTACATTTGCCGTTTAAGATTAATTCGTAGTCAAATTTGAAAACGATTGACCGGAAAAAGTCAAAATGAGAAACATAAATCGGGACAGAGGAGGAGGAAGGTAACTATCTGCAATATCGAATTTTATATGAGATAAAAATTCTGATTGAGAACAAGTATAACTGGCTAAATTTCACTATCTATAAGTTTGACGCGTTGAGATGAGATTTATTCAAAGTGACAATGGTCCTTGTGTAGTAGTAGTAATTGCATCATTGCTCCATGTATATATACTACTTCCTCTATTCCGGAAAAAGGGTTTTCATTTTCACTTTTTATATTCAACTGTCTATGACTTTAACTACGACCTTAAACCGTAAATGTAAAATGTTCAATTAAATTATATAATAATATTTTATTCCATAAAGTTTCATTAAAGTACTTCTGCCCAAATTCAATGTGTGATTTTACTCCATTGATTTTGATTAAAAATTACTACAAAACAATTAAATACAAGGACGGTCAGTTTCCAATTCAACCCTTCCTCATTGATTTGGTTCTATTTGATACGTTTTTAACCAATCAGTACTCCAATTTCGACAATAGATACTCTACATTCATTAATGGTATTCCTCAAATCTTTATCTGCATATTTTTATCATCCTAAATTTCATGACTAAGTGTCCTAAAATACGGTAGGTAGATAATTTATTTGGAGAAGGACCATGTTTTTAAAAGAAATTATCGATGTTCTCAATCAAAACGTTTATGTTTTCACTATTGGTTTTTTTTTTTCATATATACAAAAATTACATTTGGTTAACAACATAAACGTTTTAATTGACAATATCGATGATCTTCTAAATCAGAGAGACTGTCTCTCTAAAGACTTTGTGAAACTTCATATAAGTTATCTAGATAAGTAACGATAATTTTTTCTCATATCCTATTGATGATAGGAGTGGGGGTTTGGTATGGTGTATTAGGAAAATCCCGATCCGAATTGGGATTATCCCAAAAATTCCATTGCCATTTGGAACAATTCTAGTATTCCCATATACTCCATCTGTCCGGGTAAAATCTATTTTTGGTACTCTCGTGTGAAACATTTCTGATTTGCACTCCAGAGTGGTCGCGTCCAATTTAGGTACCAATTATCAATAACTATTTACAATTAAGGTACTAATTGAATTTATGAGGTGCGCATTCGCATTCACGTGCAAGCGAATGTCAAGCGCCGAAAGATAGACATAGAAAATTGACCGTTCGCAGGATATCGTGGACTTTGTCCCACTCACAAGCATCAAATTCTTCCACATCATATTCTTTTTCTTAGACTTTTTCATCAATTATGTTTCAATTAACTTTCCATTGATCAAATTCACATGAAATTGGGATTAGGTTAATTGTAACTTGGTACTGATTTGCAAACCAACCATCTAATTTACAATTAGTACCTTAATTGTAAATAGTTATTAATAATTAGTACTTAAATTGGACGCGGCCACTATGGAGTACCAAAATTGGAAATGCCTCACACTGTAGTACCAAAAATGGATTTTACCCCCATCTGTCCTAAATTCAATTACACGCGGACCCGAACAAAAGTTTTAAGAGAAAATTGGATAAAATAGAAAAGATGGTAATAAAGTAAGAAATAGATTGAATATAGTAGGAGAGGTAGTGAATAAAGTATGTGAGAGATTGAATAAAGTAGGAGAGATGTTTTCCGTTAAAGTGATGGGAAGTTGAAATTAGTACGTCCCAAATGCGGGAAATTTAATTCGGGGCGGAGGGAGTATAATTTAGGGACAAGATTGTGAATGATTTTACATCCCAATCGAGATTTGGGGTTCCAAATTAAACAATGAATAAATCTATATTAATCAATAATCAATAATAATAATAATAATAATAATATTGTTATTATTATTGTTATTTTTATTTATTTATTTTTATTTTTTTGAAGAAAGTTATAGTTCATATAAAGCTTCCAATGTGAATGTACAAGAAGTGAGACTGGGGACATATCCCAGATTACATGTCACTCGGATATCAAGAGGGAAAGACCAGTGAAGTCTTTAAATGATAACAATGATTCATTCTAAAGTATTTTGCTCTAGTCATGACTATTTACAAAATACAAAGACAAGTCCTATATCTCTAAACTTCGTGCTTCATTACGACTAGGACTCAGACTCAATCTGTGATCCCAAATCAGCAGGCGACTACCTAATACTCCACCATGACCCCAGGTTGAGAACTGTAATCACCCTTCATAAGTAGTAGGCAGAGGGACAAGTTGAACTGTCATCTCTCTTGAACACTTTATATGAACCTGGGGAGAAGAGAAGCAAGCGTATGGAGAAATCTACCGGCAATATTCCGAACAATCCAAACCAAGCCCTCATTTACGAAAGAAACAGAAACTGTACACAAAACAAAACAAAACAGACCTACAAGCATCATATCCATTTACAACTATCATATATGTCAAGCTTTAAAATAGCCTTCCTAAAATGTCTATTAGAGCCATATTTACTATGAGCAAACACGAGACTCGAGATTGGTGAGTTGCTTACAAGCCACGCCAACATCCAATTGGTTCTTGTCCGAAAATGACAGATTTCTAAGTGACCAGATCTTATCTATAACAAGACAAAACACAATTTGCCTTAAGGAGAAAAAGAGAAGCATTTTTCTTAGTAGACAAATCAAACAAATGAATATAATCAAGAAAACCACAAGGTACATAGTAGATACCAACAACATGAAACAACTTCTTCAAAATAGGTAGAATCAGTGACATTCACCAAAAAGATGATCCATGTTCTCCTCTCTATTATGAAGGAGCATACATTGTTCTCTACCATTCCCCATTTAAACAATCTAGATTTAGTAGGAAGCCTATCTAAGCAAGAGAACCAAGCTATAAAGGATACTCAGGTGGTGACACCTTGTTCCATACCAAGTGAAACCAAGGACTGGTGACACATTATTCTCGAGCGTAAAAAATTATACAATTTTGAGTCCGGATGTTGGAAGGAGGCCAGATACAACCTATCATCCTCGAAGCTTTGCACTTAGAAGATCCCTAAGATGTAGTAAATTTTCATCCATACTATAATGAGCTTTCAGGGAGCACCAAATGTCACACTCCTTCAAGACATAAGTATGCATCCATGAGTGCCAAAGAGAAAAGTGGTGTTCTTGGTCTTGAAATTCAAACAAGCGATTAGCTAGAACACTTTTATTCCACTAAGACTTCTTTAATCCCCAAGCCTCCTTTTTCCTTTGGTTGTGATTGCAGACCAAGCAACACTACTCTTTTTACCATTGTCGTTACCACTCCATAAGAAATTCTGCAAAGGTATTGCGCTTTTGTAGACTCGCAGAAACAAGAAAATGGAAGCCCGAACCTTTCTATACTATAAAGGATGAGAGAAGCACCACTGCAAAGATAGTTAAGTGATCTCACAATCAAGACCGAATTCTTGCGATTATTTTCTTGATCAAAGGATCATATTCACAATTCTAAGCCTTTTGGGACCGAGAGGCAATCCCAAGTATCGATTGGGAAACATCCTCGAAACCCCAAAATAGGAAGCGAGCTTCTTTTCCTCTTGAAATACCTCCAAAAAAATAGTACTTTTGCCCTCATTAACTGCAGACCGTAAATTGAGGAGAACTCTTGTAAAGCATCACCAATAATGTGCGAGAAGAAGCATCGACTTTGGAAGATCATCGATCATCCGCAAAGCCCAACTGTATGAGATTTAAAGCTTTGCATTTGGGTGGAAGTCAAACCAGAGTGTTAGTACATTTCCTCGGAAGCTAGTGAGATAGTCCATGCAAAGCACAAATAAGTAAGGGCTCAAAGGGCATCCTTGCTTAACCCTTGTTTGCCTTCCATCAACCCCTCCAGCCCACCATTCACCTTGAAAGAAAATCTAGTCAGAGAGATGCAAACCATGACTCTATCAATGAACCATCATTAAAACCAGATACTTGAGAACTTCTGTAGAAATTTCCAACTAATGGTATCATATGCCTTTTGTAGATCAATTTTCAAAAGACATCTTGAGAGACATTCTTCCGAGAGTAACCTCTAATGAGTTCTGACTCAACAAGATGTTATCTTTGCATTAGTCTGCGATAAAAAGCACTCGATTAGAAAGTACAAGATTAGGCATTATCTGTTGGATTCTACGTACAAAATCTTTGTGATCACCTTATAAATTGTATTAAGAAGCTATTGGCACGAAATCCTTGATATACATAGGATTAGCAACCTTAGGTAATAGTGTGAAGTATTATTTATCTGTCTCAAAAGTTTTCCATTCAAGAAGAAAGAATCAATTGCCTCAAATAAAAGAGGATGAATAAGGGCAGCTTTCTTGAAGAAGTAAGAGTTATACCCATCTAGACCGGGGGCCTTGTTATTCCCCATACAAAAAGAACCTTCTTCAATTCAGAAGAGTAAGTTTTTGAGTCGAAGTTCATTCATGTCTTGTCATAAGATGAGAATCATCCACCGAGTTCTATCAATAGCGTAGTAACTCTTATAGTACCAAAAAGGCCAAGATAATAATCCACAATATGAGAAACAATTCCATTTGAGTAGTAATTCTATCCCCAAAGATCACTAATGAGAACATAGATATTATTTGCCTTTTTCCTCTGAGTAATAATGGCATGAAAATATCTGGTGTTTAAGTCACCATCCTTATTCCAGTTGATTTTTGCTCTCTGTTGAAGCAAAGAGAGATGTTTATTTCCTAAATCAACAAACTTGTCCAGAGACTCTTTAGCCTTGATTTGAAAATCAGGATCAAGAGGATGATCATGAAGATTCTTCTGAGCAACAGACAACTCATGCTTGGCCGTAACAACTTGATCATCCATTCTTTTATAAGAATCTCCATTCAGGTGTTTCAAGTCTTTTTTCAGAGATTTCAAGAAAGTAACAAGCCTATACATAGCACAACCTCTCACAGGTAACTGTAAATTCTTTTTGACAATGTCTAGAAATCCAGGATCATCAGCCCAAACATTTTTGAACTTATTGTTATTTTTATTATTACACCAAACATGGCAAAACATAATTAGCTCCCTCAAATTCACACTTCACAAAATACAAGCAATCAGCCATGTTACATCTTCAATCTACATTCATTCCTTCTTCGATAGTCCAATTCTTCAGCAAGTTTCTTAACAATTCTCATGTTCATGGTTATTCATTTATGTTGATAAATATTTACGAGTTTCAATATTTATGTTGTAAAAAATTATGCAAAACATATGGGATCTCGAAATCCCGTCCCAATTCCATAGTCCCAATCCTGAAATATCCTGACTTTATTTGGGATGGGATTGGGACGTGAAAAAATTGTCCCGAATTCCCGATCCCAGAATCTCGAATATCCCGCCCGACGTATAACTGATGATTTGAAACAAATGGGATATAAGGTAAACACTTAACCACAAAAATCGTGATTAGTGCTTTACTTATAGGACAAAATAACATATTCTATCCCTTAAATATGTCCATTTTTTCACTTTCATCTTTAGATTGACGAGTATTACAGGATTAGCCCAAAATTTATACCGGGTGAATTTGAAAACTACATCTACCTCCAAAAGTTTAAAAAAAAACTTCTACTGCTTTTCACTAGTATTCAACCATTTGTAAAAAAAACTCACTTTAGTTAAGTCTTTGAGAAATCGACATTCGGGTTAAGCTTTCACTTCGCTATAGTTTTCGTAATGCCAAGATACTAACTCTTGGATATAAAGAAATATAAAACTCCATTTGACATATCATCGTACAAAAAGGAAAAATTGACCACACTTACTAAAACCTTTTTTACAATAAATGGAAACTTAGGAAGAACAAATTCATATTGAATTCTAGACGTGACATCGTTGTGACCACTTCGCAATGGTGAAAATAAGTGGCTTGACGAAGCGGAACGGAGAGAGTATTATTTATGCGTATTTGTAACATATACATATGAGTCCGCCCACATCTCTGACCGAACCAAGACGACTTAATACGATCTATACAAGTGCATCACTAGGAGTTCGTCCACTAGAGCTTGGGCCCGGCACTAAAACACTTCATGTTATCAAGTTTCCAGAGTGAAATGACGGGGCGGTCCGACCTCCCACATTCCTCACCACGAACATTTCCGTTCTCCAGGGGAAAACTTCTGGATCAAGACAAACTTAAAGGTGAGTCCGTCCATTCATTATGTCCGTCTGGAGTGCATGGACAGACTGCTTCTGGTTTTATCCTAAATATCAGCGTGTGTACAACGCGCCACCTATCTCCGGGACCACGTGTCAACCTACCACTAAGCCAACCATACTCCGGGATGTCAGAGAGTTTGTCCCCAGAGCTCAATACTATAAATAGAGGGCATTTACTCCTCTCATTAAGGTACGCAACAACTTTATAATAATCCACTCTCTAGGTTTTGAGGTCACGCTTGATCCGCCTCTAACCGTTGAATCTTAGTCGACCCGCAGGCCACCAAAAGGGTCTAACCCCTTATATTCTTCTTTACAGGACAAGCATCCATGTATCAATCTGACGGACCACCACTCAGAAACGGTCTTATTAAACTGACGGATCCATTGCTATTAGATGACTATATTGACTACCTCCTATTTCCTGGTGGACCATAACCTATGGACGGACTAGAACCTACGAAAAGGACTTCGAATTAAGGCTAGACGAATCAGGAAGCCCTAGATCTACGCTCTGCCGGACCCCTATGAAATTGACCAAGACTTTTGACTAATCCGGATTTACCCCACATCATGTAAATTTTAATTCATGTGTTCTGGAGACGGAGTAACATATTGTTTCCATTTTGTTTTTTGTTTTAGAAAGTGAACCGGTTGTCCGATGAGCGTCCGATAAAATAAAGGTCCAAAAGGTTTGAGGTGGGCCTACCTTCTCTTGGATGGGACAATCCGCGTATTACTCCTCCATTTCTTTGTTTTGTTTTGAGGCGTATGATGACTTGAGGCCACCTTCTTTTGTTAGATAATAATTATTGGTAGTGTAGTGGTAAAGTTAAAACTTTTTCTCTCACAACGGAAAACAATTGTCCTTTTTTCTGTAATCTCCAGTCGACCCTTTCTAGTATGTTTAGAAGTAATATGAGATACGGTATTTAGATAATTTATTTAAAAACAGATCTATGTTGTCAATAAAATTATCGATATTATTAATCAAAACATATATGTTCTCAACATTGATATTTTTTAATATTACAATAAGACTTATTTCCTTAACAACATAGACGTTTTTATTAATAACATGGATGATTTTATTGATAACATAGGCCGTCTCTAGATAAATTATCTAGAGACCGTCTCTTATGAGACTTTGTGATAATGTAGAAAGTATGATAGATAAATAATAAATAATGAAAAAATATGAGAGACAATTGAGTTAGTGGGTGTATTTTTTATAATTTTTATAGCAAACTAGATTCGCATTCACAGGACAGCCATAAAAGAAACACAAAGTATCATGGAGACGGTCTCTATCTAGAGACGACCTATCTTATCAATAAAACCATCCATGTTATTAATTAAAACGTCTGTGTTGTTAACGAAATAAGTCATGCTGCAATATGAAAAAAACACCAATGTTGATGACATAGTGTTTTGATTAATAACATCGATGATTTTCTTGATAATATAGGTCTCTAAATACCATCTCTTAAAAGAGTTACTCATCAATTATTTATCATTTATCTCCCCAACAACAATCGATTAATTATTAGCTTTGTTACTAGAGAGGGAGGGAGTATGATTCTGGTGTGTGTGTATTCATTCTGTTTATATTTGACTTTGTAGCAGAGGTCCAGTTTCCCAAGACCCATCCTCGGATTCTTACATTACATAACACATAATCTAATCTTGTTGTGGGTTTTGTGTTGTTTCTTTGATCAACTACTACAACTACAATCAAATTCAATCAATCCTCAGTTAGGATTTAGGAATTAGTGTTTCTCTTCACCGACAGACAGACAGACAGACGCGCTCTTCTTTCTCTATCTGCTTCATCTTCCATACCCATTTCCCTGCTATAGGTACACTACATCTCTATCTCTATCTCTCTCTACTTAATTCTTTATAACAATGTTGATTTGGTACGTCTTCTTTGGGGGAATATGATTCTTATTCTCTTGAAATTTGGTGAAAAGTTGTGGTCTCAATTATATAATGTCTGATGTCTAATTCACTGCTCTTCTTTTCTTTAGAATCAAGCTAAACTTATGTTGCCGTTGAGACAAGTAACCTATACATATGCTTCTACCTTAAAGTATCTCAACTATGGAGAAAGATTTCTGCTTTATCAAGCAATTTTGTGTGTACAGAGTGTAAACAGAAAATCCCTTGTGTAAAGTTCCCATTTTTATTTCTTTTCTTGCTTGGTCACTTGCTTCTATGTTTTGTAATAATCTTGTTTGGTGTGAACTACCAGCAATAGTTCAACCATATACTGATGGATATACATCCAAGATTTGTTAGTGTTTGAGCACTGGTTATGTCATATGTGCTTGGATGTTTCTGATTTGTTAGGATATTCGAATTAAATTAGATTACCTTCTCTTTCTTAACTTGGTGAAACCTAAACTATATTATCCCATCATCTTTTCTTTATGCTGAAAATGACAAGGAGGAAAGGTTTTCAAATCCTTCAGGTTTTCTGTTACTTGTTTGTTCTTTTGCTATCTTCTGCGGAATTCGACTTGTCTTGGCCTTTTCCTCGTTTTTTCTCAAACAACATTAACATAGAAATCAAGTATCTTAACATACTTTATTCTCTCACTTCTAATTAGTGCACTCCACTACTTGTTACTCACATTAGTGAAATGTTGATGTTATTACGTCTAATACCAATCATGGATATTCAGTGCTATGGAGTATCGTTCGTATAGCAGTGTTGAGTCCAGAGGTCGAGTTTCGCCCCAAGGAAAAGAAAAGAAGAAATTGGGGTCCATATTGAAGTTGGACAAACTAACCTACGAAGATTTTCATCCAGAAGTTGTTCTAAAGCATATGGACAGCCATTTACCCAAGCCTAAAGGGTCCCAGCAGAAGCAGGTTGAAAGGAACTGTAGTATGAGTGAGGAGCTCGTCAAGTACATGTCGAATTTGCCATGTTATTTGGAGAGAGGGGAGTATCCCCAAGAGAAAGCTTTTAATCTTGGGGTCCTCGATTGGAGGGTTCTCGAGAAGTGGCAGAAGCATAACTATAATACGGATATCAGCCAGACGAACGGCAAGAATTCACATTCGAGGAACTACTCTTCATCATTTATCTCATCTGGAGGGTCATCGTCCCGTTGCAGCAGAGGTCAGAGCTGGTCACCACAGCGACAAAAGTTGAACCAGTGTCATGTTAATGCACATGTCTCCGAGGGATGTAGTACAAGTAGCACCAGCCCGTTTTCACGAGATTCTGAAAGGTTTCAAGATTGCAAAAATGGGTTGATTAATCCCTCCAATGCTGGACGGAGTATGTCGATGGCAACTCAATCTTCTCATATGGAAACTGCAGAATGCAATGATAAAGACACGGGCCGGCGGACAAGGCACGAGATAATCTCACCACCTGTTAAGTCCAGTGGCATCACGTTCATGTGTGGTTCGAAAGGGAAGGAGGTGAATCACCATTCAGAAACTGTGAGTGCGCGGAAGAGTTTACAGGCAACAAGTTACAGAACTGTTTCCAGCTTTGAAAGACAGAAAACTAATGACAATGATCAAGGTACAGGAAATAGATGTCAATCTGGTTCGTCCAAAGGTAATGACCATCATGCATCAGTGGAAGCTGACCATTATGGTAGGGGATCTAGTGCTGCAGATTTTCCATCCGATTATACTCGGGCCAAAGATTTGTTACCTGTGGAGGAACACATAACGTCTCGAGGAAATGTAACAGCAAGTCCCGCAAGAGGTAAGAATGTGGAAATGAAGTCTTCTAGCTCAATACCGAGGAAGCTAGCTGATGAAGAGATTCCTCAGTCAAAAATGTGGGAATCCGCTAAAGCTGGGAATAATAGCTCAGCAAATCGCCGCTTCAGCTTCGGCCTAGGTAGAATGGGGAAGAGGAATGTTGCTTCAGCTTTGAAGATTTCAGTTTCTGAAGATGTACCTGACTCAAAGATTACTTCTACCTCAGGTAATTCAACTTGCGAAAAACCAAATGTTAACAGCAGAAGCCGATCAAGTCCTGTGAGGAGGCTACTTAACCCACTCTTGAAGCCAAGGAATTGTGAATCAAATAATTTGGCCAAATCAATGAAGCTCAGTGATCCCTCAACAACTGATAAGAGCCTAAACTCAACATGCAAACTCGGTGAAGCTCCACTAAAAGTTATGTTAGAATTGCAGCGGGATAAGAATGGGTCATCGAGAATCCAGGCTCTTCTTCAAGTAGCAGTAAAGAATGGCCTTCCGCTATTTACATTTACAGTTCATAATTGCAGCGATATATTAGTAGCAACAGTTAAAGAATCAAGTTTGCCTAGGCAAGGTGCACATGAGTGGGTCTATTCGTTCTTCTCTATCAGTGAAATGCAGAAAAAGAACACGCATTGGATGAATAAAGGATCCAAAGACAGACATCAAACTTATGTTTCTAATGTTGCAGCGCAGATGAGAGTTTCAGCTGTTCAATTTACTGATACAGGTAGGAATAGGTCAGCAGCCATTAAATCTGGCGTGAGGGAGTTTGTCTTGACTTCTATTGGAACAGACTCGGTGCCAAATGATGAGCTGGCTGCTGTTATAGTCAAGTTTCCAGAAAACTGCTCAGATTCTGAAGAAGGCAACTTTAACGCGATGGTCATTCTTCCTGGTGGAGATCATGGAGTGCCTCGAAAAGGAGATCCTTCTTCACTAATCGAGAGATGGAGATCTGGTGGATCATGTGACTGTGGTGGCTGGGATCTTGGCTGTAGAATTAGAACTCTTGCCAATAACCATCAATCCTGTCAGAGATTGGATTCAGATATGCCAGAATCAAGTACCTTCAAGCTTTTCTCTCAGGTACAGTGAAGACTTCAATCCCGTACATTAATCCATTTATTGTTAAAGCTCTAATCCCTGAAAAAAATTATTTCGTCTAGAAGGTGGAATTCGTAGAGATTTGTGGAGTAATTCAGTTATGTTAATTTCGAACACTCTTAAGACTTTGAAAGAAATAATCTATAGTATATATGTTACTAATTCTCTAATGATACCTTGGTGTATCTTAAACTCACCGATTGACTTATTTCTTGTTTCGCAGGATGTGGTTGAGGAGAATAGTAAGCCTTTATTCATATTGTCACCATTCAAGGATGGGATATTTTCGGTGGAGTTTCATTCGTCAATCCAACTTATACAAGCATTCTCCATCGGTATAGCGATCCTGAACAGCAGTAGAAAGGATGATGTCTTCATCGATGCTGCATCGGAAAACAGCAAGTTCACCAACCGAGCTGCAGATGAAGTTTCAGCAGATTATGTATGGAATCCGCCTCTTTCCCCATTTGGAAGAGTATAAGATGAATGTATGATAGGTTGTTATGCTTCTGTATAGTGGTTTACAATAATGATGCCAATGTGATCTAGTGATGAACTCTTGACAGTGCAAATCTTTATGTCTCTGGCTCTACTAAATGGTATGAGATTCACTGCTGTGTTTAGTTCCAGTATTAGGATCAATTTGGCAAGGTTGTAGTGCCAGTTTTGCGAAATGTGCAACTTTTTTTTTTTTTTTTTAATTGATAAGATGCATCTTTTAACCATACCACCAAACAAAAGATTATTGGGGGTTTATAGAAATTCATGATGACCAAAAGCTTTCCACTATCCAAATCCTATATGAGTCCTCAACAGGCTAATGATACTAAAGAGGTTGTAAACAGTTGAAACCTATCAAGCTTGCTTATAGAGGAGAAAGACCACTTAATGATTTCTGGGTGTCTATCTGTTGGAAAATGAAAAAGTAAAAGATTACAATGCATTTAATACATAATTCGTACTATCTGAGTGAAAGTCTTCAGTCTTATCACTGAGAAACAAAATAGTATTGTATCATTTTGTCAGTAGTTTGAATTACAGTCTAACGGAACACGGATTTATAGACACACTTAGTGAATTCAAGTACTTGTGAAGGGCGAAATGGATTAGTTGAAAGATTACGCTACTTTCAGATACCACTATAAACTGGTGTTAGAATTACCTTTGTGCACCAATAAACTATAGGCTATCCGTCGCTAAATGTGTTTAATAGCGGGGGCAGTAGCCTTTCTTCCCCATTTCTGTTCTTCTTCTTCCTTTCTTCCCCAAAATCGCCATTTTCGCCAATTGCCCAACTCCAAAACTCCACCATTCCGTCCAATCTTGGACTCTTTTCGAAACTCGTTGAACAAGGAACTCGGGTGGCCATTCAATTTTATCCTTCTTCGGCTATTTTTTTCGTAATTGAAGGTATTAGTCTAAAACCCTTACTTTTTGTACGTGTGTGTGTGTGTGTGTGTGTGTGTATATATATATGTATATATATCACCGATGTTCTTAGTAAAACCCCTAACTATAACTGTAATGCTTGTTTATCTCTTTTAGTCTTTTCATAAAACCGTCTTCCAGGAGACTTGCTCCTTGCTCATATATATAATAATAATATAAATTAATGGATTTGAATATGTATATAATCGTTATTGATATATTCTTCGTGGTCATGATGGGCAATGTACATGATAAACGATGTGTATGTAAACTGAATTAATGTATGAATCATACTACCTTGTTGACTCGTTTACCCATGCGAGTTGGTAAACGCATTCGTAGATTATGCGAGTTGATCTGAGTGTTTTATGGGAAACACCTTTGCAAAAATATTTTTAAAAGGTCACCATGCACACGATTTGCAATGCGATTTTGTCCATCACCTTTCACGGTAAATTATGACAAATACACGTATTGTTTTTTTCATATTTATTCGGTTAAGAGGATAAGTAAGTCTCCTGAGGAATATCTTTATGGAGGGGTCCAAAAGGACCGAAAACAATTATTGTCACAACAAAAAACAGTTTTGCTTGTATTAAGAACATCGATGCACTTAAATAGATGTATATATATGTAGAATGTTCACTAATAAAGCATTATAGTTTTATTTTAAACATTCTATATATTTATACTTAAAAATATCACTCAGTCTCCAATATCACTCACTAATGCAGGTTCCTTCTAATACTTTGTTGAAGAAGATTTATAACTTTCTCCTGTATTAGAATATTTACGCTTATATAATTGTTTTAAAGAATTACCATATATTATTTTAATATTTTATACACGGGTATCCACGTGTAACTATTCCTAACCTTGAGAATCCAACTAATTTTCATATTGGGGAAGGTTAATGAACCAATCGTAACGTACAAAGAATTTAAATGGATTGAGAATTATACTATTTTATATTAATATTGTGCAAGTTAATTTTATGGAATTTATCTCGTAAGAACTCAAAGCTAACCATGTTTGTTTCGAAGTAACACCTAGGGGTGTACACGCGAGTAAGGATAAAATGCGACGAACATCATACATTTTGACGTGTCGGAAAAACATATGAGCTGTATATCCCATAAGTTTGTCAATGAGTAATTAACTATGTCGCTAGCTAAGCCTCGATCGAAAAACCTCACGATATTACATCGATAACGATAATTGATCTCGATTTAATATTTAACATTTTCCTTTTAGATAATTTTCTATATTACTATAATATGATAGTAGACTTTTATTCACCTTTTATATCTATTCTCTCATTTTCTAGTCCTGTCATTAAATTAAACAAGCCAATACGCATGAAACCAAATCTATAGGGTTGATGGAGTCATAATAATAAGTAGGCAGACCAGAATTAGTTAACTAACACCTTCTTCTCCATCATCACCATCTTTCTAATTCATTTGTAGCTCGTGCTCTGTAAAATTCATGAATTAGAGGTCAGTCTTTTCTTTTTGTTTAGGTAATTCTCTCATGTATATGGTTGAATGTCTTATGCTCTAGATTCTTTATCAATTTCCTTCAAATTCTTCATCTGTTCATTAACAAATTATATCAAACACCCATGTTTCTTATTCGATTCGATCACTGCTTATAAATTTGTTTCTGATTGTAGCTAGTAACACTAGCTAGCAGTTTCTTATTTTTTATCTACGATAATAACTTGGTTTCATTCTTGATTATGTTCTTCGACGGGAATCTGAATTTGTTCTTCTGACTCGCTCCAAGTTTAATATTTTCGGTCTAAGATTTTCAATTTTAACTTCGAATTACTTTTAAATTAAAATGGTATATAATATTTATAAAATCATATAATGAAAATATAGAAAGTGAGTATTTTTAATATAATTTTATAATTTTTTTAACCATTATAGGTTAAGAGTAATGAAAATTAGAATTGAAAATAGTTCATTGAAAAATGTAACACCGCAAGTTGAACGAGTATGTTGTACGCAATTGTTTGTATAGTGACGTGACGTGACGTTAATTTTATTAATACTAGGTGAATGAAGTGTTTGACCGTACTTGTTCTAGTCTGTTTCTGTTTTGTGTTAGACTGAGAAGTTGGGCTGAATATTCTATGTGGAATATTAATAGTACTTTGTTTTGGTGTAGCAGCCATGACCAACTGTAATTTTATATATACCGGTCATATGTTTGCTCAGCTAATTCACACCTGATAAAATATCCAAACAAAAGAATTATGACCAAACAATGAAAATGAAACTTACCTGTCATGGAAAATTATTATACATACGTTGGTTGCTAGTCTGCAAGTCCATAACATGGAAAACAAGCTAATCTGGTCTCTGTGTCTCTTTTTTCCAGGGAATATATAGGTGTGCATTCAAAATCAAGATTGAGTGAACAGGTCGAAAACCGAAGAGACGATGGGAAAACATTCATGGACGAGCCATGCTTCAGATGACGACGATGAGTTGTATGACAGACAACCGGGCTGCAGCATGTGGGAGTTATTCCACTTGCGCTCGAATTTTAGGAAGATGATCAACCACCACCACAAATACGAACCTGCTAATGGAATGCCTTTAACATGTAGTAATCGTATGTTATTTGCTTCATATATACACATTCTAACTAGCTTTTGTGATGCCAAGAACACTACAATATAACATGATTATATGGCAGCTAATTGATTGATCAGGTTTTGGTCTTGTCTCCAGGTGATTGGACTCCGGAAATAAGCCATCGTATCTCTTCAACAAGCGTATCTGCTGAAGAATTATTCGATGCTAAGGAGACATATACGCCTCACAAAGTAAGTTGATTTGATTGTTGCTGTTTGAGAATTGGTACAAGTAGATTATTTCCACACCTTTAACGGTACAAGTTTTGACTTTTAGAGGACATGTAATTCTTCAAGTGTTGCATCAAATCAAAAAATTCTAATACTGCATCATATTTTGTTGATCAGAATGCTAAGAGATCTCGGACATCAAAGAAAAGATCTATCAGAGCGCGCATAAAGTCATTAATTGCTGAAGATTTCTACAAGGAAGTTTGCAACAAGCAACACCAAGAAGAACTTTGTCCAGAACCAAGCTTGCGCCGTACATATTCCATACACCAGCTGGAATCTCTCCATGATGAAATTAACAAGATTTGCACAGATTGGAGACATGAGGCCGGTTTTGTTTCCAGAAATGTCAATGATGATCCTGGTTACTCCCTCAATAAGATGGAAACCGACGATTCTGAGGCAAGGAATGAGCATTCTGATGATATACTGGAAATATTCAAGGTAGATAAGCTGATGTTTATGAAAGAGTTGCAGCAATCCAGTGAAAAATTGACTAACTTCATGAGCGGGCATGATATGGAACCAAAACCATTCACGTTGAGATCCTTTCCTGTGGCTAATATGTCACCAAATACAGTGCTTAAGCCAAGCAAACTTGAAAACAAGCAGACGGAAGTGTGGGCGTCCCAGAAATCTAATGCAACTGATATCAAGAAACGTATCCAACGCAGAAGTTTGTCACTCAATGAAACACTAGGGATGTATACGTGGTTATTTGACAACACTTATGAAATGGATGCCAAATTGCAGCCTTCCAAGAGCTTGAAACACGACAATGATGATGGACAGGGTTTAACTAATTACAGGCGGATACGCTCTCTACCTAGTGGTGATTCGTACTTTTCCAATCTGAAGTTCTCTGTAAGGGGTAATGATTTCACTGTGAAAGATGGCAGTTTCGATCAGCAAGGTGATGCAGTTGTAAATCCTATGTGGTACAAAGATAATGGTACGAGTGAACACATAGCAGATGTTGAAAGGAATGTCAATGAAGTTAAGAGAAGTGATTCCTGCAGGGCTGAAAGTACGAGTATGTTTTCTGCTGAAATCAGCGTTAACAAACAGCCCCATGTCCGTTCCATGCTTACCGTAGATATGGCACCACATAGCGGAGAGCATCAAGGTAATTCTATTAGCTCTTATATGCATAAAAAATTATTTGATAGATGAGTCTACATCCCTATACAGAGGAAAATTGAATCCTATACCTCTTGGTCCATAGTGTCCCAGCTTACCAATTAGGCTATAACGATTTGACTACTGATCTTTTTATTCATTCACGGGCAAGACACCAATGTTTGGACTTGGATCATATGCAATTTGTACCAAATAAGCTTTCCTCATTTATAAGGATATTGCTTTGTTGAAAGTTCTAATGTTCCTTGACAACCATGTTAGGTGTGGAGAACAGATACAGTCCATCCGGAGAGGAGCTGAGTTTTCCTCTAAGCTATGATAATGATCAAGAAAGGCTCCTCAACAATCCCCCGACATACTACAACACATCTTTTAACAAAGATGAGAAACTACACAAGATACTGGAAACTACAAAGAAAAATTCAGACTTCAATTTTGTAAGGCACCTTCTGGATCAGTCAGGTATAGCAATGCCTGACTTTGAGATATTGGACAAGCCGCTGAGCTCAGAATTGTTCGAGAAAGTAGAGGCATGCTGGCCTCATGATGAAGATGAGTTAACTGGATTGCCAGATTTCAATGGGTGTTGGCACCATATGATGCTGTTTCATCTAGTCAACGAGATGTTAGCTGATGTGTACGACGTGTCACTCCCATACTACCCAAAGCCGTTGTCCTACAGGTGCCATATACGCCCGTTTCCATCAGGAATCTACATTATCGACGAGGTGAGTTCAAAAGTTAGCAGGGTAATGGATAGTAATATTGAGCCTCAAGATTATGCATTTGGTTGTGACTTGGAAAGTGATAGCAGCTGGATGAACCTCCAGTTTGAGTCCGAGTGCACTGCCCTTGAACTGGAGGACATGATATTTGATGAGATCCTAGATGAGTTCATATATTCATATGGATTGCAGGTCTTCTGATCAGCATGTGTTTTCGATTTGTTAGCAGCATCAGTATGAGTAAATGATTATAGAATGCATTCTTAAAGGGAAACATTATGGATCATATAAGAATCAATTTTGTCTATGTAATGACTAGTTAGTTGGATTTGCATTTTATATATATACACTATATACAGGGCGAAGTTAGGATTTCTTTGGGGGTGGGGCACAATTTAATAATTTTTTATTTACATATATATACTAATAAATTTATTTATTTAAAATACAAAATATTAATAATTTTGTCAATAAAATATCTTAATTAGATCGAAATTATCATATTTATACTGTATATATAAAAAATCGGGTAGGGCTATATTCGTATTTTTACAAAAATACACATAGTAATTTTTTTTTTTTTTTTTAAAGGATGGGTGGGGCTTTAGCCCTACCCCTTTACTACTTACCTTCGCCCCTGACTATATACTATCGCACTGTATAGTATATCATGCATCAATGGAACTTGAATGATAGTGTGACAGTTCAAATATATTGTAGCTTCCGGTTACATTGTCAGGGGCGGGATCACGTAGGGCTGCCACCCGCAAATTTTTCATTTTCATTATTATTATAGATATATTTTAGAAAATTATATGTTCCACCACCCCTAAATTTGTTAGTTAGTACATTTAGATAGTCGGCTTTATAATTAAACACAAAGTCTTGGAAAAGACATATAATAGTAAGAGATCTGAGAGACAGGTCGATGTTCTTAAGTATATATTTATAATGTTTTAAATAATATCAATAATGTTTTATGAGTGGACATTTTATATTAATTTTATGTGTATATATATCACCGATGTTCTTTTTGAACCTCTAATGTTTTTAATTATAACTGTTATCTATTATGTTTGTCCGTCTCTTTTGGTCTCTCCGTAAAACCGTCTCTCAGGAGACTTACTCATAATTAAATAAGTTGAGAAAATTATAATATTTGATAAATTTAACATAAGTCTTCTGAGAGACGGTGTTATGGAGAGACTAAAAGAGACGTACAAACATTACAGGGTATCCAGAAACATTAGAGGTTTTACTAAAACACATCGGTAATATACATATACAGAAAAAAAATGATATAAAATCCAGACGTACTCATAAAACATTATACATATACTTGAGAACATTAATCCGTCTCTCACTAATACACGTCTCTTGCAAGACTTTGTAATTAAAGAGATATTTTACTAATTAACTAATTTAAGAGGATTATACGGATAGGTTTTGTACTTTTGGAGTAAGTTCTAAGCTTTGCATTTTCAGTAATGAAAATTGCATAGATAAGACCGCAGAGTTCGATGGAGGATGACTTCTTGTATAACAATTTGATAATGCATATTGAAAAATGAATTGTCGAGGGCTTTGAGATTGATTCAATCACTGGCGATGTTGAGAAGATGAAAAGACGTAGAGTACGATTTTCACATAAGTGGATCGTTGATTCATTTTTTGTTTGCCTTATCATGGTGTGGTTCTTTCTTTCCTTTCATTTTACTTGGATATTCATATTTAAATATGTATGATGAATTTGGTGTAAAAAATATTGATCCGACCCGATATGGCCCGTCTTAACCCGCCCTAACTAAATTACATATTGTACTCGTGTTATAATACTCCACCACCCCTACTTTCAAATCATGGCTTCGCCCCTGGATAGAGGCCCGTCCCACTCAACTTCATGTGTAATACTTTATGTCGTTCAAAGTTTTATGTGTGTGTGTATATATATATATATATATATTATCTCCTCCTAATATATTTGATATTAAGGGGCTGCTTGGTAAGAAGGTGTAAAATTGAATCAACCCTTTAAAAATTGCACTTGACTACCCGTTGTATTTGTTAAATGTAATTTATGTGAAATTGCACTTGCTTGGTGGGTTTCTTTTCGCGAAAAGGTGTGCAATTTCCAGGTAATTAACAGTGATTGGGAAAGTGCAATTTTGGATTTGCAAAAAAACTGTTGTGTCCATGTAATTGTTAAATACCTATAATACCCTTACTTTTACATGTATATACACAAAGTCTTAGAAAAGACCAACTTATTAGAGAGACCAAAAGGACGAATTGATTTGCAATTTACCACACTTCCAATCAATTTTGCGGGTTGCTGGGTCGGGTTATATAATTTTACGGGTTATTGAGCAGATCCAGTTCACACAAGATCAGAAATGAACCGTCATTTTCAAATAGACGAGAACATTACTCAAATAGATAATAACATTACTCAAATAGGTGAGAACATTACTCAAATAGGTGAATTTACACACTTCCAATCAATTTCGCGAGTTGCTGGGTCGGGTTATATAATTTCACAGGTTATTATTCAGATCCATCTCATACAAAATTAGAAATGAACCGTCAAATAGGCGAGAACATTACACAAAAAAGCGAAAACATTACTCAAATAGTAAATAACATTTAATAAATACCTACGGACATTACTCAAATAGTTGATAACATTACCCAAATAGTTGAGAATATTACCAATATAGTTAAGAACATTATACCCTAGATCATCATCATATACCTAAAAACTTTTACTCAAATAATTGAGAACATTACCAACATAGTTTAGAACGTTATACTCTGAAACTTCACTCATATAAACAAGAACATTACTCAAATAGTTAAGACCATTACACAAATAGTGAAAAACATTTCTCAAAATCATAATATATGGAGTGTGACACATATGAATATGTAAGAATATTGTTTGGATATAAGATAGACAACATTAGCTAATATATGGACTTTTTATAAATCACATTTATAGTTTCCTCAGGTTCTTCATTTGTCTCGTCAACTATGTCGGCATCGACTTGTTGTACTTGTTGTCAGCATTGATAGAACCGATGAAGTTTTTATCACCAGAGACATTGAACATATATCAAAGAACATTAGTGATATAGTTTATAATATTACTAATTTAAGTCATAACATTAAAGGAATAGTACTTAACACCTGAGATATTGAGAGTAAATCACATTGATATCCATCTTCTATAATATTCTCCTAGCTGCCATGTTTCATTTTCAGTCGAGTTTTTCCAATGTAGTACCCGATCTCAAATATGACGTTGATGAGAACATTACTGTTAAACCAACGAACATAGGCTATATAAGTTAGAACATGGACGATATAATCAATAACATTACAACATTTGCAATAGCATATATTATCATTGAAAACATTACAAACACCACAAAAACATTACATGCATCATTCGAAACATTACACGTATTATTACACAAATACTCTGTTTAAGTTGTACATCATCCATATCAATTATCAATGATAACATTACATACATAAGCCATAACATTATACATATTAGCTAGAGCATTTGAACAATTCTCTATGCAATTTTTTTTTCCCGATCTGTTTTCAAATTTCAACTACAATTGTGAAAGAAATCGTTCATCAATTAATATTTGAATCAAAACATTGTTGAAACTTACATACGAGCATTTTTGCGTAGATTGATGGATAAACAACCAAATCGTAGTAGAAACACCAATTTTCGAGCATATTTTCATATACTCTATTTAGTTTAACATCCTAAATATAAGCAAGAACATTTTAGGGAAAAGTCCAAAACATCACACGTATTAGCTAGAACATTTAAAAATCAGTTACACGATTTTCAGATCTGAATCGAAATTTCAACTACAATTGTCAAAAAAAACCATTCATCAATTCATTTTTCATGTAAATCAGATCGAATAAACATCAATAACATATAAAGTAGGTCACATAAGCCAGATCGGATGTTTTCTAACCTTCGTGGTGAGGTTTGAGAAGATTTCGAGCTTGATTTCTTCATGGTCGAGCTTGATTTCATAGATTCCGGTGAGATTTAGCTGATCTTGGGAGGTTTCCGGCCGATCTCCGGTGAAAATGGCGAAGATTTTTGTTTGGAGGAGGAGAATGTTGATTTTTAGATTTTTGGATTTATGAGATTAGGATTGTGGATGATGGATATTTACTATATATAGTGACCCGTTTTTGACCCAGTTGCTAGCTTTTTGTTGTATTGGGGTGTTTTATTAGTTAGCTTTTAATTTGAGATAGTTTTATAATTACTGAAAGTTAGTATCTTAGGTATCTCTCTTAGCTTGTCTCTTAGGAGACTCCCTCATGTATATAAACCTTCTGCTCAGTACAAAAAAATCGATTTGCACTTGAAATTATGTATTTTGCAAATTCTTTTATAGAAACTTAAGAAAAAGTAATAAAAAGACCTTCTTAATAATAATGGACGCCTTAGGATCTTTTCAAGTTACATATTCCGTGTGACTACATATACAAATGATGTGTTTTAATGTTTTGTAGTATGCTAGAAGAGTAGAAGTCAAGAACTTTAAAAAGAGTGTTGCATGGAATATGGATGAGTTGAATGGGTCTAAGATGTTGAAAGACTTGATATAAACACTCTTAACCAGTCTCGGTTAGACTTGGACATGTAATATTTGGGATTTAATTGTTTTTTAACATATTGATAGAAAAGTATTAACCATACAAATTGAGTCAATGCAACAATAGGGCTGTATTCGAAATTTTGAGGGCCCGCTAAATTTCAATATTAGACCTAAATTAATAGTATACTAAATAAAATAACATTTTTTGTTAATAAATATTTATCTTCATTACAACTTTTTGTTAGTATTTGAAAATTTCATAAACGCCAAGTCAATCGTTTAGAGTAAAAAAATTTAGGGCGAATTACTTACGGTTCCCTTAAATTTGGCCAAATTACAGAATCATCTCCGGATTGGCGAGAATTACAAATTTTCCCCTTAAGCCCATTTTCGTTGACCAACATGACACCATCAGTTTTCTCTCTCTCCAATGGAAACATATACTTTTATTAATTAAAGAAAATCAAAAAGAAATTAAATTTAAATTTAAGATTTAAGAAAAGGGAAAAAAATACAGAAACTCTTCTTCTCCTCCTCCTCCTCCTCCTCTTCTTCTTCTTCTTCTCCACCACCTCTATCGATTCTTCTCCTTGAGTTCTTGGTCACTCTTGGAGGTCTTGGAATATGAGACTTGGCCCTTGTAGTCACTCCTTCTGCAGGAGGTTTCTGAGAGGTAGGCACAATTTGCAGATTTTGACTTAGGGTGTCTTGTATAGTGAGTTGGGCTTCAGTCATCTTCTTCTTCTTGCCCTTCCCTTTTCCTCCCTGGGAACTTTCCCCCTTAGTCATTGTTGGCTGATCAAAATGATCGAGGAGTTTAGCATAGGAATCTGACAGGGAGCCAAAATTCTTCTACAGGCCTATGTGTGCAGCTGTAGGTTGTTGAAGTTCAGCTTTCAACTCAGTATTTTGTTGCTCAATGTCTGTCTCTTTATTTGTGAGCTTAGTAACCTCATCAACCACTTGCTTCACAAGATTTGTTGCATAGTTGGCTTAATTGTAGGCATCCTGCATAGTTTAACCATCTGAGTCTCTGACCATGCTAAGATCTTGTGAATTCAGCACCAAGCTGGAAATTCTATTGGCAATCATCTTAGAAAACTTGGCTAGATGTTATGGCATAGACTCAAGTACCTCTTCATTTTGCTTTTCCAACTCTTTGGTAAGCTGGAGGAGTACCTTTGATCTACTCACAATGTCAACAGAGTGAACATTGGGTACTTGATTGAAGAGTTGAGGAGCTACAAGTTTTCTCTTCAGATGAGAGACAATTGTCTGTGGTTGGTTATGATCCAACTCCTCCCTTCTGGCATCTTCTTCCTCTTCTTCATACTCTAGGTCAGCAACCATCTCAGACATGGACTTCTTTCCTTTATGAGAAGAGGATGGTATGTCTAATGCAACCTCAACATGATGCTTGCTTTCCAATGCTTCTTCAGCATAAATTTCCTCAGCAAGTGCTTGTGTAGCACGCTGGACTTCTCTTTGCTCAGCAAGGGCTTCTTCCCCCTTGCGAGTTAGTCCAGCAACCTTAGCCAAAATGGCTAGTTTATCTGCCATCTTAGCTTCGAGCTCAAGATGCAGTCTTGATTCTTCCTCCAACAAATTCTTTAGTTAAGCTATTCGGAATTCAGCTTCCTTTATCTTCTGAGTATTGTCCTCAGATAGCTCATCAGCTTGTGCAACATATGTTGTTGGGGAGAAGGGTGAGATGATTTATGTGGAGATGGAGGAGGAGAGTTGTTTGATTTCCTGTCAATTTGCTTCTCAGCAACCGAGGCATTCTTTCCTTGAGCAACTCCTCCTGCTCCAGGTGTAGGTGCATCATCATCATCATCACCTTTGGGAGTATCTCGCTTATGTGCAGATTTGGAAGGAGACTTGGGATCTTCAACATTGTATTCATCCGTCTCTTCTTCATCATCAGAAATCAGATTTATGACTTCTGGCACAGTGGCCATATGGTTACCTACTTCTTCATGTTCATTAGGTGCAGTCAAAAGCTTTAGAGGTAGAGTAGGTGATGTGGACTCAAAGATTTTATTTTTCGTTGTAGAATCTGTAATCTCTAAATACAATCAAATATTAAATTTATAATTGCCAAAAGCTCACTAACACATAGTTTATAGCGGTAAGTTAACTCGAGATGTCGTTCTCTCGGGAATAATACTCGATTGAAATAGAATATTAAATGGTTGATTTTCAATATAAAGTAAATAATAGATTTTTGGTATTTTTGAATAACTAAAATAAATACGTAAGCAGAAAAGTAATTATAAAGAGAATTGACGAACTATGAACTTATAGAGAAAACATGTAAGCGTTAACCTTCACTTTGATAAATGGTTTACATCAGGAATAACATATAGCGATAGTTACGACTGAAGAGTCACACAAGTCACATATCTTATACCAAGGCGCAGTCAGTAAAGATACCCCATGTAGACTATCGTCCAGCTCAAAGCTGTCACCAGTGGCTAGCTCAACAACAAACCTCAGACAGAATATCAACTTATAGACATAGCTGATATCTCCTAATCTAGTGCAATGAATACTCATGTCTCGCGAAAACATAAACAAACAAAGCATCTTTCCTCAAACAACACAGGTATGAACAACAATCGCATAACCAACATTGATGCTAAAACTATTCCATCATATATAAACCAAGTAATCAAAGATCTCGGCTAACCCTTATGCAGGTAAATTAGCTTGACATAACTAAAAGTAAATAACTGTAAATTGAATTCAAATCAAATTTGAAACAACTAAACCGTAAGAAGATGGCGAGTGTCGACCCTCGGATTCCCCTTCTTCGATTCTTCCCTGATGATCGATCCTGGTGCCTTCTTGGATGTCTTGAAGTCTTCTTGATTGCTTACTGACGGCTAGGGTTTTGTGGTTTCACTTCCCCGAGGACTGGTTCTTTCTCAGGAGAGCTGCTTTTGTGATTCGAAACCCTAACGTTCCGTTCTCTTGTTCGGAACCCTTCCGTTCCGCTGTCTCTTGATTATGAGACCCCAATGGTCTTATTTATACAGAAAATTTCGAGCTCGAACCGCCATTGGTCATTAAGGAGGGTTCAGGAAGACGGACCCTAGCCTGACTGGCTAGAAATCAGCTTGGAAGTCGAAGATGCAGTGCACTGCGGTCCACAGGGGACCGCAGACACCCTTCTGCGGCCCATTGTGGCTCGTAGAGTGCGATTCCTTCAGGTTTTTGCTGTATATCCTTGTTCTTCAATTTCGGGCTTCTTAACCTCGTTGCCTCAAAAAGTTATCTTCTACAAAGTTGTAGCATATTCAATATCTTTGCACTGGCTGGTCACATGACATGTTTTGACACCTCGAACTCCGTGCATCAGCCAATTATGCGTATTTGCTTAACTTTCTCGATTTCACACAATTATGTCGTTTTGACGCCTGAAATCGTGCAACTCCTCAAAAACGCGATCATGACCTACAAAATACACACGAAGTTGGTATTTGACCATAAAACGATACAAATATTGAATCTAAAGCAAAAAAACAAGGGTCTAAAAGCATGCTATATCGCACATTTCATTGTCACATCAGTATGTTTTACAACCATCTGTATTCTGGTCATGGCATCTGCTTGCTCAAACTTTTCAATGAGCAGTCACTCAACTTCATTCACAAAATGCTTGTTCATCAGATGTGCAAAGCTATACTTTTCAGTAGGGAACATAGCATGAATGTAGTTCTCCAATCCCAATGTCAGATCTCTCCTCTTAGGATCATCAGTAATCCAAAGGAACTCATTTATATCAACACTCCTCAGCTTTTGCCATTTCTTAAAGCATCAGAGGTGTTCTGGCACAACATGGTTTCTGAAGAGTAGAAGCATCTTTTGATACTCTTCTTCTGGAGTTCTTCGAGTGCGAAATTGAGCCTGAAAGAATAAAAGTCTGGTTAAGTACCAAGACATAGATGTATCTGAGTAAAAGTGATCAGATACTTGAAGTACCTGTGTCGCAACAACAAGCTCAGATTGTTGAATCCTGGAAGTTGTAGCTTCCTTAATAATCTCAATGGCTTGAGGGGAATTTTCAGTCACAGCCTCAGAAACCTCCTTTTCTTTTAGAACCTAAGAAATGAAAAGTGTTAAGACACTTAGAAAGATTTTCAGAGAAAATGAGAACACGGGTATCTGAGAAGTGTTATACCTCCACAGTAGGAGGCTCAAATATGTGTGTCTCAGAGACTTGTCGGGTCTCTGATGGCTTCTCTGGTGAGTTTGGCTTCTCAGTCTCACCATCTTTCTTTTTCAGTTGGAGCCTTTAAGAAACAAACAAGTGTTAGTAAAAACTGAGAGTTAGAGTTCTGATATTTATAAACTTGAAACTTTGTTCACCTGTAGTACATGCTCAGTTTCCTTGTTTGAGGAGTTTGTGGGAACCTCCTTCTCAGTCTCTGAGGCAAGCTTTTCAGCTTCCTCCTATTGCTGTTTATTTTTCAGCCTATATTAAAGAGTAATCATTAATAACAAAACATATAACATAGAAATTTTACAAGTATAGATTTAAACCATTCAGTAACCTATCAATGTCAGGCTGATTGGTATCTGGAACTTGCGTAGCTTCCATGTGTTGGTCTTGTGCTTTGGATCGGATTACCGGATTTTCAGATTGGTTTTTCGGATCGAAGCACTTGTGCCCACCCCTAAATACAATACGAGTCCACTAAAGCTAGCTATCCGGAATTTACCAAGTTACTCCCTTCGGTCCATTAATGATTCGGTGATACTATAATTGAAGCGAGTAGTGGATGATGATGTTGTTGATTGCAATTTAAGGGTAAGGGGTTTAGAAGGAGAGGAGCAAAGCTAATAATCAGCGTGTTTGGTTTTGCATTTGGGCAGTTTTGTAGAACCATGCTGAAACACTGTTTTTGGGCTTATTATTGGGGCCAACTAATTGGGGCAAATTGAAAAATTGGGTGTTTGGTTTAGTTCCAATGATTTGGGCTAGCAGTAGATGCCCCGATTCGCGTTGTGTTTGGTTTTGGTTCAATTGCTGTGTATTTAGGACACCACGGGAAATACCCAATATAACCTTAAAATCGGCCTTGAAATTACCAAAACACCTCAGTACTTTCGAAGTTTAAATTGTAAAACTCCCTCACAAATCATCGCGACAAATCTTACTTTGCAACGTTTTTTTGGCAGGTTATTCCGGTCAAGTTCACAAGCACGTATGGTGACTTGTTGCCTGATGAAGTTCATTTTGTTGTTAGGAATGACAAACCTTTCAAAATTCAGTTAACACGTTTTGGAGTAAGGATTTGGTTTGATAAGGGATGGAGTGAATTCCTTGACCATTATGGGATTCCCAACGGCAGTACACTGCAATTGGTTTGGAATGGAATTCGAAGGTTCCAAGTTGCAGTGTTTGATGAAAATGGTGGTGTGAGATCATTCCGTTCGGAACCTGCTCGTAAGGAGGGTGATGTGAATGCGGACCCTAGTGTTGGGAAAAAATCTGTGCGTCCTCCTGCAGAGAAAGATGACTGGCAAAATTGGCTTCTCTCCGACGACGACATGGAAGAACATGGTGTTGGCTTGGCAGACTTAGGTGCCATGTTTCATGCACGTTCAACCTATGTTGTGGGTGGTTCATCCTCCAAGGCTTGTAAGAAAGATAAAGGTAATAAATTGTGCAACATTTCATACAACCACTATTTTTCTACCTGAAATTTAACTTTTGTGACAATTTCAGGAAAAAGCAAGGTTTCTCACGGGGGTAAAAGTGCGGTTAAATTCGAGGGAGAAACTGAAGAAGAAAAATTCAAACGCCTAGCCGCAGAAGCACAAGACAAGGCCTCGGATCTGGCCGGCATGGGAACTCCCTTCTACGTGTCTTCTCTGTTCAAGTCCCATGTTTCCGACCGCTACTTGATGGTTAGTTTTGGTTTTCAGCGTACTAAGCTTGCCGGACTAGTAACTTCGCAATTCTTTCGTAAGACTAATCTTTAATTTTTTTCTGTTCAGAACGTCCCAATGTGGTTTGCTCGTTGACACTTGTATGGACGTTAAGCTTCACTACAAAAAAAGAACAAAGTGTATGATATTGTGGTTCACAAATGGGTTCACCAGGCCCGTATTACTTCAGGATGGAAACTTTTAGTGACTGATCAGAAGCTGAAGCTGGGTGATGCTGTTCGCATTGAAGAGGATGAGGAAGACTACAATGTTAAGCACATTCAAGTCGTGAAAAAAGAAATGATGTCCTTAGGGAATATATTTCTGGCTACAAGTACCATTTATGTTGTCTCCTCTGTGTGACCTTATTAGCTTGCTCTAGTTTAAAATTGTGACCCCAAATGAGCCATGGTTTGGTGTATTTTCTAGGTTCCCTAAGGCTCGTGGGTTTGTTTGTAATTCGTTTCATTTCTGTGTTGTATTGAACTTTGTTTCGAATCTGGTTTGGGAAGTTATGTTAAAACTTGTGAAAGAACATTAGTATTTTGTTAGTAATATGCTAGTGATTCAAATAATGGCATTTTATTTCTACATGGTTGGAGAAACACAAAGTTACACGACATTAATTGAACTTGTTACATTACAATTGACTGCGGAAGGTCAAACACCTCCGCTAGTCGACCCCTCGACATCACAACTTATGTCTTTGAAAACAGGATTAGGAATCCGATCATCTCCCGGGCATTTCTTGAATAACATTTCGAGTTCAAACCAAAGTGGTTCTCCGAGCTTGTAGTAGCAGTCAGCTTTGTCGTCATACGCGCGGATTTCAGCCCATACTTTGTGCGAGCATCAATTAGTACCATCACTGAAATTAATATTAGTAGCGGTACCATTCCAATTAAGGATTCTCCCAAACGTAAAATGTCGCCTTTTCAATTTACGGAGCTCTACCATCATGTCTTCCTTTGAATATTGCCCACAATGTTTCACCAACAAGTTGTGAACAATTTCAATTGGATGATCAATCTTATGATTCCAACACCACAAACCTAATCAGAACACTTGATTAGGTTGCGAACCATGAAAATTACATGAGCCTTGCCCATTTTACCATCATAGAAATGTGCATCTTGCAACGCTACTAAGGCAGCCCTTTCTGTATTTTCATTGGTGGTCATTGTAGGAATTGGCACTTAATTGTGTGGTAGTGAATTATGGAACAATTGTGAATCTGTCTTCTATATATAGAGGAGAGTGTTAGTCACGATGGAGTTTGTGTAGTCCTTGTGAAAATAATAGTACTCAACACGTAACCAAACGTGTAAAATAATATATGAAGTCGTCCAATTCGAAAATGTGCTATTGTTTGATGAAGCACATTTACTATTTCACTTGCCATGTCCCGAAACACGACCAAAATAAGCGATTTTGTTAAGAGTTACTTTACGAAATGTCACGTATATATGTGTGGTTGAAATTGGAAATTTCCATCATTAAAAACCCTAGTAAACTGTGGACATAATTGTCATTCAAAATAGAACTCTTTCCTAAGTGAAAACACTAGTAAAACGTTGTAATAATTGTCATTGAAAATTGAATGTTTGCAAAGTGAAAACACTAGTAAATTGTGGTAGTAAGTGTGATTGAAAATTGGTGAACCCCACAGTGAAAACACTAGTAACATGTGACAATGATTCCAAGAATACTTTCTTCATTGTTCAATTGAATAATACAAATGTGCAACTGTAGTAATTTGCAGTTTGTCTATAACATTTTGGTACAAATTTTCCGCAGCAAAAACGTCTTGCATCAATTGAATAATACAAATTTTCTTCATTATCACACAAATAATACTGGCCTGCAGAACAATATATAATTTAGTTACCATAAACGTTCAAACAAATTGTTATATGTATGTTGGAATTTGTGTTCATGCTTATGTAATATATAGTAATTTACCTTCGGGAACACGCAAACCATTTCGGGGTGCAAGAGCATTGGACAACACGCGACTATCGGCCGATGATCCTTCCCACCCGGACAACACATACGTGAACAACATGTCTGGATCACAAGCAGCTAGCACATTCACCGTTACTATACCTTTTCTGCCCCGATAGGGGATTTGCTTAGATGTTGGTACACGAACCCGCACATGAGTCCCATCCAATGCCCCGAGGCAGCCCTGTACAAGTTTAGTTAACCATTGTATCAACTCAAGAATTGCTCTTCATAATAGTCAGTCATCAGTTCATGTAAAAAAGAGATGCAATTTTTACCTGGAAACTTTGCCACCTTTCTGTACCATATTCAGGAGTTATTGGCCTCTAAGAAACAAGTAAATCCTTGTGCAACCGGAGGACTGCATTCAGAACCTTATGAAAGTACCTGTTTATAGTCTCTCCAGACCGGATGAAGTCGAAGTGTATGATTCGATTCTTCTTGTTATGTGCAATGATGGATAAGAACATACCTACTTGTTCTTTCACAGATACATATTGTCCATCCATCAACCCCCCAGAAGTACGTAATACTTCACATAGATGTGCAAAACAATTTCGATCCATACGAAGATTGTCAATGCATGCTACATCATCCTCAACAAATAGTCTAAAGTTCCTGTCTAGTTGACTATATAACCGATAATACATATTGTACTTCTTCCTGTTTTCATGTTCGAGTAAGTGAAGGCGGAAAACCGACATATTAACCTCCGAAGCCAACATACAAACCAACACAAGAAACTCCATTGTCATGTTACTTAAGTGAAGTAACAATCCCAACAACTGCATGTCCCTTAAATCCATGCCTAATGTTTGCAAAATCATACAATCATTTCATTAAACTTGTCAACTACACAACGGATACACCAACATCTGTACACAACACACACACTGAACATACATTCGACATTGTAAAGTTAAACATCATCCCTTTTCCATATGAAGTACTAAACTGAATCAGACCAATTACCTAGCCAACAGCTCAGACTCACAAAGAAGTCAATCAAATAGCATATGTAAACAAAAATGAGAGTTTCAATGTTCAATTTCCGCATCCATGTACCAAAGACAAAATTACAATACATAATCAACATTCCATATGAATCTCACTCAAGTTTAACACCATATACAACTTATTTCGTTCGATTCACATTAATGGAAACAACGATCAACAATCATAAACGAAAGAAAATGTAAATCGGAAGTGTTCATCACCTGATTGTCGATTTCTGACTAGCGTGCACAGTGGGAGATTTGTTTCGTACCGAGTGCCGTTTTCTTTTGTTTCAACGATGGAAATGAACTCCCAGTTGAATTTAGAAACCCTACAAAAAGGTTAAATTTGGACATCATTGTTTACAACACCCACGAATTAGTATACGTGGCATTTTATCCCAATATAATTTTAGCCCAAAACCCACGAAATTTTCGTCCTACAGAACTGGGCCAATTATGCCAACTCAGCCCCGCAGACCAATCACAGGCCTGCCCCTCGTTTTGGACCCGGACATAGGGGCCACTACCACCAAGACCCAATCTGAACCGAATACAAAAAATGGGCTGGACTACTCAGTAATATCGACCCAAATACAGAACCGAACTCGCTGTAATTGAAGCGAGTAGTGGATGATGATGTTGTTGATTGCAATTTAAGGGTAAGAGGTTTAGAAGGAGAGGAGCAAAGCTAATAATCCATTTATCATCCGAACCGAATGATCCAAATAATTCCGACTTCCCAAACTCTCCTCTTCCAACCAACTCAATCCTCCTTCCACCACCGCACATCCGCCTCTCTCCACCGTCACTCCGCCACAATTACCGACATCAACCCTTCTATTCAATCCCTCTGCAAACACGGCAAACTCAAACAAGCTCTCCATCTTCTCTCCTTGGAGTCTAATCCTACCCAACACACATACGACCTTCTCATTCAATCTTGCTCCCGCTCCAACTCTCTTTCTCATGTTTTCACCGTTCACAAAAGCCTTGTTCAAAATGGGTTCCACCAGGACACTTACCTGGCGACAAAGCTCATTGATGTTTATTCTCACCTCGACTCAATTGACCACGCACGCCAGGTGTTCGATGAAATTTCCCACAGAACTATTTTTGTCTGGAACGCTTATTTTCGTGCATTGTGTTTAGCTGGATATGGGGAAGAGGTTTTGAGGCTGTACAGTCAGATGGAGGTTCCTTCTGATAGGTTCACTTACACGTATGCGCTCAAGGCATGTGTTGTTTCAGAGGGTTCCTTCTCTCTGCTTTCCAAAGGGAAGGAAATTCACGCCCATGTTCTGCGCCGTGGATACGAGAACAACTTACATATTATGACTACTTTGGTTGATATGTATGCCAAGTTTGGGTTTGTAGAGAATGCTACTTCTGTATTTCGATGTATGCCCGTTAAAAATGTGGTTTCTTGGACTGCAATGATTGCTTGCTTTGCCAAGAATGGGAGGCCTTTTCAGGCTTTAGAGATTTTTTGTCAGATGATGCGCCAGCGTCTAGATATGTTGCCTAATTCAGTCACCATGGTTAGTGTGCTCCAAGCTTGTGCTGCACTGGCTGCACTGGAGCAAGGAAAGCTTATTCATGGCTATATACTGAGAAATGGACTTGACTCTATTTTACCGGTTAAAAGTGCACTCATTACCATGTATGCTAAATGTGGTCATATTGACATGGCAAGAAACATGTTCGATCAGATGATGAAGAGAGATACAGTATCCTGGAATTCCCTTATTTCGGGATATGCGATTCATGGGTTAGGACCAGAAGCTCTTAGTGTTTTCCATGACATGGTTCAACATGGCATGATGCCAAGTCCCATAACATTCGTTAGTGTTTTGTCTGCTTGTAGTCATTCAGGACTTGTTGATGAAGGGAAATTGCTATTTGATGCTATGGTGAAAAAATATGGTATTTACCCTGGTATGGAGCATTACGCTTGTATGGTTGATCTTCTAGGCAGAGCTAATCGATTGGATGAAGCAGCAAAATTCATAGCAGATATGCGGGATGAACCAGGACCTAATGTCTGGGGTTCTCTTCTGGGATCGTGCAGAATTCATTGCAATGTTCACCTTGCGGAGAGGGCTAGCAGAAAACTTTTTGAGCTTGAACCGACAAATGCAGGGAATTATGTGCTTCTGGCGGAGATATATGCTCAGGTGAACATGTGGGATAAAGTAAGATTGGTGAAGAACCTTTTGGAATCTAGGGGACTACAAAAGGTATCTGGTTGTTGTTGGATTGAAATAAACAGAAAGGTATATTCACTCATGTCTGTTGACGAATTGAACCCACAAATTGAGCAGAGCCATGCTTTAGTACTGAAGTTATCGAACGAAATGAGGGATAGAGGTTATGTTCCTGAAACCAAAGCTGTGCTTTATGATCTTGAAGAGGAGGAGAAAGAACGAATAGTACTGGGGCACAGTGAAAAATTGGCAGTTGCATTTGGGTTAATAAATTGCAAGAAAGGAGAAACTATACGGATTACAAAGAACTTGAGGTTATGCGAAGACTGTCACTCTTTCACCAAGTTCATTTCCAAGTTTACTAATAGAGAATTTTTTGTTCGGGATGTTAATCGCTGTCACCATTTCAAAGATGGGAAGTGCTCATGCAGTGACTATTGGTGACTAGCATAGTGAAAACAAAGTGTCTTTTGTCTTCTCTGCGAAGCTCCAGGAGCATTGTACAACTTCCAACGATAGTTGTTTATCTCGTCTGGTTTCACATCACAGTAAGGAACAGAAACAGGCACCTGAAGTATTGGTATAAAATATTGGCACCCAGCACCAGGAGGAGCATTATAAATCTGTCCCAGAAGAAATATAAACTTTAGTCATGAAGTACAAGACATCATGTGTGGGGTTTCTCTACAAATACAGTAAGTTTCATCTGCATACTTGATCAGTTAATGTTAAGGATGATTGATGGTGAAGTTGACGAGGATTCATAATGTGTTTGCAAATACTTTTAAAAATCACTTATCTACCTGCTAGTAAAATAATTTAGGCTGTATATATTCAGTTTATGTGATTTAGGCTCTGTTCTCTTCGTTTGAACAGAACTGAATTGAACTGAATTATAGCATAAAATATAACTAAGCAGATCTGAACTGAATGAGTTTGCAGACGAAGAGAACATAGCCTTAGTTTGTAATGCATGCAGTCAGTTAAAGGTTTTATTTCTAGTTCTTCCTGGACTACGGTGGAGCTCCCAAGTTTTTTGAGGATAATACAAAGAAAGCAAGCGTGGGTGTGTTGATGAGTCCAACTCAGATTTCAAGTCTGGTTGAATTCGAGACTCCTGAATTTGTTGCGGATAAGCTTATCCAGGCTGATAAGTACAAGGTCAGTTGAGTGTGTTTTGTTGGTTGTACCAATCTGGTGTCCGTTGGCACTTTTTGGTTCTAGCTTCCTGCTTCCCTGTGGAGTTTCTTTAAATGCATTCTACTAGTTGAATACCTTTCTTAGGAGCATAGGTGGATGAAGCTGGATTTGGGATCCCAATTATTGAGTTGCTGATGCTATTGTAACGGGCTGCTGTTCATTCTTGGTACAATCTTATTGTGCTGGCGTCCATTCGGAAGCCGATCACATAAGCTTGAGCTATATATAAAGGGTTTGTAGACATTTAGATGTTAGTCCTTTCAGAAGTGTTTGTAATTATCATCTCAAAAATCAATTTCAAGGATGCTTTCTGCCAAAATTACGTATTACCGTTAACCATCAAGCTTTTCTTCTTATATTAGCAACAAAGTATTATTAGGGTTTTAGAATATCATTCCCGATCTTTTATCTTCCAAGCATCAGATCAGATGAACTATTATTCTTCATTATGTGTTGCTTGGGTTTTCTTTTTTGTGCACAAGTTTCTCGAAGGGTCTAACTTTTTTTCTTTTGCTGAGATAATGAGCCATGTTAGTATTTTGTAGTGCTGATTGGGAATATGAAGTGTACACTACTGGTGAAACTCGACTCTTTCCCTTGCTTTTCGATCTTTTATCTGGTTTTCGTAGCTATAGCTTACAGTAGTGAACTGGAAAAAAATTCCAGGAACGAATGAAGAAGCTGAGGTGATTTCTTTCTAAGAGAACGGGCCCTGAAGAGGTTGTTTTCTGCTGCATTAATTTTGGTTTCCCAATATGTGCGGATGTGTTGTTACATACTCATTTTCTGGACAATGTTTCTGCTTGATTAGTGTATAGTACAGACAGTTTTAAAGGAAAAAACAATTAGGATCATCTATCTAGTACACCAACTGAAAGCAGCAGCAAAGCTCAGGCAATTATCTCATACTTGGAGCACTTTCTCAGTTTGATGGCCATTGAATCCATTCCCACAAGCTGTACAACATCACAGCATTCTCTTCGGCTTCCATCCTGATAATGAAAATGCACATCATTAGTCGGAGTCATCAGATAATCATAATCAGATCACTATAAGTTATTTTAACAGAACGCCAGACTACATATACAGGTATAATTTAGTTCTGGTGTGAGGAAATAACAAGCACAGACAGAAGTACCAGCCATGTTCGATCTTGTACTGGGGAAAGAACGCGGATTTTTGATATGTATTGAGCAGAATGATTGCAAGCAGGTGAAGCATTAGGAGTTGGTGTTGTTTTGATGTAGCTTGTAACAATATGACCTGTTACTCTATTTTCGTCCACAGAAGCAAAGAAGAACAGGTGGGGAGAAGCTTGGCAGGGAGGATCATTTGTTGATGGATTTCGAGTATTGAACATATAATGTGGCCAAGCGCCCTTCTTCCACGGGATAAACGTCTCAAGGGGTCTATAAAGAATGCTGGGTGGTAAAATGGCCTCGTATAGTCCAATCGAGTATCCCCATGACACGGAGAAAGTCCAGTTATTCTTCATGTAATAGCATACACTTTGTTGCAGGAGTCGGGATTGATCTATAGCGGCAGCTGTCATGAGGTTTTTGAAAGATTGAGAGTGGTTCATGGAGGGGAATATGGGCGGTACGGCCTCCAGGTGATGCAGGGAGAGTATCGGAGAGTGAGGATGAGCTGACAGGAAGCCGGAAATGTCTCTGTGAAAGTCTATCTGATGAAATCCTTTTTCCTGTGTGAGAGAAACACCCAAGTCCGAGATACATGACTGGAGAATATGGTCACTACCAAACAAAGCTGGATATCTCTTGATGCACAAGTCCATGTTATTTGCCACAGCCTTAGCCAGTGGATAGCTCAATGCATAACCAGCTCCACCAAATCCCATCTCAAATGAATTCAAGCTATTAGACACCATGCTCTCAGATCTCATCCCAATGTAAAAATACTTTGTATGATCATATTTGTTTAGAGTCTTCACCAAGTTGTCCACAAAAAGAACAGTATCATCATCTGCAATCACATACCATCTAAACAGTTGATGTTGCTGTTGCATGGTATGGAATGCCTCCTCAATAACGCGTGCAAGCCTTATAACAAATGGTACTGCATGTTTGTTATAGTTGCGATACTTGTAGTTGTCCTGAGAGATACAGAAAGGAGGCGAAGTTGAAGGCCATGGAAGATGTTCCACAGGGGACTTGTCCATGAATACAAGTCCTTGCATTACATTTGGTCGCCACCATGCCTCGACGTAGGGTCTTCTGTATCGCCATGTATTGGATGAAGTTGCGATCCCGATGAAAATATGGCTGATGTTTGTTGGAGGGGTGATGGAGTTTTTCAAGGGATTTTGAGGTGGTTTGATCAACTTATAATGGAACCAAGGATAGGATGAAAGCAAGAACAGGAGGTAAGTGAATGTGAGAATTAGTAACAGGGAAATCAAAAGAGATCTGCATAGATTATAGTAACTGTTATTACTTGTATTTCGAATCATGTTCATGTTACAAAACCAAAAATGTAAAGCTTGCATCTAAATGGTAGTAATGCTAGTATAATTGTCATGCGTCCAAGCTTTCCGAAAAATGTGACATGATATATCGTTTAGGCTAAATTTTGTGTCGTCACATTTTTTTGACAAGGAAGTGGGTGTTTTTTCTCGTGAGAATTTTTAGGCGTTACTGCCCCGTGCTTGGGCATTTGGGTCGGGTATGTATTCGGGTACCCAACCGGTTTGGGTATTTAAAAATTTTTGGGTATCGTGTACCCATTTTACTACCCGATCAGGTACCCGTTGGGTAAACATGAAAAAAAGTGAAAGTTGTGATTTTCAATTGCATTCTTAAATTTAGTATGATATGCACTTTTCCAACAACATATACATGATTTATGGTAAAATGACTAAATAAACTTAACATGTACAATCCTCAATATACAATTCCAAATAATTTTAGTACTTTGCTTAATTTACACTAACACTAGTTTTGGTACTTGATTGATAACTAAAAAATGTGTATCTAGTATAAATTAAAATGACGAATAAAAAAAAAGAAGTATATATTTCGGGTACCAAATACCCAAAATTGAGTACCCGTTTAAATACAAAACCTGAAAATCCAAACCCGAAATACCCAAATCCAAAATGCCCTTACCCGAAATACCCGACCCGTGCCGGGCCATGCATTTTTCTTCTTTTTGGTAGAGTGGAGAAATAAAAGCCCTTAGGCTAGATTTTAGGCAAAGAAATGCATGTAAATATGCCGGGACTAAGTCCAATAACACGTCTTCACTGGTATCAGTGTGGTAACGCTTAGACTACCTGCAATGGTGATGGCTCCGTGATGCGTCACTGGCTGTGACGAGATTTTCCTGCATTGGTGACGCGTCATCGTGCCATCACCAAACTAATTTTTTTTAAAAAAAAAAAAAACATATTTAACATATTATAAGAGTGTTTAGATGTTGAAATTAATAAAATTGCATTTTTAGAACTCATTTTATAATTTATTGAGCAAGAATATATTACAACAAACTGCAAAGAATTTAAAAACTAAATTGAAATGCAACAAACACTCAACACACAAATGCATTAAACTAACAAACACAAACTACACGATTTGGCAAGCTCCACAGTCAACGCATCCTCCAAATATGTTCCATCAAGTCCCTTTGGAGTTCTTCATGCGTGCACCTACTGTGCATTTGCCGTGAAAAGTTCATGTATTCCGGGATAGAATTTATTGTTGATTGCGCTCGTCGGATACGAACTCCGTCAATCACATGGGGTACATTCTCACGGGTATCTTGTTCGAACTCTTCGATTTCCTTGTCATAGTTTAGGTATTTGTGGCGCTCATCCTCAACTATCATGTTGTGGAGTGTGATGCAGCAATCCATAATCTTTTTTAGTGTGACCCTGTCGTGTGCAAGGGTCAGATTTCGTATAATTGCAAATCGTGCTTGCAGTACTTCGAAAGCACGTTCCACATCTTTCCGGCAAGACTCCTGACGCTCAGAGAACTTGGCTTCTTTGTGCGTTACCGGATTCGGAATGGCAGGAACAAATGTAGCCCAAGCTGGATAGATGCCATCGGTTAGGTAGTAAGGCATGTTGTACTGATGGCCATTGACCTCAAAGTTGACCTGAGGTGCCGTGCCATTCAGGAGATCGTCGAACACCGGTGAACGTTGCACGATCGACAAGTCATTGTATTTTTCGGAAATCCCGAAGAATGAATGCCATATCCAAGTATCTTGGGATGCTACTGCTTCTAAAACAAGGGTAGGCTTTTTGCTTTTGCCTTGAAATTGACCGTGCCACGCCTTGGGATAGTTCTTCCATGTCCAGTGCATACAGTCGATACTCCCAAGCATGCCCACAAATCCTCTTGCAGCGTTGATTGCCAAAATCCTTCGAACATCGGCTTCATTGGCCCTCTGCATGTATGTTGGACCAAACTCAGCCACCACAGCGTCACAAAAATGCGAAAGACACATGAGAGCCGTGCTTTCACTAAGCCGACAGTACTCGTCAACCGAGTCAGCACAAGCCCCATAAGCTAGCATGTGAATGGTTGCGGTACATTTTTGTAGTGTGGTTAACCCCGGCCGGCCAAGAGCATCTGGCTTGCACACAAAGAAATCATCTTGACGCACCACACCAAAGAATCACCGTTCAACAACAAATTCTCCATTCTGAATCTCCGTCGAAATTTATCTGCATATGGTGGGTTAACCCCAAAGTAGTCTTCCTCCAATCGTTTGCCACGCTCTTCTCGACTTCTGTCAATGTAAGCACGCTTCTTCTTAGGTCGTCGTGGCTCGTCCGGTTGTTGTTGTTGCTGGAATTGTTGGATCATATTTGGTACATTTTGCATTATCATGCTTTGGATTTGTGCGAAAGGATTGGATGAAGAAGAACCAAGCAAGCTTTCATCATCAAATGATGAATTTGACATGATTATCTTTGGAAAATTGAAGTAGATAGAGTGTTTTCTGTTTAGTTTAGATAATGGAAGAAGGAATGAATGCAAGTAGTTTGTTGTGTCTGAAAATGTGTTCTATGGTTGCATTATATAGACAAGTTGTGGAAGATGTGTGACTCATTTCTTAGTCATAGCTGAGTCACAATGCATTGGATGCCTCATTAATTGAAGATAAGATGTTTGAGAAATTGAAGACAAGATGCCTGACAAAGCAAAGATAAGATGCCTGACAAAGTAAGAATAAATCACAAGACTTACTTTCCGTAATTCAAATAATTCAAACTCAAATTCAAATTCAAAGCACACTGATTTTATTACAACGGACATTTGGAAGAGTAAAACACAAACAAGCCACACACTTCGGGAAGTAAAAAACAAGCCACACTTCGAAAAGTAAAAAAACAAACAAACCACACCTCACATAATTTGAAAAACAAGCAAACTAAAATAAGCTCCCAACTCAGCCATTACTCGGACGAAAACAATTCCTTCTGCAGTGCATCACAAACTCTCTTATGTTCTGGGGTCAAGTTTGCATAGTTCCCTATAAGTGTCATCCACATGTCCATCTTCTTCTCCTTCATCCTACGTTCCTCCTTTTGGCGGGCAAACTCCAGCTTCTGTCTTTCCAACTCAAGGTATTGGGGATAACTTTCATTAAAGTTAACCCATCCCTCGCTCATTGCATCCATTGAGGAGTTGCCAGAACTACCACCTCTAGCCATCTTCTTTGCCTTGTCACGACCCATAGGCCGTTATTGTTAGTCCTGACACTGTCCTCACTGTGGTGCTTGCTCCCACTACTAGCACCTGCTGATTCCATTGGTTGATCATCATCATCTGGAACCTCAACCCTCGGAGTTGTTGCGACCTTCTTGTATTGTTCCTCCAAGTTCATCCTCGTTTCCGACTCTGGGTACTGTTTCATGGCATCCCACTGCTTGAACAATGCGAACCCGGCGTTACAACCTGACTTCTCTTTGTAGAATTCCTGGGCAGTTTCAGTTACGTTGGCTTCATTGTAGCCACTCCGATCGCCGACAACCCTAGTAGCACGATCCACACAAATCAACCACCAATTAATGTCATCTCTCATCCGCTTAAATCTGAGACGAAGTGAATCATGACTCCGCTTTTTTTCCAAACCGGACATCCTCCCATCCCTCCGCACGTCCTCGAACTTCTCCTCGACTTTCTTGAACAAACTTGCATACCTCTGATTCGTGCCAATGATCGGATTTTCGCTAACAACCATGTAACAAGAGATGAGAACCAAGTCCTCATTCGTGTTGTAGAGTGAGCTCCGTCCTTCCCCTTTATTGGCCGTCCCTCCTTCCGTGTCTTTGGCTTTTCCTTTCCCACGCCTCCGGTTCGATTGAATTTCCGGCTGCGTTTCAGGAACAACTTCCGGTGCTTGCGAAAATATTGGTGTTTGGGAGGTTGGAGAATGGTAGTTTTGAGTGTCGGGGTCTTGGTACGAGCTTTGAAACAAAGGGCGAACGAAGCTCGGTTGGGGTTGTTGAGAAGTGTTTTCGTTGAGCTTTTGCATCAACTCTTGGTAGGATCCGGGTGTGTTTTCTTGCATCCACTTGAGAGTCTCCGGAGAAAACAAGTTTACGTCCATGTCGTCGGAAAATCGAAGTGGATATGGTGTTTTGGAGTGAAGAGAGTGTTTTAAGTTTAATTAAGAGAGAAAGAGGAATTGGAGATGGGATGATCCAAACATAGTCAAGACTGGTCTCATTTTATAGATCTCGGAAAAATAAAGCCGTTGGTGATTTTTATTTATTTTTTGCATTTTTATTTTGAAAGTTATAGCCGTTTAAAAATTAAACGGATTTTGAAAATAAAAAAAAAATCCACAGGCCGACAAGTGGCAGCAGCCAATCTTTTTGCTCTCCCATCACTATGTGACGGGAGAGCTAGCTGACGCGCCAAGGGCGCGTCAGCTCAGGTTTCTAGAAAATCTGCAGTCCAAAAGGAGGAGTTTGGTTGGGAAACCGGGATTAAGAAATGAAGGCTTATTTAGTGCAAATTTTGATGCGAGTGATAAATCCATACAAAAGTGAAGACTAATTAGTCAGTGTTTGGTTTGTCTTTTGTGCGGTTGGACTAAATAATCCAAATTAATGTTGGACAATTTAAGCCACCTTTTATATTTTGGTTGTTTGGTTGTATTTCTAACAAATATGTGTATTATGTAGTCCGTTTTATGAGAATATTGCTACTTTGGTACGAAAATTGTCTTGAAAAATGTCGTACCCTTCATAATATGAATGGAAGGACAAAAAAACCGACTTTAAATACAAATAGAACGTTTATTGCGGGTTGGTCATACTTTCATTATCTTTTTCTTTCGATATAGTAGTACTATATTTCTTCTTTTGTATTTATTTGTTTGTACTAACAAACTTACGTTAAAAATCTTAACTGCATTAAAACTCGAACATCTAAAAATAAAAGGACCAAAAAATAAACTGAAAATTATGAAAACAAAATTTATAAGATAGGTGAAGAAAGATAAATTACCTTATTATTCACACATAACATTTACGTTTAATGGTCATTAAAATAGTAAACATGACATTAGCTCTTCACATAAATCTCAAGGTAAAAATATAAATTTTGGCCCAAATACAATTGATTCAAATTGCTAAAAAAAAAAATCATGTCTAGATGAACAAATAATAAAGGTGGATATTTATGTCACAAAAGTCAACCATTTTATAGACTTCCAATATGGAAATTGGAGTAACAAATGGACTTCCCTTATACCATGTCAAGAGGTGCCATTGAGAAGTCCAAACCTTCTTAGTCCAAGTCCAAGTGTATCATTTTGGACCACAAATGTAATATGACCCAAATTTAGTCCAAGGGCAGCTAAATGGATAAAAACCAAACCAAACTCATCATTTTGTAGTCCAAAATGTCCAAAATGTGGGCTTATTTCCAAACCAAACGCCTCCAAAGTGTCTTGTCTTTGGAGGTTTTAGGTAAATTTGTTACATACTTCTAACCGTTTATAAGTTTGTAATTTACAACCTTGAGAATAAGAGTTAATATAAACGACATGAAACACAAATGCCATCCGAATTAACGGCACTTGTTGTAATTGTTACACACTAGAAAAGAAAGAATGTTCAGATGAATTAACGGCACTTGTTGTAATTGAAATATATACATCCACATTCAAAAGTTTACAAACACAAGTAGTCTTTGAGACAAACATGTACACTAATACAAGTACATATCCTATGATACGAGAGACAAGAACGCATACAAAAGTACATGGACTAATCAACAAGCGGAAGTAGCCAACTGGAGATGTTAATCACTCCAAGACTGGTGGTGGAAGAAGCCAACCGGAGCTACCAATGTAATTAGGTGCCATGAATCTCTAACTGTCCACGTCAGAAAACTTTCTAGTGCATGGAGCTCTTCCCCCATTGTTTGATCCTAGCCCGGTGTTATGGCTCCAAAATGCATAATGTTGCTTGCATTTAAATGTCAAGGGTCAATATTATTTGCGTACAAGCTAAGCTTCATAGTTACTAGCTCACCTTGCATATGTCAAATTCGTATACCATCCTTGGGGGTCTGACCACAATGGTTAGCTCCAAGTATGCAAATATAACTATGACATATGGCTTCCAAGGTCTTCTAGGGTAAGCTATACTTCCGGTCATGGTCACACGTGAATGGAAAAATGAATATATGTTGTCCTCTATAGGCTCCTCTCGACCATGTGTGGTGACATAACCTACACGTTTACCGGCTACAACATGCAACATCGTGCTCTGTTGGTGAAATAAGATCATGATGCTAGTTATTTTGGAATATATAATAGAGACAATAAATATAAAATGTATTGGATCATCGTTAACAAGTAAAATGATGTGGGATCACCAGAAATGTAACGCACTGTACCCCCTCGATGTGGCAATCCATGAACATATGATTACCACAATCATATCCGACGAACATGCATCCATAAAATGATGCCATATCACCCTCTATTGTCAATGCCAATACATGATCCCCATCTTACGCGACGGGTCACAATGCAGTGTCATACTCTTTTCTTATGCATTATATATATTGCTCAATTTTCATTATATCATCAGAATGTTATTATAGTATTTCATAATTCGCTTGTTGATTGATAATAATTAAATTTATTGGTTACTAATAGGGGTTCTTTTTAAGTTTTTTATTCATTGTCGTCATACTCTTTTCTTAAGCATCGTATATATAATCAAATTTAAAATGTCAGAATGCTCATCATGTCTCTACCCATATGACCTATATATTGGGCCTGTCATATGTCGTTAAAAAAAAGTTCTATCACTTATTTTTACCTAAAGTGATAACTCTACAATTGAGATTTTTAGTTAATCCTCAATCTACTATTTGTGAATTGTGATGTTCTAATGTATATGATTCATTTTTTTTTTTTTTTTGCCTTTTATTTTGAAGATTGCTATTAAATTTTTGATGATAAAAATTGTGATTATTGAAATTTTCCTATTACACGTTTAGTTACTTTAATGGTTTTCTTTCAAAACAGCTGAAGTTTTTCTGGGCTACAAGAAGCTTCATAAATAAGTATGTATGTAGTACTGAAATTGTAATGCCCTTTTCAATTACTAACTAACTATGTAAAATCGGAATCGTGCTTAAGCATGAAACGGTAAAAATGATAATTACGACTTTATTTGAAGTTACATCGTGAAACAACACATAATGCGCCAACCGTCCATGTCATGAAATTCGGGAACATAAATCGTGAAAATGCGGAAGTATAAACTTGCACATGTCTTGCGCAAACTGCAATAAAAACAAAGTTCTGACATGATAGTATGATGCATGATACAAATGTAAAGAGAGCAATGGTGACGATATATGGATGCAGTTAATTAAGTGATTTTAAAGTCTATTAACCCCCCCCCCCCCCCCCCGACTTTAAACATTGTTGTTACATTGTTACAGGGACCAACAGTCCATACAATTGACACCAAATCAAAGTCCCACTTAAAACCCCTCTTCTTGTGCGCTATTGTTCTGCCATGCAGGTCACTGTGCCCACGAATTAACAAATTTTAATTGTAGGTTCCTAAGCATCTATATTAGTCACCCAACTATTGAAATTTATCAAATAGCCTTCTATACACAAATGAGAAGTCTCAAGTACACCTCCATTTAACTAGAATAAATCATTTCTTTAAAAATATAAATTTTATATTATTAAAATTTGTATCAAATATTTTATGTTTTACAATATTGACATGTAATACTTCAAAATAATCCCCAAAACTTTTAAATTCTACTAATAGATAAACCCAAAAAAATTAATTTTTCATCTTTTCATACATATTCATCATTATTTCAGAAAAACAATTTAGTTAACAATAATTAAAATATGAAGTCCCCGTTTGAAAGGTCCAAAATGGGAGATTCCAAGCTCCCGATGTGGAGCTTCTATAGGAGCTCCGATTTTGGATGCTGGACTAAAATTCTTTAATGCCACACCAAATATCGTGATTGTCAGAGCTTAAATCTTCAATGTCACACCAAAATTATTTTTTTAGCCAAGTTTTTGAATTAAAGAAGAATATGAAGGGAAATATGAATAATTAAAACTTTAGGGTTTTGTTATTAGAGTTTGAAAGTTTTAGGGGTTAATTGTAATGAAATTTAAAGAAAAGCAAAAATAAAAAGGCATTTGTCACACTTTAGTACCCCCTCTCTCTTGAGTTGACTTTTAGTCCCAAGTATAAAAATCATTTTATTACAAAGCAATATTTGGATTTCATCGTAATTTATGGATCATTAGGGATCAAAACATGAAATCAACATCTAAAAAGTAGCTATATGCAAAAAAAACTTTTATTTTATAGTGTATGAATGAATAAGAGTTCAAACAAACAACCCACCGACCTATTTTAGCACTTGGCTAGCCTCACTTGATCAAGAACACCTAAACCAAGTCAGATCTACGCTTGATCTCAATAATCTTGCACATGCACAACCCAATCTCGAATGTTCGCAAGCTAATTTTACTGATCAAGAGCTTGCAACACTCAAAAAACCCTGGGAAAATGCTTTGATTAACCAATTTGTTGGTCAAAGGAGATCGATTGAAAACATTGAGAAACACCTCTATGGACTATGGAAACTCCAAAATGCACTACAGGTAACAATTCTCACGGGGTTTTTACTTAGTAAAAACCAAAAGGGAAGAGGAACAGCTTGCAATCCAAACTGGTGGCCCATGGCTCCTGTTTAGGAATTACCTTGCAATCCAACAATGGAAACCAAAATTTCGAGCCTCTAAGGATAGAATTGATACAATGGCAATTTGGATCCAACTACCGAAACTACCCATTGAATATTTTGATCTCTTTGCACCTTACAAGATTGCTTCCCTTATGGGAAAGCCAATCAAAGTTGACTGGTATACAATGAGAGTGAAAAGGGGAGGTTTGCATGCATATGTGTTGAAATCCTTACATGCAATCCCTTACCAAAAGCTATTATAGTGGATGGTATGGAGCAGAAGATTGTCTATGAGATTCAAAGTGGAATTTTGCTTCCAATGTGGTCGAATTGGACATTTTAAACCTATAAGCAAAAATACTAATAGAGCAAAAAATCACATGGATATATGTGAACAATCAACCTTGAAAGAAGGTGAAATTGTGATATCTGATGCGTGCATTCAGGATGGATTGGGTCAGCAATGTAATGATAAAAAAAGGAGAGGAATTGATCAATGGTCTGTTGTGAGAAGGAATAATAACGGGTAAACTGATAAAAGTTGCAGAGGATGATGAGATTCACATGAAAGGTCAGATGAAAAAGAAAAATTCTCTGGATATGCAAAGAGGATATCAAATAATACAGAGGAAATCCAAGGATGATGAATTGAAGGAGAATAGAAAGAACTCAGCTATTCCCAAGGGAAAACAGTCAATTAAGAGGGATAAGGACATCAATAAAATAAGCATGCTTGTTAATGATGATGAACTATTGTCGAAAAAGTAAGTTTTAAACTCACAGTTGTTGGCCGGAGAAGAAGAGTTGCAGGTTCAAGACAATGATGGAGAGTGCAATGCCGCCATTCCGCTTACCAAGCAATTGCATTTACTGAATGGGGCTATTTTTTCATCCAAAGATTCTCCCGGTTGTTCTAACCAATTTATGATAATGCAGTCTACTCATGAGCCCAACAACCAAGAACCATTCACTAGGAATAACCTTTTTGCTATCCTTGGAAAGGAACGAGAGGATGAGTTATTTATTGAGTCTTCTAATGCAATTATGACTTCTTTGAATGCAAAAAACCTTTGAAGTTCCCAACAGATAAAAAGATACAATCAAATAATCTCCCAGATAATTCCAATTCAATTGCAGTGAAAGGAGCATTGAAGAGAAATAATGTCAGGAACAACAAATCAAACGGAGCAAGAACAAAACATGAGCAATAAACCTCTAAGGAAAAGAACAATGGAAGAACTACTAGCACAAACGGAAAGGCAGTCACCAAACTCCCCTTCGCCGGTGACATCACCATACTCCCACTCCCACCAGCTGTGGAACCCATTGGGACGTCGAGAGAACTGCTATAGGATACTCTAAGTCTAAACTGGGAAGCACCACTAAGAGAGAGACAGGAGGACTTGACGATCTCGGTTCCTCCGACAACAATGCCGGAGATAAACAATGCAATCCTCCATGGACAACCTCTAGCAGTGTTTTGGAACGGGTACCACTTACCGGAGGCAGAGAACCAGAATCACAGTCCTAGATACATGCAATTCCAGAGCAGAAGAAGGGCTTGTCAGAGAGCACTAACCATCAGAAGGACGTCGAACAGGGTGTCAAATGTTTCGTGGAATTTCCGAGAAAATTAGCTGCTATCTCTACAACTAATGTTGCAACCTCTGGGAACAAGCTCCACAACACGAACGACTCTTCAAGTGGCTCTTTCCAGTGGAGGTTTGACGATGGAAGTTGCACCCCCATTAACACCACAGGTAACGAATACTCCACCGCTAACTTTGACCTTTTCCAATACACTCCTTCACTCTAGCCACTAAGCCTAGCTCCAATAATCGACTTAGAAAGCCTTCCACCAACCCAAATATGAGTAAACCCCGTAGAGCTCCCTCTGTTCCCACTACACTCAAACTCATCCCCAAGATCAACCCAGGCACAGATAACCCCAACTACACAGACCAGCCTGTTAACTCCACTAATAACACGTCCCCCTGCCACCAATGCCACCCACGGAAAGGTCACCACCTCTGTACATACAAAATCCAAGGGAGATGGAGTTGGTAAGTTCAAACGAATTCAACGTCAATCCACTCCACGAGGAACCACTCCTGGTCCAAATATCACGGGCAGCGAATTACACTCTCCTAGATTACAATCTCCTGCTTGCACCAATCAATTTGGAACCTGCAGTGATGCACGATGTGGTGCTCACTCCTTACATAAGAGAAGTGGTGACGGGTGTGACTCCAATCTCTCTAAAAAACGTCACAGGTCATTTGTGGAGGGATCCCGTATTGGGAACATGGATACCTCTCATTGATCGTTCTGCAATGAAGATCCTATTCTGGAATGTAAGAGGCAGCATAAGGGAGAAACAATCCGCCAGGCCAAGGACTTTGTGGAGGAGTTTGATCCTTTAATGGTAGTTTTGATGGATACATGTGTTGATTTGTCATCAGCAGTGGGACCAATTGCTAGGATTGATTTTAGCAAACAACATATTTTTACACCTTCTGCTGACCACCTTAATATGGGTGGATTTTGATTTTTATGGGATGGGTTTCGGGTAAATGTGGAAATTGACAGGACGAATGAACGGGTTGCCCACTTTAAACTAAACTTCCCAAACAGTAGGCCCGTTCAGATGTCGGTTGTCTATAACTACGCTCAACCATCACGTAATGATCAGGTATGGCAAGAAATTATGTAGTTTAGTGAATTTGTTACTTTACTGTGGTTAGTTGGTGGTGACTATAATAGTGTGCTCTTCCCTCATGAAAAAGTAGGTGGTTGGAGAACCTTGGAAACATATGCATGATTTTAGAAACTGTTTGATGCAAGCTAATTTAGAGAATTAGGATTTTGTGGTCCTAGTTTTACTTGGTGCAATAGACAATTTGCTTCTAGTTTTATTATGGAACATTTGGATAGAGCGTGTGCTAATCATGCATGGTTAAATGCTTTCCCCAACACCATTGTTAGGAATCTTGTTAATAGTACTTGTGATCATACTGTCTTACGTGTTGATGCTGGTAACAGTAGTGTGCACCCTCCTAAACAGTTTAAATTTGAAAATCATTGGTCTAAGGACAACACTTTCTTTCAATTGTTCAAAGCTTTATGGGAGAAAGAGTCTTGTGATCCTTTGTTTAAGTTCTCTGATGCTACTGAAATACTGGCACAAACTACAGTTTCTTGCCCTCTTTCTACTCTTAACTCTCTTAATGAGGAGCTGAGACATTTGAAAAGAGAACTTTCAAACACCACCCTTCAGCTGCACCACAACCCCATTCTTTTTGGTCCAATTGACACAAGCTTAAGGGAGAGAATCAATAATCTTAGAACCCAAAAAGCCCAGTATTGGGGTCAGAGATTTAAGAGGAACTGGTTATCTCAGGAGATGCTAACACAAAATATTTTCATGCCGAAGCATCCCATCAAAAAAGATAAAACTTCATTCATGGCATAAAAGTTGAAGATGGTTCCTGGGTCACTGATCAGGATGACATTGCTAAAAAAATTCTGGGAGTTCTTTACTTCCCAACCACAAACTTAAGGTTCCAATTGGCTACCCCTTCTCTGTCCAGTACACAAGCCCAATCTCTCCTTCTCCCTGTCACCAGTGAGGAGGTGTCCCAAGCTATCAAGGAGATTGGTAGGGATAAGGCACCTAGGCCTGATGGCCTTAATGCTTACTTCTACCAGAAACACTGGTCTCTTGTGCAGGAACACGTTTGTGATTATGTGCAAAAGTTCTTCTCCTCTGGATATCTTGATCCGAATCTCAATAAAACACTCCTAGTTCTAATTCCAAAAAAGGAGAACCATCAACATCCTGGGCAATTTAGACCTATTAGCTTATGTAATGTAAGCTATAAGGTGATTTCCAAAATCCTTGTCAAAAGAATGAGACCTTTGTTAGACACTCTTATCTCCCCATTCCAGAATGCCTTTGTGCCAGACAGACATATCAGTGATAATGTGATGCTGGCACATGAGCTACTCCACACTATGGGTAGGAAGAAAAAGTCTAAATAAGTCTATCTAGGTCTTAAACTGGACATTACTAAGGCTTATGATAGAATGGAGTGGGACTTAATAGAACTGCCACTGAGAAAGTTCAACTTCCCTGATCAGTTTATTTCCCTGGTAATGACTTGTATCAAGTCTTGCTGTTTCACTGTGAAAATAAATGGGAAAGAATCTCCAGTGTGGTACCCTCAAAGGGGCTTGAGGCTATAGATCACCTTACCTTTTCATCCTAGGACAAGAACTGTTTACCCTCCTAATCCTAGAGAAAGTCCAACAAAAAACACCCAGTGCTCTTAAAATTAGCAGAAATGGACCTGCTATTCCCTGCTAAACTTTGCAGATGATTGTATGATCTTCAACAAAGCAAATTCCAAGCCAATTAATGTTGTGATCAGTTGCCTTAACATTTATGGTGAGGCCTCTGGACAATTTTTATGTTGGGAGAAATCCAGAGTCATTTTCTCACCTAATGCTCATGTCCATCTAAAATAACAAATTACTGATCACTTGGGAGTGATTGGTAACAAAAGAATGGACAAATACCTGGGTTTACCTTTCCTCCTTGGACATAAAAAGAGAGATTTCTTTGATCACATTGTAGAGAACGTCATGAATAAAGTGAATGTTTGGTACTCCAACTATCTCTCCTATGCTGGTAGAATGGTACCCATTAGGTCTGTCTCCAACACTATTCCTTCCTATTGCATGTCTGTGGTTAAAATCCCTAAGACATGCATTGATAAGATTGACAGCATCCAGAGAGCTTTCCTCTGCAATGGGAAGAAAAGTGGTAGGGTCAGAGGTAAGGTTAAATGGGACTTAGTACATCTAAACCAAGCTTATGTGCTCAAGCACATTTGGAAACTTCTTACTCATCCAAACTCCCTTTGGTCTTAGGTTTACATTAAAAAGTACATGTCTAACTCTACCTTTTGGGATACTACTGAAAAAGCTCATCAGAGTTGGCTCTGGAAACAAATTCTTAGGCAAAGGGACACCATTAGGGATGCCCTAGCCTGCTTGGTGGGAGATGGGAATTATGTTGACATGTGGGATGATAGGTGGGTACACAATAAGGTCCTTAAGGACATTGTTCCTTCTATAACCAATAACATGGTGCATGTGTCTGATTTCATTTGTCAAGGACAGTGGAAGGAAAAAGAATTAAACTATATCTTACCCCCTGAGGTAGTACAAGAAATTGTGGGAATTCCTTTACCAAGAACTAGCAAACCAGATAGGCTTGTTTTGGCACCTGATCCCACTGGGAACTTTACCATCAAAAGTACCTACACTCATCTCATAAATTCCCAACAAAACTTGACACCAAATTGGCCTTGGCTTAATCTCTGGAAGCTTAAGACTCTCCCAAGAATTAAATTCTTCCTCTGGCTCCTAATTTGGGATAGGTTGCTTACTGCTTCCTTGCTTTGCAAAAGAGGTGAGCTTAATTCGCCTATTTGCCCTTGTTGTGACCTTGCAGAGGAAATAACCTCCCACCTCTTGCTACACTGTCAGGCCTATCAACAGGTGCTCCAGAGGAGTGGTAGCATTGAAATCACTTCCATAGACCAACTTCCAACTTTGATCTTTGCTTTCCCAAGGGACACAAGCCACTTTTATCCCTGATCCATATGTTCTGGCTTATTTGGAAAACGAGAAATCTGAAAGTTTTCAATCAAGAAGGGATAAACTTGTTCCTTCTCAGAAAACAGCTCCACCAACTTGATTTGGATGATGTTTCTAAGCATCAGGCCACAGTAAGTCCACAGAAAACCATCTTTTGTAAATGGAGCACACCCCCCCCCCCCCCCCCAAGGTACCTTATGTCTCAACATAGATGGTTCCGTTCTGCCTAATAGAATTTCTGCAGGAATTGGTTGTGTGCTTAGGGACCATAATGGAGATGTGATAAAATCTGTTGCTGCAATGCTAGGTAGGACTGACATAAACACAGCTGAGCTATATGCATTGAGAACGGGTTTACTTTTAGCAAAAATGCACAATTTTAACAGGATTGTAATCCAAACTGACTCAATGTATGTTTGCTCATGATTTAACAGGGAGAAAGTAGCATAATGGCAAGAACAACACCTACTATAGGATATCATGGAGGTAGCTCAAGAGTTTGAAGAACTACAGTTAGTTTTTGTTTACCGAGAACATAATGGAGTGGCAGATACCCTTGCTAAATTTGCCAGTTCACCGGATTTTGCACAAAACTTATATCCAACTGTTATAAACTTAGGAATTGTTGTTAAGGTTTGGGACTTTTGCCCACGGTCAGTATCAAGTGTTTCTTTTGACTGTTCGAACTCGACAGGTTGTGGCTGCTAATGAGACAAATGGTGTAAACTGTTTAACTGGTTATTAATGCTATTTAGGCTTTAAAAAAAAAAAAAAGCACCAACTATTCTCCCAGTACAATCACTACTGAAGATTGCAGCAGAAATCATTTTTATTTAGCAAACACGCAAATGTGATTGTATTACACTTGCCATCTGATGGGAGAGTCTCCTTAACAACAGAAAGAGATTATCCCATATAAAAATCTTGCCAATCCAAGGAAGAAACAACGCTACTAGTCTTCCTGTACACCGAGAATCCAATCCTTTACAAAGCAGCTTAACTCTCATCTAACGGTTATCTTTGACGTCGACCCCTAGCTCGAATTAAATAGATGCGACCATGTACCCATCTTCTACCTGGTCCTGTGATAGATTTCTGCACAAACATAAACAAATAAAATCAACACCAGTTGATCACATATCAAGACTTCAGAGTCGAAAGGCGTACATAATTTTTTCTTTTCCTTGAGAAAAAGAAAAAGGAAATTATGTCCAAGAACTAAATTCACTGAAATAGGGACGGATTCTTGTTAGGCAGAAAGATGGACAATAAGTCAATAATCAAGGATCTAAAGATACCAATCTTCACAATGCAATTTGATGCATGCTCAAGTACCTCAGCTTTGGTGCGAAACTCCAAGGAGCTCTCACATACATGACATTGCACTCTATGTGGCGACTGATTGGATAGATCTGAGCTGACGAACGCGAAAACCTGGAGAAGTAAAATTAGTCCTCAAACCCACTTGACCAAGTAACCAACTTCAGAAACGCAGAGTTGTCTTTAACACTAACCTCTTCACCACAATTTGGACAGGCACCTTTTAGTGCTACTAAATCGTTCTTCCACAGTCCTTTCAAGGCTCCAACTAGAAGGGAAAAAAGTTAAAAGTAGTTTAGGTTGGATATGATAATACAGTAAACAAAATATAATAACACAATATGTTTAACACAATATATTATTCTGTCCGTGACAATAACTTCAAATAAAGTGGGCAGACTGCTGACCAACTTGTTCATCGCTTTGCTGAGACCAGAGACTCTTAGCAAGACATAAGACCACAGGACGCGATGAGCAAGAAACTCAGGTTATCCACAACTGAGTGTCTCCTCGAGGGCAAATGTCTTAGTTTCTATAGAAAGTATAATTGTTTTGTTCTGTAGAATCTTCCAATTAAAATATCCCTTGTAGAGTCAAATATGATTAGAACCATATTCCTGGCTGCTGAATGTTGGTTCATTAGTAAATCAATATTCACAAATAAGCTTGATCAAATGTTAAACCTCCGTAGTACTTGAAGAATCCACCCAACAAGTCAGATATCATAAAGCATTCTTTTGACCTACTCAGGTGGTGGGCAGGGTAATAAATTACTTTTTTTTTTAAGAGCCAAGGCTTAGATTTTTTTTTTTATTAATAAGAGACGGTACAAAACATGGGGTATATAGGAACCCGTGAGTACAAGGAGATAACAAAAGCATACACCAAACAGACCACCAAAGCAAAAGGTAAAACCACATTTAATAAGAGAAAGGACAAAACACGGGGGTATATAGGAACCCGTGGGTAGGGTAATAAATCTTTCAAGCTACTAGCATAGAACTATTTCCATAATTCAAAGAACAAGAAGCGAACATTCACTTGTGAGAAAGGAGTCGGCATATCTTACTCAAAGTCCTTACTCTTTAGAAACCAAGGGCTCATTCTTTTCTTATTTTATTTTTATTTTTTTGTTAAACTTGTTGAGTTTTATTACAGGAAATTTTATTAGACGAACTCATATTAGAAAAGATGATTGAAAATAAAGAACAAGCTGCAGGATATATCGAAGAAACTATTTATTTAGAAAGAATTAGTCTTCATCTCCAGTTAAGCTAATATATTCTATCTATATTCTGTTTATGCTAATTGATTCATTTTAATTTTATTGCTTCAGATTGTATTAATTGATTAATTCCAGAGTCAATTTAAGAACGTTTTCCTTTTAAATTTCTCCCCTCTAAATTTTCCCGGGATATCGGATTCGGATGATATCTCAGAACTTCCAAACATGGTTCAGCCAAATGAAGCAGCAGCATCATAAAGTCTATGTATGAAAAAGATGGATCATAGTAGGACAGAAATTGCTTATCTTTAGGAAATTAATATCACAGGACAGAAATTTAAGGACAAACAAAAATGGAACTGAGATTTTCAAAATGAAAGTAGCATATTTCATAAGGAAAAAAATCGCTAGACTAGTTTCTGGAAATAGAGGATGCGAACATTGCAGAATCATACCAGATGCTGCTGCAATTGGAAAGCCAACCATGGAACCAAACAGCATGAAGAGCATGCCATTAAGTGTGCCAAGAAACTCCAGAGAAGAAACTTGATAACTATATGAAATTCCAGAACCAAATGCATCTTGATAGGCCCGAGATATTGTGTATATTATAGGGACAAAACAGGCTGAAGATCCAAAACACAGAATCAAGAGCCAAACGCTTGCTAGTGCCAAAACCTGTGAACGGTCTTCCTGCCCTACAGACAAGTTATTTCATTTTCAAATGCAGTATAAGGTCTGACACACTACTACAGAGAACAAAATAGTCCGAGAGTAGAAAATAATTACTGAGTACATTATATATAATATCATAGTTCGGAGATGATTGCATTGTTTCCGTAGTATTAACTCATAGTCCTTACATTCTCAACTTGAGAAAGCCGTCTGGGGCTTTATGACAAGAAGACCGAAAATCTTAGTACTGCCTAGATAACTAGGAAATCCAGGAGAGAGCGTAACATCAAGGGCTCAGTAGTTCCTGATGCTAAGTGTTACTTCAAGCTGTAATATAAATATAGTTTTTTTTTTTGTGTGTGTTTTGCATGCTCTATCACCCAAAAGAATAAGCCACTTGATAACCTAGCTGATTTTGAAGTAAATAGAATATAAAAACATGTAAGCTAAGGTAGCTTATCTTTTCATAATCTCATTTAACCTTAAAGCGCATGCTATATACTACCAACTCTATTGACATCAGCTAACTTATCATTTACGAGCAAAATTATCAGTCTGACTTATCAACAACTAGCTCAATAGAGCTAACAGCTGGAGTATGCTAAATAAATTATCAAAAGACGGATCTAAGTTATCAATAAAATCATCAATGTTATTACTCAATAGAGCTAACAGCTGGCGCGTATTGCTATGTTTATAGCTATATTTGCTAAGAAAAACGAAATGACAGTAGAGTATTTGAGAGTAGTATTTGAGCAATCACATTGACACAAGTAAGAAAGCCAAGAAAGAAAGAATTACCTGAGCATCTGCATAAGTAGATTGTCGTTTGAGACTGCATCTCGGATACTTGACCACATATTTCGATCCGTACCACCGCAGTTTCAACTGTCAAAATCGATTTTCCTCCATCACCAAAAAATCCACAGAAATGATTTAAAAAAAAAAAAAAAAAAAAAAAGAGTACCTCGACTCTATCAAACATGTCATCCACAATCAACGGCTGTCCGCTATAATAAGCTTCTCGAGCCTTCACAGAAATCAAGTGATTGAGAAACACAGTTCAGAGTAAATTAGTGTTCGTGATATAATTTCATCTCAACTAAAAGCTCAAACTTGTAGAGAGTTTCGGAATCTAGCATTTGTGCCCGGTTTCAACCTCCGGGAAGGTAGAAATTTAATATGGGTCTCCGTGATATTCGAACCCACATATTCGAACCAGGTTGGGCGTTAGCCAAAAGCTCGAACTTGTAAAAATTGTTGAGAGTTGTGGAATCTAGTCATTTATATTAATTTGGAATAATGAATATGAAAAAGCTTACTTGACGATAGAGAGCCTCTAGGGTTTCCTGACTTGCGGTTTCGAGAGGTCCAACGAAAAGGCATGAAGGTGGTTCACGGCGGGCATCGGAAGTGGGTGCGCCGTAACTAGAAGCGGAGATACGGAGGGAGAGAGGTTGTCTGGTTCTAGGGAAGAGGTCGGAGGAGGAACCGACCAACTGAGAAGAAGGAGGAGGAGCAGAATGGCTGCAAGTGCCGGCCATGTACTATACTCTCTCTATACTAGAGAGATGTTGATGATTGATTGATGATATCTGGTTAATGGAGTACTATACTATTCTATTATTCGATTGGAGGATTAGGATTGTGGCTAGGAAGACGAAGACATTACTTAAAATGACACATATAACCTTTTTCTCTTCATATATCAAATCTATTTAAAAGAGTACTAGTTATAGTGAAAAAATATATGCTTCTTAAGAGTAGCGACTCTCAATCCCGTGCCATTGCACAACTTTATAGCAAATAGAATATTCCTCAAAAGTGTATGATCTTATATTCGATCTTTAGCACGATCTATGATAAGGCACACAATCAAGTCTTTTAAACGGGTCGAGTTCTACCAAACCCGTTCCGAACCTGCACATACCCATTTAAATAAAGGTGTCCCACTCGATCGAGTATATACCTCACCCATTCCATACCAGGAAACCATGATCCAACTCGACCTAACTCGGTAAAACACAACCCTCTTGTAGTGTAATAATAAACTTTTATAAGGGTGGGTTCTTAAACAAAAATTGATTTTTTTTTTTACGATAAATGTGAACGGTTAAACCACCCTCACCCCTAAAAAATCACTCGACATGTGAAAATCTATATTTATAAAATAAAAATACTTTCTTGGGGGCACAAATAAAATCACCGAAACATGTAATACAAATGATGTTAGTGACTCTCCCAAAATAAATTTCACCATAGGATGTGATTATCCACCCGATTAATTGTTATTTATACTTTTGCATTTTATTTTGATTCGTGTTGAATGTGTTCATTTTCTAAACACGCACATGTTGATAATTAACAATTATTGGATGGGTACAGGTTGAGGACCCGTTTGATATTTACGGGGTTCCAACCTATCGTGTTTTAAAATGTTTTGAATCTGGATGGACCCTAACCCATTTAAAAGCTTATTCCAATCCAGTAGCAGTATCATCTATCATATTTATGTTATTCATATTTAAGCACTTAACACAATTATCGTGCATTTGTAACATATCATATTGATTGTTCTCATCTACTATGTCATTGGGTGCAACAACATCTTGGGGATGCAAATATTGTGCGTCGATAATATAATTAGTCACACATGATCAATTAACGTTATTATAAATTATGTTGCAAAATTATGTGGGAGCATATAATATAATAAAATGAAATGTACAATAGACAAATGCATAAAACTTACCCGAACATATGTCTGTCTTTTAGGTCCCCAATTAACTCATAACTTTAATCTGGAATACTGAACATATTATATATGGCCCATCTTAAGCTCTTAAGCCAAGGCTCTCGACATGCCTCGTGATATAAATTTTACAATGTGTTAGAACTCATGATCCAAAGGTATCACCATTTCATACGAAGTCATACTACAGTTTGGAAAAATCAAAAGAAGTATTTATAATGACAGTGAACACTATTATATACTCTTATATCATATTTAAAACAAAATGTTATTTCATAACTTGTATAATGCTGCTTTATACACCGTTGTTGTCATAGCATATGTATCGTTCTATTTGTTGCATCAATAGTTTAACAGTAGTCTCAATGGGTCGGGTCTAGATCCCATGACCCTACTTATACCATTTATATTATCCTTTTAAAGTAAGAGAGAGAGAGAGAGAGTAAATAAAGTAGAAGATATATTTTCCATTTAAGGTAGGGAAAGTTGAAATCGGAACGTCCCAAACTGAAATGTGAGAAGTTGAACCCGGAACGAAGGGAGTATAAAGTTTTGCGTGTATAAATATGGATGGTCTAGCCCCCCCCCCCCAAAAAAAAACTTTTTTTTTTCCTTTGTATTTCACTAAAATGATCATTTGCATATTTCGGTAGAAATTTTTTTAGCTGGTCATGGGTCCCCATATTTTTTTTTCCACTAATATTATTTTTTACATGTTTTGGTGAAAACAAATATTTGGGGACCCCAAAAAATTATTATTTGAACTAACATAAACTATGCGGGTTGACCAATGTAGTGTTCGGGACTTGTTACATCGTTACGTCGCATGTTGTGGTAGATACCCCGACCCAGACATAATGATTTCTCTCTCTTATATTTCACACTTTCTCCATTCATTATCATTTCTCTCTCCACCAACAAATAATAAATTATTGGCCGTCTTAAAAATAACAACGAAAATATTGTGGCTTATTTTAATGGGACGGAGGAAGTACCATTTATAACACCCATTCCCAAGTGGGTCAGGCCCAATACTGTTACTCCTAATCTGCACTTCCCATGATATGTTGGCCACACAAAACAAAACGTACACCTCCTTTCCCGCTCACCCCAATGCCATTCGTGCACGCAAAAATAAACTTCTTATATAGTGGATCACCTACGGTATAAGATTGCTATAGAGCATGCACGCCTAACTATGGGCCGGGTCCTTCTAGGTGGATTCCTGAGAATTAAGGGTACACCTTTATGATATAAGTAAGCATTCTCAATACTTTAAACTCTCCGAAACTTTATGGTGTTACAACTATCAAAACTGAATGGGGACATGGTCTCTTGTGATTGGATCATCATCATCATAATGAAAAGCTTTTTATCTGCATTAATTTCACATATGAAATTTGCCTCGATGATATGTTTTTAAGAAATTAGTAATTATGGGTCTTATTTCATTCACAACTCGAGAGTCTGATCAATGTTTGCATCATCATGATCATACATCGATCGAACCTTGAGCATTCAACACCTATTGTGAAGCTATTTTCGAGAAAATTTTCAACACCATCCATCTTTGTAATGATATCCCTACTCAAGTACAGGACAAATTCATCGGACATCTTCGGCATAACAAATTGATTATTAATCTCATCAACTACATCATTAGTCGACGCAATGAGAAATATTTTGAGTCAAGTGATGGATCAGTTAAATTCTCCAATAACTGAATATTTTAGAAAAATTGCTACAAATGCCTGATGGAGTCGATTTTGACCATAAATTGGAATGAGAAAGTGTAGGTGCGGCAAATGTTATATCCCTTCTCCCTGAACATAACTTTTTAATATTGATCTTCTTAAATTAATTTTAGCCAAAAATATTTCCTTGATTACCATGCGACAATAACAAACCAAATTTATCTACTCAATAGTGTGATTATAAAATATAGTGACTTAAATTATCAACTACACTAATTTTTCGAAAATTATAGAATTTGAAAATAAGATTCATTTATAAAGTAGTTAAATTTAAGTATATAGTAATTAAAAGGGACTGACAAATATTAGTATTAGAAATATTAAAAGTTTTTATTAAAAATATTGGTGAATTGAATTTTTTTATGTTTAATTATAGTTACAGTTACAATAAGAAATAATAGAAGTTTTTATTAAAAATATCGGTGAATTGAAGGTTTATTTATAAAACATTATTAGTATTATTTAAAACATTATATTTATACTTGAAAACATCAGTCATCCTCAGGTTTCTTCATATGAGTAATTAATAATAATATTTTGAGAATTTTTTTTTTTTTTTGTAGGAAAATGCTAATTGGAACTCTATAAGTATCTAATAGCTTCACAATGTTTGTTAATGATAGCAAAACCTGTATGAAATTTAAACATCAAAATTATTTTTTTAGGTCCGATTTAATTATATTGCATTTATTAATTAAGATATTTGTGTTGGTTTCAATATTCTTTCAATGATTGAGAATGGTAACTGAAAAAATACCCTTGAGAATTGCAACATTCCAAAACCAATACTCCATACGTTTGAACTGAACGTGTCCTACAATAAGATTTTATGACTTTACCCAATTCATCATGCTATCATCAAGATGGAATAATTTGGACTAATCAAAATAAAAGAATTTGACAACCAAGCAAATGAATTGATCAATCACATAATATGAATTTGCCAAGTAATTAAATGAGATGGATAGTCTAAAATGACTTCAAATCTTTTTTGCTTAATGTATCATATAGATTGAATAGATTGGACCATTTAGAGAAAAGAGTGAAGAAAAAGATTATCTGGAGAAAATATCTCAACTGGACTCTTGAAGGTGAGGATAAGCAGGGAAAGAAGATCTGGACTTGATCGTTGACAATGTTATACATACAAGATCAAGGACAGAAACAAGAAATGAGATTAGAAGCATTCTTAGCATATTATTGATATTTCTTCTAGTCTTGATACTCGATAGTTTGCTAGTATTTGCTGCTATTGTTGGATCGGGTGTGTGATCTCGGTCATCTAGGTCCGTCTAGATCAGTAGCAATAGAATAGGTGAAACTATTATGGTGATTAGTTTTGGCACTTCAAGCTTTCATCTTGTGAAAGTCTTGAACCTAGTTTTTGTAAATCCTCTTTGAAATAGTGGATATTTTGCCTATGGCTCAACATGTATATCTATATACTTGCTAGAAATTATTATGTCTTGCAATTTTAATTTTCGCTGCATTCTGATTATTTTGTTTACCTGTTCGTCAATCACTGTTACATCAATAGTTATATCAACATTGATATAAACTGTTGTGTAGATACAGTTTAGTACAAGTCCAGGTCCTTACGTTCTTTCATAAAGAAAACTAATTGACCCAATGTATCTTATCCCTATGCCATCTCCCCACCAAAATCTCGAAATAATAGACTCCAGTTCATGGAGAAGATACTTTGGAAGTTTGAAACAACTCATCACATAAGTAGGATATATTGAGGTACTGATTTAATAAGTACCACTTTCCCAGCTTTAGACAGCAAACGTCCCCCCAAAACCCTGAGCATTATTCCAGATTCTATCTCTTAGCCAACTAAAGACCTCCTTTTTCGACCTACCCATCTCCGTAGGGAGTCCAAGATATTTTTCATGTTTGACCACAACCCGAACAGGTAAAGAGTCTCTTATTTCAGCAATCCTATCCCTGAGAGTATTTCGACTAAAACTACCGTAGATTTTTCTAAGTTGATTTCATGTCCCGACGAGAAGGAATATCTATGAAGTATTTCAGAAATAGCTTAGGAAGCATCCACACTAGATGGAAAAAAGAGTAATGTATCATCTACAAAGAGTAAATGGGATACTTGCGGTGCTGTTGGGGTACCCCCCCCCCCCCTCGGGCGGCAAATCCCTCTATTCTCCGCATATCGTATAAGAGCACTAAATGCCTCCGCCACAGAACAGAAATAAATGAGCTGAGAGGGGATCTCCCTGATGGATCCCCCCCCCCCCCCCCCAATGCTGGATTGGGTCAAGGGGTTCACCAATTAGTAAAACAGAGTAATGAACTGATGTGACAATGGAATGTGCGATATTGCATGCTTTTAGACCCTCGTATTTTGCCTTAGATTCAATATTTGTATAGTTTTATGGTCAATTACTAACTTCGTGTGTATTTTGTAGGTCATGATCGCGTTATTGAGGAATTGCACGATTTCAGACGCTAAAACGACATAATTGTGCGAAATCGAAAAAGTTAAGCAAAAACGCTGGATTGGCCGTTGCACGGAGTTTGAGGAGTCAAAACATGTCATGCGACCAACCAATGCGAAGATAATTGAAGATGCAACAACATTGTAGAAGACCACAGGGTCTTTTCAAGTAAACGAAGTTACGGAGCCCGAAATTGAAGAACAAAAAAGAACAGACAGAACCTGCATAAAATCGCACTATGTGGCCGACTGTGGACTGCAGAAGCCTCTCTGTGGCCCACTGTCGACCGCAGTGGAGTGTCTGAATGGTCCTAGGCCTTTTTCCTGGCTTGTAAGGCTAGAGTCCGCCTTTCTAAACCTTCATTATTGAAGAATGACGGCCAAAGCACGAAAATTCAAGTATAAATAAGACCTCAGAGGTCTCATATTCTACACCGGTCTTAAAACAGCTCTCCTAAGAGAGAACTAGTCCAGGGGGAAGTGAAACCCTAAAACCGCTGGCTGTCAAGCACCCAGAAGGAAGAAACCCTAGAAGCAGCACGAAGACATCAGAGACTAAGCTGCTTCTTCTTCTTTCTTTCTTACTGTTCTTTTCAAATTTTTTATCAGTAGTATTACTATGAGTAGCTAACTTTCTCTTGTAAAGGTGAACCGCCGTAACTTTGCTTTTGCTACTTCTTTATATACCGTGTTATATTAATGGAATATTTATTAGACGTAAATCGTGGTTATTCAACTCTATACATCCTTCGTGGTGTAATGTTCTGCTGAGTGACACAGTAGTTTCATTGAACTGAGTAAGGGTACTCGTGCCGATTGCGCCTGCTGCACCATAGTATTATGCCCTGCCGTCATTAGAGGTAATCGCGTAGGATTTTAATTAGGAAGTTAGGAGTAGCATAGCAAAGGGAGGTCGAGGATCCTTTACACCTTCCCATCATCGATTTCATCTCATCAAATTAGGGTTTACTGTGATTCAATCAATTTGTCTGCAATCATTCCGTTTACTTTCTGCATACAATTTACATACGTTATTTGCTTGTTCCTATGCTAAGTGTCCATGGAGAACAACATCTCAAGTCAGCTTTCCACTATAAACTGTGGATTTGAGGGGTTTCAACTTATAAATTTAATCTTGATTGTATTTATGGATTACAGGTTCTATAACGAAAATCAAATCTCTGAGTGCACATCAAAATTTTGCGCCGTTGTCGGGGACACTTGACCGCTCAAGCAAGTTTCGATCGTCCAAGATAAGTTGAAACCTTTCTTTCGCTTTTAATTTACGCGCTGTCTTTTAATTCGTATAGCATAAACCTAATTTTTTTTTTTAAATATATCATGTGGGAATCGATCTCCACAGCAAAAAACTCAAAAATATTTTCTTTCCCGTATTAGTTTGTTTTCTTATTAAAAAATTCAAAAACACGTAACTTTAGATTTCTGTTTATTATCTTTCTAGTATTTTCTATTCTTATCTACAAAGGTTCATCTGTTAGTCTTTATGCAAGGCAGGATTAGCGCGGGAACACCAGTAGTACCGTTTAAAGACGATAGATAAGCTTGAAAGGTGAAAATTGCCTACTACCATCATGGAGTCATCCAGCAACATGAGTGGAGAGGAAAATAACAACGACAATCCATCTGGGAATGTCGTAACTTCTGAATTTGAGCAACTGCTTAAGATTCGACTGGATATCCAAGCTAAGAGAGAAGAGTTGGAACAGGAGAGGCTAAGGATAGCTGAGGAAAGATTAAGGTTAGATGAGAACCGAAGAAGGGATAACTATGCAAGGGTAGAAATGTTGGACGAAGACGACAGACCCATGCGCGACTATGTTATGCCAAGGCTTACACCGCATACCTCGAGCATCTATCTGGAAAGGATCGTAAGAGAATATGATCTGAAAGGAACTCATCTGAACCAACTACCACACTTCTACGGGAACCCAACTGAGGACCCGATGCACTTTATGAGGAAATTCTAATCAATAGTTGGAGGTATACCATTGAACGGGCTCATGGAATGTCAAGTTAGAAGAAGGGTTTTCCCTAGCTGCCTTAAGGACAAGGCAAAGAACTGGCTCTATCATACAAGCACTCATCAATGGAGCATGTCAAGGAAACCTGCTAGACGCACCCTCGAGAAGGATTTGGGAGGTGTGCGAGAACCTTAGTGAGAACTCTATGCAGAAAGGACGAGGAAGAAGTGTGGCTACTAAGGAGGTTAGAGCAATCGAGGAAACTCCTTGGAAACAGACTAACATGAGAATTGAAGACATAGAGATGAGGATGGGAAGGAAGGAAGTTGTGAATGAAGAACCGGAGGAACCGACATAACTTGAAGAGGCACACTACGTGCAAGAGTCAAGGAAATGGAGACTGAGAAACCAACCGGTAAACAGCTTTATCCCCCAACACCCTCTCTTATCATACCGTACTGGACCTAGCTTGAACCCACCCGAAATACCACCTGGACTGCCCACCATGGCACCTGTTCCCGCACCACCACCAAAGCTGTCGAAAAACTTGCTCAAACCATCCTCCATGGAAGAAAAGATAGATACTATAATGAAGGAGATGGGAGATATCGGGAAATTTGTGAAGCAGCAAGGTGAGTTTACCGCAAGGAGCAATTCATTTATCGCCAAGGCTGAGGATAACTTCAGAAGAACCGACAACACCTTGAGAGGAATGGAACCGAAGATTGGTCAAATCGCCAAGGAAGTAGGAGATCTGCAACAGAATAAAGACAAGCTGTCGGGTCACACCGAGAAAGCCATGATGATTGTTGAAGCTGTCAAGGTAACATGAATTGGAGGAGAAAATCGCACTGCATCTGAACGACGGAACCCCGAAGGGACGCAAGGTAAAAACCTCAAACCTTCTCCTACAGCATTTGGGTGTGACATAAACTCTCCTACTAAAGAAGAAAGGGTTAAACCAATCTTACCAATCTAACCCCGGAGCTTTCAACATAAATGTTGTCATCAAAGGGAAAACAGCCACAAGAACCCTGGTTCTAGGAGCCAGCATTAATATGATGCCACTCGTCGTCTACAAGAAACTCAACTTTGCAGGAATGGTGGAAGCAAGAACCGGCATACTGGTCGTCGATGGCTCTACTACAACCGCCTGTGGCAAGATACATAATGTGATTACTAAACTGGAGGGGCTCGATATTCTTGTGGATAATCTCATCGTGGATTATCAAGACCTGGATAATGATACCATGCTCCTGGGAAGACCGCTTATGGCCACCACCAAGACCATTATCAACATGGCGAGAAGGGAGATTTCGATGAATATATCGAATCACCGGATAGTAATGGGGATTCCGAGCGAGACTTTGGAGGAAGCAAAGGCAGCAAGGATCAATTTCACCATAGGAGACTGATGGATGGACACTGAAGAAGAATTGGTGGTTCCTTTGGAAGAATTTCTAGCACCGATGAATCTGTTCAAGAAATTCTGGGAGACAGAAGAGGAATCAAACGGAAATACTCTTCCAGTTGAATCTTGAGCAGTTGCTCAAGGTCAGAAGTTGCGACATTCCCAAATGGATTGTCGTTGTTGTTTTCCTCTCCACTCATGTTGCTAGATGACTCCATGATGGTAGTAGACAATTTTCGCCTTTCAAGCCTATCTATGTCGTCTTTTAACGGTACTATTGGTGTTCCCGCGCTTCTCCTACATTGCATAAAGACTAACAGACAAACCTTTGCAGATATGGATAGATAATACTAGAAAGATAATAAACAGAAATCTAAAATTATGTGTTTTTGGATTTTTTAATAAGAAAACAAACTAATACGGAAAAGAAAATATTTTTGGGTTTTTTTCTGTGGAGGTCGATTCCCACAGGTTTTATATAATTTTTTATTGGGTTTATGCTGTACGAATTAAAAGACAGTGCATAAAGTAAAGCGAAAAAAAGAATTCAACTTATCTTTGATGATCGAAACTTGCTTGAGCGGTCAAGTGTCCCCGGCAGCGGCGCCAAATTTTGATGTGCACTCAGAGATTTTGATTTTCGTTGTAGAGCCTGTAATCCCTAAATACAATCAAGATTAAATTTATAAGTCGGAAGTCCTCAAATCCACAGTTTATAGCGGAAAGCTGACTCGGGATGTCGTTCTCCACGGACACTTAGCATAGGAACAAGCAATTATCGTATATAAATTGTATGCAGAAAGTAAACAGAATGATTGCAGACAGATTGATGGAGTCGCAGTAAATCCTAATTTGATGAGATGAAATCGATGAGGGAAGGTGTAAAGGATCCTCAACCTCCCTCTGCTATGCTACTCCCAAATTCCTAGGTAAAATCCTACGCGATTACCTCTAACGACAGCAGGGCATAATACTATGGTGTAGGAAGCGCAGTCGGCACGAGTACCCCTATCCAGTTCAATGAAACTACTGTGTCACTCAGCAGAACATCACACCACGAAGGATGTTTTGACTCCTCGAACTCCGTGCAACGGCCAATCCGGCGTATTTGATTAACTTTCTCGATTTCGCACAATTATGTCGTACGTTTTAGTGCCTGCAATCGTGCAATTCCTCAATAACGCGATCATGACCTACAAAATACACATGGAGTTGGTAATTGACTATAAAACGATACAAATATTGAATCTAAGGCAAAAAACGATGGTCTAAAAAAGAATGCAATATCGCACATTTCATTGTCACATCAAATATTGATCAAACTACCGAGTTGTGAAATGGCACATAGCTCATAGTTACTAATTTTGGAAGCATATTATTGAGGCAAATATAATATCTGTAATCAACACAGCCAAAAAAAATTTCATTCTAATTATGTTGTTGAGCCCATCCGACAAGACGAAGTTCCCTATCGATTTTGATAGAAGATAGTTCCCCATATCGTCTATTTTGATATGACCATTAACAAGAGTCATGGGCAATCTCTCTCACACGTCAACCTCTACCTCCCTCACCCGTATTCAACCATTATCAGTTATATAATGCTCTCTCTAGAGTTATCAGGAGAAAGGGATTGAATGTATTAATTTGTGCGAATGGTAGAACATATGATACGATATATTCCTTAACTTTGACATGTTATTATACAATATATTCATTTCTTATTTTAAATTTGGTTTGCATTCCCCGTATTAACCAGTTAAAGTATAATAATAAGTCTTAAATGGCGAGTGAACTCGCGCGTGGAGAAACTCACGAGTCCAGCCTTCTTCGTCGCCGTCTCACTCCTCCATTACGGATCTTGAAATTCCTTCTCCACTCTTCTTCTTCTTCTTCATCTCAGCTTCTTACCTCACTCCTCCATTACGGCTCTTCGAATTCCATCTCCTTCTTCATCTCGACTTGTAACCTTTTCATTCCAGCTTTCGAAATCTTTCCTGCTTTCGGCGTGTAACCTTTTCATTACCTAAATTATGAAAGTAATAACTAACTATAGTTCGTTAATGAGAAGATGAAATAATTCAGCAACAACGTTGGATCGGGGTGTTTTGCGTAAATGATAATTTAAATCTATGGGTCGAAACTGTGAAGCTTAAACATGAGCTGCTCCATAATTGCGAAGATGAAGTATGATAGGGCCATTTTGTTGTTTTACTTGAGAGTTGAGTAGGGAAGATTGAGTGTGGGCGATTCATGAAGATAAGAAGGCTACCGCAAATGTTGTGACCGTTGCAGCTACAGCTGTAATGGACTAAATGTGTGAGCTGGATTAGCTTGATATCTATTGAAGGAAGCATTGGTGTTATGAAGACACTGAAGAATGAATGAAGCTAAAGACTGGTGTTATCAGGATACTTAATGTGTTGTGCTTGGTGTTGCGGATACACTGGAGGAGACACGGATAACACAATAAGTGATGACAAAGGTATGCTGACGTGTTATAATCTGATTGGCTCTGGTGACTTGGAGGGAGAGTTAGTTAGTTGCTTAACTAATTGACAGAGCTCGATTCCTTGTTCAATTTGGAAGCGGTTTCTTATTAGATTGGAGTATAAAAGCATGTTGTAACTATTTAGCTTTGATAGAGATTCATTCGTCATCATTGTATTTCGTTTCCTGTAGAGCAATTGTTCTCTGTTTTTCTGTAGAAGTAGTTAGGTGAAGCAGAGTAGCTAGAAAGCTTGAAACTCTTGCGGATTTCTCCTTGTAATCTGTTTCATTCTTATGATAGTGGAATCTGGTCAATCTCCGTGGATGTAGGTGAAAACCGAACCACATAAATCGATGTGTTGATTGTTTGATTGTTGATTATTATATGTATTGTTTGGTTTCGTAATCATCATCGATCGGAGTTAAATTGATTGAATTGTAGTGGTTAATCGTTACAAGATGCTGGGACCGATAGAGGATAGACATTTGGCAATTGTCCGGGTACAATCTCTTTCTTATCTGCCCTTAGGAATCTCTTGTTCATTTCTTCAAGCATGGACATTCTTTTTTTAAAGAGATATCTATTATGCTTTTCAATTCTTGTTACTGCTTGGTAGAGTGATACCTTAATTAATTCCTTCCTAAATATTGTAGATACTAGGTAGAGCAGTATGTATTAGGTACATCAGTTTACTCTTATGGATTAAAATTCAATTTAAATGTCGAAGGATTATATGCTATATAAACTTATACTTAGGCTCTGTTATTTTCAACTTAAAACTCATTCGATTCGATTCAGCCCATTCGATTCATTTCGTCTTCGCTTTAGCTCTCTTGATTCAAATTTTCTTGATTCGAATTTCTTAAGTTCATTAAATTCATATTATTATTATTATTATTATTATTATTATTATTAATATTTTATCATTTATTTACACAACCCATCTTTTGTACGAGGAAAATAAGAAAATTTATCCAATTGAGATATTTTCAACATTTTTCTTTCTTTCTTTTTAACACGACTTTTAGTAGATCAATAAAATAAAAAGTATAGTTACGATTCGAATTACCCTTCTTTTCTACCGTAAAAGTTGAGTTAAGATAAGAAACTATAGTAACCTGAGAGTACCATTCAAACTGGTTCACATACTTTGTACGTACATCTCTAACAAAAAATCGACATGTTCTTTTATTGAAAGATATTAGAACAATAGAAGTAAACTCAGAAGCATACGTTGAGTTTTTTCTCAAACTTAATAAATAAAAAACAAGTTATACCAAACTAAAGTCAAACCAAACTCTACAAGTCTTTCAAATGACTCCCAAAAACTCCAAAACAAGTTAAACCAAACTAAAGTCGAACCAAAACTCTACAAAGTTATGTTAGTCAAATATACTTAATTTATTTTTATAATATAATTTTATTATATTCTTTTGTCGTGTAATTTGAGTAATTACGACCAACGCCCGTAAAAAGTCTCCTTAATTTATTAATGGACCGGATGTAGTATTCATTATTATTAAAAATGGGACAAATGTAATTTTTCATTCGTTTGATTTGATTCGTTTGATTCTGCTTCGATTCAGCTTCCATTCGATTCGATTCCAAGATTCGATTTCAATTTGAAAAAACGAGCCTACTACAAATCGGTTTGCAAGATGGTAAAACTTTCACTTAACTAAATTTAGGTTTCGTTTCTTCAACCGAAAATTCATTCGATTCGATTCCATTCGATTCGATTCAGCTTGATTATATTTTATATTACAATTCGATTCGATAAGAATTTCAACAAGATAACAGAGCCTTACTCGTAATCGGTATCTTCGCTGACTGGGTCACGACACCAAACACTTCAATGGTGGGAAGGTTGCTGTGATTGTATTTGTTTACCATCATCTTTGTAAAATTATGGAAACAGGAGAAGTTGTTGATTGTTGAATGGTGTATATTGTAGCAGTACCGCTGGTTGAAGCTTGGAATGAACCAGGTACGTACTGCTCAGTTTTAATTTCCGCCCTCTTTTACTTGTGTTGGCTATTTAATTAGGGATCAGAACTAGTGCATTTTCTATTTAATTATTTGTAAGAGGCAGGAAGTCAATATCTTTGGAAACTGGCTTAATTGTTGAAATATGAAACTTCAAACAAATCTAACTCAACGAATTTGTTATAAAACTTCACAAAGAAAGAGACGTGTATTAGTGAGAGATGAGATACGGTCTCTAAATAATTTATTTAGATTTAACTCAGATCAAAAAACCATCCACGTTATTAATCAAAACACATACGTTCAACATCGCTGGTGTTAGAGAATAAATGTCTGAGAGTTAGTATTGGAATCACATATAACTGTACGCCTCTGTGTTTCTTCTTTATATCAGATAAATACACGTCAGATTATCTCATTATCACATCAGAATAAACCCTATTCTCTTCTTCTCTATTTCTCTCAACACGTTATCAGCACGATACCAGAACCTGAAACCGTCTGTCATAGCCCTTCGTATTTATCTCGATCTTCCATAAGAGCAAACGGACCTTATTCCTTACGAAATAAAAACGTCATTGGAATTCCTTGAGCAATCCTTACGATATCATGTTGAAAGTCCACTGTGGAAAAAGACACGAGCCAGCTTTCTTTAACAAATTGGTCGTACAGGAACATGTACCTGAGCATTGTCAACTCCAAGTTTCTCGATAAAGACATCTTCTCAGAATCGAAGGGTAGTATTTACTGGAGATAAGTATTATTTTGTTTATTCAATTCTTCATTTTTATTATATATTATCTGAAATATTGAATGAATCTACCATATTCCCTAAAGTGGATATGTGATAAAAAAAAACATCATAAACCGAAAGTGGTCAAGAATTGATGATTGAGGATTTATGAAATTCCAAAGAAGTATGGAATAACCAACCGGTGTTGTTGGAATATATCATGCACACCCATATTAAGAATGGTGGTGATACAAAGAAAGTGTGAAATAACCAACCGGCGTAGTTGGGATATATCAATGATCAAAATCACTTATGTTGTAAAATAACCAACCGGCGTAGTTGGATATATGAATGATCAAAATCACTTATGTTGTGGAATAACCAACCGGCGAAGTTGGGATATAAAAAATATTCAAATTATTTATGTTGTGAGACAATTACTATGATGATATGCTAGAAAAGCATAAACTATTTTCTATGCCTCGAATATGCTATACGGTAGCAATATTATGAAAGAAAAGGCATGCGTCATTGCGTGAGACAGATATGACATATACGAGGCAAACGAAGCCAAAATATGTTTGAATGATAGTGTTGGATGATATTGCATCAACACATCACATGACTACTTGTCAATGATAAAAGCTTGCATTGAGTAAGCTTGTCATATCTCGTGAGATATATATGATTACCAGCATGAAATTGGTAAATATTAATGGTGCCATGAACATTTGAGGGGAGCATTATATTGCAAATGCTCAAGTTTATATATACCCTCTATATATGGATTATGTCGAGAGAAGACATAACGAAAGTGTATGGCTTGATTTCATCATCATACAAGAGCTTGTACTCTAACGAAAACTGTGCTCAAGAACATATATTAGACTAAATTCCAAAAGGAATTGATATGATTAGTCTTGCCAAATATGAAAGGCACTTCGATTGTGTCCGAATGTCACATTATTGAAAGGCCAAATTCAAGTGATGTATTAGAGAGATCTCGATGTGACAAATTAGACCATCCGGGTATAACGTACCCGTTGTTGTGAAACATGAAGTTTCCATATAATTATGTGCTGAAAGATTTCTCATGTTGTAATTATTATTATGGCAAGACACAACATTGAGAGGAAGTATGATTACGGAGATCCTTAAATGAGTAAAAGTCACACTTTTAAAGTTGACAGTGATTGATATATAAGTGGCCGGAAACCCACAACTATAATCTCCAATTTGCGGGCAAATTTATTTTCAGCACAAGAAAATTCAACTGTGCAAATATATTGACTCCCTATCATATTGTTCTTTTTCGTATAGAACTAATGTGTGAAGCATACTAGATGGTTGTATGCATATATGATTATCTAAGCTGGACATTACTGTTTTGAGCCCTTATTACTAGTATGAACTAGTTTTTCCCAGCTTAGGGGAGGCAGAACATGAGGAAGCTGGTAAAAATAAATTCATAGAGCGAATTGATCCCCATATATTTGAAAGTTCAGTCTTGAACTAAAGATTCAGCTTCATGTTACTATATCAAGATATGTTCAAACATGAAACTTTATGATTTGAATGTTAACCCGCTATGACCCTATATTTTGAGGCATACAGAGTTGCATATTGGTTATAGACTGTCATGTGTTGACATTGAGATATCTTGCCAATTGTACTAATGATTCTCAGTGAAATACGGTTCCAATGATAAGTACAATATAAAAAGATTGGCAAGACCGAGCAGTTGGTACTCTTGAGGAGTAATGAATGCCATGGATGGCATAGATATCTGAATTAAAATATATGGCCAATATGAAAGGAAATGGTACCTACAAAGAATATTCAGATATCTAGATTGACTTGAAAATCTAGAAAAGAGATTTGATATACCGGTATACATGGAACCGAGAGAAATGAATAAGCATATGCGAAATCGATGGACATGTAAATGGGGATCTTACATGTGAGTCCATTCGATGACATGATGATGATGATGATGATGATGATGATGATAGAAAATGAGCTCATGGACTTGAGGTCCTTATAATCAAACGGATTGGCATATATACATATTGTATGATTTGAGAAAGTTCAATGAGGGGAGATATCATCTCCGGAACTGAGTCCTGAAAAGAGACTAAATGTATCATGTCAGCGAACATGGATTGAATAAGGAAAGTTCTTGAAGAACGTTCCATTTATGTAAACACTTGTGAAGAGTATTATTGGTTACACCGATGTTAGCTCAACAAGGAGTATTCTTAATATCCTTGAGATTTCACATGGTCCAGAAGTACCACAACCAGTTGAGCTATCAAGAGCTACATTGACCCTTACTATACCTCCTGAAGAAGGTACATGAATTAATGGCAGTCAAGCAACATTGACTACATTTGCGCATTCCAAGAGAAATGGTTGCACTCTTTTTCCCTTTCTAGGTTTTTATCCCAATGGGTTTTTCCTAGCGAGGTTTTTAACGAGGCAACATTATAAGCGCTTATATATCTCCATGATTGTGAAACTGTTTGGTAAAGATAAGAGTTATGGGCTTGTTGGATATCTTTACAATATTATGGAGTGATGTTATGGAACATTGAAACTATATGATGTTTCAAGTGTTTGGGAAAGTTCTTCCTGAAGAAGACAAGGCGTATATTACAGAAGTTCTCCGTCATTATCTATGAGAAGAAGATTACATGGAAGTACAACATATCTGGAGATTTGCTCAACCACATCACATCCGACATCATCATTTGGAAAGTTGGTTTGGAAGGTTGAAATTTGTTGAAGTTTGAAGAAGTACAATGATACATCAATCAGGGGAGATGGATACGCACTGCACTCTTTTTCCCTTGACTGAGTTTTTATCCCACTGGGTTTTTATTAGCAAGGTTTTTAATGAGGCAGTATTCCCACAGCGTATCAAGTATCAACGATCACCAACTCATGTTCATTTAAGGGGAGTGTTAGAGAATAAATGTCTGAAGTTAGTATTGAGTTAGAATCAAGTATAGCCCAATACATGGCCTCTGTAGTTTTCTTTATATTGTATAAATACATGCTTGTACTCTCTCATTATCACATCATAATAAACCCTATTCTCTTCTTCTCTATTTTCTCTCAACAGTTTTTTTCTTTTTACAACAATACTTATTTCGTTAACAACATAGACGTTTTGATTAAAAATATGGATGGTTTTATTGATAACATAGACTGTCTCTAGATAAGTTATCTATAGACCGTCTCTTATGAGACTTTATGCATTTTAGTTCATTTTTTATGTATATGTATATCATCCGATGCTTTTAGTAAAACCTTTAATGTCTTTTGTTATAATTGTAATGTTTGTGGGTCTCTTTTAGTCTCTCCATAAGAACTTCATAGAAGACTCATTCATAAAACTTTAGAATTATTTAAATTTCACACAGCAAACTCGCAAGTTTCTTAGGGAGTGATTGGTTTAGAACTAAAGTTCAGAAAACCGGGTTAAAAACACTTAAATTTTTACGAAACTCGAGGTTTTAGTAATTCTAGAAAATCTGTTCCCGCCATAAAGAAGGCTGTATAAAATGCTCTAGGGTTTGAAAGAACTTCTTCCCAAATCAGCTAATCCTCACTCTTCCGTACTAGGGTTTACAGAGAGAGGATTTCGGAAAACCGAAATTGTGAATTCAGCCTTCAACAATGGCTTTCTGGGGTCAGTTCCATCTATCTCAATCCACCTTTACATCTCTCTTTCTTTATTCTTCCCCCCCTTTTGTTTTCCAAGTTTGCATTTTTCAGTTTTTTCCATGTTTTTTCAGGTGTTGTGGTGAAACCCGGAAAGCCAATAACTCATTCCTGTGAGAAAGCTCATGGTAGACTCCGGATAACCCAGGTACTAATTTTCAGTTTTTTTTGGTTAGCTTATTTCTGTATCTCAAGAAGGTGAAAGCTTGGAGCTTTAGTTGATAATTTAAGTGCAAATTGTGAATTGGGTTTCTGTTCAATTAGGCAATGTTGGGAATAGGTGACGCTACCAAGAAAACTATAGTGCAGTGTAATGTGGGGAAAAGAATTCCTATGTTGATCTGCGCTTTGTTTCCGGACAAAAAGGAGTCCTGCCGTTTGGAGTTAGAGTTTGCCGAGGCTGATGATGTGGTTTTCTCGGTTATTGGTCCGCGAAGTGTTTACCTTACTGGTTATTATGTGGCTGAAAGCCGAATTTCTGGTCCTCAGAGTGATTCGTATCCTTTTTGCTTCTTCATTATGTGGCTGGAAGCCGCTATTCTAGTTTGTAATTGTCTAACTTTTATTTATATTACGTAGTTGTTTGGAATGGTTTCTTCCTTTACCCTGCTGTTATAGAGAATCATTCGGGGTGGATATTCAGTACTCACAGTCAGAAGGATCTAGTCAAAATTGTGAAGATGATGACTACGAGGACAGCTTCATAGATGATGGCGAGTTGGAAGTTTTGCCACCTACACCTATGTCGAGCAACCAATGTATGTTAGAATATTACACTGTTTTTTAATTTACCTGTGATTATTGCTATGATTGATCATTTCGGTTGGTTTCTTCTGATGTTTGACTCATAAGTGATTTATGTGGTTTTATTGAAGCAATGGACAGTTCTGATTCAGAGGACGGTAAGCAGAAGGCCAGAAAAACTAGTCGTAGACACCTAAGGAAGAAGAGTCAAGTGGTTGTATCAGATAATGAGTCTGATTCGCATGAAAATGACGATGAAGATGGATACCTTTTATCTGTTTTTAAAAATAAACCTTCTGAGAAGAAAACTACTTCAAAAGTGCAAGAAGCAAATGCTCAAGCAACTGCAGAAACCGGTCATAATGAGTCTGATTCACATGAAAATGACGATGAAGATGGATACCTTTTATCTGTTTTTAAAAATAAACCTTCTGAGAAGAAAACTACTTCAAAAGTGCAAGAAGCAAATGCTCAAGCAACTGCAGAAACCGGTGATAATGAGTCTGATTCACATGAAAATGACGATGAAGATGGATACCTTTTATCTGTTTTTAAAAATAAGACTTCTGTGAAGAACACTATGTCAAAGGCTCAAGAGAAAAAAGATCAAGAAATTGTAGAAAACGGAGATAATGCAAATGATAATGGTCATTGTGACAACAAAGTGAAAGGTGATGCTGGTCCTCACGTTGCCAGTGGCCAACATGAAAGGTAATGAGCTTGAAATTAATTTAGTTCATTCACTTCTTTTGATATGTGATAATGGTTTTACTTCATCTGCTGTTTCCCTTACTATATGTATATGTTCAGAGTTAGCCACGATCATATGCATACCCGTTATTATAGTTTCCAGCATTGCATGTAATTGAGTTGTTGGATATGTCATGTGCTTTTGATTGTTTTATTAACATAATATGTCATCATTTATTTCTTTCACGTACTCAGGGGAGCAGACTTGCTTCAGGATAACAAAGTGACGCGGGGTAAGAGTAAAAAGAAAAAATTTTCCAAGGAAGTGGAAACTTGCCAGGAAACCAGTGTTAGTAAGGATAAGGTCCCATCTGATGGTAACATTCAGGACAATGTGGAAGAACCTAACACCAATAACAAGAATGTTCCTACTAGCGACATGAACAGCCAAATTGATACGTGAGTAGTCTATTAACAAGTCAATTTTCTGCTTGATTGCTTTGATAAGCTATTCTCTCTCTGGCATATATCTAACTTCCATCAATTAATTTGCAACCTTATAAGTGGTAAACAAAAAAAGAAAAGGAAAGAGCGCTCCAAGCAAGAGGAGAAAACTTGTGAAGTTGACACTGACATGGGTCACAGTACTGTCAAAGAGGGTAAGGAGCCGGAAGTTAAGGCCTCTAATAATATGTAAGCTAGTTGTTTTTTTATCTGTTACATAAATTTCTTATAGGTGCAACGTTTTGGTGGTTGTAATTACACAGTCCCCAGTCTTTTGGTTGGCAGTTAATATCCAGTAGTACTGATCAGCTTTCATCTTGTATCACATTTGCAATCAGGGGCTCTAACAGTGGTCATAAATTAAAGAAGCGAAGGAAAGAATCTCAAGTTGAAGGAACATCGACTGATGGAATTGTCGAGACAAGTCATGTTCCATCATATGATAAACCCGAGCAAGCTTTATTGGATAAGGACAGCTCAATGGAGGATCATCCAGAAGCAAGTGGAGTATCTGTTGAACAAAAGACCAACAAGTTAGTACTGTCTTCTCCTTGGAATTTGTTGAGATTTTTTCCTTGAAGTACCCATTCTTGCAGAGCATATCAGTTATATCACAACAGAAATAACAAACAATGAGATAGGGTAGTTGGTGTTTTTTTGTGAATGAAACATAAAAAAACTGAAGTTGACTTGATGGTTCTCCGTCGACCACACTAATTTTCTTTTCTTTGATAACAAGGTAGATATAGATATTCAGGATTAAGGGTGGGGCCATTAGTATGGTATGAATGCTCAATGATTTTCAAACAATAAGAAGAGAAATTGAACAACGTAGCTGTAAGGAAGCCTCACCAGTAATGAATGATATTAGGATCAGAGAGCTCATACTGGAGCATGTTTTCTTGAATGACACACAGAACAAACCTTTTACAAATGCACTGGTAAAAACATGCTAATACGGCAATACCTTATAAAAGTTGAAGTAGTAGATTTGTGTTTCTAGACTCTTGAAAAAGTTCTAGCCTCCAACTATTTCAGCACTGCCAAAATAGACCTCCATGAGTCTTACCTTAAATGCTGAAAGTTTTTAACCAATCTAGTTGCTAATGGTTAAGACTATGGAAAAATAGGTTTTGACCTTCCATAGATCTTAAGGTCTTCAAATTCAATCTACGATCTGAGAGAAATTGAACAACGTAGCTGTAAGGAAGCCTCACCAGTAATGAATGATATTAGGATCAGAGAGCTCATACTGGAGCATGTTTTCTTGAATGACACACAGAACAAACCTTTTACAAATGCACTGGTAAAAACATGCTAATACGGCAATACCTTATAAAAGTTGAAGTGAAGATTTGTGTTTCTAGACTCTTGAAAAAGTTCTAGCCTCCAACTATTTCAGCACTGCCAAAATAGACCTCCATGAGTCTTACCTTAAATGCTGAAAGTTTTTAACCAATCTAGTTGCTAATGGTTAAGACTATGGAAAAACAGGTTTTGACCTTCCATAGATCTTAAGGTCTTCAAATTCAATCTACGATCTGTCCTCCCAGGTGTAGATAGTGTCTTGTAAAGAAACATCAGCAAAGGATTTCAGCTACAATTTCTGTAGTGTTATTTCGTGCAAGAATTTTACACTGGCAATACCATAAGCTTATTGGTTACTTTCAAATGACTAGTGAATCTGGGAAGAAAAATAAGAAAAGGTCGAAGAAGAAAACACAGGACGAGAATCATGTCACAGCTGAGATTCCAGCTAACAAGCGAACTTTATCAAATGGAGTGAGTATTGAAGTGTTAGCTAATGGACTGCCAGATGGAAAAGTAGCTGTGCCCGGAAAAAAGGTAAAAGCAGAGATATATTGATTTGTCTCGCTCAATTGGCACGTACGTTTCAAATCATAATTTAGGTATTGATTAGTTCAACATGTTCAAACTGAATCAGGTCAAAATTCAATACACAGCCATGGTAAAGGAAACTGGGCATATTTTTTACTCCAATGTGGGCAAAACTGCTTTAAAGTTCCATCTAGGTACAAATGTCATTCAAGGACTCAAGAAATCACACTTTCCAACCCTAATTGTTTGTTTTTGCTTACTTATAATCATTGTGGATTTCATTCAGGTGATAAAGAATTTTCTGACGAATGGAATGCTGGAATTGATGGTAGTTATCTGAATCTATAAAATATTCTTCATTTGTATACATACCATATCCTTTCACATTGAGGTTGTGTTTTCCATGCTTTGATCCGTAATCTGAAGTCTGAATGCATGATTTCAACAGGTATGCATGTCGGTGAAAAAAGGAGACTTGTTGTCCCTCCATTTTTGAGGTATGGGTTTCAATATATTAGATCTTGCTATATCTCTTTGTCTATTCATCAGTGATTGCTAACATACCTTTCAAAATTATTAGAACTTGGCATCGACTAGCCCTCTATATAAAACTTGGTGTTAATATATTTGTCCCTTCACAGTATCAAGAACCATGAAGAAAATGTTCCTCCGAACTCATGGCTCGTGTATGATGTTGTATTGGTTGGTATACATTGATAACCCACCAGTTCCGTTCTAGCTTTACGATTCCTTTCTTTCCAACTCCGGTGAAGTTGCAGAAGAAATGAGAACTAAAGCAGTGCTGAAGCATGAATTGGGGATTGAAGCCAAAGGTCCAGGTTAATTACAAATTGAAGGAGGCATATAGCCCTTCTTTATTTGGTTCCATTTATTAAGAAAATTTTGTTCATGTACAAGGAAGCAAGAATGCTTTTGAGTACTTATACTCTTGTTCTTAATGTTATGGGACCGACACTTTTTGGAAATGAGAGCTTTTACTGCATCAATCTTTTTATTTATTTTGTGCAGTCCTGCAAAACTTCATATTTTGTCATTTTTAACCTTTACACTCCTTGAGTTATTTAAGATATCAACCATTTCCGCAAATGCAAATACTGAAAACCATTTATAGAGCTCGAAAATGTGACGTCTTGTTTCATCAAACTTAAATCATCTATAAACTCTGATAGATTTAGACAAACACTTCCTCCCACAAGAAAAAAGGACTAGCGTAAACAAATCGCACTTGTGGTTGGCTCTTTCGCTTTTGTGAAGCCAAAACAGTTCTAGCTAGGTGGCTCCAGAAACTGATGCTTCATGGATATCCTACACATGCACAGACAGAAGGCTATACCAAGTCGTCACCTTTGGGTCATCGCTTCCCTGAATGGAAGTTCTCACCGATTTCATGGATACTGGAGTATTGCTTTCAAGATTCTTGTTCAGGCTTTGGATCATTTTTTATTGCTAAACTTGCAGTTTCATTCAAAACAATGTTACTGCAAGGTAAACCAAAAAACTTATCCTATGTCACATAATGGCTATCACAAAGTCTTTAAAGAAACGAGTATTAGTGAGAGACTTGAGAGACGGATTGATGTTCTTAAGTATATCTGTAATGTTTTAAACTATATCAGTAATGTTTTATTAATGAACATTTTATATCATAATGTATATCACTGATGTTCTTAATAAAACGTGTAATATTTTCGGCTATAACTGTAATATTTGTCCGTCTGTTTTAGTCTTTCTATAACACCGTCTCTCTAGAGACTTACTCGATGGGTATTCGATGTCTATAAAAATAACAGGGCAGGACAAATGGAATGAGGTTGGAAGAATTCATGTTAAGATCAGACCTTTCAGCTGCTCACCCATGGTTATGAAAGTCATGTTATGCGAAGCTAGAAACTCAGAGAAGCTCTTGAGGTCTTTCTCTTGGCAGAATTTATCGAGGCGTTGAAGGAAGTCATTGAACTGTACAGGTTCCTGGTAAAAATAAAATTTAGCAAGAATTAGGCGCATCTTTGCTTCACATTGATTCTTTACAAGAAATTTCACTTTTGAGTAAGAGCAGAACCTGCAAGAGGCAGGAAATAAATAATACCTGCTCCTTGATGCAATCTTGATGTGACGATAATTTAGAGTCTCATTATATCTTTCTAACGACATTTTGTTAGTCTTTATTTACATTTTTTAGTGTTTCTTTTATGTTTTTATGTGTTTTCGTTGTATTTTGCAGATTGTCGTGTTTTTAGGTGAAAATCGGAGTAAAAATGATGGTTTTAAAAATTTAGAGATGAATCTAGAACTTTGAAAATTGAGCAAAATGGCGAAAATGGAAATGGATTCGGAGTTCTAACGAAGATTTTAGAATCACTTAAGCGAGCGTGCGAGACGTGCGAAAAGTGAAACTTACGGAGAAGGCTAGCCATTTTGTCCATAACTTCCTCATACCATGTCCGATTGACCTGATTTTGACGGCCATGTGTAGATAATTGAAAGAGCTACAACTTTTGTTTTGGAAGCATAGTCAAATTAGGCCTACATCGTCCTTCGCAGTCAGACAAACCAGTCGCGACTGGATGGACATAGAGCTACAATGAGGCATGGACCAGAAACCAATCGGGAAAACCAGTCGCGACTAGTCGATATTTTGGCAATTTCTAGCTCGTTTTTCTTCGTTTGTTCTCCTTTAAATATATTTATTTCACCATAACTTCGAATATACTTTATTGTAAACCTTATTTTGGGTCTTAGAACCCTGGATACACCTTCAATATTTGGTTCTTGGCTTGCAATTAATTATTCGATTTCAAATTCACACATTTGAAGGTTAGGTTGCGAGTTCTATTATATATCTTTCTTCAAATTGACAACTTGTTGGATGTTTATAATTGGGGAAAATTACGTTTCTTACCCCTTAAAATTGGGCCAATTACAGATTAGTCCCTTATATTCAAACAATTACAAATACACCCAAAACCTGATTTTTGAGTTGATCAGAAATTAAATAAATGAAAAATAAAATTAGTTGGACTTGGTTGCAATTTACAATCTTCAATTTACTACACATTTGACTCTAACGTTTTATAAATTACAATAATGACTCAATATTATTGTAAATTAAACCCAATAAAATTTATTTTTCAAATTATACCCATTTTTTTTTTTTTTTTTGTTCTTCTTCCTTCTTCAAACAAGCTCTGTTCAGAGCTATTATATACAGCTCCGACGAGGAGCTGTCTCACCGGAGCTGTTAACAATCGAAGTTGTATATAATAGCTCTGATCAGAGCTTTTTTTGAAGAAGGAAGAAGAAGATGGAGGAGGGAGGAAGAAGAATAAGTTGACCGAGATTGGAGGTGGCGGAAGATGGTTGGTACTTAGATTTGAAGAAATGGAATTTTTGGGGTTTGTTTGTGAGAGTTAGAAACGTTTTTGGGTTTATTTTGCAATAAGAGTTAATTAATGAATTATACAATTATAAAGAAAATATAAAATGGGGGAAAAAGTTGACTTTTGGGCCTATCTGTAATTACAAATTTTTTTGTGTGTAAAAAATGGGTTGATCTGTAATAATTTGAATAGAAAGGACTAAAATGACAAGAGGCTATATTGTAGAAGTGGTATCTGTAATTTTACCTTATGATTGTTTGCTTTTTTTCCATCAATCTTATGTCTGATGTAAATTTTTGTGAGAACAACATTGTGTTACTTTCATGTGAAAATCTTTCATTACCTTCTTTGTATGCATCATTGAACTCTGTGTTATTGTTGGTTACTTAGTAGTACTAATGCATCTGACTTGTTGTTTGAGTGTTGGCCATGATTTGAGTCTTGTATCTTTTATTTTCTATGTTGTTTGATTAATTGTTTCTTATGTGTCTCGTAGCGAGAGTTTAGTTTAGAGAGATGTGGGTTAAAGAGTCATTCAAATAGTCTTAGATACTTTCTTACTAGTCAGTACCTTTTTGTCCTAGACCTCCGTAATTCGAGTTTTTTTACGAGAAGCTTCTTAAGGTAAGTATTCTTAAACCGTTTGCGAAAACCAAGGAAGTACATCTGCTTTATTGTGTTATATATACGTATTGTATTAAAAGTTTCCAACTTATACTCTTTCGAAAATTTGCATGCTTCCTTTAAAGCCTGTTTACTACACAAAGATTGATACACACACACACACCACCACCACCACCACCATCCGATACCATTGTATCAGATGGTGGTATAACGGAAGCTATTCTATGTGACATATCAAATGGATATGTTCTAATTAGTTGTAAGGAGAACAACGACATAATAATGTATATAACAAAAAAGACTGAATCTAAATTGGTCTAGAAAATACCTGAATCAGAAGAATTGATCAACTTTGATGAACTTTATATTGATTACAACAACTTGATCATAACCGATACAATGTTTGTAATTAAAACTGAAATTGAAATACAACTCAAACACTCTGAATACATATCTAAACAATGATTTTCTCTCAGGTTTTCTTCTCCCAATTTCTTGGTGTGTCCTTCTTTGTAGCTGATTGTAATCCTTTTATAGAGGAAATTTTGTACTGTGCGGACTTCAAATTTTCTTTTTCACATCCGGATAGCTATCCTTCTGAGAAAAGCAACATGCCCTTTGAGAAAAGTAGTTTGTCCTCTTCTGATTATTGATCCACCTTGTCCACTAATCTTGCACCTTTCTTTTCCTTGATTGAAAAACTTGTCGGCAACCTAACCCATTTAGTTTTATTACTTAATTAATTATCTTCAAGTAATAATCTTGTCATTTTTTATTTTTACCTCGTCTTATGGGAGTAAATATCCCATGACAGTCATCTTCATTATCTTGTTCAAAATTTATCGAGGAGCTTGAACCTTCATCTTCACTGGCTGTTCGTAAAATTGCTTTCATCTCATCCACGGAAGTTGCCTGTGCTAACTTTGTCTGGATTGTATTCTTCATCATTAAAAATTCTTCAGTTTGTTGGACTTTTCGGAGAAACTTTTGATAGATGTTTGCTAAACTTTGGATTTTGTCTATACCATTCTGATATGGCTCTCTACTCAAACTGACTGGTGTCCATTTTGTTCCACCATTTGACTTCAGCTTCTTTTGTTAGCCAGTATAAATTTGTATCCTCATCTAACCAAATCTTTTGTTGGATCCTTAAGATCCAACTCAAGCTGAACTCTTTGTAGAATTTGAGCATCAAAGGGTATTTATGCGTACTACTTTGTCTCTTGCAATTGTCTGAGAAGCTCTCAAACGACTCTTGAACTTTTTGTGGGAACATTTCTTGTAAGGGTCCAAAATCATGCCACCAGGCCAGCATAAAACCAGTTAGGGAGTTCTTCTGGTGGTGGAAGATTTTTCCCAATCAAGAAAAAATATGACATGGAGTTAACTGCATTTTGTCTGAAGAGGATTTTTGTCCAAGCTTGCATGTAATCAAAGTAGCTACAAGTGAGACGGGGTTTTATCTCCTTTAAGATATATGGATTTCCCCATTCAGCTAAACTGATCACATGGTTTATGAAAACTTTTCGATATCCAATGGCTGTTGAGGTGTTTGGGTGGTTTTTTGGAACTTTGTTTTGAATGTGGAGAGAGTTTGTATGAACCAGGATATCTTCATAATATTGTTGGGGTTTCTGGTAGTTCTCATAGATCCTGCAAAATTTGCTATCTAGAATAAACTGTGAGACAGTAACACCTTGTTCTTCGAGCTGTATTGGTAGGTTTTCTGGAATCCACTCATCTTTAATAACACAATCTTTTAAAAAATATCTCGTGTTCATGCAGGGACAATCTGGTAGGTCTTCTTTGTTTAGACTTTGAGATCCAGTTTGTGTCAGAGTCTGCTTGTAGGTAGGTAATTTGGCCAATTTTGAGTGTAGAGCTGGAAATTGTTCAGGAGTTGGAAATGGTGTTAATGCTATCTTTTGACTGCTAAGTGGTTGGAATTTGTTGGCAATTTGCAAAGGTGTTTGTTGTTTTGCTGGTGAGATGGTTTATAAGGGTTTTGGCGACAAAGATTTTTCAGGATTATTTTGTAAATATTGTCTTAAGTCTACCATAGGTTTCTTTCCAGACTTTGTGCTTGCCGTGGGTGACAGTGGTACTAGTCTTCTTTCTTCCATCCTTGGAGAAATTCTCTTGTCAAATAATCTGGAATACAATTGTTAGTACCCATTATGAATTCTATATCAAAATCAAAAATAGATAATATTGCTTGCCATCTAGCAAATATCTGTTTCGATGCCAAATTTTGTACATCTTTTGTTAAGACTTCTTTTGCAGCTTTACAATCAATTTTATGTAAAAACTTTTGATTTAACAAATCATCTTGGAATCTAGTAATGCACAAAACTATTGAGAGTATTTCTTTCTTAATAGTTGAATAATTTTGTTGTGCTCCTGATTTCCAAGTACCAGAATGATATCTAATAACTGTTTCTTTATTTTCAATAATTTGCTTAAGAATGCCTCCATATCCTAATTCTGATGCACCTGTTTGTACAATCTTAAGAGTATTAGGGTGGCATATGGTTAGGCACGGAAGAGTTTTGACTTTTGTTTTTATTTCTTTGACTATCTCAGTATGTTTGCTTGTCCACATTGGAGGGTTATTTTTTAATCTTTCAAATAAGGGTTTGCAAACTTGATGTAAATTAGGATAAAAATCCCCTACATAATTCAAAGCTCCAAGGAATCTTTGTAATTGGGTTTTGTCTCTAATTTCATCTGGAAATTTGTCTCCAAATTCTAAGAACCGTTGGATAGGTATGATAGTATTTTCATGAATTTGATGTCCTAGAAATCCTATACTTACTTTAAATAGTTTTATTTTTCTTGCAGAGACAACTAAACCATTTTCTTTTATTACTTATAAGAAAATATTTAAGTGTTTCCAATGTTGTTCTATATCTTGACTAAAAACTAGAACATCTTGATCGTCCTCATCTCTGTCTCGCTAAAAAAAATGTAGCTGCAGTTTACCTAGACCAAATCGAATTTATAGATGCAAATGGAAGCATAATTTTGGTTGTTTAGGTTTATGCTGGGCGATTAAAGCGTGTTCAACGGGTTCTATAATAGTATGAATATTTTGTTCTATATGAAAGGAGTAATTTAGGTGTGAATTGAAGGATTTTACCCACAATAGAATATTCTCTTAGTGACTTGCGAAATGGGTTGTAAGAATGCAATAAACTTTCCTTACACAAAACCTTTGCATGATTACAATATGTTTATTTTCTAAAATCATGAATAAAGCTAGAAATTCATAGAATAGATCTGAGGCAAAGTCCTTTAGGCGGAATTGAGAATAAACTCTGTGTGTGTGTGTGTGTGTGTGTGTGTGTGTGTGTGTGTGTGTATATATATATATATATATATATATATATATATATATATATATATATATATATATATATATATATATATATATATATATATTACGAATGAGTCGAATTTAACTTAAAGAGAAAATTACATATGGTACCCCTTAAATTGGCCCTCTTAACAGATTGGTCCCTTCTATTCGAACAATAACAAATACACCCCTATAGTTGACCAAATTCAAAATGCATTTCTCTCTTTTGCCATGGTGGAAATTTTTTAACTTAAACAATAAAGTAAAGCAAAAATAAAATTAAATTGATTATTCCTTTTCATTTGTATTTTCTTTTTTTCCCTTCATTCATTATCACTATTCATCTTCTTCCTCTTTCAACTGATCATCTTTTTCATTCTTATTCTCTTCTCTTTTCTTTTTCCCTTCGTTCTTCATTAGAAAAAAATCTCCACCTTGTCGGAATCATCTTCGTTGCAAAGATCCGGACCACCACAAATTAAAAAGAGCTCGAATTCACATCTCAAATTCCAATTTGGGCATTATATGACTCCAAACTGAGCTATTCGACTCCATATCGAAGCTATTACGGCTCCAAATCAGGCTGTAGCTCGATTTGGGCTATATAACAACTCCAAGCCGGAGCTGCTGCTGCTCCGACTTGGAGCTGCAACAACTTTGGTTTGGAGCTATGGAGGGCTCCATGTCGGAGCTGTCAATAGCTCCGACATGGAGCTTTAATAGCTCCGATTGGATATTGATATGTAAATTTTAATTTTTGTATGGATTCGTTTATAGTTTCAGGGATTCAATTTAAAGTTTTCGGAACTCGAAACCATTACAATTGAGAATTTGACAAACCCAATTGCAAAATTTAAAAAGTTATAGGGATTTAATTGAACTTTTAAGTTTTTTGGATAATAGCTAGTTGGACCAAATAGTTTATGGTCATTCAATTGACCCCAACTTGCCAACGAATTACATTAAGGCCACTACATTTGTTTCATTTTAATTACAGATAGGTCCAATGTCAGTTGGAGAATAAATAAAATAAAAGCAAAAATAAAAGAAAATAAAGAAACAGAATAAAAGAAACTAAAAAATCTTAATATTGAATGGCATTTTTGTTATTAAGAGCAACTTTAGCTGACACATAAGCAAAAAACAATTCCATGTCATCACGAAGTTTGACTTTTGGACCTATCTGTAATATCAGAAATTGCTCAGTTCAATTTTTGGATGTAACTGTTATTCTTCGAATAGAAGGGGTGAATCTGTTATTGTACCTAATTTAATGGGTACCATTCGAAATTTTCCCTAACTTAAATTAAGTATTAAATTGCATAACTTCAATAGTTGTCCACTTATATATATATATATATATATATATATATATATATATATATATATATATATATATATATATATATATATATATATATATATATATATATATATATATATATATATATATATACACACTGTAACACATCATTAATGCACTTTCATAAATGAACGAAACTTTCCACACTTACTTTTCTCATGTGAGTCAAATGCATTTGTTTATTTATTATTTTATACTTTCCATACGTACAAAGTGTAATAAATTATATTACTTCACACTTTCCAAAGCTCAACAATTATTTTCAATGTGAAATATTAAATGCCTATATCTTTTGCCATTTATTATTGTAAATCTCCCACATCATTTACTCCATTTGAAGCTAATCAACCAATTGTCATATTTATCTTTCTAAATCAGTAGGATCTAGAGTGGTCTTGACTATATCCTACTTGTTACGTTGAATCTAATCTTTGTTTGTTTAAGGAAAAACAACAAAAAAGGATGTTACAGCATCCCTCTTATTTTCAGGTTCACCTCACCGAGACTCAAGTTCTAGTATAGAAGCTCACCACCCCCACAAATATACCTTTCTTTTGAGTTACCTTACTACTTCTTTCAAACTTAGAGTAGAGCACGTTTTGTGATAAATTTATACGTACTATTGGTCTGAACTGAGATATTCAAATTGGCCTTTCACTTTCGGGATAAGGAAAACAAAATGACAACTTAGTCATAGTAGTCAGTTCCAAGTGAAAATCACGTCCACAAATGATAGTTCCAGTTTTGCCAAGTCAATATCATGGTTAATCAATAATTGATTTTAAGGCCAAATTGGGAATCCACCAATCTGAGCTTATCCGTTTTTGGCCCACCCATTAACCAAAATTATGATTAAGATAGCTCCTATTGCTTACTTTAAAGTTGTTCGTTTCTGAGAATCACCTTATTTGGAAAAAAATTAGAAAATTTATAGACTGACTCGTTACTTTTGGCATCTTGAAGATCATATTATTGTGCACTTGCTAATTTCATTGATCACATGAAACCATAAACTGCTATTATTACATATATATATATCGGTTGAGAAAAGCTACTTAAATAACTTGGTAATCTTGTAGGTAAGGTAATGAATATAAATGACAGATAAAAACACAATCTTTTCTTTTCTTTTCTTCTTCTTCTTCTCCTCTTCTTCTTGTTGTTGTTCAATCTCTAGTAGGCTTCCAAAAAGAAAGAGCATGCATAACTCTACCTTTCCATCCTTGTAGCATCCAGTCACTATCTTCATCAATCATAAAATCATTATGGTAACTTCTCCTCACTTTGACCTTCACTTCATTCAATATATCTCTATTCAACGGAAGCTGCTTAAACCCATGCCTCTTAATCCTCACTTGCCACTGCTTGTACGTATCCGGCCTCTCCACCCTTTCGCTACCTTCACATGCTATCACATTCATAACATCTCTACCAAACACCTCCCTCTCATACAATAATCTGTCTTCATCTTCCTTTGGAAGTGTCGCCGCCATCATATCGAACCATGATGAGTAGTTGTACAACGCTTCACGGAATCTTGTAGTGAAAAACGGGGCATCATAAGTTCCATTAACAACCCCATGAACGAACAGATCCGGATTGATGCTCTTTATCAGCTTGAGCACAGCATCCCTAGGGTTATTCGAACCAGCACTCTCGTCAAGCACATGCCTTAGCCTGTACAAACAATTAACCACCACCGTCTCATCCCCTTTGATGTTGAGTTCCTCCAGCGATATATCTTCCCACTTCTTCGCCACAGCATTGTACTCAAGCGGCACGTTAAACCTCTTACAATAACTCCTTAACCGGTCTCCAGTCCGTTCAACCCTCTCAGCTGGCTTAAACCCCGACTGAGGGAAATCAATTCCGGTTATTCTCAGCAAAGGAGGCCCTCCCGGTTTCATTGATATTCCATGGATTATACACGGCCACTGAAAGCCATACATAATTCCAAAATCGATAATGTGAATTTTATCCACATCCCAAAACTGCCTTCCTATAGTCTTGTTGGCACATATGTTGGACATCCTTTTGAAAGGGCAAGCCCTAACATAGTTATTATACGATTTAAGCAACTCGGCTGCAGTTGCTTTCCGGGATGCAACAGCCGAATACAATGCCCCGCCAGTACCTGCCATACGTGCTTCTAGCGCATTCGCAAAACAATGCGCCAATCGCTCGTTTGCATCCCCGTACGGAGAAGACGACTGCCTAATCTGCTTGAGCAACTCCTCAGCATTCCTTGTATCGAAACCTGCAACAGCTTGAGCACAACGGGTAAGCAAACTCATAAGATCAACGACTTCCGTAATCGTCCTGTTCTTCTTACTCCCTTTAGGCCTTCCTCTTTTAACCACAGTGGATTTCCTGTACTGCTTCTTCACTTGATCTTCATTATCGGATACAAGATGCTCACCATCAGGAGTAAAACAGTAAAAATTGGGATTCATATTTGGACATAGCAATGAATCGTCCATAGGTTCAGGATCGTCATCAGCTCCAGAAGCAAATTGCTTAGTGCGAGTGGTGTCCCCGTTTTCCCCAGAGTAATCACGGATCCTCTTGTCCACCGAAGAAGAAGAATGTTGAACAGAAACAGTGTCCCCATTGGTAGATTCTACGGCTTGGCGATTAGGGAGGAGGAAATTGAAATCGATTTGGGGAGAATCAGCGGGCAGGCAATTGGGAGAAGCGGAGGAGAGGCGTTGACCAACACCGAAGGAATCAGGTGTGAAAACAGCATGAGGTTGATAGGAGTGGTCATCGTGTTTGTCGGTGACGAGAGCATCGTGGAAGGAATTCTCGGCAGCTTGAAGAGCAGAGAAATCCTGAGACATACAAGGACGATGATCCAAATCATCTTCTTCCAAAAGCATCTGCTGAATGTAGTCGTATACACCATCGAAATAGTCGCCCTCTACATCTTCTTCGCATACCAGATCTACGTTACCAGTCTGCTTCTCCTTCACAAGCGTTGCCATGGTGGAAATGGAATTCAATTTGATATGTTGGATTGGATCACAAATAGTACTAGTAGGGGTGCCTAGCAGGGATAATGAAACGACTGAATATATAGGAGGAGTGTCTGATTGATTGGCGAATAGAATCAAGGAAAGGAGGTCCAAGGAGACGACAAGACAACCAAGACGAAGACGAAACCCACCTATTCCATTCGACTCCTACCCCTAGTCAACTCTCTACTGAATAGATTTACACAAAACCAATAAAACCAAAATGGGCGCTTTATGTTTCCACATGATTCTCATATTTCAAAACCAACCATTTAATAATTCTATTAATAATATCTGTAAATAAGTCCTACCTCTCGTGGACGGGACAGAAGAGTCCTACCCCGCGTCATGATCAAGACTGAGCTACAAAGAGTCATACCTCCCATGATCCAATCAGGAAGTCCTACCTCCCTTATCATGATCAAGACTGACCTTCAAAGTATCCTACCTCCCATGAGACAATCAGGGAGTCCTACTTCCTGCAACTTAACTTAGAGTTCCACAAGTATCTCCTACAAAGATACTTGAAAACTGGGAGACCTATAATATGTGTAAATAAGTCCTACCTCCTGTGTGTGGAAATATGTCCAACCTTAGCTCACCAAGCCGAATGTCCTAACTTCTAATAAAGACCAAGTCAAAAGAGGACTAAGATAAATAGGAATCACAATACAAGGAATGAGATCTATTACTCTAAGGTACGGCCTTGGGTTCCAAAAGGAGGTCCGACTCCTGGTTCCCACAAATAGGAATCAGAATACAAGGAATGGAATCTATTACACTAAGGTCCGGTCACGGGTTCTAAAAGAGGTCCGACCCCCAGTTCCCACAAATAGGAATTAGAATGCAAGGAACTAGATTTGGTTATCGGGGGTCCGACCTCTAGTAACCTCACCATGAACTCTCAGCAAATAGAGACAGAATATGTATCTCACATCTCAAGAATTCCCCGATGGCGTAAGATGGTCCAACCACATGACCTAAACGCGCCGCCGCACTTCGGCACCACGTCTCACAAGCTGATAGGGTCGACCAACCTTCGATTAACCAGAGTCTTGTCTCTAAGCACTTCCCTATAAATAGGAGTGCATTTACTTCTCATTAAAGTAATCAACTACTTCGCAATATTCCGCTCTCTAAGTTTGTAGGTTCGAGCACCAGCTTGATCGACCGACCAAACTAGTTGAATTTTAGCCCGGTTTGTCTTAGGCAAACCGGCCCAAAAGGTTCTAACCCCCTCCCTCTTCTATACAGGTCAATCTTAGAGTGTAGCCAGACGATCACATGACATTGATGAACTCTCTCACCGTACCTTAGCTCACGGAGGACCTCTTCTTTGCAGGTCACTCTTGGGACAGCCGGACCCTCAAGGTTCACCTCCCCTCAAAACTCAAGGTCTACTACCACTCGAGTTCACCTCGCCAGTCTTAAAGTTCACCACCCCTCAACACTACTTTTGCTTGAAATATCCGTTTTTATACCACATCAATCAAAATAATGGAGCTACATGAAAATGCAGAAACACCAAACTGCAAACATCAATACCGCTGACCCACTTGCTTTGATAAAAAGTATATGGTCCATTTTTAGATAAGTTATCAAAGACCGTCACTTTAAAGACTTGGTGAAATGTATGAGAGACCATGAATAAAAAGATAAAAAATATACAAGTTAGTTGACATATCTTTGCCTCTTCATACTTTTAGACTCTTGAGGTCCATTTTCATTTGTATCAATAACTCGCATGTACTATCATTTTGATATAATGAGAAAAACTTTATTCTCTTCTTTCTACCACACTCTATTAATTTCATGTCCTTTTTTAGGTACTGCTTCCTATCCCGGCTCAAGATTCCCATTTTGCTAGTTGTCCCACACAAAAATTACCATTTCTATTTTTGATAACGGGACCACACACTTTATATACTCCCTCTATTTCAGAAAAAGTGTTACAACTTTCCGTTTCCGGCGTTTCACTAAAAGTGTTACAATTTCCATTTATGGAAACTAATTAAATAATAAAACTCCCTACCTTTCACTTTTATTACAATATGCCACTCATTTAATCTCTAATAATCATGGGACCTACTTGTACTTTCTACTTTTTCTTAAAATTGGTGCAAATCCAAATTGTAACACTTTCTCCAAAATGGAGGGAGTACAACTTTACAAACCTACAATCTCTTTTGCATTTAATATTTATTTTTTCTTCATTAAATAATACTCGACTTTCAATTTAATCAACTCAATATCAATTTTTTATTCATTCATTATTAGTTTTCCGTTTAAATAAAATTAAATATTCTCTATTTCCTTATTTGATTGATTAAAAATCAAACGAAAAGCTATTTACGAGACGGAGGTTAACTTAGTAATGAAGTTTATTTATTACTAGCAAAAAATAGAAAGAAGTAATATACTTGGTGGATTGTGATGATAGGGTCTGATTGGTTCTGAAGTGCACTTGAGCTTGGTCAAAGAGCATTTGTAAAGCCCGAATGCATTTGTGTGTTATGAAATGCAGTTTGACCGCAAAATCGGGTGATTGGTATCACATTTTGTAGGTGTATTTCGGATAGCCAAAACACACTTGTAAAAGTGGTTTTGGTGATTGGTTTATGTGTATTTTGTGTATTGGGGTCCATATTTTTATACCAAATACCATAAATATCCTCAAATAGCTTTGTCATTACGTTAGTGTTTGGTACACAATTATAGCTCCATTATAATTGAGTAGTAGTGCATGTTGTGTTTGGTTAGCCATTATACTTTGCTTCTACACTTTTGAGCTAACTCAATTAAAACCTATCCTCCTCTCCCCAACCACACTATTTTTCTCTCACTTTACCTTTTCATTTATTATAACAACCTCAAACTAATCAAATAACCCTATAACCAATCAAATAATTTTAAAAACTCTTACAAACATCACTTCAATCTTACACACTTTATGTAACAAACCTATAAAATTTTAACTCTATCCCAAACACAATTTTCACAACTCAATTAAAATTTAGTTAATATTCATTAATTAAAATTCAGTCAATTATAATTCCGTGCCAATCAATCTTACATGTCTTATTCTTTATTTCATTTTCAAATTTGAAAATAAAATTAGGCCCTAATGCATCATTAATTAAACAATAAAATTACAAATGCTACTTAAGAAGTGAGTACTTATCCATTAGATAAATACTAATTACCTTGGAAAACAATGTATTAGCCGAATTGGTTCATACTTAGGACTAACTTAAGTACTAAAACAACATAACTAGGGCCAAATTAACACCTGCTAACAAACAGGAACCAGACTATGAAGGTTACAAAAACCAGAGTAGCATTTTTTTCAGTACTCTGGCAAAGACCACAAAAATGGTCAGAAACTACTTGGCAGAAATCTCACAGGAAGGCTTGTGAAGTGAAGTGTCGGCTGGTCCAAATAAATAAGGACAATTTCCTATTTATATGGGCAACTAGGGCTGAAGATTTTGGGGGTATTTTGAACATTTCAGATAGTATCCCAAACACACCAGGAAGTGTATTTCGAAATACATGGGGTGGTTAGGCATTTCGAAACGCAATGAATGTTGTATTTCGAAACGCGGCCCTAAAAATGCATGGGCTTTTACAAACACGTTTAGTCCGAAATACACCATACCAATCACCCTGAGAAATGTGGTCAACCATTAAAATACACTACAATACACCATACCAATCAGGCCCATAGTGTTTGTTGGATCCGATAGTAATTTGTGTACGTTGTTTTTGTATGGTGGTTATTGGGAATGGGAATTCAGGTGGAGTTATTCGCGTATTTTATTGGTCATTGGTGCAGGCAACGTGATCCAACCATGGCCATTATTCTCTGTCTGACCAGCCATGGCCTCTCACGTGCTCAGTGTGGTTTTCCTTTGTTTCTTCTTCATGCGGAGCCCTTACGCATTGTAGCTAGCATGGCCCCTGGAATAAGGGTTGAGGTTCCCAGAATATGTTAGGACGGTGATACCCCAACAATTAAGACCAACATCAGATACATATATGACTGGTCTTTACTATGGGTACGTGGGGATTTCTCTAGCGGTACCTCACTTCTACTACGTACAATATGTATCTTGGAATTTTAGTGTCCGATTGAGATTTTAGTGTGTTCAATATATTGATTAATTGGATCCAATAAATAAGAAACAAGCATTTTCTATAGCATGCATATTATTTGTTAACCAAATCGCACTTCACATATTAAGTCACTAGAAATCATCAAGTGGTTGAAGGTGATTAATGCACTCACTAATTGTGTTTGATCAGTACATAATGAGTTATATAATTCTTCGCATGTGAATTTGTTGTAAAATACTAATCTAAAGAGGAAAAGAAAAAAAAACTCTATTCTCTTTCTCTCTCGCTTTCTTCTTATGTTACGATTTCTTCTTCTACTCTTGTCCTCTCGTATGAGAGTTGCGTCCTCCGGCTGGAGATTGGGTCACGGTATTGTGAGATCTGATATTTCCTTTGCTTTCGGTGAGCCATTTCGGTTAAGATTACCCTAGGAATATTTCTTCACTTGCATTTGGTTGGAATGTACTCAAGTATTCTTTACCATTATTAAGAACAAAACATTTGCAACCAAACATTATTAGATGTGAGCTATTAGGAGGTCTTCCATAAAATAACTCATAGTGAGTCTTTCCATGGACCTTGTTGATCAAACATCTATTTTGAGTGTAGCTAGCAGTATTGACTGCTTCAACCCAATAGACTTCTCTTATTTCAGTGTCAGGAAGCATGGTCCATGCAACCTCTTATAGGGTTATGTTCTTTCTTTCAGCAACACCATTTTGTTGTGGTGTTCTTATGGACGAAAGTTGGTGTTGTATACCATTACAGGTAAAACTCCTTGATGTACTGATTTACAAATTCAGTACCATGGCCTGTTCTGATGATTGATACCTTGTCATTTTTCTGAATTCAACCTTGTTCAACATGGTAGGTATCTTAGCTTGTGTTTCAGATTCGTGTCTTAGAAAAATTACCCAACTGAATCTTGAATAATCACCTATGACAAATAGACCATATTTATTTCCGGCATAGCTAGTTCTTAAGGATTCAAAGAGATCCATGTGTAACAATTGCAGTGGTCTTGTACTGGAATGTACAACTTAAGTCTTTAAAAGAAGTTTTGGTCTAGAAAAGGTAGTTTCAGCTTCTTTCTGGAAAGGGGGAGTGTTTGCTTCCAGGATAGGTGAAAGGTGAAGAACTTCACCCAGGGAGTTAGAGAAGGGAGACTGAGAGGGAGATTCCCCAAGGGTAATTACTTCATCCAATTCTTCCTCAGACTCAGATAGTCAAGAGCAGGTAGAGGTCTTATGAACACCTTCTTCTGAAAAAATTCCAATGTCCCCAGAAGCAAAGGGATTGCTGGCCTGACAAATACTATTGCCAATGCCTCCTGAACTACCATCTTGCCTCCTTTCTTGGTCTGATCTAGGTAAAGAATCTCTTCTTACAGGAGCAAAAGAGTAGTTTCCTTTACCTCTTCCACCTCTACCCCTTGTGTTCAAATTTTCCCTGCCACCTCTGTAAATATTGTGATGTTTACCTCTTCAACCTGCATAATCTTGTCGAGATTGACATTGCCCTGATGAAGGTTATCTTTTGTTTGCACAAGTGGATTGTGATGCTTTTTCTGACCAACTTCCACTGGAGGCAAATCTGCAAGAAGTTCTCTAGAATTGCTCTCCTTTGCAAGGCAATTGGCTTGAAGGTGACCAAGCTTGTGGCAATTCTTACAGTAGTGAGGTACTCTCTCATAGATTACTTTGATGGTAGTTCCCTTATCTAGAATTTTGATCCAAAGGTAATAAGGGGTTTTGAAACGTCCAGTTCTATATAGATATTAGCCTGGTTGAGCTTACTTTTGTTTGTAGTGTAACCATCCAACTTAACCAGGCTACCTAGAAGTTTTCCAATTTCAAACATGGCTTCTTTATGGAACAAGAATATAGGTAAGTTTTGCAATGACACCCATACATGAACTATTGGAGATTCATTTTCTAGTGAAAAAGTTGGGGTCCATTTGAAGAATCTGATAGGAATTCCTTCTACATTGGGGTTTTCTAACAACCATAGCCAGTTAAAGTCTTCCTCGAGAAATACCTTAGTAACCACATGACGTTTATCCATGAAACTAACGTTACACCAAGCTTTCAGCTTGAGTTCTTTGAGCATCTTTGTAACTTCACAAATTCTAGGGATCCCATAAGAGAACTTGCCTATCAAAATAAGATCAAAAGAGCATCTAGCTTTGCGAATTCTACATCAGAAAAAGAAATGGAAGGCATACCATTGAAGAAGGAATGACTTTTAGGAAGTACAATTGTGCGCCAAATTCATGTTGCCAAAAGAGAATTGATGCAGAGGGGCTGCTACTTGAACAATTTAAGAGGTGGATGTTGTCGGTCGACGGTTGTCTGAGGTTACCACAGTTACGAAAGAGTTGGAGAACGTAGGCACTAATGGGGGAAGAACTGTATCAGCGCATAAGGGAGGCTCCTCCGCCGTTGGAGTAGTAGACGTCTACATGACTTTAACCAGTAGTTAAAGTGACCGGATGACGGAGGAGAGCGAACGGGCAGCAGCCAGAAGCTGACGGAACGACACAATTAGGGTTACGGGAGGAAAGGTGGAAAATTTAGAGAGTAGTTACTGTTGGGTGTTTTAAGTGTTTAAGGATATCAAGGTGCCCAGAAATGATTAATTTTGTGCAACGGTAAAACTCGACTTTTATTATACACAAAGTAGTACAATATTTTTGGTACAAGACTTAAGACACACTCACGAGATGCTGCTTTTAGTCACTTCACAATTTCTTGTTACACTCACTTTTTTGCTTCTGCACTCATTCTTCTACAATATCAAAGACCAACCTACTATTTATAGACTTACTTACATAAGTCGGTGGAGTCTAGTAATTATCATCCAAGAATTTCTCCGAGTTAGTTAGCTCCAGATTCTTCTTCTTTTCTTTCTTCATTCCACCGCCTTTGACCATGTCCAGATTTTTCTTGCTGCATCAATTGCCCTCTTATTGCATCTTGGTCCTTCTAGATATTTCTCCAAAGTCCCTTGCTTTCGTATAATTAATTCTAGGCCCCTCTAGATTCTTCTATTCATAGATTGAGCTTAATATTTTCAACATCCTCCCTTAAGCTCAATTTCCGAAAATCCGTGCCGCCTTGTCATCGTACAACTTGCTTACCTCGTATGGTATGCATCGACTCCACTTATTTGCTTTTGGTCTCATTCGTTGCAAATCATGATTTATATGCCGAAACTTTCTCGATGACATATTTTTGTGTGCGGACGCACTTCTTGCGCCAATTTTCCTCCAGCCTTCGGGCTCTTTCCTTGAACGACTCGTATTGCTTATACCAACACCACTTTTGCGTCCTTTCTCAATTCTATTCGACCATTATTTTTTTGCAGAACGTCTTCGGGCGTTGCATTATTATAATGTGCGTGCAGACAAATTAGATTCACACTTCCTTCTTGTGCTTCAGTTGCTTCATAGATATCTCTCAAGTTTCGAGTTCTTCCCGGTGGTGAATCAGCTTCATCAACTGGTATATGAGCTTCTTCTTCAACAACTATAGATTTTCCTTTATCTTGTAAATCTTCCCAATTCCACGTTTGATCTTCTTCAAAGATGACATCCCGACTTATAATATTCTTCTTCGTTAGTGGATTATATAACTTGTAACCCATTGTTCTATCTCCATATCCAACAAAAATGCATTTCTCACCTTTGTCGTCAAGCTTGGTCCTTCTGGCCTCCAGAATTTTCGCGTACGCAATACATCCAAACACTCTAAAGTGTGAAACGCCTGGCTTGATCGAACTCCAAGCTTCTTCAGGAGTCTTGAACCGTACACTTTTCGTAGGACAACGATTCAACAAGTACACGCTTGTTGCTACGGCTTCTGCCCAAAATTCTCGTTGCAAGTTCTTTCCTTTCATCATGCTTCTTGCCATGTCCAATATAGTGCAATTCTTTCTTTCTGCAACTCCATTCAACTGTGGTGTGTAGGCTGGCGTCAACTGATGTCTGATTCCATAATCTCTGCAAAATATCTCGAACATATCCGATGTGTATTCTCCACCTTGATCGGATCTTAGGACTTTTATACGAAAACCACTTTGATTCTCCACCAAGTTCTTAAATTCTTAATTTGAACACTTCAAATACTTCCGATTTTCTCTTCAAGAAATAAACCCACGTCTTTCTAGAAAAATCATCAATGAAAGTAAGGAAGTAATTGTTACCTCCGAGAGATGCGGGCTTTAGTGGAACACAAACATCTGTGTGCACTATATCCAATGGACGTGATGCTCACCATCTCTTTTCCTTCGAGAAACTCGGCCTATGATACTTTCCGAGAATGCATCCTTCACATACTTCATTCGGGTGATTGATATGAGGCAGACCTTTCACCATATTCTTCGAAGACAACAACTTCAAGTCTCTAAAATTTAGATGTCCAAACCGCAAATGCCACAACTATAACTCATCTTTTATGACACTTTTCATGCACTTAAGTGTATCATGACTTAATGTTAACGGGAATAACCTATTCTTTGTCATCTTCACATGTGCAATTAAATTTCCACGTGCATCTTTAAGTGTTAAATATTGATCCTTCATATTGATGATAAATCCTTTCTCTAATAGTTGACCAAGGCTTAAAATATTGCTTTTCATAGCAGGAATGTAATAAACATCTGATATATCACCATGATTACCATTCTTAGATTTGTAAAGAATCGTACCTTTGCCATGGACCGTAACTTTGGAGTAATCTTCGAACGTCACATCTTCTTTCGGAGTTTTATCAAGCTTCATAAACATCTCCTTTTTTCCGCACATGTGATTGCTTGCCCCACTATCAAGATACCACATGGAATATTCATCCCCGCAAACTCCTTTATGTATGAACAATGATGTCGATCCTGCTTGCTCGCTTGTGACATCGGCATCTGCGTAGTTCACTTGTTGTCGTCCTCCCATATTTTTTGCGCCTCGACACTCATAACTGTAGTGTCCATATTTATGGAAATTATAGCATTCAACATTTCTTTTATCATAAGTCTGCTGACTTACAGTTTGATTTCGGCCTCCTCGTCCAAATCCTCTACCGCGTCCTTGACCTCGGCCTCGAGATGCATACGTATCTTGACCACCGTATCCTCCCAGTCTTTGATAATTTCCACGGCCTCCTCTACCACGATAGTATCCACGTCCACGGTTTCCTCTTCCACGAGCTGCTACAAATTCCAACTTATCATCTTCTTTTATCTTCATTTTTGCTTCTAGCGCTTGCTCCAATGACCCAGGATTCTTTCTCTTCATTCGTTGCTCGTGCACTTCTAGGCTACTTTGCAACTGGTCCACCGTCATCGTATTCAAGTCTTTTGACTCCTCAATCGCCGCAACAACGTGCTCAAACTTCCCCGTTATTGATCTCATCTTTTCTACAACTCGAACATCTCCGACTTCCTCACCGAGCCTTTTCATTTTATTTACGAGGACTAGTGTTCTCGTACAATAATCAGAAATAAATCGGACTCACTCATATTTAATGCTTCAAATTTGGCACGAAGAATTTGGAGTCGAACACGTACCGCTTTATCGACGCCAGTATGGGAATTCTTCAGAATCTCCCATGCCTCCTTCCATTTTGTTACTACGCTAATTTTCTCAAACGTCGTCTCATCAACTCCTTGATAAATAAGGTACAACGCTTTCTAGCTTCTTGTAACACATTCTTCTGATTATTTGTAAAGGCGTTTTCGGCCTCCGTTGAGCCGGGTTCATCATATCCCGCTTCAACAATTTCCCACAAGTCTTGCGATTGCAACAAGACTCGCATCTGGATGCTCCAATTTCCATAGTTATGCTTCTCAAGCTTCGGAACCTGATGCTGCATGGTATTTGCCACGAACGCCATATATACCTTCGGGTACTCTTTCTCCAAATGACGTGGCTCTGATGTCAAATTTGTTGGGTGTTTTAAGTGTTTAAGGATATCAAGGTGCCCAGAAACGATTAATTTTGTGCAACGGTAAAACTCGACTTTTATTATACACAAAGTAGTACAATATTTTTGGTACAAGACTTAAGACACACTCACGAGCTGCTGCTCTTAGTCAGTTCACAATTTCTTGTTACACTCACTTTTTGCTTCTGCACTCATTCTTCTACAATATCAAAGACCAACCTACTATTTATAGACTTACTTACATAAGTCGGTGGAGTCTAATAATTATCATCCAAGAATATCTCCAAGTTAGTTAGCTCCAGATTCTTCTTCTTTTCTTTCTTCATTCCACCGCCTTTGACCATGTCCAGATTTTTCTTGCTGCATCAATTGCCCTCTTATTGCATCTTGGTCCTTCTAGATATTTCTCTAAAGTCCCTTGCTTTTGTATATTTAATTCTTGACCCCTCTAGATTCTTCTATTTATAGATTGAGCTTAATATTTTCAACAGTTACGACAGCAGCCATGCTCTTGTTTCGACAAGTTTCAAATTACCATGACAAATAAACACAAATCTAGTGCATAGCTGCAAGTCTGCAACCTGCACCGAGAAAAAAAAATCAATCATACTGATCAGACCATGACAAATAGAAGATGGACTGATCATATACACAGATGACACATCCACTCTTGCCAAACAATACAAATTGACTATATAATATTCCACGATCCGCCGCGCAAACGACACAACACATGGGAAAACGTTAGGGATGGGGTAAAACAGGTTAAAGCATTTCATACGTAAATTTCTTAGTAGGCACACTAAAATTGAACACCGGATATTATGGTATCGCATAAAGTACTTCATACTGTCACATGCTTGATCTTTTTCTCCATAATGTAAACAAAAGGTTTTATTTGCTAGATTTTACTCCATTCGTCCCGCAGAACTTCATAAATTTGTCATTTTTAGTTGTTCCACAAAACATCATACATTACTAAAAATGGAAGCTACCCCACACCCAACAAATAATAAACAATCTCAACTTTACACATAAATTACACATTTTGTCCACTTTTTCCATACTTTATCATTACTATAACTTTTCGCATAAAACTGCACGCTAACCCTAATGTATGAAGTTTTCCATCCGTCTCGGAGGGAGTATTCCTTTTTGGGCTTCATTTGGTTTGAGGGAAAATGGGGGAAAGGAAAAAACATAGGGGGAAATATTATTTTCCACCATTTGGTATTTGTGGGAATTTTGAAAATTTTATGAAAATCTTTATAAGTGTATCTATCTACACAAAAAGGAAGTTTGTTTTCCCTCACATTTTCCAAGAAAATATTATTTTCCCTATTCTTTTTCTTTTCCCCTATTTTCTCTCAAACCAAATGAAGCCTTAAGGATGTCCGATGGCGGATTCAGGAATTTTTTTTTGGATGGGCTAATTAAGGGTAAAGTATTATAAAAGAACAATATTTTACATGAAAAATTAAATAATATGTACTCTAATAATCTACATATAGAATATAAGATGCAAACAAAATGAAAATGCGAATCAAATAAGTAAGAGAGTAGAATAATAGAGGAAGAAGGTACTAAGGAATATAAGATGCGAAGAAAAACATAATAACTAGAATAGATAAAAGAAATACATGTATAAAAATTAAAACAAAAAATGGAAAATGAGATGAAAAAAGTAAACATGAGAAGGGATGAAATTCAGGAAAATGAAACAAGGAGAAGAAAAATGTTTGAGAAAACTAGTAAAATGTATGTGGACAAGAATACTCGAACCGACTGAGACAAATGGTACTTCCTCCGTCTGGAAAACTTCATACATTAGGCTTAAATGCAGTTTTATGCGAAAAGTTAAAGTAACGATAGAATATAGAAAATGTGGGAAAAAGAGTAATTTTAGTGGCAAAATGTGTAATTTGATTGTAAAGTTGAGATTGTTTATTATTTATTGGGTGTGGGGTATCTTCTTTTTTTCAGTAACATATGAAGTTCTGTGGGACGGCTAAAAATGGAACACTTCATCTTTACTTTTCCAATCAAACTAACACTTAAATCAATAAAATAAATTAAAAAGTATCAAACATATCACTTCCTTCTTACACACCCTATATAACAACCTTAGAGCACTAGTTGTGGAAGTCCTAAATTTTTCTCCTCATAATACATGTTAATTCATTTCCTATATCATATCCATCCTCCTTATATTTTTTACAAAGTTGTAAGGCTCCTATTTTATGTATAAAAGTACAAATGTGGTATATGGACCCATATATTTTACTCTTCAAAAAATTATAAGAGCTCTCTATCTTTGTCTCAAATATAAGATTAAACTTTAGTGAACCATAGCATTTTAAGATTCCCAAGATTTTGACATTTTAGCACTTTATTACTTGTTTTACCTAAAATTTGAGTATAGGCAATGTTTTAAGAGTCCTACAACTAATGTTCGACCCTATAAATTTTTAAGGATTCATCACATGCAGGAACCCTTTCCAAATTTTATTACCATCTATATTACAATACTATATTAACACATGACTCGCTGAATTACATCATTATATTAACACATGACTCGTTGAGTTACAACACTGTATTAACTCATGTCGAATCTTTTTTTTTGTAATACTTAATTTCAAAGGGCTTTTGGTTAGAATTTTTCCAATTTTTAACTCTATCTCAAACACCATTTTTTATCAACTAAATTTTTCTTTAACTCAATTTTCTAACTCTATACCAAACAACCTATCAAAACAGCCAGATAGGGATGGCGAAGCGTACGACCAATATAAGAAGTAAGAACACTTACTGCCTATATCGGGCAACATTTACATTATTGCTTTTAATTATCTGCTTATGTTACAAATATTTACTGCATCTACAGATATATAGCTCACTCGGGCATTCTTTCAGCCTCCTGAGTGTTACAGAATTCACAGTCGAAAAAGTGTACCTGCTACTGGCCAAACAAGATCAGATCATACTATAAAATTTGGCAATTCTACTAGGTAACTTATTGGCTCAGAGACATCGTTCTACCTCACAAGCAAATATTTCACCACAGTAGCTTGCGCCTGGAACGCAGTTTAAATTGCTTTCGCGTCACACTCCAGGATGCAGGAAAGGTGCTCAGCTGTGTGGGAAAAAAAAAAAAAAAAAAGATGCATGGTAGAAAATGAAATCCAGTATCAACATTACCCATGAGAAGTTAAGATAAAGTAGGATCACAAAATCCTATTCTTATGAAAGGCAAGCTTTTGTGTAAATGACTGAAAAGTGTACAACACTACAACCCCCCAAGTCCATTTGACAAAAGTTGAAATAAGAATTTATAAATTATTCATTTTCTGCTAAAAGACATCTTTCATCCAGACAGATGATAGTTTCTATAAAGTTTGATCAACAATCAAGATTCTACTTGCGCACAATAAAGTTTGATCAACAATCAAGATTCTACTTGCGCACAATAAAGTTTGATCAACAATCAAGATACCTAACTACTTCCTCTGTCCCGTCACACGTTTCCCATTTTACCATTTTTGTCATCCCGCTCAAAGCTTCTCATTTCCATTTTTTACAATTAAAACTCTATACCTCACTTTACAAATACCCTCCCAATATACTCATATTTACAACTTTATCAACCCACTACCTGTGTTTTCATACTGGTCGTAGGGTTTGCCAATATAAAATTATTCTTTCTTCATTTAAATAATACTCAAATTTCCACATTGTCAACCCACTATCAATTTTTATTCATTCTTTATTATTTTCTCATTTACATAATATTCAACCTTTCACTTTTTCTTATTTTGTTGACCAAAAGTCAAATGGGAAACTTGGGAAGGGACGGAGGAAGTAGAAACTAAGTTTATGCATGTACACTGAGCCCTACTGTAACAATAGCAGTAAAGATGTATCACAAATAGTAAATAGCAGAAACACAGAGATTTTCGTAATTACATTACTAATAAGCTTTGCTCCGTGCCAAGCAGAATCTGCACCATATGGTGGAGGAAGAACTCGAATCCCATTAGACATTGAAGCTGGAAGCGTTTCATACAGTTCCTTTTCCAGTCTTTCTGAGAGGAAGCAATATCTAACGTTAACTTCATGCCGACATTGGACATATAACACCAAAATCAACATATTATGTAGACTGATGGGTATTAGTATTACACAGGTTAAGTGAGTTTCATAATTAAAATAAGTTCAAAGTTAGGCTTAGACCTGCTAGTCCCGGCAAGCATGCACTCCCCCCAGCCAATACCACAGTTTTATACCAGTTGCCATCACCTGTTAATTCAGCATCATGACAGTGATCCATGCAAAGAGCTACACATTGATGCAGACTCATCGTCTGCCTGTGAAGAGTCAACAATAAACCAACTGGCAATCAGACAACAAAATTTTGTGAAAGATTAAATGGTAAGCAAATAAATGAAGTTAGTTGTTAAGTATTTATTCGATTCACCTTATTTACTCTCCTTTAACTGTTTGCTGTTCGTAAAAAGTAAATTTTGAAGAAAGATTTCACATCAGAAAATAAAAGTTCATTGAATGCATATTAAAGTTGCGAACACTCATAATAAAGATATACATACACTCCTGCAATGCGAGGCTTGAACAGTATTTCTCCTGTCTGGAAACGTTCCTTGGAAAGTGTAAACCAACTATTTGGCGTGACTCCAAAAGATGCTTCTGTATTTTTAGATAATTCAGCTTCATAATCAAGAGCAACGTAGCAGAGGTTCTGTGAGTTGATACCCAAGAAACTGAAGTCAGAATTCATTAGGCTCAAATGATCCGAAAGAGACAGGAGAAACATTAATCAAATACTAGCTGTTTCAGACGCAATTCATCCTATACATGTGAGATTTGGATATACAGCTAGTGAGATTGCTAAGTCTATCTAGATTATCAATTTTCTCCATGAGAAGAATAGGAGATAACAGGCAAAGAAATTAAGGGGCTGAACAATTGACAGAGATCACATACTTCTTTCAACGTTCGGACAGTATAAAGTGAATCAAAATGAATGTTATTCTGCTGCATCCGATCCCGAAGAAAACCTGTCAGTTTCAAAGCCCCCATTCCGATAGCTTCAACACCCACCTTATGCATCACTTTGCCATGTAAAACTGGTAAAATAAGTAAGACCAAAAGGTCGGAGTCAGTTTTGCTCAACATCAATTTGTAAATTGTTACCCACTAAACGCAAATGAAATAATAAATGAAATATAGCAAATATTAGATGACTCACTCTATTCTCAAAAAAAAAAAAAAAAAAAGATGCCTCACTCTCTCTGCACATCAGATTTATGAATCGAAGTATTTCACTAAAGAAAAACCTTACTTGGAACAACGTGGGTTTGATGAAATCCAATGTTCACAACAATTCCAGATGTTCGTCTAGCAGAGAACAAAGCCAAAGTTGCCTGCATGGCGGCATAAATATGAATCATGAAACCAAAAACTTGAAGATAGTAAAATGTAGAGTTCCAGTAACACAATCCAAGAAAATAGTATCTTTGGTTCTTACAGAACATACAGTATCCATCAAGATATATCGGGTGGAAATGCAAGGAACTAACTCAAGGAGTTATTTATCACAATATCTGAGCAAAGATTTTATAACTGTATTTTCTTTGTGGCGGGTGGGGAGGGGGGAGCGAATTTCTAATTTTCAAATAAAAAAATTAGCGTTTGAAGAAAAATCAAAGAGGGATTACTGAAGAAATACCTGGTCGATGGCACATACTGCAGGAACATTCATATCAAATAATGTAGAGTACATGGCTTCTTTCAGTTGCCTTCTAGAAGCTTTTGCAGACTCTGTATCTGCAATTCACGATGAAAACAAAGTTTAAGAGATCAGTATACCAGTTCCCCTAGATATCTCACTGTGGAACCAATTAAAAAGAATATAAATTTTATGATGTATAAATTTCTTTCTTCCAGGAGGAATACATGTTAAAAAAGGGATGAAACAGATTTTGAAGCTAACCATCATAATGGCAAAGTGGGATAGATACAACAATTGGCTGCGCAGATGTTTTCACTTGCATCCTGCATGGCAATATCAAGGTGAAAATCACTTTGGGAAAGGCATAAGCCTGATTCATCAAATAACAATGGTGAGCACTCATATGAAGCCAATAGAAATACTTGCAAAAGTGTACCTGTTGCAAATTGTTGAATAGAAATGTCTGAGTCTAGATGGCATCGGGGACTCAATGTTACCAAATTCCTGCAAATGAACAGTATAACATGAGAAGATAACGGCAACACTCATGTTTAGGGAGCAGTTCAAAGATTCGCCCTTAACAGAATGCATCAAGCTCACCAAAAATGTAGCTGACCGCCCGGATGGAGAAGGATACTTGCTCCACCCATATTTACAATACCCCGATCCACCTATGGAGAAGTACATGTGCATTCAATCAATACATGAGTTTAAATTTAAAACCTAATGTAAAGGAATGGTTTCAAAATTTAATGACATTAATCCTGTATTTCGGAAGCATCAATATTCCAAGTGATTTGTGTTTAGCAGCAGTCGATCCCTTAAATTTAGTCAAATAGTTGACGAACAGAATTTTAATGCAATAATATAATAATGTATCTAAGAAGGTGATGACTGATTAAGAGTCATAAACATGTGGCATTTCTCTAATTATGGATGATAACGGCTTAGTACAGATTAACAACCTATTGTGCTTTACTGGAGTGATACCAAGCTTAGATACACACCGTCAATTATAATAGCTCCAGGGACTTGCACCCGTTGACCATATATATGCATGAATGAGAGGTCAGACACCTGGGCAGGAAAGACACTGCAAATAAAGGATCTGGCATTAGGAATTCCAGTTTCGTATAGTTCACCGGTAACAGTGTTCACTTATCTCTCCCCCACCTTCTATATTCCAGAAGAAAGGTTCGAATTTCAGAAATGATCTCATTTCAACAGAAACTAAATCAACTTTAAAATTATAGAAAAGTAAAATAAATAAAGAAATAAATAAATAATAAAGAGAACGAAAGGGAAAAAGGAAAAAAGAAACACCTAAAAACAGCATTTCATATGAAGTACATTCTTCTACAAGTTCTATTGTGATAATCACAACAGTGCAGGAAAAACATGTTTTTTGTTTCTTGCATAAGTAGAAACTGACCCAATGGGAAGGGATCAAAACTACTCCATATTCCCATCTGCAATTGTTTACTGGTTGATTCCACTCAGAAATTACATTTGACTGCACAACTCAATCAGTGAGAAGCCCTAGCAAAATCCAACCACTACTAAATCTCTCCAAGACCACCTAAATACAACAAATAGACCAAATCCTGTCCTTAGACGACCGTGGAAGACAGAGGACCTAGCCAAGAAGTACAGATAAGGACACTAATTAACACCCTAGACCCTGAGGTAGCAGGTTTTTGAGATGGTGTGAAACTGTGAATGGAAAACTTAATAAACAATGCACAAGAAGATCAATTCTTCCCATAAAATAGTTTGATCCAAAATGGCAAGTCAATCAGGATACGGTAGGTAAAGCTGCAACCATTTTACTTAGAATGTGCATGCGTCGAGCTCCATTCTGTATGCTATGATAATGCATCAAGCAAATAATAGCCCAGTTCTTTTTTTTTTGGGGCAAGTGCAAGAGTGCAACTACTCATCCATGCATGGTAAAATGATGAATACTTGAAAACTTGAATCAAGGATAGCGTAAGCAAATTAGTAGGTACTGTTAGAAGATCTTCATCTCTCAGATTACCCCTTAGGAAGATGGAGGTCCGAACAACAATAGATTGCATTGGTCTATTGGAGAAAGTAAAAAAGAACACTCAGGTTCCATTCACAATTGTCCCTAATGGCCTTAATAGTGCTCCAATATCGTAATCTGTGAGCAGCTCTAACAGTAATCCTTGATGCAGCAAATTGTATTGAAGCAATTACAATAACATTCAGTTTCCGTCCTATCAAAACGTCACCAGCACTATCGCAAATTAAACCCCAATTGCAAAATAAAATTCATACCACCAACATATTTATCCAGTTCAATCCATATTAATGATTCAATTGATTCGTCACGAACTAACAAATGTACTTGATTTTTATCCAGACATCACCGCAGTTCCGATTCAAAGCAGTTGATGACACATCAGTCAGATACAATCGTCATTAAAATAGTACACAAAGCATAATTAACAACTGAAAAGTCAGGGATCAAAATCGGACCAAACGGATTCTCTGAATCACATTCAGTGCAAACATGTCCATGTATTACTACAAGTGAGAAAATGATAGTTGAATTTATGTTAGGTGAGTTGACTTGCTATACTAGTTGTGCGTTGGCTGATGAATTTGATTAAAATTATGAACATATGACATATATATAGTTATATCGAGTAGATCAAGGCCAAGTGCATATATAGTTTTGATTCGAATAAGCCGTATTGTAAATCATTCACAGCACAGATTAAACAAAGTAAATCATCCACAGCACAGATTAAACAAAGTAAATCATTCACAGCACAGCACAGATTAAACAAAGTAAATTATTCACAGCACAGATTAAACAAAGTAAATCATTCACAGCACAGATTAAACAAAGTAAGGCTCTGTTCTCTTCAACTGCAATTTACTGAACTGAACTGAATTGAATTGAGCAGAACAGAACTGAATGGACTGAATGAGTTCTCAGTCGAGAGAACAGAGCCTAAATCATCAGTGAATGAAAATAAGATAGCATAAAGCATACCGAAGAGGAAATCCATAGCGCAAGTGAGCTTCAGAAAAGAAAATGGAATCCCAAGGAGAGTGGAGGTGATTCTGAAAGAAATAAATCCACAAGCGATTATCCGGCACCAGATAGTTCCAACACTTGCAGACAACTCTGAGCTTAGCGGCCTCTTTGGGACCTAGCAACCTGAGAATCTGCATAAAAATATCAATCGGAATCCGGTCGAACTCGCCGGTCGACGACGACTGGACGCACATCATCCGGTCATAATCGGTCACCGGATATCGATCGGTCACGGTGGCGGTTGGGCGGTTGGATACGGATCCGAGTACCCGCCGGATGAGAGCGTTCATTATTTACAACTCAATTCAAGGAAGGACTAGACTAGTGTGAATAAATGATAAAATGAATTGAATTGACAAACAATTCAAAATTGTGTGAGTGTTTGTGATCTTTGGTGGACGGATTCTGACCATAGCTGGGTGGGTGGGTTGAGACTGACGCGTGTACGTATACTTCTTATATTCATCGTCTCGTCCGGCAATTCCAATTACTAGTCTTCGATTGCAAATTTAGGCACGTGGTTCACGTGGTGCCTGCTACCTCGGCAAAAGGATATCCGTCCAATATGTGAATTTGTCTCCGATGGGATGCTACAAATTAACGTTTTCTTCCTCATTAACAAAACTATTCAGTAAAGTCACGTGTGAGTGGTGATGTATTTTTCATTACATAAATACGATGATTCAACCATACGATATGCAATTTAACACACTTTTAGACCCTTTGTTTTTTCTCAAGATTCAATATTTATATCATATTATGACCAATTTTCAATTTCTTGTATATTTTGTAGGTGATCATCGTGTTTTCGAGGAATTGCACAATTTTCCGGTGCAAAAACGAGATATTTATGCCGAATCCGAAGAATACTTAAATACGATGATTCAACCATACAAGGGGCTAGAGATGTCCAATCGAGGCACATGACCTACCGTTCCGAAAGCTTATTCAAAATGCTAAAACTTTGTAGAAGACCACTTTTGAAGACGAGGTTACGAAGTCAAAAAATAGCACGGGAAACGAAACATAAAACACGAAGCAGGAATCGAGCTTGGGATATTAAAGGTTATATTGGTGTAAAGGTAAAATCATCAGGATTTATTAGCACATTATGTTCCATGGCTACTGTAATGAAAACAGGAGGAAAGAAAGCACGTTCACCATTCAGAAGGAGCTCCAGGTTCAACGCGATTACTAGGCATTAAAGACACAAGAATCTAGAGGCCTAATTCATAATATGCAAGCGCCATGCAGTATTTAGTATCAGATACATAAATTTTGGCACACTACGTACTTGTACTCTCGTTCTTTAAATCTTCTACATGTTCTCTTTTCCCCTTTTCTGCCATTTTAGATACATCAGTGCCTTCAGGTGGTATAACACGTCCAGTCATTGGATCAACTTGACGTGTGTCTTGTCGTCCGCCTTTCCGTCCCATAGCCATCATAGGCGGTGGGGGTAACAGGCCTGCTTTGAAGAGAAGACGCTGAACTGGGTCTGAGGGCTGTGCCCCAACAGAAAGCCAATACCTGTAGACGAATTATTGGATAATGAGAATGTGTGCATTTCTTTAATGGGCACTGTGAAATTTTAGAAATATACGAGTTCCAGAACAGCAGCATTTGTGTTCCTTTGGCATCTTAGCATATCATAAATGGACATGTGGAGAAAGAACAAATCGTTGATAGCAAAAGAAAACTATTGTAATGAAAGGTGCATGGTGAAAATTAACTGTTGCATAAAATTTTTAAGTTCAAATTGCAATATATGTATGTACATTTAACTGCAGAACACAAGGAGGACAAATGAATATTTCAGAAGTTGCATTCGTAATCATGTGATACCAGTAAGACTGGGACAAGTACAAGGTGTCCATTCATCTGGGGACATTCTTCCATAGTCCGGGTCTATGAGTAAATTGTAGACCATGTGGCTCACAATAAACATCACTTGGGAAATGAATTTCTAACAACTTACTCATAGACCCGGTCCGTATAAGATTTTCCGAATGAAAGTGACAACTACACTGTTATTGTAGTAACAAAATGTTTGTGTGCAGTTGTTAGTATTACACTGAATTCGTATTCTATCACTTATCAGAGTTGGGTGTTGAGAGTTGGGTGTTGTTCATAAACACAGGCAACAATAGATACTACCCATCATTTTTTATTGCAGTTAGGCCATGCTTTTTATCTTCAAATGGAGAAGCTGGAACATCTGTTTCAAACTGTACTGAAAACATGTTTCATTTATTCATCGGAACTAAGGATGCAGGATAATTCGGCCAAAAAGTCTTTGGTTCATCTATAAGACTAAGCCATGTTGTACAGCATCAATTCTTCATAACTCAACCTTCCTAATACACGAAAAATAACGAGACAAGAAAGGGCACATAACAGACACATAAAAAGCCACTTACTTCACTCTGTCAAAATTTATGCCCATTCGCTTGCCACCATCTTGGCCTGTGTGATCCCGAAGGAAAAAAATAGCATTAAGATTCAGATATCCAACAAAAACAGAGGTTTTAATTTAGCATAAGACCGCTAAGGGTAGAACGCGGGAGTGTTAAGATTACCAGGAAGGGGATTGTAGTAGCCTAGAACTTCCAAATGTTTTCCATCTCTGGGAGACCTGCTGTCTGCAGCCATTACTCTGTAGAACGGCTTGTTTTTACATCCGAACCGAGAAAGCCGTAAGCGCACGACCATTTTCTCTCTTCTGCTTCACTCCTTTCTCTTACTATTTCCAGACCTAAGTGGATCAACAAATATTACCCTTGAGATACTTTCCACACAACAAAAACAGGACTTTACAGGAATTTTCTCTAAAAGGGATTATGCCACAACACTATAATTTCAGAACCTTAAGCAATCAATAATCAACATAATATAGTTGTTCCCAATACGCAATTTCAGCTAAAGCACTGTTCAAATGAATTGCTAGCTTCAACACATGAGAATTTGATTTTGGTAAAACAATACTCCATCAGAATTTGATTTTGGTAATACATTTGAAAAGGGGCTATTCTAGAAGATGCTAACAAACTTCACATATGAAAATTGAATAAGAAAAACTGAGAAAAGAATCAATAAACGGATTTCTTGAAATGAAACGAGAAACCAAGAGAAAACTCACCGCTAGAGATGAAGATGCGGCGGCGACTGGTGGTGTGGGATATTGAGGGAGGTGATGGAATTGGGATTAGGGTTACTTCAAGTCTTCAAGTTTTTTATGAGTAACATCTATGTTTTAAAATTCGGATCGGACCGGCCGGCCGGACTGGACAGACCGGAAAACCGGACACACAAAAACAAATCAGGCCGGCTAAAAACCGGTGGAAACCGTTAACCCAGGAACCGGTGAACCGCCGGTTCCCACGGTTTTTGGGGAAAAAGAAAAGAATGATTTTAAAGGGACTGATGTGCAAAAAAACAGAAATCTACCCTACCGTGAGTTCTTCTTCCATAACACAGTTGACATCACATGAATTTTCTCCAAACTACCGTGAGTCTTGTATATAGACCTTCCCCACTTTCCAGTTTTGAAAGAAGCGTCAGAGAAGAGAAACGAGAATGGATGAGAAAGTTTGAGAGAGCAGTGAGTTTGATCTGAAAGTCATTGTGGGAGAGGTGAGATGAGTAGAGGAGGAAATGAGAAGGGACATAGAAAAAGGACAAGATTTTAAGTGGATGATATTTTGGGATACTGTGTCCCTCTGAAGTTAAAATAAAGAGGGTAAAAAATATCAAAATTTATTGTTTGTGTTGAATGTTGATGTTTATATCGTGCAGGTTGGTCAATTTTGGTTCCTTCTTGTTTAGTGACACATCTAAAAATGACAAATGTATAAAATTTTACGGGACGGTAGTGTATGTTAATGTGATGTCATACCAGCTTAAAATAGCTTTAAACGGCCCAATCGATCCGACCTCGGTCTAACCTTTTTTTGAAGGTGGCCGGCTTTGTTGTCCGAGCCGGCTTTTAAAACAGAAAGTGTGGAGGGGTCAAACTATATATACCGGATTATTTCGGAGGTTAGGCCGTTAAGGTTAAATTATGAAAAAATATTACCTATAAACAATTTTCTTTTCAAATTTTAAGTGGGCGGACGCCCCTACTGGGTATGCCCATGTATAAGCATGAAAAAAACATTACGATATAAATAAAATCAAGTATTTAAAATTATCGATAATGTTAAACTCAATACATTTGTTTCATATTTATAATCGATAATGGATTTATAGCAACTCTCGTATTATTGTTGAGTTTGATCTTTCGGACTCTCTTAGCCTTTTATGATTGTAATGTGGATGACTTGATGGCTTGATGCCATTTTTATGATGATTTGAAGTTTTGACTCTTTATGTTTATGTCATTGAACTCATTTATATGATTCTATGATCTATCTATGTTTGAAACATTTTAATTTAATATTAATAATTTAGGGTATATATGTTTCTACAGTAACTTGAAATATATGTTATAATCTTGCCAAGTCTTCTTCATTATGTTTGTACCTGTATTTCCGCTATGCTACCTGGTACCACTGGTATCAGAGCCATAAAGTTCCCGGGAGAGTATTAATTAGTATAATTTACCTGTATTTAGTATAAGTTTGGACCTCGACGCGCAATTTTGCTACACTGAAAGTGTTTGGCCAGTAAGACGTTGTCTGATCCAACTTTTACACAATCAAGTAAGTTAAACTAATGCATAAATTCTTCGGTAATATGGCCTCTGCCTCATCCTCTGTACCAGATACTAGTGATAATATAGTATCCACAATTGAAAATACTTGGAAAGACAAGGATTTATTTAACTGGAAACCACCTAATGTGGATAAGAGTACAATATATAAACAAGGTTTATTAGATTTTAGATCGGCCTATACTATAAAAACAGAAGAACAAGTTCTCCCTTTAGTAAGTGACCAACAAACTTTGCATTTATTTACTAAAAAATCTCCTAGAAAGCATATAGCTAGTGGTTACAAATTCTTACATATAGGTCTCATACAAATTGCTATTAAACCTTTAACAAGAGAAGGATTAGATACTAGCATTTTCGTTGCACTTAGAGATGCTAGACATTTTGATTTTCAAAATTCCCTTTTAGGATTAATTGAAACAAGTCTTTGTAATGGACCAATTTATTTTAATTGTTATCCAAATTTTACCATATCCTTGACTGACCCGCATATTTTAGATATTCTTACTTTAAATGTAAAAACTCATAATTACAAAATGAAGCATGGTTCTCATATATATGAAATATTTTACAGAATACATTACAAAGTTATGAATACGGGCTTGAATGTCAAAGCAGTACATTATGAAAAACCTTCTAGACAAACTATCTTTTGGGAAATTAATAAGTCAGAGTCTAATCTTACAGTCCCTAAGACTATAAAATGGAAAAATGTCAATCTTCCTGAAGCTTGGTTACTTCCTTCTGGAACGATACCAAGATCCCAACCAATAGAAAACACTGAAATAGAAAATATAGTTGATCACCCAGATGGAGGAGTAAGCATAAAATTCAACAGACAAGGTTCTATGTCATTTAGAGATTATAACCCACAAAAAAGTAGTGATTATTTATCTCGAAGCAGTTCCCTTAGAAATTCCTTTAGTTCTTTTGAAAAAGATAAGCATAATTTTCAAGGAGTTAGAACGCATAGAAATATAGCCCAACCAGTTTATACTTCACAAAATGACATAAATGATTTAGATCAACAAGAAGAAAACAGACCAACTTCACCAAATCTTTCAAGCATTTATGTTCTGAAAAAAGAATTTTGCATAGATAAAATTTCATTAAGAAAAGATTTTATGAGTAACAAGAATAAACAGGATAGAAAGTGGTTCATGGAAACATTTTCAGAAAAACAAAGAAATACCATAAGAAATGAATGGTATGAACTGATGATTATTGCAGAAATAAATATACCATTTTTTACTTATTTTTTTAACAAATTTGGAGATAATAAACCTTTGGTTTTATCTAAAACGAAGAGTTATTTTACAAAGCAAGATGGGTCAAGTGTCTCGAATGAATTCCCTCCTTTAGAACCTGTTAGAAAAAGGATTAAAAATGATGAGTCAGGAATGAAGCAAAGAAATTATACAAATATAGGTTTACATTGTCTAAGAAAACAATTAGAGAGAATAGAAGAAGCTATAGAAAAGAATTTAGGTAGTAAAACTCCAATTGACACAAGAGCAGCTTCTACGAGTAAAGAACAAAGTTTGCCAGAAAAACAAATGTACAAATTTCCTTTCAAAATTAATGAGTACAAACTAAAGTTAACGGAAACTGAGTTACTACAAAAGATAAATTCTAAGTTAGGAGATTTAGGTACAGAAAAATTAAACACTTTAGAAAAACCCTTAGAAGCCACTAATTCAGATAATGAGTCTGAAGATGGTAATCATATTTTTCCTGTGTAAAACCAGAATATAAAAAATTTTATCCTCGACCAACACCCCCAGATATACAATTAAAAAAAACACACACACAAAGGACATTTAATGGGTCAACAATTTATGAATGGAATATAGATGGTCTAGCAGAATACCAGATTATAAAAATTTGTCAAGAAATGGTGGTCATATCAAACATATATGGTAATACAATGAAACAGGTTGATTGTGCAAAAACTTTAATTTTAGGGTTTAATGGTCAATTAAAAGGATGATGGGATAATTCCCTTACACCATTAGAACAAAATGCAATTCTAGATAGTATTGAGCAAGATGACGATGGGATACCAATTCTAGATGAAAATGGTAACCAAATTTCAGTAGCAGTGACTTCCCTCATTTATACTATATTACTCCATTTTGTCGGAGATCCAAACTGGTACACTGAGAAAAACACAGAGATTTTACAAAATTTAAAATGCAGAAAACTTCAAGATTTTAAATGGTACAAAGACGTGTTCCTTACAAAAGTTTACGAAAGCGAGGATCCAAATAATTATTATTGGAAAGAAAAATTTATTTCAGGTTTACCAAAGTTATTTGCAGAAAAAGTAAGGGAGAAAATTAAAAGCATTAATGGAAATATAGAGACAATGCATTATGGAGAAATTATAAATCAAATAAACCTAACAGGACTACAAATTTGTAATGACTTGAAATTAAAATCCCAATTAAAGAAACAAAATATTGTAAGTAGAAAAGAATTGGGAAGCTGGTGTGAACAGTTTGGTTTTGACAAATTTAAAACCCCGATTCATCATAAAAGCCATGATAGAAAACCCTACAAGAAAAAGCATTTTCACAAAAGAGTTAATAGGCAAGACTACAAACCAAATTATAAACCAAACAAAAGAAAGAATAATTTTTATAAGAAAAAAGAAAGAACTCCAATAGATAAAATAATTTGTCACAAATGTAAGACCCCTGGACACTATGCCAACACTTGTAGAGTAAGACAAAAGATACAAGAACTAGTTTTAGACGAACAATTGAAAAACCAACTTTTAAATATAATTTCTGAAATAAGTTCTGATGAAGAAGAAAATACTGATGAAGAGGATTATCAATTTAACCAAATACAATCAGATAATGTTGAAACTTCCGATTACTCAGAGGATTATGAAGACACTTGTTTTTGTACCCCTGATCAATTGGGAAAAAGTATTTGTAATTGCGACAAGAAACTTTTTGTAATAACAAAACAAAGTCATTATGAGTTAATTTTCAAAATGATAGACCAAGTAAAAGATCCCAACAAAAAGATAATTATTTAAAGAAATTAAAAGATATGGTTTTGGAAGGAGGATAAGGGTCTTCTGCTCCAATTAAACAAAAAACAGATTTCAAAAATATAATAAAAACATTTAATACCCACAAAACAAGTAACATCTCCATTAATGATATTCAACATGAGATTAGGGAAGTTAAAACAGAAATACGACAATTAAAGCAAGAAAGTGAACAAATGAAACGAGAAATTTTGATTTTAAAACTAAAAGAAGTCCGAAGTGATACTGGTCCGAGCTAGAGTACCTGAAAGGACTGAGTGGGGGGGGGGGAGGGTGGTTAGAATGGGTTACCCGGATTGCATATGTCAATCCGGTAAGAGACTTTACTCAAGAGAGAGTTGGAATCTCTCAATATAATAGTTATGGGGAAGGTTATGAAATCGATAGTGTTTATGACTTAGGGATTCTCACTATGATCTTGCTTACCTCAAGGTCTTGGACCTTGTGTTACTTTTATAGTTATCATATGCTTGTGAGGTGGCTCACAAGATGATGCCAAGTGTATGCTTCAGATTTGGACACCAATGCTACCTTTGGCCCATGGCCCATTAGTGAATAGTAATTCAATACTAATTAATGGGCCTGGGAGGGTAGTTTGGACCTTTCCCTCCGAGAGTACTGTTCCGCACGTTGGGTCCGTGTAAGGCCCTAGGACAGATCTGTATGCTTGGTTGATCTGGTTTTGGGCCACCTGTGTCCGAACCGAGTTCCACCAAGTATCTCGATGGTTACATATGCGTTTGGTCTTCTTACTGGTGGTGGCGTCTGAGATTCTCTCGTCCGGTCCGTTTAGCATCCTAGGACTGATAGTTTGCTGTACTTGGAAGGACCTTTTGTCAAGTTCGGAAGTCACCTGTCTAGCTTGGTCGGACCTAGCTGAGATGGCAAGCTGACTTGTAGATACTAGTTGACCTGAGATGGTTTCCTTTATGTCGGACCATTCGAAGGTCGGACTAGCATTGAATTGGCTATCTCAGCCTTGATGCGCTTTAGGACACGCTCTATGGCGCCTTTAACGGATTGGACACATGTCCGTGTCAACATATGTCCCCCTAGTTTCCAAGTATCTTAGTAGAAGATAGTTGGTAACTATGAAGAGAACAAATGTGTTGTGGAGCGTGTCCGAATCGTTAACTGAAAAAGAAAAAAATCCTTTTTGTTGGGATCCGTCGTCCGTGTTCTCAGGAGTTCAATATATATCTCTCTCCCCCCCCCTTCCTCCTACAGTCCGAGTTATGTAATAGCTCGGACTGTAGATGGAAAAGGTATTTGTATCCGAGATATATAGATCCGAGTACGGTTAGGATCTGACGAAGTCCTCTGTGGAAGAGTTTATAGGAAGTTATCCGTTGGAACAAATATGTGAAATGGTCCTCCTGGGCCGCTAAACAGTAAATCAAAGAGGCCCAATGAGTTGCCTGTCCGGCTCACGGGGAAAGATCCCGGGTAAAGCGATGCGACCGTTGGATTGGAAAGTTTCGACGGTTGGGATTTTAAACCCAAGTGATGTGATGCCTCTGATGAGCATTAAATGTGATGTATTGTTAGCCGACCACTCGTGAACCGGCACAACCGTTGGATTAAAAAGATCAACGGCTGGGGTTTGAATCCAAGTGATGTGACTCTTGGCTTTCCCAAATTGCCCCTATAAATAGTCAGCCCATCAGTCGCTTTCACACTTTAGCCACATCGAAACTCAGAGCGACTCTCAAGCAATTCGAGCAATCAAAGATCGATCCGAGCAACTAAAACTCGCAAAATCTTGGGATTTCCAGCTGATATTTGTACCCTCGGAGAGCTAGCAAGGCTTCGTCGTCCGTCTAAGCTTAAGAATTCAACTTTGTCAAGTAAGTACACCTTAACTCTTTCTGAAGTTTTTTGCCTTTGCGATATGCCTGCTGCATGCTTAGTATGTTTTTGTCTTAGTTGAGTATCCATCTGTTGATTCCGTGATTGCAAATGTTGCTAGTGATAGGTTTCAGCAGGTACTTGGTTGGAATACTACCCCTTCGTGCTATAGCTTGCTAATTTCCTTCAATGGTAGCTTGTTGTTTCGTCTCGTATGTCCTATATAGCCAAACTTGATAATTCATGCTTATTTGGTAGTGTATTGGTGTCGATTGGCACAGTCTTTTGTAAGTTAACCCTTTTGTCGTACTGCATGGGACAGATGATGGTGCCATTGGCACGTCGTTGTGTGCCAAGGTTTAGTGCCCCTAGCGTCATGAGGCTAATTCATGTAGAAAATCTTATAGGGTAGGAATTCCTCGGACCTCTTGACATAATAAGATATATAAATGAACTCTCAGACAATCACAATCGTCGTTGCTGATCCATTTCCTTCTGCCCTAGGATGTCCGGGAGCGATAGTCAAAACGTTCACGAGGCTCAAGATTACAATGATGGAGCAAATTTGGAGGTTGAGTCAGCAGACTTAACCACATCCGTAGGAGACTATCTGGTCGTGGATCTCGTGTCTTCCAGGGACTCCGAAGCTGGACAGGGAGTCCGTGATACAACAGATGTTACTAGGACGAGGTCGCTAGTACAATCTCGGACCATAGGTGGTGTTGGGGAGTCTGTGGATCCGAGTGAACCTCATCCTGAACGGGAAGGCGACAGTGGTCGGGAGGCTGACGATGTGGAAATGTTCGAGGCTGGGGAAGAGGACCGTGTTGTGGCGGAAATGGGTCCGTCCAACCCTACCACGTCCGGGAGACCTAAAGGTGGTGAAGAGGAGGAAGAAGATGGTGAAGAAGAAGAGGATGAGGATGAGGAGGAAGGACAGGAAGGCTCTCCAATCGCTCGCCCTCGGAGACGCACTGGTCGTCGGCTTGTGTTACATCCTGCAACGTCCGCTCAATCCAATCTTCCGTTAATAGAGGGTCGTGGTGCAAAGGCAGCGAGAATCAAATTCCCTCGTCCTGCGTCCGCAGTAGTGATAGCGGATGAATTCGGAGAATTAAATGTGGACGGGCTTCTCCCTACTTGTCCGTCGAAGGTTAAACCTGAGGACATTCCCGAGTGGAGGCGGAAGTGGGAGATTCCTGAGTCCGTTGAAATCATGGTTCCCGAGCCCGGACATGCATTTTACAATCCACCCGCCGGGTTCATGTGCGTGCATGAAGTGGCCTTCGCTTGTGGATGGAAGGTCCCTATTGCGCCCGAACTAAAGCACATCCTGAACCACATCGGGATCGGTCCGAGTCAGGTTATCCCAAAGTCCTTGGGTAACCTTATCTGTGTCGTGATTTTTTGTAAAAAGAAGGCAAATGTGAATTTTGAAAACTTTAGGCAGCTCTTTCACGTTTCTTTCAGTCCAGGGAATCCCCTATTCTATACTTTTGTAAATAGAAAGCCCTACAACTTCATTTCGGACTCCATTTAATCTTTGGGGTCGAAGTGGTGGGACAAGTACATTTTTGTGCGGATGGCCCTGAAACCTGGGATGTCCGAGAGGCAGCGAGAGCAATGGGGGCTGCCGACAAAGTTCTTAAGGGAGAGAATCCCGGACTGCTGCCCCCTTTCGAAGAATGTGGCTCCGTGGGTGGCGGAGATCCATAAGAAGAATGACCCACCTACATACCCGTTCCACGGATTGATTTGTCAGCCGCTGCCTTACTTGTGCGAACTGACCGACGCCGTGGAAGTTGGAGGGAAGACGGACTTCAGTAAGGATTTTTAACTTTAGGATTTGTGCTTCTTCTTTTCTTTCTTTGGAGTGCTCTGTCTTGATCATTCATTTTCGCAATTCTGGTAATTCTTGCTTTGTATGTCCGTATCTGACGCTTTTATTTTGTTGCGCAGCTCACTGGTTTGATTACATCATGTCAACGCTCCATGAGAAGAAGAGATTGCAGAGGGAACAACAAGCCCTGGAAGTCGCCGCTGGTCAGAGGACCAAGATCATCAACACGTCCGGGGGTCTCCCTATGGCGGACACGAAAAATGCGGTAGTATTCGCTGCGGAAGAAGAGAGGCGCAACAAGGCTGGAGAAGATCCGCAGGCCTTGGTGGTGCCTGACAAGGGCAAAGCCTCGCTACTGCAGCCCGGCCGCCCAAGCCCCCCCACGCCTCCAAGCCCCAGCGGGAGGTGTTGATGCGGGACGCCATAACCTCGGGGCGAAAGAGGGGAGCAACCTCAGAGGCTTCCCTTGCGGCCAAGAGGCAGCAACTGTCCATTGTCCTGCCTATCGACCAAGCTGCTCTTGATAAGGAGTATGAGAGGGCCCGCAGACTGCCTGAGGTTGAGCGGTTTGGTGGGCTCGATGAATTATACCAGCGGGTAAGTAATTATCTCATGCTTTTCTTGCCACGTTCTTAGTATAATAAAAACACAACTTATATCCATGCGGACTTCTTGCAGCTCGGATGTTTCGTCAGGACCATGCAGTGGAAAGCTGGTGAGCGGGCTACTATTGAGGAGGATCTGCACAAGGCCATAGCCACTTCCGTGGATGAGGCGGAGAAGGTGAAGCGGTTGGAACTCCAGCTGAAAGAAAAAGGAAGTGATGTTCCATAAGTTGAAGACTGGCTGGGAGGAGATCAAGTCGGACTTGGATTGGCAGGAGAACTTTGCCCAAAAGGCGATGAAAGCCTTCCTGGACTCAAAGGATATCCTCCTTGAGGACCTCCAATATGCCCGCCTTGAGGCTGTCCGAGACTTCATGAAGTCGGACTCCTTCAAGTTTTTTATGGCGGACACGTCTGACGCCTCTCGCCTGGGTGGGTTCTCATCCGCTATCGGTCAACTACAGTCCAAGGGATTGCTCCCGCAGAACTTCGACTGGAAGGCGGAAGGATTGATTCCTTCCGCGGATGTTAATGGCGTGGAGGTCCCTGTAGACAATATTCCGGACGAACGGTTGGCCGTATGCGAATTTGCGGAGCTGGTCACCGAGGAAGGTGAGATTGACATCAAGAACGGCGGACCCTTTCTCCCGAAGTGTGTCCCGGATGCCCTCTGAAAGGTATGCTTTGTACCTTTTGATAACTACCGGGCTTTCCTAAAGGACTGGTACTTCATGCCTTCTCGGGTCATTGGTCGTGGTGAGGACTTCAACTTGTTCGAGATCGCTGAATCTCTTGCTGCACAAGCCGTTGCCAATACGTCCTCCATCAATCCGCCTCCAACTAAAGAAGCTGGTCCGAGCCAACCTGCCCCCCAGTGAGAATGCCCCGTGAAAATTCTGTACTTGTTGAAATTGTGATCTTTTGATGGTACGGAATGTTGCCATGTACATTGTTTCTCTTTTTCATCCGTAGTAACTATTTGCGGAGCAATGATTTCCGTGTTTCTTTTTTGAATCATTACTTGCTTTCCTCTTTACTTCTTTCTACTCGTTGTTCATATGCTGATCTATTATAAAATACACATCTTTTAAGAACACGGATCACTGTTGATGGCGTCTGATGTAGAAATCAAACCATCATCTTTCCGATCCTCGGACCGTTCGCTCTTTGGGATGCGTAATTCTTCTAGAAGGAGGAAGGTGAAACAGTGAAATAGTCATTATTACTGCGTCTTTTCATCTTCCTAGCCATCGGATGATTGACACGTGGTGTGATCGTAAAGATCCATCGCTACTATAAATAAGACTATGGTAACTCCTCCTTTCTTACTGCTTCACTTGTCGCCGATCTCTCCCTGTTTAGCACACTCCATTTTCAAAAGAGGCAGATTTCTCCAGGATGTCGGAATCCGATGGAGAAGAATTTCAGCATTGGGTAAACTGTGCTTGCGGGAACATGCATCCGCCGATTTATCCGGGTAAAGGGACCGCGGATGACCCAATCATTCTTGATTTTGAAGGCGACCCCCCTCTCTGTCCGGGGATAACCAGGAGGTTAGCTGAGGAAGAAAGGGAGCGGACGCTGAAGGTGATTCGTAGGAGGATCCGAATGCAGCAGCAAGCTCGTCAGGCTCAAAGCGGTGGCTCGGAGTCCCAAGGCTCAACTTCCGGAATCCGTTGAAGTGACAAGGCGGGGTATGCCCCGTAGAAGTATGTATGGTCCTCGGACCTTGACAAATTGTACCTTCCGTGTTTATATGCTCGGATAATTTTGTTTATAAAATTCGGACTACTTTCATTAGATGAAATCGCCATCTTTTTCTTATTCGTACTTCGTCGGATTATATTGACGCACATATCCTTGTAAGATGACCAACAAATACAAACTCGGACATGGTTGGTGGGCTTGTTTAGGTTTGATTGGATAAGCTCCTCTGAGCCAACACTGTTCAACCCAAACGGGTGACTCAAGCCAATTGCTGACGTCAATCTGTTGGCGTGGCGGACGCTGATTGGTTGGAGTGTTCTATAAAAAGACACGACCCAAGTACCAAAACCGTATAAACTGATCCCAAATTCTTCTTTTTCTATCTTTGCCGCTTTTGTCCGCCTCGTATTCCTGCCTTTTCTAGGAAAGGTGATCTTGGATGCTCAAAGTAAACCATTAAAGCCGGACCTCTTCTCCTTTCTTCCAATCCTACTTTAGTGGCTCGAATCTCTCTTGAATTGGTAATGGTCTCCTGATTTCAAGAGAGTTGGAGTCTCTAAAGACGGTTAGGCAGAGATCTCAGTCGTTTCGACTTGTATATACCATTGTTTGTTGGTACTTTGTTCTCCCCGACACCGGATCTACATCACCATGGTACGGTGATATCATGAAAGATTCTGTCATGTCTAACCATTTTTCCATGTGCAGGTAGATCAAGTTCCTGGTCTCCACGGAAACTATACTTTCCGATTGATATGGAAAAAGCTTTTCCTGACGGAGGAATAGTCTCGACGGGAGATGACGTATCTCCGGAGACTTTCTCTATAGATTATGTATCATCTCTTGTAGGTCCGGATAAAGATTCGAGATTTGTAGACTGCAAAGACAGTGTTATGTATACTTTGTTCTCTCGTATGAATAAAATTCATTGCGTGACTTTTCTTGTCACCGTGAACGCTAAACTTCGAATTTACGAATTGAAAGGTAAAAGTTGTATTGATTTGTCGGAAATTCAATTACAACTTGTGGGCTTCATGGCCAATGACAAAAGGATTAATCAAAAACAGAACTGACGGAGTTCCACATAATAGATAGTTGGAATCTAAAATAACCAAACGACCTGGCGGAGATTCGCGTAACCATCCCTATGCGTAAAACTTTTGAAGGTTTCTAGCATTCCATGTACGCTTGAGTGGGTGTCCGCGCTCATCTTCCAATTCGTAACTCCCATTCACTCTTGCTCCGACAATCTTGTAAGGTCCTTCCCATTTAGGCTTGAGTTTTCCAACATTGCTCAAAATGTCAGCCCGGCGAAGCACTAGGTCCCCGACCTGCAAGTTTTTTGCTCGAACATTCCTGTTATAGGCTTGAGCGGCAGTTGCTTGGTACCTGTGGATATTAGCCAGTGCTTCAGTTCTTTTCTGTTCCAACATGTCTAGATCGAATATCCGAGCTTCACGATTGGCGGAATCTTCGAACTCTTGGACCCTCATAGTCTCGACAACAATTTCTGCTGGTATAACTGCTTCCGAGCCATATACCAAGGCAAATGGAGTTTCTCTGGTCGCGGTCCGTCCAGTGGTGCAATGAGCCCACAGTACGCCATCCAGATCATCTGCCCAACTTTCTTGTGAGGTCCTCAACCGCTTCTCTAGGATCTTAACAATTGTCTTATTTGTGGACTCAGCTTGTCCATTAGCTTGTGAAATTATACCTGAGATAACTCTGAAATTTAACTCTGAAATTTGGTTCTAAAATTTGATCGGATTACAGGAATCTGAATATTGCTAAGCAAATATTTTTGGGTGAAATTTTTACATAAACATAAAAGAATCTGGAAGAGTACAAAACAAAGGAAAAACTTTTTGTATACATTTTCTTTTTTTCTCTGGTTTTTTCCGTTCTCCCTCTTTGTTGCTGATTGTTGTCATAATATAGAGAGAGTCCCCTCCTACTGTGCGGATTTGAAATTGTTGAATTCACATCCGGATGACTCTTTTGAAAAAGTTGATTGCAGTTTGTCGGGTGTTGATTGAGCAATTTTGTTCTTCTTCTCTTTTTTCTTCTTTCCGTTGATTGTGCAGTTTGTCGATCCTAGTCATTTTCTTTTATTTTTTCCTCTCTGTATGGGAGAAAAAATCCCATAACAATCATCCTCATTATCTTGTTCGAAATTGACTGAGGAACTTGATTCTTCGTCTTCACTTGCAGTTTGTAGAATTGCTTTCATTTCATCCAATGAGCTTGCCTGTGCTAACCTTGTTTGGATGGTATTCTTCATCATCAGGAATTCTTCAGTTTGTTGAACCTTTTATGGGGAGACAGTTTGTTTGCTAAATTTTGGATAAAGTTTGAACCATTCCGATATGCTATCTATCTCCAGTGGACTGGTGTCCATTTTGTTCCACCATTTGACTTCGGCTTCTTTTGTTAACCAGTATAAACTGGTATTTTCATCAAACCAAACATTTTGTAGGATCCTCAAAATCCAGGTTAAATTGAATTCTTTGTAAAATTTGATCATCAGGGGGTATTTGTGAGAATTACTTTGTCTTCTGTACCTATCTGAAAAGTACTCAAATGATTTTTGAACTTTGTGTGGGAACATTTCTGGTAATGGTCCAAAATCATGCCACCATGCAAGAAACCAGTTAGGAAGTTCTTCTGGTGGTGGTAGAGTTTTTCCCATTAAGAAGAAATATGACATGGAGTGGACTGCATTTTGTTTGTAGAGGAATTTTGTCCAAGCTTGTATGTAATCAAAATAATTACAGATGAGATGGGGTTTTATCTCTTTTAGAGTATAAGGGTTTCCCCAATCAGCTAGACTAATAACTTTGTTGATGAAATTTTTTCGATAACCAATAGCTGATGAGGTGTTTGGATGGTTTTTTGGAACTTTGTTTTGAATATGGAGAGAGTTTGTTTGGACCAAGATGTCCTCATAATATTGTTGTGGTTTCTGATAATTTTCATAAATCCTGCAAAATTTGTCGTCTAAGATGAACTGTGAAATGATAGCACCTTGTTCTGCAAATTGTGAGGCATTATCATTGTCTAGTTGTTTTGGAAAATTTTCTGGAATCCAGTCATCTTCAATGACACATTCTTTGTGAAAGTGTCCCGTGCTTAAGTAGGGACAATTTGGCTGGTCATCTCCATTTGAAATTTGAGACTTAGTTTGTGTCAAAGTTTGTTTGTAGGTAGGTAATGTGGCTAATTTTGAGTGCAGAGGTGGAAATTGTTCAGGCTTGGGATATGGTGTTAATGCTACTTTGCTAAGTGGTTGAAATTTGTTGGCCATCTGCAGAGGTGTTTGTTGTATTGTTGGTGGGATAGTTTGTAATGGTTTTGGTGACAAAGATTTTTCAGGCTTATTTTGTGCATATTGTGCCAAATTTACCATGGGTCCTTTCCCGGGACTTGTGCTTGCTGGTGCCGCCAATGGTACTAATCTCCTTTCTTCCATCCCTGAAGAAATTCCCTTGTCAAATAATCTGGAATACAATTGTCAGTTCCTTTTATGAATTCTATATCAAAATTAAAAATAGACAAAATTGCTTGCCATCTAGCAAATATTTGTTTTGATGCTAGGTTTTGAACATCTTTTGTTAAAACTTCTTTTGCAGCTTTACAATCAATTTGAAGTAAAAACTTTTGATTTAACAAATCATCCTGAAATCTAGTAATGCACAAAACCATCGAGAGTATTTCTTTTTTAATGGTTGAGTAATTTTGTTGTGCTCCTGATTTCCAAGTACCAGAATGATATCTAATAATTGTTTCCCTATTATCTATGATTTGCTTAAGAATGCCTCCATACCCTAATTCTGAAGCGTCAGTTTGTACAATCTTAAGAGTATTAGGCCGGCAAATGGTTAAACAAGGAAGAGTTTTAACTTTTGTTTTTATTTTTTTGACTATCTCAGTATGTTTGCTTGTCCACATTGGAGGGTTCTTTTTTAATCTTTCAAACAAAGGTTTGCAAGTTTGTCTTAAATTTGGATAAAAATCTCCTACATAGTTCAATGATCCTAGAAATCTTTGTAATTGGGTTTTGTCTCTTATTTCATCCGGAAATTTGTCCCCAAATTCTAGAGACCGTTGGATCTGTATAATAGTACTTTCATGAATCTGATGTCCGAGAAATCTTATACTTACTTGGAACAATTTTATTTTTCTTGCGGAGACAACTAAACCATTTTCTTTTATGACTTTTAGGAAAATATTTAAGTGTTTCCAATGTTGTTCTATATCTTGACTAAAAACTAGAACATCATCAATATAAACAATTGTAAAAATAGTGTAACAAGTGAAAATATCATTCATAACCTTTTGGAATTCTGAAGGAGCATTTTTTAATCCAAAAGGCATGACATTCTATTCAAATTGTCCGAACGGAACAGTAAAAGCTGTTTTGTACTTATCTTTTTCTGAAATTTGTATTTGCCAGAAACCTGATTTCATATCGAACTTGGAGAATATTTTAGCATTATAAAGTCTTTTAAGCAAATCGCTTTTATTTGGAATTGGATACCTGATCCATTTGAGGACTTTGTTTAACGGTTTATAATTTATAACTAATCTAGGAGTTCCTCTCTCAAGTTCAACATTCTTTTGTATATAAAATGCAGAACATGACCATGGTGATTTGCTTGGTCTTATGATTTTTATTTTTAATAATTCTGAAATTTCTTTTTTACAATGTTCTAACAATTCTTGGTTCATTTGTATAGGCCTTGCCTTAGTCGGAATTTTACTTTCTTCGTAATCATTTTCATAAGGAAGGGTTACAGTATGTCTTTTTCTATCCCAAAAAAGCTGTGGGAAATTCTGAACAAACTTCATCTTCTAGCTTCTTTTGATAGGTTAAAATTTGTTTCTGTAGAATTGGGCTTTTTATTTTTTCTTCAATTCTTTTAAAACTTAGTTCCTCTTTAAGATGCATAATTTGTTTTTCTTTATTTTCTATTTTTTGAAAAATTCCAGTTTCTTGTAAAAGATTTATTTCTCTGTTTGTCACAGGATATTGGAATTGGAAAAATATCCTAAAACTCTGTGGTTTCTACACCCTTGTTATCTACATGTATGGGAAACAACATTGACATGAATGGGAAACCCAGAATGACTTTAGTGTCTAGATCTTTTACTAAAACAAAGATTGCCCGAAAACAAACTCCGTCATTGCAAATATGTGCATTTGAAAGTTTGTAATTTATTTTTAGTCTTTCTGAGTTTGCAGTTGATAATCTTTCCTTAGATTTTTCCAAATATTTTGTAGGTATTAGTCTTTCTTGTATGCAATTCATATCAGCCCCACTATCCATTAAGGCAACTGTTTCTAGAATAAAGTTTCCTATAACAATTTTAACTTTAACATACCATTTTTGGTAAGAAATTTGTGATATAGCATTTATAAAAAGATTTTCTTCATTACTTTCTTCTTTTTCTGAATTATTTTCTTCTTTTTCATTAATGGTATTTTCCTCTTTTAGTTTTAAAATCAAAATTTCTCGTTTCATTTGTTCACTTTCTTGCTTTAATTGTCATATTTCTGTTTTAACTTCCCTAATCTCATGTTGAATATCATTAATGGAGATGTTACTTGTTTTGTGGGTATTAAATGTTTTTATTATATTTTGAAATCTGTTTTTTGTTTAATTGGAGCAGAAGACCCTTGTCCTCCTTCCAAAACCATATCTTTTAATTTCTTTAAATAATTATCTTTTTGTTGGGGATCTTTTACTTGGTCTATCATTTTGAAAATTAACTCATAATGACTTTGTTTTGTTATTACAAAAAGTTTCTTGTCGCAATTACAAATACTTTTTCCCAATTGATCAGGGGTACAAAAACAAGTGTCTTCATAATCCTCTGAGTAATCGGAAGTTTCAACATTATCTGATTGTATTTGGTTAAATTGATAATCCTCTTCATCAGTATTTTCTTCTTCATCAGAACTTATTTCAGAAATTATATTTAAAAGTTGGTTTTTCAATTGTTCGTCTAAAACTAGTTCTTGTATCTTTTGTCTTACTCTACAAGTGTTCGCATAGTGTCCAGGGGTCTTACATTTGTGACAAATTATTTTATCTATTGGAGTTCTTTCTTTTTTCTTATAAAAATTATTCTTTCTTTTATTTGGTTTATAATTTGGTTTGTAGTCTTGCCTATTAACTCTTTTGTGAAAATGCTTTTTCTTGTAGGGTTTTCTATCATGGCTTTTATGATGAATCGGGGTTTTAAATTTGTCAAAACCAAACTGTTCACACGAGCTTCCCAATTCTTTTCTACTTACAATATTTTGTTTCTTTAATTGAGATTTTAATTTCAAGTCATTAATTACAAATTTGTAGTCCTGTTAGGTTTATTTGATTTATAATTTCTCCATAAGACATTGTCTCTATATTTCCATTAATGCTTTTAATTTTCTCCCTTACTTTTTCTGCAAATAACTTTGGTAAACCTGAAATAAATTTTTCTTTCCAATAATAATTATTTGGATCCTCTCTTTCGTAAATTTTTGTAAGGAACATGTCTTTGTACCATTTAAAATCTTGAAGTTTTCTGCATTTTAAATTTTGTAAAATCTCTGTGTTTCTCTCAGTGTACCAGTTTGGATCTCCGATAAAATGGAGTAATATAGTATAAATGAGGGAAGTCAATGCTACTGAAATTTGGTTACCATTTTCATCTAGAATTGGTATCCCATCGTCATCTTGCTTAATACTATCTAGAATTGTATTTTGTTCTAATGGTGTAAGGGAATTATCCCACCATCCTTTTAATTGACCATTAAACCCTAAAATTAAAGTTTTTGCACAATCAACCTGTTTCATTGTATTACCATATATGTTTGATATGACCACCATTTCTTGACAAATTTTTATAATCTGGTATTCTGCTAGACCATCTATATTCCATTCATAAATTGTTGACCCATTAAATGTCCTTTGTGTGTGTGTTTCTTCTAATTGTATATCTGGGGGTGTTGGTCTAGGATAAAAATTTTTATATTCTGGTTTTACAATAGGAAAAATATGATTACCATCTTCAGACTCATTATCTGAATTAGTGGCTTCTAAGGGTTTTTTTAATGTGTTTAATTTTTCTGTACCTATATCTCCTAACTTAGAATTTATCTTTTGTAGTAACTCAGTTTCCGTTAACTTTGGTTTGTACTCATTAATTTTGAAAGGAAATTTGTACATTTGTTTTTCTGGCAGACTTTGTTCTTTACTTGTAGAAGCTGCTCTTGTGTCAATTGGAGTTTTACTACCTAAATTCTTTTCTATAGCTTCTTCTATTCTCTCTAATTGTTTTCTTAGACAATGTAAACCTATATTTGTATAATTTCTTTGCTTCATTCCTGACTCATCATTTTTAATCCTTTTTCTAACAGGTTCTAAAGGAGGGAATTCATTCGAGACACTCGACCCATCTTGCTTTGTAAAATAACTCTTCGTTTTAGATAAAACCAAAGGTTTATTATCTCCAAATTTGTTAAAAGAATAAGTAAAAAATGGTATATTTATTTCTGCAATAATCATCAGTTCATACCATAATGGGTCAGTGGAGACGTGTATTTGGCTCTTCTGGCCCAAAGACTCTTATACTTAGTAGACCTATTCTGGATCTTATTTATCCCGTAATGGGTCTCTTTGTTTAACAAGACAAGTATTTACAAAGAGTAATAATTATTATCTATCTTTCTCCTATTATTCTTCAATAAATTAGATGCCTACGCGGCAAGCCCACGAACCGAAACGAATGTGTTAGTGACTGTTCGTTCGTTTGATGTAACGTTCGGTTCGTGTTCGACAAGCATTACAAATCCGTGTTCGAGTTCGGTTCGACATATTTTATATTGTTCGTGCTCGGTTCGTTTGCGTTCGACTGTTTTGTTCGTTCGTTTATGTTCGAAAAAACTATAAATTACAAAATTTTAAAACTAAATAAAATCATGCGACACAAATCTACTATACAAATCAAGTAAAAAACACAAGCAAAATCAAGAAACTACAAGTTAACTACTTAACTTCCTACATGTTGAATTAATTGAAGGGAGATACTTACACTACAATTGAGGTGAGATGGACTGAGTCGGAGAGACGGAGAAGAAGTAGCGGCGAGATGAGATGGACTGGATCGGAGAAGGAGAGCGGCGCAGCGGAGATGAGATTGAGTAGTGAGTACTATTTGGGATTTTGGAGTTTGACAAACTGTGAATTAGGGTAATTGGGGTTTGTTTATTTATATAAAGGTATAATTACATGTGTACCACAAAGATAAATTACAGAAGATGGTAAACAGTAAACAAACACCAAAATTCAAACTAAATATCCAAGTACAATGTAATCCTCCAATTTGCAGTAACTTAGTCTTCTTTACTCAATATTAAGGATTGCTCAATACAAATTAACAACAAAGAAGCTCAATTAATAAATTGAAAACATAACCCCATTCATAAGCTTACTTGCGAATTGTGAGGTACAGCAGCCGGATGAGTGGCGACGAGTAGTGGCGAACAGCCGCAGATCCGAGATTGGATTTGGAGTCGAGAAGATGAGAAGCGGCGTGAGCGAGAGTGAGAAATGAGATTGAAATGAATTATTAGAGTGAGAAATGAAATAACCTAGTTGACTAGTTTAATGTTTCTATGTAGTATGTATTTACCGTGAGTAGCAACTAAGGAGAAAACTAGAATGTATTTCACCTACATGCTGCAACTATTGTTTTATTAATAATGGCGGGCGGGTCGGGTGGGTGGTGAAAATTTTTCAACCCACAAAAAAATTTAAAAAAACAAAATTTGGCGGGTGCGAGTAAGAGGCGGACGGTTTGCACGGACGGGTCGGTCGGGCGGATTTTTTGCTCACCCCTATTAAATGGTTCGTTTCGCATAAGCACACTTTTGAAGGCGTTAATTGCTTCGTTTGTCTGTAAAATTGCATGATTAAGGTTTTACCTTTCTTGTGTATGTTAGACGGTTTAAGGTTCTGAGTAATCAAACGTATTGTTGGTCCCTTAGACAACAAGGTTAAAGTCTAGAGAGAGGGGGTGAATAGACTTTAAAAACTTTTTGTTATCTAACACGGTTTCTCAGAAGGGTGAGCTTTGCTGATGCTTATACTAGTTCAGAGAGCAGAAGTCTTTAATACAATTAAGTGCAGTCGAAAGCTTGTAATAGATAAACAGATAAAGTAATGTAAAGCTTTGCTGAAAGGTAAAGTGCAAACAGTTTAAAGTGGTATTTGAAGGTGGCATAATCCTTCAACTAATCAACTTCGCCCTTGGTAGGACTTGAATTAACTATGTATGGTTTCTGAGATCCGTTACAAAAGCCCTACACTAGACAAATCCCTTTCCCTCCTAAGTTCCCAACTCAGGATCCTTTGAATCCTCTTTCCTTAGTTAACCCAAGCTAAGTACTCCGATTTCGAAGAGACTTTCCTTAGCTAACCCAAGCTAAGTAAACACTCTCTTATTGTTAAACTCCGAGGATTATTCCTTGGCTTTCTCAGCACAAGTACTTCTTGTATCCTCACGCCTGTTTGTTGTTTTGATGTAGTTGTTTGTTCTAGGCAATGATCACCTTGATAACAATGTTTCAGTTATCTCAGTAATCAAATAAACTCAACTATAATCCTGTATTTCAAGGACTAAGTCTAGTGTTTCTAAGTTACAAGAATTGTCTTTGTTCAGAGGAAAGAACTAACACTTGGTATAAACACAAGTATGTTCTACTTCTTCACAAATAGCTAATCAAAGCTTAAGTCTTGTTGGAGTTGTGGGCACTTAATGAACCAAGAGAAATCTGAGTCGCAACTTTGAATACAAGAGCTTTCTGAGAAAGAGTTCTTGGATACTTAAGAGATTTCTAGTGATTCTAAATCAGAGCTTGTGTGATTTTCAGTGCTTGTAGTTGCTTAGGCTTTTTTTTTTTTTTTTTATATCACAACTGCTAATTGATCCTTTTATAGTGAACAATGGAGCTGTTTGAAATACTATCCGTTGAATGGATGTTTTCGAGTTCGACTAGATGTCACTATCATAGTACATTCGACCTTTGTCTCTTTGTGACAAGCTAACAGGCTTTTCTGAGAGAAGTCTGATATAGCATTTAATGCATTGTACTATTTAGACTTTTAAACACAACGGTCAAATAACTTCTCAACAGCTAGAAGTATCAGAGACCTCTTTGCCATTGCATTGCTATCACCTCTTCAGAGACCTTTCAGAAACCTTGAGAATTTGGTCGCAACTTGATGATTTCTGAACGGTTGCTTTCTGAGAGTTGTTGCCTTTATGATCAAGATAAACTTATGCAGTTTACTTGAGTCTTCATGTCTTCAGTAGTCTTCCTTGCTGAGTGGTCTTCAAATTTTCGAAAGATAAAATTAAGATTACATCAGAGACCTAACTCCTATACAAGTGACTATTCTATCATACTAAGTAATGTTCTTCCTTTACAATGTCCTCTAATAACCTATGGACTTAGGAATACTAATCACCTTTCTGAGCTATGTAGACATGTGAGATTTCTCATCAAAATATAAAGTAAATCCTAACACTTATCCATGCATTGTTAACCACCAACACAAGCGAAGCCTATAGAATTACCTTGGTATCAATTCCTCCAGAGATTCGACCCCACGGTTCAAAGAATTCGCTATAACGCCTGCTTTTATACCTCTTTGGTTCTTAAAATATGGGCACATCAAACACCATACTCATTGTCATCAGGCTCACTACCACTTAAATTAGTTTTATAGAAACCTATCTCCTCATCTTCAGAGTCATGCATGTAATATGATTGCAGGCATATCATCCTCCCAATCCATCCCATCATACAAATCATCTCCAGTCATCTTATTCCCCCCCCCCCCCATCCCTCCCCTGAGTTGGTAATTCAATAGTCTTCTTTGAGATTTCAGTATTTTCAGGGGTTGAGGTATTTGCAGGGGTTGTGTTAGATTGATTTCTAAAATGTTTAGCAAGAAAGGCATCAACATCAAAATCTTCTAACAAATGATCAACATCAACATTTGGAGTAAATTCATGTTCCTCAATAGGACCATGAATGTAATCTTCAGTAGGAATTGGATCGGTAGTATAAGGAGGTACAGTATGAGAAGGAATAGTGGTTAGAGAAGGAGAGGGAGTTCTTCGCTTTCCAGGGGGGACTTAATCAGTGGTCGAAGTAGGAGAAGGAGTTCTTTTTTGTTTAGTGGGAGGTGTGTGTTTTTCACATTCATTTGGGGGAGTTTGCTTATCACCAGGTTCTTTCTCATCACCAGTGTTTGGTTCATCAGACAGGTAAACAAAGATAAGTTCCTTAGAAGAACTACCATGTTCCCTATGTACCTTTCGCTTGCATTTCCTACTCCTATACGTTTTCTCCCTAGTATCATATGCATGAGGGGCCCTATATTGAGTCACATTAGGTTCAACCAACTCGTCATCATCACCCCATATAGAATACCCCCTCATTTTCTTTCTAGTTGATTCATCTATAGCTAATGGAACAGCCCAACATACCATTCAACCTCCATATATTTCTTGTTCCTCTCAAACATCATCTTAAGTAATTAACTCCAGTTGTTTCATTGTTCCATCTACATCACATTTCATCCTAAATAATAGATTATCATAAGAAGGCACCTTTTCTTGTGCAGTAGCCATCACATCATCTAAGAGTTTTATATGTGAATACCTGCCTGGCTTTACATTCTCCAACATGAACCATTGCTTCCCAATAATGAATCATAATCATAATCATATAAGTTTCATATAAGAGTTTTATATGTGAATACATGCCTTGCTTTACATTCTCCAACATGATTTGTTCCTTCCCAATAATGAATCATAATCATATAAGTTTCATTTTTGCTGCATAATACAACATACAATTAACACTAAAACATAGAACTGAAACACAATTCACATAAACCCAAACTATAAGCGATGTCCTATTATAATCATTTTCATGGGTTTAACAAGTTCAATCACACTAGACTCAACTATATGTTCATACATCATTATATTCATCAATTATAAAAAAAAAAAGCAAAAAAAGTGGGTTTTTTTACGTCAATGAAGTAGAATTCTACCTACATTACTTAATTTGTATAGGAATATGAGCTAGCCAACAACTTTAAACACAACATCACACGCATAATCTATCAAAATAAAGTTCAACTTTACCTCTATCCATGGCGCATATTCAACCCAAAATAAGCAATTCCTCGCACTCAAATGCTATCAAACAATCTCGAGACTTTAATTTGCTCATTTCAGTGTGTTCCTCCACTGATTAGTACAAGAAATTTGCAGAAATTGGTTCAATTTTGTGCAAGACGGAAGCAGGGTGAGAGACAGTGGTTTTAGCGGGTAATGAGAGAAGTGGGAAAAGATTTCTTCCGTTTCTATTTTATTCTTCCATTAGTTTAATAAATTTTAAAATTTAAATTTCTTTTACCTTTTCTTTAATTCAGACATGCAATCAATTGCACGTGTGGAGAGAGAGAGTGTTGAGGCTAGCAGCATGGTCAATGAGAGATTGGGTTTTGAACTTGGATGTATAATTATCACCAATCTGGGGTTTAATATGTAATTAGGCCAAATTTAAGGGGTATCTTTGGTAATTCACCCTATATATTAAATAGACGGTTTAGCAAACAACTTAACCTGTGTTATAGTGGAGTTGTACATTATATCGTGTTGGGCATGCAAACAACTATGTTAAGTCATTGATGAGACCATACTTTAAAGGTTAATCTAGATTTTTACCGTCGTTTTGTTAGTCTTTTAATTACATTTTATTGTGTTTGTTGTGCGTTTTTATGATTTTTGTGTCTTAGTTGTATTTTGCAGATTCTTACGTTTTTAGGTGAAAACTGGAGGAAAAGTGATGCTTTTGTACTTGCACGACTTCAATGTGATGTATCCTAATTTTAGAAAGCATTACCTTTACTTGCTTAATATTGAAACTCGAGTCTACCGTTAGTCGGCAAAGTCATGAATCTAGGTATGCCATTAAATTTTATTTACACAGGCAACGACGTTGTACAAAGCACATACTGAAGTAAACAGATGACCACTTACCAGATGGTTCAGTACCGCAAACTTAAGATCGAACTCGATGAAACAATTACCTTCAACAAGCATATCAAAACAACAACTCTGTGATGTCATCTTGAGAAGTATCCGAATTTGAATAGTCTTAATTAATATGGAGATTCGAACCCAGGTGGGCAATATGGGACGGAGTTTGTCTCCATTGAGATTCGAACCCAGGTGGGCGTGAGCCGGATGCTCTGATATCATGATAGAATTCCATCTCATTTAAAAGTTCGAATTTGTAGAGCTAGTGCAACTCAAGGTATATAAACAAATAATAAAAGCCAAACACATGAATTACTTCTCACCCAAATGTACAAGCGCATGTCGACAATCCCATTCCACAAAATTAAGCTTTCAAAATTTGCTAATGAAACGCCGACTATAAAAATTGGAAATAGAGCAACAATATAATAACAGTAGTCAGCAACATACTATGTAACAGTGAGAGAGGAAATGAAAATCACAAATAAACATGAATAAAATCACACTTAAAAGAACTCAATATTTTCAAAAAATAATCAGCTTAAGCCAAGAAAAATAACTTAGCTCAAACTAACTGCCTTTCCCACGTTAACTGAATAGGTAATTGTGTTGTTTTCTGTCGTTCTTAGCAAATGTATCTGAAGACTTGGTAACTCACTTGCACATTCTCTATTTTGTAATGTTTATGAAGATGTGGATGGAGGACCTGATTTACCTGCGACTTGATGTAATGCGGCTTTTTTGGCCTATTTAATATATTTCTATGTTTTGCGATTAAAAAAAAAAAAAAGAAGCAAATGTATCTGATAAATCCTCCCACGCTGTTTAGCGTGCCAGTTTAGACTTTATGACTTCATTTGGTTTGAAATAAAATGAGGAAAAAAAAATAAGGAAAAATATAGTTTTCACCATTTGGTAGTTATGAGTAAATCCTGAAAAATTTATGAAAATCTATATCAAACATGTATATCTCTACTAAATGAGAAAAGTTATTTTTCTCTTATATTTTTCAGAAAAATTTTATTTTTCCCTATTTTTTTTTATTTTCTACCAATTTTTCCTAGAAGCATTGACAAAAATGAAAAATTTGACTTTAAATGAAATTGAGTGAAATAATGGACCGGAATGTAATTTGTGAAAGAATGGTTCTTCTTCACTTTTCTTCTTCTACTACTTCCTGGTTTTGGTCAAAAGCCCAGCCCAAACCAAAGGATATCTATCATAAAAGTGAGTTCCATTGTTGTATTTTGTAGCTATTTTTATTCATTTGATTTGATTGAAGTAACAAATTACAATGAAGAAAGAGACGGTAAAGTTGATAAGCGCAGAGGGTTTCGAGTTCGTCATCGACAAGAAGGCAGCAATGGTTTCTCAGACAATCCGCAACATGCTCACTTCTCCAGGTTCTCTCTCTCTCTACTTTTTTTTTTTGAGATGCTCAATTGCTTGCCATCTATGTTCTGATCTTACATTCAATCATCTATATCCATCAATATATCAGCTGATTCTTCGAATTCAATTGAATTTATTTATCTATTAATCAAAAAAATCATTAGTCGATCGATTTTTGATGGTCTTTTGCTGTTCGCACAAGATTTATGTATGTAATTCTATATGTCAGGAGGTTTCGCTGAAACGGAGCATGGAGAGGTGACCTTTCCAGAGATAAGCACTACAATTTTAGAGAAGATTTGCCAGTACTTTTATTGGTCTCTTCAGTATGCTAGGTTTGCTCCTATACCGTTATTTCTTCTTTTCGTATTACTTTCATACAAAATACTTAGTGGCCATTTCAGTCGATGGCTGGGTGTAATTCTCTTTATTATTTTGTTTCGGTGGTGCGGTGCTCTAGTGTTAAGGGAACTCTGTTTAGTTTCATTCTATGACCTACATTGTATAGTAAATTTGTGAAATGGAGATACCGGTGGTTTCTTAGTAAGTCCAAAATTTGGAATTCAAAGGCGAAGGATAGCTGTATTTGCTCAATCGCCTGCTACAACCTACCATCCGCTCTGTCCGCAACCATAAATTCCAAAGCTATGGAGCATCAATAGCAGTACATGGCTGCTCCACAACACCGCTATATAGGTGTTTGAGATATTTGTTTAATAAACAGGTAAAGAAAAGACTGAACATATACCACATTGAATTGGGTTATATGTTAATTGTAAGACAGATAGATGAGTATTTCGAGAGGCTGCAAATGGTTATTGAAGTCGGGAAATGAGACTAGGGTTTCATATTCCAAATTTAATTTGGTTTTGACTTTTGACGGCGGTTGTATTCTCTTAATATTATATATGATATGCATATTTGTTAATAACCAAGGGCTCTGTTACCAATAACGGACGTGTAACAATAGCCTTATAGCTACTTAATCAAAGTTCGAATTGGTAATAGATGTTCCAAGTATCCTTATAAATTTTTTTTTTAATTTTTTTTATAACAACAATGATTCTTTTGCACACGTTTCCTTTTGTTTTATTTGATATTGATGAACTCTCAAGATATATATCTATCTGATGGAGCTTTGGTTTGATCATTTAGGATTAAGAGTCTCTCGTAGTTTTTGCCTTATTCAGCTAGTGCACATATAATCCCATCAAGTATGTACTCCTACAATCATCTTTCATTTCTGTGTATTACTTACTACACCCTTTTACCATCCCCAATCAAGACTCTAGAGAATCCAGTTAGAGTTTACTGGTACATATAAAGCAGAAATTCCTGAGATCTTCTACCAACTAATTAATACTGCAGTATATTTTTCCATATGGTCCACTATGACTGGACCTTGATCTTTATTTTTTATTTCCTCTCTGCATATTATTGATATGTGGCGATGAATATGATCACCGAAAAGCTATAGACAATGCTATCTAATTCTAGTACAGAATCATAACTTTTAGCTCTACGTGACTCTGGTAGACAGAAATACAGAGAAAAACATTGCTGTATGTTTATAATTTTGACTGCATAGACCTATTGTAAACAATGAGAAGAATGGACCTGATAGCGCTTGTTTTGCTGAAATAACAGTCTAGGGGAGAAGCAAAAGAGATTGGCAGAATAATTTTAAATGAAACAGTGCTAGGTTCTGAGACATTGAATTTTGACTATGCAAGACTTGTGGTTGCTTGTCAAAGAAATTTGTATGCGTTGTTTGTCAAAGAAATTTGTTTTGAGTTTTGTAGGTTGTTCGGATCTAAGAATTGCTTCCGTGAAAGTTTGTCTGCTGTATAACACCCAGGGTTACCCAATACATCAATACCCTTGTGAATTATTTACTAGTACTTCATCAATCATCACTAACAATCAATTCTCCGGGTGATAAAGTCACGTACCAGTACCCTGTCTAGTACTTCTATGCAGATACTTCTAGTTCTTCAGTTGTATGACAATGAAATGTTAGTTATGTTTGCCTTTTCTAAAGGCATGCTTTCGGCAAATGATTAGAACGACATAGGCTTTCATATGCATAGTTTGTTGAAGCTCTCTTATAAGCCCAATTAATAAAATTTTCATCATTATCAACCATTCATGTGATTGACTGATAAAGCAAATCTTAGATGCGATAAATAAGAATTCAAAGAAAATATTTCTAACTGTTGTGGCATTACCATGGTTACCTAATTGGTATATTGCCCGATACGCATACGAAATACGATTACGGAATACGCACTTAATGTGGTCATTGCATGGGGTATTTCTATTTAACTAAATATGCCAGTTCGTTTATTTTTTCAGGCCTAAATTCATAATATCATACTCTACACACTTAAATGAGGTATTGAATATTTTCTTCATACTCAAATTTATGGCTATGAGTCTACGACACCAAAAAAATGCCTCGTTTTCTCTCTGTTGACTTGATATATACATAAGAACTTAGTTTTTTATAAATGCGTCCTTTTCTCTCTGTTAATAACGTTGGAGTTGTTACTAAATTTATGTTCTCCCCATCCTTGTGCTCTTTAGATACACATCAACGACATGACCTCGCATCTTATTGTTGTCGTAGACATGCTTTCATGCTCTTCGGACACCCTATGGTGTTATGTTTTGCCATTCAAATTCTAAACCATTAGAATTGAATATCATAGCTCTCTTTAGTCATGAATTCCTTGAATCTGTGAATGGCTCCATGGTGTAAACAACTTGTCGCCTCAAGTTGGCGTTTAAGGTAGAATTGGATGGCAATTACGAAATGGCTTTGGGTATAAGTGCATATAAATTATAATGCCGTTGTTATATTTGATGGATGAATATTGTGATCATAATATCTATCAACTTGAATGTACATGGAAATATGGGTAGTCGAGTTTAATCATTGTCATATTATTGCATCTTGTGTTATCTACCTTGCTAAACTGAGTGATCTTGCTGTTGCTCTCCATACTTTGTCTGCTTCCTTTTTCCTCTTTTTTAATCTTTTTTTGTTCCCACCCTACTGTTTCTGGTACAATTTCTTAACACTGCTTTTTCATAGTATTATTTATTTGTACTCCAATCATCATGAATGCTAGATGGTGTATAACCAACTGGGTGATGCATAAATTGAAATGGAGGTTAATCTCAAATACCTAGCTATGGACGTATAGTATTGCACTTAATTATTTATTGCATTCTTGTAGAATGTCCTTGTCAAAATTGCAAGTTGCAAGTCATGGAGGACGATTATATGTGCTAAGATTTACTTGCATGCTTAAGATAATGGATTTTATACACGAATTGACACATCTATAACCTATCCGTTCTATTGGAATTTGTATCAACACTAATGCCATTTGCACGCATTACATCATCTTGTAGTGGCAAGGAAACTGAGTTTCACATTGAACCTGAGCTGACACTGGAACTTATGATGGCAGCTAATTACTTGCACACATAATCAGGTACGAAATCTTCCCAAAGTATATCACTACGTACTTTGTTTCTAGTAGAGGGTGGGCGAGCCTTAGAGCAATGATAGGTTGCTCCACTTGTGAGCTGGTCACGGTTCAAGTCCGCTCAGCCAGGAGCACTTAAGCCTTTTTACATTTGAGTTTGTAAGTACTCACAGAATGGTGCTATAATCAGAGGGTTTCGCTAATAACAAGAATTAAATGAACATTCTTGGTTAAGCTTAGTATTGTGATCTACCTTGGGAATCGCTAGCCTGCATTATCTAATAGGTAACATCACCACATTATAGAGAACTAAAATCACGCTTACCTATTTAATTCCTTTCCTATACTAAATTAGTTGCATTTGCCTGATATGTGAAAGCAAATTTATCAATCTTAGGGTTATAATTTCCTTTTGGGGAGTGAAAGATGCATGTTTCAACTTGGGCCTGCTTCCTTACGATATCAGAAAATTTGCATGGTTTTTCTTTCTCATGATTTTTTTATTCGACCTCACAATGTCTTTTATGTTAGGGAAGATGGACATGATGTGCCTTTGCGAAGAAGCTCACTGTTTCAACATTTGGTTCCCAAAATCTGCTCGTGTGTAGTTTTGTTTCACAGATGTAGAATTATAGGTGTTTGTCATGGACTTTTAATGTTTGATATTGGAGAATTAATAGGGTCTTCCTAAACATTAACTGTACAAGGTGATTGTTGCAAAGAGTACATATAAAATGTCGACAATTTTTTTTTTTTTTTTTTGTTTTTGAAGCAAGTTAAAATCCATTGAATGTCCAAATAATACATGATAAGAGGAGTATACCAAATCCGTATCCGTACTATCTCGAAGGCATGTCTAATCATAGTAATTAAACAGAAAGAGCACAATGATACATGGAATTGAACTCTAGAAAATCTATGATTCTAAGCATCATGCTCACAAAGAGGCTGCCTTTATCTAGTCAATCAGACAGTATAACAAGCGAGGAATTGAGAGCTCCAATCAAGATTGTGACTCGAATCAACCCCAGCGACTAGCTCCACGATGAAGTATGCATGCAACATACTAGGTCCACGACCTTTAGCTAATACTCAGTGGCGCAACATCAAAGCATTTTCCGGTGTGCTGTGCTCTTGGGAACCTCCAGGCTTTTCAATGGCAAGTTAAGAACAGTCATACCTGCCAACCTTGAGATCATAGTGTAATCCAGCTACTAAAGTCAGCATGAACCCCGCAGAGTAAAGTCTGTACATACACGAAACAACATGAATTAGTCTGTCCAGAAATTAACCAAGACTAGATTGGATTAGCTATTGGAAACTTGTAAAAGATTCTCAACTGGATACCTGATATATCTATTAGGAGTAGGAAATTTATACTTCAATCTTTCAACTATTTCAATATAGGCAAACTTACAAGTCACTGAGATATCGACTCCAACTGTCTGAAAGATAACTTCATTCCTAAATCACCAGATAGCAGCCCATATAGCACATAGGAATCCAGTTTTAACCTTGAAAAGAGTAGCTTGAGCCCTTGTATCACTAGTGAAGAACCCTATAAGCCCTGCAAAATCTGTAGCACCATAGAGACCAATGAAAGGTAATAACCTAGCATATACAACCTGAGTAACATGGCAGTAAAAAAATAGATGATCCCTAGTTTCAGGATCCCTGTTACACTGCTGAGATTAACAAGCAATCTCTTCTTCGTTCACAAACAATCAAACAATAAGCAAATCAACACAAGAAGTTACGTGGTTCAGCTTTGTAAAGCCTACATCCACGAGAAAACAATAAGAGATCTTATTGCCACCAATCGAAACGATTACAAGCTTACAATCAACAATTGTCAAGCTCAATCACACAAAACCTATCTTTCTACCTTTACGGATTTACAGAAGAAATTGGTTTACAATCGATTGAATTGAAAAAGAAAAAATGATCTGCTAGCTCTTAATGATGATGGAGAACTCTCAATTTGTACCTGGATCAAGTAACAGTCACTCAATTGATCGAATGAGTTGCTAACAGAATACGATGCTCTGTTTTCTTTCTGTTTGTGAATGTAACGGCTTCAACTGCCAAGTCCATCTCCACCGTTGAAATCCCCAGATCTAATCTCAGCCATCCATCCATATTTGAGCTATAATTTCACATACACAAACACCAAACATTAGGAAATATAGGTGTAACGCCCCAAAAATTTCAAGTCAAGTCCAAAGAGCTTAATGGGATCGAGAACGCTACTAATACCAACAAGGTGCACCTTTCTTTTTGGGAATCCACCCATAAGAACTCCATAGTTAAGCGTTGTTAGGAATATTTGTTTAGATTTTGATCAGTAAACCCTAATGACTTATCTTAACTCAGAAAGGTAACTAATACTCTTAGTTCGCTTGAACATTGTAAAAGAGGAAGCTTACTGAGTATGTTAGTCTAGCAAATCTTGTATAGAATGTTAGGTCTCAGATTGTAATTTTTATATCATTGAAGAAGACCAAGAAGCAAGCATCCAACAGGAAGGAGCTCATTTTTTGAAGATCAAGAGATTGCACAAGGTTGCTGAAGACTAAGGAGAAATGTCTCCTCAGATACCCTGGCTCAGATACTTTAAAGAAATTAAGAGTCCTCGGAAGACAAGTGTTTCAATAGATTTCTGATACCCAATGGTCACTGAGTAAGGAAATGCAAAGCCTCAGATAGCTTGCATTGTTCTATTGAGACTACAGGACAAAAGATAGTACATTGCATTTATTACGTAGACAGAGAGATGTCTGAACATAAGAGGAAATCTCTGAGAAGAGGCAAAGCTCACTGCAGTACTATCTTCAGATATCAATAGTTTGAATTTCAATATGCCTAACGGATACTATTCAAACGACATGATTTTCAACTATAAATATCACCATTTAGAATGCTTGAAAGATACACTTACACCTTAGACTTACACAACTTGCAATATACTTTCAGGCATACAAGCGTTCTACCTACTTACTCTCATTAGCTTTACTGTTGCGACCAAAGCTCTTGAATTCTAAGTAGCATGAAAGTTCTAAGTGTCCTGATCCTTAACAATAATTGTTTATTGTGAAGGAGTTGAATCCAAGGATAAAGTTGTGACTGATATATGAGATTCATTCTCTTAAACAACAACAAGACTTGGCTCATCAAAGAACAAGTTCCCATACACTGAAAAGAGTATTAAGGAAGCTTAATTCTAAAGAGCTCTCTGAACATAACTGAAAAGTTATAAGAGCTAGCTCACCTGACAAACTACCATAACCAACACCAATAAGCGTTGAGCACAAGAAGTACTTAGCTTTGGAAGCTGGGGAATAGCTCATAGGTTACTCAGTAGAAGAAGTACTTGGCTGAGAAAGCCGGTGAATAACTAAGGGGGAACACTTGGTTGGGAACCTAGTGTTAAAGGGATCAAGATATATGATTTTGTAAGGAGAACTCATCATCTTATCTTAGTGGATTCAACTCCTGAGAAAGGGCGAGTGGATTAGTTGACGTATTATGCCACCTTCAAATACCACTATAAAAAGCTTTGTGTTATTTACTTACTGCACTTTACTTATTGCTTTACTTACTTGCTAACTACTTACACACATCATAGCTTGCTAACACGTGCACTTATCACAAAAGACTTCTGCTCTCTGAATATAAGTATCAGATATCTGTGAAGAAATCTGAGAAACTGTTTTATCGACAAAATTTTGAAAAGACTATTCACCCCCCCCCCTCCTCTAGTCTTTTACTTTACCGTTATCTGGACCAACAAGTGGTATCAGAGCAGGAGGTTCTTTAACCTTTTGCACTGAACCTAAATCCTAGATAAGTGCCTACTAACAGCTCACCACCAACACTTGCTTTGTTTGTTTAGTGTGTTTCCTGCAGGATGTCTCTAAGCGATGCACCCACTCTCAAGCCAGAGAACTGTGAGAAATGGAAGAACAACATGATGCTTCACCTGGAAGCTATCAGTGATGAAATGATCGAAGTGATAAAGAATGGCCCAATTGTCATTCAACAAGAGAAACAAGTCACTGAAGTTTCTAATGGTCGAGACAAGGAAACTGCAGATGCTGATGGATCATCAACATCTAGCACAACTTCAGGCGCAAGACCAACATGAGCCATTTCCTATGAAGCAAAGCCCAGACAACTTTGGACATCTGAAGATTCCAAGAGGAACATGCTAGATGGTCAAGTAAGGAACATCATTATACGTTCTACTCCAGATCACATACATACAGTGCAAACTGTGGGGTGCTAAAACAACGAAAGATGCATGGTCACTGATTGAAGAAATCTGTGCTGGCACTATGAAAACCAAGGAAAACAAGTTCGAAGTTTTGGAGCTAAAATTCCAAAATTCAAACAAGGTCCCACTGAGACACTTAAAGAACTTGATTTCAGGTTTACATCACTGATGAATGATATGGCTGCACTTGGTGAGAGTGAAAGATACTCTAACTCTGAAAAGGTTAAGACTATCGTACGAAGCTTGAATCAAAACTCGGAACATACTCAGTATTTCTACTTCAACCAAGCAATGCCTAACATCACACCAGTGGAGCTTTTCTCACACTTGGCAACTGTCAACTATGAGACAAAGCAAAGAGGACATATGACTGCTGAAACATCGCAGAATGCTGCTCTCATAACTCAAGGTACTTCTGAAAAGAAGGAGAGGTGATTGAGGAAAATGATCTTGCTGTAAAGCATATGAGAAAATACATCAATCAGGAAATTGAAAGAAGAAGGACCAAAGTGAAGCTGAAAAAGCATCTAGGTCCCAACTATCACCAGTACAAAAGTATGAAATTGACTAGCTCGCTGAACAAGCCTGCTCAACAAGTATCAAGCACTAAGGGAGCAGAAATCGGAAACGATATCTGTTTCTATTGTCAGAAACCTGGTCACTTCAAAAGAGACTGCCCAGCTTACAACAAGCTGAAGATAGGTGACAAGAAAGATAGAAGAAATTTCAAGAGAGGCCAGAGAACTATACTCACTGAGGAAAGGAAAATGATCCAAATTCAATTGGATGCTCTTGATCTTAACTCTGAGTCTGAGGATGAGGACTCAGATGATTCCAAACTACCTTCACCAGAGTTGTGTGGCATCACTCATGAATTTGTTGACTTCGGTCAAAAGAAGAAAGAAATGTGTGGAGTTGCTGAGAAGGTCTATCCAGATTGCTCCAACATCGAGCCATGCTTAATGGCATATGAGGTAATCATTATTTCTCGATTTGTAAATTATGAGAGTGATGAGGAAGGAATCAAAGATCTAGAAACACCTCAGAAATGAGCTTGATCTTTATGAGAGAGAATTAATGGTTGTCCAAGCTAGAACCAAGATTCTCGAGGAAGAAAAGAAAAGTCTTGAAAAGGAGTGTGCACAAATGCACAAGGTATCTGAATCAAAGGATGCTGAGAATGCATTCCTGAAAGCTCAGATAGTTGAGACTACTAAAAAGCACAAGGAATAAATGGAGGAACTTCAAAGGAACTTTGATAAAATTCTCATTGAGAACACTGAGATCAAAGAAAAGAAAGTTTCATTTCAATCCTATGCTAAAGCTTGTGACACTCTGACTTAGTTACACTCTTATTTTAGAGATGACTCAGAAAAAGGAGGACTTGGGCTAGACACTCAAACAAATAGTTCTACCATTCTGAATAAGAATGATGAAAGAATGATATTTGTTAAAGGTCAGCAAGGTGATTCCCAAACAACCTATAGCATTGGTCAGAAAGCTAAGGTTGCTGACAAAGGAAAAGCAGTTGCGACTATGACTTTGAGGGAAAAACAAGTCCCAAAGAAATCTTATGGGAAAGCTCTGAAAAAGGAACACCACACTGAAAAGTGTAATCACCCTCAGTGCTACGTCTCTAAGAAAGGGTAGATTGCTGGAGCTGGCAAACTCTCTAACGTCACTTTTTCTGGAAAGAAAGATGACCTAGAGACTAGTAAAGCTGCTGAGAGGAGATCTCAGTGGGCACATCATGCTTGTAATGGCATTAGCTATAATGCCATCGAGAAACAACTTGCTCATGAGTACAAACTACATCAAGAACGATGGATACAAGCTAGGGTTGCTCACAACAATCATCAGAAGTGGAAGAAAGATCAAACCACAAGCAATCTGAATGCCAGGGCTAGAAGAAATCTGAATAAGAAAGCTCAGTTTGCGGAAAAGCAGACTCAGAAACCTGACAGGTATCTGAGAGCACCACTGATGTGATAATGAAATGTGCGATATAGCATGCTTTTAGACCCTCATTTTTTGCCTTAGATGCAATATTTGTATTGTTTTATGGTCAATTACCAACTTTGCATGTTTTATGTTAGTCATGATCGCATTTTTGAGTTCAGGCACCAAAATAACGTAATTGTGCGAAATCGAGAAAGTTAAGCAAATACACCGGATTGACTGTTACATGGGGTTCGAGGAGTCAAAACATGTCATGCGACCAACCAATGCGAAGATAATTGAAGATGCAACAACTTTGTAGAAGACCACTTTTTGAGGAAACGAAGTTACGAAGCCCGAAATTGAAGAACGAATAAAACATATTCGAAGCTGCAGAAATCGCACTTGGCGATCTCCTTCATTGATCAATGGCGGCCAGAGCTCGGAATTTTCAGTATAAATAAGACCTCAGGGGTCTCATAATTCTACACCGCTCACAAAGCAGCTCTCCTAAGAGAGAACCAGTCATCGGAGAAGGGAAACCCCAAAACCGCTGGCCGTTAGGCACCCAGTAGGAGGAAACCCTAGAAGCAGCAACACGAAGACATCAGCGACTAAGCTTCTTCTTCTTCTTCTTTTCTTGCTTATTTCGATTTCTGTCTTAGATATGAGTAGCTAACTTTCTTTTGTAAAGGCGAACCGCCATAACTCTGCTTTTGCTACTTCTTTATATACCGTGATATATTAATGGAATAGTTATTAGACGTAAATCGTGATTATATAACTCTATTTCGTGGTGTGATGTTCTATTGAGTGACACAGTAGTTTCATTGAACTGAGTAGGGGTAGTCGTGCTGACTGCGCCTTGGCATAGTAGTATTATGCCCTGCTGTTGTTAGAGGTAATTGCGTAGGATTTTAACTAGGAAGTTGGGAGTAGCGTATGATTTTATGCCCTTCATTGATTTACAACAAAGAAATTAGAGTTTACTACGAATTAATCATTCTGTCTGTGATCAATCTGTTTACTTTTCTGCACACAATTTACAAACGTTATTTGCTTATTCCTATGCTAAGTGTCCGTGGAGAACGACATCCCGAGTTAACTTACTGCTATTGCTGTAGTTTGAGAGCTGATGGACGAAGACGACAGACCGATGCACGACTATGTTATGCCCAGGCTTACACTGCATGCCTCGAGTATCTATCTGGAGAGGATTGCGAGGGAATATGATCTAAAGGGAACTCATCTGAACTAACTACCACACTTCTACGGGAACCCAACTGAGGACCCGATGCACTTTATGAGGGAATTCTATGCAATAGTTGGAGGTATACCATTGAATGGGCTCACGGAATGTCAACTCAGAAGAAGGGTTTTCCCTAGCTGCCTAAAGGACAAGGCGAAGAACTGGCTTATCTCACTACCGCCAGGCAATTTGACTACATGGGATGAGGTTTTCAATAAATTTATGCTCAGGTACTTCCCATTGAAGAAGACATCCGACCTGAAGAGCCAAATCCAAAACTTCAACCAACTAGACGGAGAAACATTCTACGAAGCATGGGAAAGATACAATGATTTACTTGACAGGTGCCCGATGCACTCTTATGCACTGTTCGATAAGGTCAATAACTTTTATAAGGGAATTGACTCTATTAGCCAAGCACTTATTGACGGAGCATGTCAAGGGAATCTGTTAGACGTACCCCCAAGAAGGATTTGGGAGGTATGTGAGAACCTTAGAGAAAACTCAATGCAAAAGGGACGAGGAAGAAGTGTCTGATCTAAGGAGGTTCGTGCCATCGAGGAAGTCCCATGGAAAATGATCACAAAAAGACTGGATGATATAGAGGCCGAGCTATCTAAGAAAGAGTTCAAAGGAGAAGATAGACACAAGGAACTGTCAGAGGAGGCAAACTACATCGAAGATGGTGAACCATCATCAAACCGAACTCCTCCATCAGACCGAACCTGGCACGAATTAGGCAACACCGGAGTCGACCTCTTACCCCCATAACACCGATAAGGGTAACCGCACCAGCTCAGCAGGAAACACCCCTTTTGGAAGGAAAGATCCATTTCATTATTAAGGAGCTGAAGATAGTAAGGGAGTTTATGGAAAAACAGAAGGAAAGGGACGACAAGGTGGAAGCATTTATTGAAATAGCGGACGAAGTGCTCTGTAGGATCAATGAAAGGGTAGAAGAAGTGGAAGGAAGCCTAGTGAACATAACAGAATGGCTGATGATACTTCTAGAGCGACGTTATGAGGAGGAGGAGGAAGAAGAAGAAGCCATAAAGCGGATAGATGCGGCAGACTTCCAAAAAACTCCTCGATAAGCTTTCTAACTCTCGCTTTAACTTTACCTTATCTAGTGAATTGCATATAGAAGATGACTCCATGAGATTGTGTAAATACCTCTACGGGGAAAAGAACCAAATGGAGAATTTCAGGAGAAACAAGAGGAAAGAAAATCCCTACTTCCGAACTAATATCCCCAGGAGGGAAATCAATCCCTTAGCATTTCAAATTGCAGTCAACATGGGGGGCAGAAGGGTAGACGAAGCTCTAGACCTGGAATCCGATGTGAATGTTATCCCCTTAGAGATGTACAAGAGACTCAGGTTAACAGGAAAGACTGACGCTTGTGGCATGTCCTACGACGTCGGCATGAGCATAGCAAAGAACTATGGAATGGTTAGAAATGTGCTATCAAAATAGGTACTCTTATAATCCCTGTGGACCTGCTGATAGTCGACTACGAGAATGACAACAATAGAACCTTATATTTGGGAAGGCCCTTTATGATAATGACTAACACCATTATCGATATAACATAGTCGTGCATACAATTGATACTTCTGAGCATGCTATCGCGGACAGTTGTTCCACTCCCAGTGCATACAATTGATACTTCTGAGCATGCCGAGAAAACCTCTTGCAGTGTTGATTTTGAGAATCTCACGTACATCATCCTCTGTGGCCTTCCTCAAATACTTAGGACCAAACACGACTATTACAGCATCACAAAACTAGCTCACACATGTCAGTTTAGAGGTCTGACTTAGGCGAGTGTACTCGTCGACAATTTATGCACATCGCCGATCACAAGCTGACGTAGGGCTGAAGTGCATTTCTGAAGTGCCGTGAAACCAGGCCTGCCACAAGCATATGGGCATTGCGCTATATATATATATATATATATATATATATATATATATATATATATATATATATATATATATATATATATATATATATATATATATATATATATATATATATATATATATATATATATATATATATATATATATATATATATATATATTGTATTCTTGTACAGCTTGGACAATCCGGAGGAACAATGGCATGTGTATTCGGAATCTACGTCGAAACGTTTCTTCTCGGGTTTCCAGAATAGTAATTGTAAGTATGCAAAGTGCTCTCTATTATTTACGTGTATGAGTGGTGCAACGGGTGTCTGCAGTTTTTAGATGTGGGCGTTGATGTGAGGAGTTGCTTGACCAAGTAGTTGGTTAAATCAATAATACGAGTTCGAACTCGATGAACCTTCAACGATTTGTTCATCATCGTCAGAACTAGAATAAAGTTTGTTAGGATAGTGGTTAATGAAAGACATGCTTCGATAATGCTTTTAGTTCAAGAATGAAAAAAGGGGGAAAGTTGAGGTGTGGTGAAATAGGTGATGCCAATTTATGGATCTCATGAAAATTTTGGCCATTGATATAAATTTTATATTTTATTATTATATATTTATTTTTTTAACTTAAAAATTAACACAAAATCTAATGAGAAACGGTCTCTAAATAAATTTATCTAGAGACGACTTATATTTTTAGGAAAATAATTCAGTTAACGAAATTCATTTGCTTTGTAATATGAAAAAACACAAATGTTGAGAACATAAACGTTTTGATTAATAACATTGATAATTTTCTTAACAGCATACGTCCGTCTCTAGATAACCGTCTCTGTCTCTCAGGAGACTTGCTCAAAATTAAAAGCTTGTCAAAATAGAATAAAAAAGAAAAATCAATTTCCAGCCAGCCAAACAGCTAAGGAGCCCCTATGGCCACTCTAGAGCATAGAGCATGGCTAATCTATATTCTACTATGGTCTAACAAAATATCCATGATTAGAAGGAAGAATAAGTAGAACTACAAGAAAACAATGAGAAACTAATCGTTTAAGATTACCACAGGATTAACAAGAAGTCGTTATAGACAAACAGTACTGAACAAAAATACATAATATCTTTTTGAACTGAAGTTAAGACAACATAAATATAAATATCGATGTAAGGGGCATGTTCCAACTTCCAAGTCTGGAGTTCCAGATGACATCCTGAGGAAGAAGACACACTAGGCAGTACCTCGGATACATTCCATGACATAATTCATTCGACGTCATCAGGCTTCATCTTTCGATAAAGAATATTATATGAGTCTTGCGTGACAGAGGCTTCCTTACATAAAGCCTGAATGGTCTTTCTCGAAGCACCTTCTCCAGCTCCATGGTCCTTGACAGTGAAAGTTATATAATACACATAGGAATTAATAAACCCCAAGTCCACTTTCAGAACTTCATCAACCTTGAACCTCTCCTGCACCTGCACAGACCAAGACAGAGAGTAATGATTTACACCATGATTGCCTCCTAAGCATCTAGCCCGGTCAGATCAATAAAATTGGAATATACATTGCCTCCTAAGCATCTAGCCCGGTCAGATCAATAAAATTGGAATATACATAAATAAATAAAAAACACAATATGTATATACATACCAACTCAGCATGGTATAATAAGCAGACAACCTCAGCTATACGCTTATAAATCTTATGGCGCAATGGGACAACTTTAGGATCACATGGAACGCGAACAGTATCCTCCCCCATGAAGCTAAATACCAATTTTGGTAACGGATTATCCTCAATTCCCTGCAAAAGCAAGTTGTCCAACTTGTTGAGTGCAATAACATTACCAAAGGCAATCAATCAAATTTAAAGATATGATGAAGAAACATACTTCTCTGATGTCATGATCATGGCTAGAGAAAATCTTGTCGCACCAAGATAACAACATCTTATTAATGACCTCTTCTTCCTCCAAGGTATAATCAGCCATCAGCCTATAATCCCGCACATGGCCATTAACCATATCATTCTCATCTTGAAAGTGACTACGATAACGAAAGCTTGATGGTGGATCCTTAATCCTGCTGTTGAGAGCGTTGATAGCCTCGTAGACTTCATAATTGAGTTCGACCTCGCAATCACGATCAGGGCAATATCTTTCTACAGATGGTTCTCTATGCATTTCCCATTGTTACGCCTCTCCTTCACGTCTTCCCGTTCTTTGATTTTTCTGCTCCTAAACTGAATGCACTTCAATCTTTCGCCATTCCGAGTAGGAATATGGTATCTGTGCTGTTGCGTATGATCATGATGAAGGCATTCCTTTTCGGATAAGTTAATGTGCTCCTTCCTATTGTGATGCTGCTCCTGGCCTTGTTCAATGATTTTGATGCTACTGAGATGGTTGTACTCAGACATTTTTCTGCCTAAATCCGACTTACAATGCTTAAATTGTGCTGTGAATACAATTAGACCAGCAAAAGTGAGAGCATCAGTAAAAGGAAACGAACAACATTGAAACTAAGCTAATACAATCAATCAATCCATAGTTGAAAAAACAAAACCGAAAAAAAAAATAAAAAATAACAATAAAAATAAAATACCTCGTGTAGCTGAATGTTTTCGCCCTTTCGTCTTCAAAGGAATGTGATCCCAACCCCCTTCATATGTCCTTTTCTCTCTTCGAGTTGCAGAGACAGGAGAACGACGGCCCATGGCTGTTGGGAATCGGAAAACCCTAATGTTAGATACAAGTTTGAAAATTAGGAAAATTAAAGGCGATTTTGTAAAGTTCAAAATAAATTAGTAGCTGATAGATTATACTTGTATGATTTATATCTCAACAGCCTCCCTTTTCTCTCCTCGAGTTGCAGAGAGACGAAAACGATGGGTATGACCGAAAGAGATTCTAATTGTAACAAACCAGTGTCTAATTTTGGTACCTTGATTTTTTTTGTTTTTAATTTTGTTCAATTTTAGTACCCCGTTAGTCAAAGTTAACGGAACCATCAATTTTAACTTGGAAAAAATTCATATAAGGTTGTTACATTTTGCTTTTTGGTACCTTTTGTTGACGGTGTGCAATTTTGGTACCCCAGATTAACAATTATACAATTTGAATACTCTCTTAGTCTAAATTAACGGAGACGTATGACTCCTTGAATCGGAATCCCTAACCTTAGACGGGGAAAAGTGGTACAAAGACTAAATTTGCCAAAAAAGACTCATCAATGAAAACCAATTTAAAAAACATCTTACCATTACACACCCCTCCCTTGAATGTACTATATACCCCTGAATTGTTAAAAAATGACTTAATTCTAAAAATTTATCTTATATATTATTTTTCCTTATTATAATCTTATAATATTTATTTTTTTCAATTATAGATTTTGTTCTTTAACATTTTATTTTTTTGTTTTTGTAACTTTACGTATAGTTCAAATCGTTTATTCACGGATTACTTGTCTGACAATCAAGTAATTACTCTAGTCTGAAATATTCGAGAACGTATTGTTTAAGATCGCTTTAAAGGTTTTTGGACAAATGACACGCGACAATCGTACGAATGCTATAGCTATAACTCGTATACTACGTTTCAGATTATTCCTACCGCGTTCATATTTCTCCTATATATTTCATCTCTAGTTTGATTGCGTTGCTTGCTTAATTGTTAGTACAAACACAATCAAATCCAGGGGCGGAGACAGGGTGTGACCCCCAAAATTTTCATTTTCTTTATTATTACATGCATATTTTAGAAAATTATATGTTCTGTCACCCATAAATTTTTTAGTTAGTAAATTTAGTTAGTCACTAGGATTTGAAAGTGGAGGTAGCGGAGTATTATAACACGGACACAATATGTAATTTAGTCGGCTTTATAATTAAATAAGTTGACGAAATTATAAATATTGAATTAACTTGTTCTTCACCCTCCTGCTTGACGACAAATTGGACGAATTCACTCTAATTCACTTTAGTTCGGTCACAATTAACGTCTCCATTAATTTTGACAAACAGAGTATTCAAATTGTACAATTGTTAATCTGGGGTACCAAAATTGCATACCGTCAACAAAAGGTACCAAAAAGCGAAATGTAACAACTTAAGGTACGTACCTTCTATATATGGATTTTTTCCAAGTCAAAATTGATGTTTCCGTTAACTTTGACTAATGGAGTATTAAAATTGGACAAAAAAAATAAAAGGTACCAAAACTGAACTAAAGGTACCAGAACCGAAACTGTCAAAACTTAAGGTATCAAAAATGGATTTTTCCCGATTTTAATATGCTCAAATTATTACTTTTAAAACAGTGTAATAAAGCAGTGTTGCAAATAAGAACAAGCCCAACCACAAATTCATTCTCGAAGGAGTTAACTAAGCAGAGTAATGTGACATAGCAATTAACGTTGAGTTTGCAAAGTAACAGTGAATGATTTGATTTTGTTTGTACTAACAAATAAGCAAGCAAAGCAATCAAACTCGAGATGAAATATATAGGAGATATATGAACGCGTTAGGAATAATCAGAAACGCAGTATACGGGTTATAGCTATATCATTTGTATGATTGTCACGTGTTATTTGTCCAAAAACCTTTAAAGGGATCTTAACCAATACATTTTCGAATATTTCAGACTAGAGTAATTACTTGATTGTCAGACAAGTAATCCTTGAACAAACGATTTGAATATTTTAGACTAGCGAATCGAATTAACAGGTTTTACGAAAATTTTAGACTAGCTTAACTCGTACGAATGAATTCAAAGCTCATACTCTAATACATTCGAATCATCATATAACTACCGCATTCACGAAGAGATTAGCGACTCATGATCATGAAATTAACATACATATTCATATTTGTTGAGATGATAGACATAAGATTGATGAAGATAAAAATACCAAGCATAAACGATCACAAGAAAGCGCACTGCGAAAGTAATATGAATAGATAATAAAATCTCTAACCTTCGAACGTAAATCGACGAATCGTATGTGATTACAAGATGAATAACCAAGCTCAAATATCCCAAAATCAAAACTAGGGTTCTAAGAGCTTTTACAATGGCTTGAATTGAAAGTAATAAGGAAAAACAGGTGAAAATCTATATATATGTACAAGGCAAAATCCGAATGGGCTTAGGCAAGCCGTGTCACGACACAGCAAAAAGAGTGTCGCGACACGCTTGTCTTCAGGTTCCATATTTTCATTCGCTAACCCATGTGGCGACACCAATTTGAACGGGTCGCGACACATATAAAATTCTTCAGAGTACTTGCCCTCGTAATTCCGTGCCGCGACACGACCCTGTTCAATGCCAAAACTTGATTTCTTCGGGGTTCTTCTTGGATTTTTGAGCCTTCAAACTCGAACATGACCTTGTAAAATGCGACATTTATCCTCCGGTTCATACCTAAAACTTCAAAACATAACTAAACACAAAAACATAAAAACGAATAATAACACTACAAAATAACGACAAAGACTAACAAAAGTACGATTAAAAGGACATGATGAACCTCTAAATTACTGATGTGACAATGAAATGTGCGATATAGCATATTTTTAGACCCTTATTTTTGGCCTTAAATGCAATATTTATATCGTTTTATGGTCAATTAACAACTTTGTGTGTTTTCTGAATTTCTGTAGGTCATGATCGCGTTTTTGAGGATTTGCACGATTTCAGGCACCAAAGGGCATAATTGTGCCAAATTGGGACAGGAAGCGAATACGTCGGATTGACTATTGCACGGAGTTCGAGGAGTCAAAACATGTCATATGACCAACCAGCGCAAGGGTAATTGAAGATGCTACAACTTTGTAGAAGATAGGTTCGAAAGTGAAAAACCGAGGAAAGTAAGGAAGCATGGAAATTCTACTTTGAGTTAGAGAAGTCCGATGAGGTCATTCCACCTACCGTTGCGAAGATTTTGAATCCCCAAGAAATTCTGAAGAAGGACACTTTCCAAGATAACGAGGTTACGAGGCTCGAAATCGAAGAACGAAGAAAATCTGTCTAGGAGAAATTGACCAGAGCACTATTTTGGCTGTACACGGAGTTCTAGAAGTCCGATTCATGCTCATGAGCTAACGATGGAAAGCTTATTGAAAATGATAAAACTTTTCTGCTTTACACTTTCCGAGAAAATGACGTTTAAAGGTCTGAAATCAGCCCAGAAGACGGAACAGCTTACACTTGGGCCAGACAGCCTTTCTCCGATCCGTCAGGCCTCAGCCTACCTTTTAACCTTTCTTGCTGGCCAAACACATCCAGAACAGTATGAATAAGACCCTTGGGGTCTCAGAATCATTCATCACCTACCAAAAACCCTGGCCGTCAAGCAACCAGTCCTCGGGGAAGCAAAATCCAAAAGCAGCTCTATTGAGAGAGAACCAGTCCTCGAGAAAGTGAAATCCCAAGCCTACAACAGCTCAGGATCGATATCAGAGAAGCACAGGAGTCGAAGAACAGCTTCAGGGGAGGAAACCCTAGCAACTGCACAAATACATCAAAGACTAAGCTTTTCTTGTCCTTTTCTTTTAAGAATTCGATTCCTTCTCCTTCTGTTTGGGATTTCGATTTTTTCCTTTATTGTTCTTGGGATTTTCGATTGCAGTATAATGTGGAATACTATGAGTAGCTAACTTTCTTTTGTAAAGGTGAACCGCTGTAACTCTGCCTTTTCTACTTCTTTATATACCGTGATATATTAATGAATTCGTTTTAAAACGTAATTCGTGCTTGTTCGTTATTTGTCCGACTCTTTATGTGGGAAACCCATACTAACTACGACTTGGTAACGGATTATATATTATCTTGTGTGATTTGTCTAAAAACGTGACGAGATAGTGTGTTGAGTGACACATCACATTGTTGGTGAGTGAAGGTGTCTGGATTAACTACAATTTAATCCTTTTGACATGATTCTTTGTTGCCTGTAGACGGTTAGTAAGTTGTTTGATTCTAAGTAGTTGGGAGTAGCATAGCAGAGGGAGGTTGGGGATCCTTTACGCCTTTCCATTATTGATTTACAACAAAGTAATTTAGGGTTTACTGCGATTTAGTTATTCTGCCTGAGATTAAAACTGTTTACTTTTCTGCATTCAATTACAACGTTATTTGCTTGTTCCTATGCTAAGTGTCCATGGAGAACGACATCCGGAGTCAACTTTCCACTATAAACTGTGGATTTGAGGACTTCCTGAAAGAATATAATTCCGTGATCTTCTCATGACCACAATCGTACATATTTATACAAGAGTAATCCTATAATGTAGGCTATAAATTAGGAATCTAAGCTAAACTAGGAATCTAAATACAACAATAGTAGAGTTATGAAATACTTAGGAGACTAAGATATTTCACATTCTAACACTCCCCCACAGTCGAAACTGGAGGTTCACGAACATTAAGACTGGTCCGAAAGTTGTCGAATAGGACAAGAGGCAGCCCCTTAGTAAAGATATCTGCCACCTGATATTTGGAAGGCACATGATGAACTCGAACCTCACCACGCGCCACTTTCTCTCGAATAAAATGGATATCCATTTCAATATGTTTCGTGCGCTGGTGTTGGACAGGATTCCCAGAAAGATAAATAGCACTCACATTGTCGCAATATACCAATGTAGCCTTACAAATAGGACAATGTAACTCCAGAAGAAGATTACGAAGCCAACAGGACTCAGAAACAACATTAGCCACCCCCCTATATTCGGCCTCTGCACTGGAACGGGAAAAAGTCGATTGGCGTTTCGAAGACCAGGAGAGTAGATTGCCCCCCAAGAAGACACAATAACCTGATGTGGAACGGCGTGTATCGGGACATCCTCCCCAATCAGCATCAGTATAAGCAACAAGCTCGGTAAGAGAAGAAGAAGATAAGTGAAGACCAAGACGAAGCGTACCCTGGAGATACCGGATAATACGCTTCAAAGCATGCATATGTTCCTCGCACGGATCATGCATATGAAGGCAAATCTGTTGGACATCATCAGAGATATCGGGCCATGTAAAAGTAAGATACTGTAGAGCACCAGCAAGTCTACGATACAAAGTCGGATCAGCAAATGACGCCCCCGTAGTAGCACCAACTTTCGGCTTTGTGTCCACAGGAGTCAGACTCGGCTTGCACGAGCTCATACCAGCCCGGTCGATGATCTCTGTGGCATACTTCCACTGAGATAAAATAAGCCATCTTATGACGAGTCACACTAATGCCGAGAAAGTAATTCAAGAACCCTAAGTCCTTCATCGCAAACTCAGATCTAAGATGCGTCATGATCGATATGCGTAAATCCTTTGACGAAGCCGTCAAAATAATATCATCGAATATAACAGCAAGTAAGTCGTATCCGACCCACGAGTGTAGATAAACAATGAAGTATCAGATTTACTATTAGAGAAACCAATAGACGATACGAAATCAGCAAACCGCTTATACCATGCCCTATGAGCCTGCTTAAGTCCATATAAAGATTTCCGCAATAAACATACATAATCCGGATGCTGCTTGTCGCGAAAACCCATCGGTTGGTGCATATAAAATGTCTCCTTCAGATTGCCATGTAGAAAAGCATTGCGGACGTCGAGCTGATGAATGGACCATCGCTTCGAAAGTGCAATACTGAGAACCGTACGAATGGTCGCCGGTTTTACAACCGGACTAAACGTCTCTCCACAATCAATGCCGACTCGCTGAGTTTTACCATCACCTATAAGATGGGCCTTATGCCTCTCAAATGAACCATCAGATTTAACTTTATGAGTAAAAATCCACATAGATCGGATGACATTAACGTTTGGGGGGCGTGGAACCAAATCCCACGTCTTATTTTTAATAAGAGCATCAAATTCATCGGTCATAGCTAATTTCCAATTCGTATCACGAAGGGCAGCCAAAGGATTACAGGGTAGAGGGGAACACGTAACAATGGTGGTATGAGCCTGAGAGGGATAAAAAATCGAATTAGGCTTTAGTATACCATGTTGGCTACGTGTGACGGGAGGAGTAGGTGGATATGTAGTATACCGAGATGAACGGATAGGTGGTGATTGGGCCGAAGATGGTCCAAAAGTCGGTGATGGCGAATCGAGATTGGGGAACGGAATGGGTTGGGCTGTATGGGTGGGAGCATGGCGTTGGGCTTGAGGAGTAAGCTGTTAGGACGAAGAAGAAGAATTGGTGGGTGAACACTGGATCAAGGAGTCTTTGTTGGGCCATGATGTAAGGAGAACGTCTTTGGGCGGAGAGAAGGGAATGGGAGGCCGTATGTAGAGGAAACGGCTGGGTCTCAGAAATTTGATGGAAAATATGTGGAGAAACACCATCACCCAAAAAATCATAGGCACCGGTATTAGGGTGATGAACCTTAGCAAAGGGAAAATTGGTTTCATCAAAGTGCACATAACGACATATAATGATTTTATGAGTGGTTAAATCATAACACTTATAACCTCTATGATTGTCAGGATAACCCAAGAAAATGCAAGGAGTGGAACGGGCTTGCAATTTTCGAATAATGGTGGAAGGGAAAAGTGGATAACACAAACACCCAAAAACTTGAAGATGAGAGTAAGATGGAAGTCGATGATAGAGCACCTGAAGAGGAGATTTATCGGCAAGCAACTTACTTGGAATAATATTGAGGAGATGGGTGGTCATATGAAGTGCATGAAGCCAAAAAGAAGGTGGCAAAGAGGCATGAATGAGAAGTGTACGCATGACATTATTAATGGATCAAATTTTTCGTTCTGCCTTTTCGTTCTGAGAAGATGTATGTGGGCAGGAAAAACGAAAAGATATTCCATTAGAATCGCAAAATTGCTGAAAAGAATGATTATCAAATTCTCCCCCATTATCACATTGTATGGTTTTGATATTGTGTTCAAACTGGGTTTGTATATGGGCATGAAATTTCGAAAAAATTGAGAAAACTTGGGATTTTTGAGCAATGGGAAATATCCATAAGAAATTCAAAAAATCATCTAAAAAAAGCACATAATATCAATGGCCAGAAGAACTCAAAGTAGGAGAAGTCCAAAGATCACTATGAATAATATCGAAAGGCATACAAGTAGTAGAAGTTGATGAAAGAAAAGGCAATTTTATATGTTTCCCAAGAACACAAGATTGACAAGTAGTAGACCTAGATGAACTATTACAAGCAATTAATTTATTTTACCGAAGAAAAGCTAAGACCGAATCTCCTTGGTGACCCAACGAGCATGCCAAAGAGTGGATGCAAGACAAGTAGTCGGGGAAGAGGCCGGATAAGGACTGGAAGGAGTGATGGGGTAGAGTGGGCTGGTACTATCACATCTCATGAGACGGGTCCCCGTTTGTAAATCATGCACAGAAAAACCAAAAGGATCAAACACTACCGACACACGATTATCAGTTGTAAACTTACGAACTGATACTAAATTCTTAATAAGATTTGGAGTGTGTAAGACATGTTTGAGGGATAATGGTAGGTGAGGGGAAGATAAAGATGTATGACCATAGCCACAAATCGGAATAGACTGACCACTACCAACAGTAACACCATTATTATTGCTCATATTAAAATAAGACGTGAGATTACCTGGAGTGGATGTCATATGCGAAGAAGCCCCGGTGTCCATATACCAGTTAGGATCCGGCTGTGAAAGAGACATAGTGTGCATGGCGGAATCAATATCCGTTGGAGCATACTGAGAAGCTGCATATGCCGTTGTTGGGGTCGCTGGCCCAAGATTCCGGGATGACGCGGCCCATTGGGCCGACTCCATGGCTGGGTCGGGTAAGGGCACGGTGCAGCAGCCCATGGCGGCTGCATCCAAGTCCACCAAGGGGGCATGGCCCAAGATTGGGGCCCACCTGAAAAATTGATGCCGCTTTGTCCTCCGGACCGGTTTCCACCACGGCCCGTGCCGTTTTGACCTCCGGACTACTGTCCCGAACCGCCCTTCTTTTTGTTGTTTCACTGCTTCGATTGCTTTCCACGACCTTGACCCGTCGGACGAGAATCATGCATTTCATCCGAATCACGCATAGCAACCATCATCGCATCATCATTCCTAGCCGCAACTTCCTTTATGCTAGTTTCTTCTAATGCTAACATGGATCGAACTTCATAGAAAGGAGGTAAAACCTTCATGTGTCGAATAATAGAAGCAACACCTTTGTAAGCTGGTGTAAGACCCCCACCATACGGAGAACAAGACGATTATTGGTAACCGGAGCCCCTACATTCTGGTGTTGGTCGGAAAGAGTCTTTAGATGTTGACAATAAGCAGAAACCGATGAAAAATCCCATAAATAAGAGTTGTTAAACTCGTGTTCTAGAGCAACCGCATGATAATTCTCATTGTCTTGAAACAAATCGCGAAGGCGATTCCATAAAGTCATAGCCGAAACATCCGCTTTAACAACGGTGTTTAAGAGATCGGTCTATATGGTGGAATAAATTCACTGCACCACAACAGCATCCAACGTGTCCCATAGTTCATGTTCATCATCCTTGAGCGGCTCCTTTTCAATAACTTTCCCATCCTTGGACTTTGGCGGGATAATATGATGAAGAACCTTGTGCGAACGGCAATGGACCTTGAATAATACTGCCCAATTAGCATACTGTACGTTTTCCATCTCAAGAGTGATGGGAACATGCGACTTGATGTTTGAAACAGCAAGCACAGGGTGAAAAGAGGAAGAACTATTGTTTTCGCCCATGATGACGGAATAGAAGAGAGAAATCGATTATATATAATCGAATTAAGAGGAAGAAGATCGACAAGGCGTGAGGCTGAATCGACTGGTGACGATCGACAATGGCGTGAGGCCAAATCGATGAGAGAAGATCGATAATGGCGTGAGGCCAAGATCGATGGCAGGAGAGTGAAGTGGGAAGAAAAATATGGCAGCGGAAGGTTGGATGTTAGAGAACCAAACTTGATACCATGATAGAATTGATAGTATATGTGTCCTAGAGATAATCTTTATTAAGGATAACATGTACTTGATCACATTTAGTTTAATATATGATTGATTGTCCATTCATTGGCACTGCACTACTTGTTTAATTATTTGATTGTTTGAATTAATCTATGTACGTGTTCCCATGAGTTTAATGTTGTCACTAAGATAGTGAGATCTTAATGATATAACATAAGATCTAAAATGGTCCCAATCAATGATCATCGACATTGGGATATCGGTGATGCAATTGAGATTGGTATGTGGTCTGCTTCATATCCTTAGAGGATGTAGTGGTTCTCACAACTACGATTAACTCGGTTATTCATGATGGACACATAGACACTTTAGATAGTGCTGGCATACCCTACCGAGAAACTATTTGATATACTCTATTTATGTGTCTATGGGATTATCGGTTTATAGGGTGATGAAGTAGTCCTTCGACTTGAGGTCAATACGACTTCATATGTGGAATAATGTACTTTGGTCATGACCAACGCTTGCACTCCTGAGGGGGTAGATACGGCATGCGCTGGGTACATTATGAAGCACATGAAAGTCGTAGTTGAGCCAAGAAAGAATCCATTCCTCATAATAGAGTTACGAGAGAATACTTTACTTCTCATATTTAATTGATCAAAGTCATCGGCCGGTGCAAAGAGATAAATATTTGAAATGGTGTTCAAATAATTATCATGGATCAATTAATAAGATTGAGAGATAATAATTTAAGTTATTGGAATACACATATAATCAAGTTCCAGACTTATTTGAGTATTCGTGAATGAAGGGACCGTATCATCATAAGCCCTATATCACAGGGAGTTTGTATGAGTCCTCACAAACGTCCTTATGTATCAAGAATGTCTGGTGAATCGTCTAGGAGTTCGTCCAGACCTTAATTGGATTAGTGCTTGCTATACATAAGGCCCTAAGGGTCACACAATAAGTAATTAGATTGAATATTTAATTTAATTAAATATCTAATTGGATTAAGGATATTTAATTTATATTATGAATGATTTTTTTCTATTTGGTAGAAAAATATTTAATTAAGTTAAATTGAATTTATTGGGCTTAATTAAACAATTTATAAGATAGTGCACTTGGACGGATTTGAAATTAAAAGTCCAATGGGCCAAAATGAAGAAAAGGAGAAGAAAAGGGTTTTTGGGCCAAAATGTATTTGAATCAGCAAATTCAATTTTGGTTTTGGTTAATTCATTAATTAAATTAAATAATTAATCAATAATAAAAAAAAATGTAGTGCCATTTAAAGTTGTGCCATAGTGCCATTTATAGTGGTGCCTTTTTAAGTAGTGCCATTTCTTTTGAATTTTTCAAAAATCATTTCTTCTCCATTACCTCTTTATTTTATTTTAAGTTTCCACTTTTAACTCCTATAAATAGGAGCTAAAATCCTTCATAAAAACACACCAAAATAAACATACACTTCATATCATTAAGAAGAAGAAAATTCTCTAAGAAGAATATCCTAGCAATTCTTCGAAAGAGAAACCGACAAAACGCGAGATTGTCCTCGTGTGTTTTTGGTGCTCGGTTACTGTGGATCAACTAAGGTTGACGACTTGATCAAACATTCCTTCTCTTTTGTTTGTGGATTAGATCCGAAGAGTTAGTAGCTGTCGTCATAATAAATTCGGAAATCTTAAACTATCGTCATAACAAGTAAGCTTTCAATTTATGCTATCGCAATTATAAGTATCTGTATAGCTTATCAGTTAAATCATTGTTGGTGATACAAAATTTTAACCTTCCGCTGCATAACCTTTGAGGTGATTTTCTCCCACAAAACCCAACAGTGGTATCAGAGCCAGGTTCTGATTAAGCTATACAGTCTTATTTTAAGCGGGTTAATTTGTACATAATTGTTTCTTCCACAATTTTTATTATTATAAAATTGGATTTTATAAATTTTTGGGTTACTGTTCATTTGATGAACAGTACCGATCATCTTCTATCATCGGCTCCGGCACCGGAGCCCGTACCTCCACCATCATCCCGTCACCAACGTATAAGCTCGATTCCCAACCCGATTCCAAGACCCATATTCTAATAGAGGCCCGAAAGAAATCTAGAAGCTTGAATTTACCATTTATGGCGGATGAAAAGCTTCGAAACCTTCTCTTGGATCTCGTTTTCATGAATAGGGATGGTCTAGGAATCTCCCATGGTTGATGTAATAGATCTTGTAAGGATTATAAATTGGGTTTTTGGAAAAACCATTGAATTCGATTTTTGAAACTCGAATTTTGTGATTGTTTTCGATCAATAGATCAATTACATGTTGATGGACTATTAGATTCGATCTTAGTTAAGTTTTGGAGGCTTGAAAGATGTTAGAAATCGAGTTGAAGATTTTTTGAAACCGTTTTGGATTTACATGAATCTATTTGAGGTTTTGGAAATTCAAAGCCCTTGATTTTGAGAAAATGATGGATTTGATTGTAATTTTCAGAAAGTTACAGGAGCTCAATTGAACTTTTTGAAAGTAGGCGATCTGCTATTTTACAGAGAGATGCAAATTGCCTCTGTGTATTTCAGTGAGATACAAAAGGGTTCTGGAAGGCTCAAATTAATACAAACTTTTTCTGGACGTTTTCAACTTGGTACAAAGTCGTCCTATTAATTTCGTTTGAACCCAGAACTTGTTGAAATTTTGAATTTGCCCCAAAATAATTTTTGGAAAATTATATTTAAATTCTGAAAATTATAAAAAGGCCCCTAGAAGTTTTAGAAACTTCAAATTTACACATAAATAGTTTATGTGAATTATGAAAAGGATTTATATTAATCTTTTGAAGATTAGTAACTTGTTTGGAGACACTTTAAGGTTTTGAAAAACTAACAATCAAATTGAAAGCTTAGAGTTTGAGTTAGACTCATTAATTATGTCATTTTAACTCGCGATTATAATACTTTGAGTATTGAACTTGTTTGTTTGAAGTTCGTTCCAATAATCATTATGATTATGTGATCTACTTGTCTACATGATTTTATTTAAAAGTTATGTAGTTGTAGAGTCCGCTTTGAATGCTGGGTAGACGGTGCCCTAATACTTGTCGGACCGCATTTATTATGTATGGGTAGGTGGCGCCCATTATTTGTCGGACCACTTTGCATAACTGGGTAGACGGCGTCCAGATAATTGTTTATCTGAACCATACATGATAAGATTTTGTTTAAGCAATTAAATACCCCGCTAAATGTTCCCTGTTTCAAAATTAAGCCTTTGTCTTGGAAAAATGATGTTCCCATCATAATTGAGTTGTGTAATGAACCTCTTTGTCCGTAAAGCACTTCGCCATATTGTTTGCTCCGGTCTACAAGTGGAAAACCTTCTCATAGATAATATTGTTATTATCGTGTGATGGTTTGGCTTACTCAAGTCACTACTAAATTTCCATAGCTTTAGAAGTGATTTGGGGCGTCAGACTTATTGGATACAGTCAACCAAGAGTTGTTTTTAGAAAACAATTGGTTTAGAGACCTACCAGTTATGCTATTGCAGTGATCAGCCATAGCAGGGACTGTAATAGTAGGAATGTGGATCTTGAGCCGCTATGACAATATTAGATATTTAGTCCATACTATCCAGATGGCGTCGTTGAGTATGTTAAAATAGTGGGAGCTAAATAAATGAAAGGCCATGTTTATTTAGTCGCTTAATGTGATCATTGAAATTATGTAATTTAATTTCCGTTCTATTTACTTCTCTAGCTTGTTGAATTATGTCGAATTTATCCGTTAGAAGCATCTTGGAGAAGCACACATTGACTGGTCCAAACTTTCTCGATTGGATTCGAAATGTTCGTTTGGTACTAAAGCAAGAAGAAATTGAGTACGTCTTGGACGAAGCCATTCCTGTAGAACCGAAAGATGCTGAAGGAAAAGCAAAATTCGATCAAGCAAAACAGGACAAGCATCTAAAGGATGCAAGCACTGTGCATTGTATCATGTTGGCTTCCATGAACTTGGAGTTGCAAAGGCAGCATGAGAAAATGATGCCCTATGAAATGCTGGAACACTTGAAGGGGCTCTTTGATTCTGAATCTAAGAGTCTTGAGTTTGATCTCCTAAGAGATCTTCTCAGGTGTAGGCTCCCAGAAGGTGGGAGAGTCTCTGAGCACGTTCTCAAAATGATTGGACTCATTGAGAGGCGGTTCAGCGGTATTGCTTTTGAGACCCGCATTTCGGTGTATATCATACTTCAATCGCTGCCAGTTTCATATTCAACGTTCATTGTGAACTACAATATGAATGCTAAGGAAGTAACACTATCTGAACTCCACAAAATCCTCAAGACTTATGAAAAGTTTACTTCCAAGGGAAAGAGCATCCTCATGGTAAACACTTCAGCTAGATCCAACTTTAAGGGTAAGAACCCTAAAAGGAAGAATAAGCTGAACAACAAAAAGAAACCTAAGGCAGGGCCTAAAGGTAACCATATAAAACCAAGAGGTGGTGTTCAAAAGATACAAAAGGATGTGTGCCTTTACTGTAGCGTAAAGGGCCTTTGGAAGAGGGATCGTGACTGCCAGCCGATGGCGCTTTAGCACAAGGTGCATCCAGCTCCGGTTCAGGTATGTTTGTCATTGAGATAAATATGTCTACTACTAACTCCAAATGTTGGGTGTTGGACACAGCATGTGGCTCACACATTTGTAATGATGTGCAGGGTCTAAATAATTGTAGATCGGTTAGACCAGGAGAAATCGACCTACGCGTGGGAAATGGAGCAAAGGTTGCTGCTGAACGTGTAGGGACTTTTTATTTAGATTTACCCTCGGGTTTTAAGTTGGAACTTAATAATTATTATTTTGTCCCTTCAATTACAAGAAATATTATTTCCATTCCTATGTTGGACATCGAAGGTTTTTCCTTCTCTATTGCTAAAAGAAACTGTTATGTTTTACATAATGGTATTACTTGTGGGATGGCTCCACTCATGAATGGTTTATATTTTCTTGAAAGTAGACACAATATTTATCATGTTCAGAACAAAAGACGCAAACCAAGTAATCCAAGAAACCCCACATACTTGTGGCATTGTAGACTTGGTCACATCAATGAGACAAGAATTGCAAGACTAAGAAAGTTAGACTACTTAGAACCATTTGACCTTGAGTCATATGGGTCTTGTGAATTCTGTCTCAAAGGAAAGATGACCAACAAACCCTTTTTAGGAAAGGGACTAAGAGCCACAAAGGTACTCGAATTGGTATACACAGATGTGTGCGGCCCTTTTAAAATTCAAGCTAGAGGAGTTTTCTCATACTTCATAACCATTATTGACGATTTCTCAAGATATGGATATGTGTATCTCATGAAACAAAAATCAGAATCATTCGAGAAATTTAAGGAGTTTAGAGTTGAAGTAGAGAAACAACTTGATACAAGTACCAAGACTCTTGATTACGTAGGGCGAGTACTTGAGCCAGGAATTTATGGATTACTTGAAGGAAAATGGAATTCAATAGCAATGGACTCCTCCCAGAACACCTCAATAAAATGGTGTATCCGAAAGGAGAAATCGAACTTTGTTAGACATGGTAAGATCCATGATGAGTTCCTCCACTCTTCCAACATACCTTTGGGGATATGCATTACAACACTCAATTTATATTCTGAATAGAGTTCCATCTAAGTCAGTAGAGAAAACACCGTATGAGTTATGGTTTGGCAAGAAGCCATCTCTATCACATTTGTGAGCCTGGGGTTGCCCTGCATATGTAAAAAAAATGTTAACTGACAAGTTGGAAACGAAAAGTGAGAAATGTTACTTTGTGGGATACCCAAAGGAAACTAAGGGTTATTAGTTCTACCATCCCCAAGATCATAAAATAATCGTCTCTAGGAATGCTGCATTCCTTGAGGAAGATTATGTCTTTGAGAATAAAGATCTAAGGGAAATGGAGCTTGAAGAAATTCAAGAACCACAAAATAACATTGAGGGTGATGAATTGTCAAATGGAGTTGACAAAGATTCAGTGGGAGCTTTTGAAGCATCACAAGAAGAGTCTTTTCTAGCGAGTGGGAGCTCTTCCATGAGAGTCTTGCCACTGCTGGAAACCCAAGTTAACCCTACCATGGAAAACTTAGAGAATGTCATATCTCCATCTCAGGAAACAATAAAGAACATTGCTCCTGAGAATTCTGGGAATGTTGAGCGAGTCGACATTGGAGAACCTCACAACAATCAGAATGAAAGGCTGGTATAATCAAAGAACAACGCTCTCCGTAGATCAAATAGGCTAGCAGGGCTAGAAGCTGAAAAGATAAGTCTGCTCTTGGAAGATCAGAACTCATCAAGTCAAAGTGACCCTATGACTTACACCGAAGCAATGTCAGACATTGACTCGGAAAGGTGGCAACAAGCCATGGAATCCGAAATAGACTCTATGTACGTAAATCAAGTATGGGACTTGGTAGACCTGCCTGAAGGGGTTAGACCCATTGGATGCAAATGGGTTTTCAAACGAAAAACCGATGTTGATGGCAAAGTACAAACATACAAAGCTAGGCTCGTAACAAAAGGTTATAGTCAAATACAAGGTATTGACTACGACGAAACATTTTCATCGGTAGCGAAAATAAGGTCTATTCGTATTCTACTTGCTATAGCTGCATACCATGATTATGAGATTTGGCAAATGGATGTTAAGACCGCTTTCCTAAATGGAAACCTCGAGGAGGACCTCTATATGCAACAACCAGAAGGATTCACATCCAAAGCAAATCCCAAGGGACTATGCAAGTTACAAAGGTCCATCTATGGACTATAACAAGCCTCAGGGAGTTGGAATATCCGCTTTGACGAAGCGGTCAAATCGTTTGACTTCGTCAGAAGTATGGAAGATCCTTGCGTTTATAGTAAACGTAGCGAATATGGAATAGTATTCATGGTAATATATGTAGATGATATATTAATCATGGGAGACAATATTCCTATGTTACAGTCAGTGAAAGATTGGTTATCCAAAACCTTTATGATGAAGAATTTGGGTGGAGCCTGTTACATCCTTGGCATCAAAATCCATAGCGATAGATCCAAGAGATTGTTAGGGCTATCACAGTCCACTTATATCGATAAAGTGTTGAAGCGTTTTTACATGGAAGAATCCAAGAGGGGTTCATTACCAGCAGTTCATGGAGTAACATTATCCACAAAGGATAGTCCTACTTCTGTGGAAGATATTAATATCATAAAGAAGATTCCTTATGCTTCGGCAGTAGGTTCTATCATGTATGCCATGAAGCATTTAGGCGGATGTGGCACATGCGCTCAGCCTTACATGTCGTTACCAAAAGAATCCAGGAATGAAGCATTGGACTATTGTTAAAACAATTCTTAAGTATCTTAGAAGAACTAAAGATTGTTTCCTGATTTATGGTGGACAAGAAGAACTGGTGGTGTCTGGGTATGCCGATGCCAGTTTTCAGTCTGATCCAGATGACTATAAGTCTCAGTCTGGATATGTGTTTAAGCTTAACGGAGGAGCAGTAAGTTGGAAAAGTTCCAAACAAGAAACTACTGAGGCTGTCTGGATCTGGGAGTTCCTGAAAGAATTAGGGGTAGTTCCGAGTGCCGGTCGTCCAATAACAGTATATTGTGACAATACCGGAGCAGTCGCTCAAGCAAAGGAACCAAGGTCAAATAAAAGGAACAAGCATGTACCGAGAAAATATCATGTTATTAGAGAACAGATATCTAGAGGAGAAGTATTAATAGAACGCGTACCCACTGAGGATAATTTGGTTGATCCCTTTACAAAAGTTTTGAACATTGCAACCCACAATAGACACTTTGAGAATCTAGGTGTGCGGTGCATTGGTAGCTCTAGTCCAAGTGGGAGATTGATAGTATATGTGTCCTAGAGACAATCTTTATTAAGGATAACATGTACTTGATCATATTTAGTTTAATATATGATTGATTGTCCATTCATTGGCACTGCACTACTTGTTTAATTATTTGATTGTTTGAATTAATCTATGTATGTGTTACCATGAGTTTAATGTTGTCACTAAGATAGTGAGATCTTAATGATATAACATAAGCTCTAAAATGGTCCCAATCAATGATCATCGACATTGGGATATCGGTGATGCAATTGAGATTGGTATGTGGTCTGCATCATATCCTTAGAGGATGTAGTGGTTCTCACAACTACGATTAACTCGGTTATTCATGATGGGCACATAGAAACTTTAGATAGTGCTGGCATACCCTACCGAGAAACTATTTGATATACTCTTTTTATGTGTCTATGGGAGTATCGGTTTATAGGGTGATGAAGTAGTCCTTCGACTTGAGGTCAATACGACTTCATATGTGGAATAATGTACTTTGGTCATGACCAACGCTTGCACTCCTGAGGGGGTAGATACGGCATGCGCTGGGTACATTATGAAGCACATGAAAGTCGTAGTTGAGCCAAGAAAGAATTCATTCCTCATAATAGAGTTACGAGAGAATACTTTACTTCTGATATTTAATTGATCAAAGTCATCGGCCGGTGCAAAGAGATAAATATTTGAAATGGTGTTCAAATAATTATCATGGATCAATTAATAAGATTGAGAGATAATAATTTAAGTTATTGGAATAGACATATAATCAAGTTCCAGACTTATTTGAGTATTCGTGAATGAAGGCACCGTATCATCATAAGCCCTATATCACAGGGAGTTTGTATGAGTCCTCACAAACGTCCTTATGTATCAAGAATGTCTGGTGAATCGTCTAGGAGTTCGTCCAGACTTTAATTGGATTAGTGTTTGCTATACATAAGGCCCTAAGGGTCACACAATAAGTAATTGTAGCACCAATCGTATGTTGGAATTAATTAAATATTAATTAGATTGAATATTTAATTTAATTAAATATCTAATTGGATTAAGGATATCTAATTTATATTATGAATGATTTTTTTCAATCTGATAGAAAAATGTTTAATTAAGTTAAATTGGATTTATTGGGCTTAATTAAACAATTTATAAGATAGTGCACTTGGACGGATTTGAAATTAAAAGTCCAATGGGCCAAAATGAAGAAAAGGAGAAGAAAAGGATTTTTGGGCCAAAATGTATTTGAATCAGCAGATTCAATTTTGATTTTGGTTAATTAATTAATTAATCAATAAAAAAAATGTAGTGCCATTTAAAGTGGTGCCATAGTGCCTATAGTGGTGCCTTTTTAAGTAGTGCCATTTCTTTTGAATTTTTCAAAAATCATTTCTTCTCCATTACCTCTTTATTTTATCTTAAGTTTCCACTTTTAACTCCTATAAATAGGAGCTAAAATACTTCATAAAGACACACCAAAATAAACATACAATTCATATCATTAAGAAGAAGAAAATTCTCTAAGAAGAATATCCTAACAATTCTTCGAAAGAGAAACCCACAAAATGCGAGATTGTCCTCGTGTGCTTTTGATGCTCAGTTACTGTGGATCAACTAAGGTCGACGACTCGATCAAACATTCCTGCTCTTTTGTTTGTGGATTAGATCCGAAGAGTTAGAAGCTGTCGTCATAATAAAATCAGAAATCTTAAACTATCAGTATAGCTTATCAGTTAAATCATTATTGGTGATACAAAATTTTAACCTTCCTGTTGGTCTAGATAACGGCAAAGTAAAAGACTAAAGGGGGGGGGGGGGTGAATAGTCTTTTTAAAACTTTTGTCGATAAGCACAGTTTCTCAGATATCTGTAAAGATATCTGATACTTAATTTCAGAGAGCGGAAGACTTCTGAGATAATTGCACGTGTTCAGCAAGATAAGTGTAAGTACTTTGCAATATAAGTAAAACAAGTAATAAACTGCAGAAAGTAAATAACACGTCTTTTTATAGTGGTATCTGAAGGTGGCGTAATCCTTCAACTAATCCACTTCGGTCTTTCTCAGACCTAGAATCCACTAAGATAAATGAGGTAACCTTACAGATATCTTTTCTTAGATTCCTAAAAGCACTAGGTTCCCAACCAAGTGTTCCCCCTGAGTTATTCCCCGGCTTCCACAACCAAGTACTTCCTGTACTCAGAAACCTTTTTGAGCTATTCCTTAGCTTCCCAAGCTAAGTACTTCCTGTGCTCAGCAACCTTGGAGTTATTCCTTAGTTTCTCAAACTAAGTACTTCACATACTCCACCGTATATGGTGTTGGTTTTAGGTTTGTTTGTCAGGTGAGCTTCTTTAATAACTTGTTCAGTTATTCAGATAGCTCTGTGAATCAAGTATACTTAATACACTTTGCAATGTATGGTATCTTGTTCTCTACTGACCCAAGTCTATGGTAAGTGTTCAAGAGAATGAAACTTAGATATGAAATCTTAGTTCAACTCTTTCACATATAACAATGCTCGTTAAGGATCAGGACACTTAGAACTTTTGTGCTACTTAGAATCAAGAGCTTTGGTCGCAACAGAAAGCTTGAAGGTAAGTAGTTTGCTTGAGAGCGCTTGTGTGAGTATTCTTGAAGTTCAGTGTGTTCTAAGGTGTAAGTTCTGTGTGTGTTCTCAAGCAGTCTAAGTGTTGATATTTATAGATGAATTTGAGTGCCCTTTGAATAATATCCGTTAGGCTTAAATCAAATTCAAACTATTGATATCTGAATATAGTACTGTAGCAGGTTTGTCTTCTTCTTCAGAAGCTACCGTTTTTTTCAGACATTTCTGTCTGCGCATTTAATGCACTGTACTATATTTTGTCCTGTAGTACCAACGGAACTATGCATGGTATCAGAGATATTTATACAATCAGAGTTTTCTGAAACTTTGCATGTTCTTCTCCAGAGATCATCATAGCTCCAGATACCATTTGTTTAAACAACTTGTTATAATATGTTTCTTTTTCAGAAGCATATTTTATGTCCAAGGTATCTGAGTGTAGATATCTGTGGGCACTTTCCTCGTCTCAGAAACCTTTTATGCTTAGATATCTTTTGCACCTTGTGTGTTTCGAAACACTTGTTTCTTCAAGATATCTGGACATAGGTTTCTGGAAAACCCTTTTCTTTAGCAATCATGTGCAGTCTTCAAATCTTCAAAACTGTTGATCTTTTCCTGCTGGATGCCTTCTTCTTAGTCTTCTTCAGAAAATAAAAATTACATTTTGAGACCTAACATCCTATACAAGATTTGCTAGACTATCATACTTAGTGAGTTTCCTCTTTTACAGTGTTCAAGTGAACTAAGAGTACTATTCACTTTTCTGAGCTAAGATAAGTCATTAGGTTGCTGATCAAAATCTAAACAGATATTCCTAACACTTCCGCTGCATAACCTTTGAGGTGATTTTCTCGCACAAAACCCAACAAGAATTCCATCTCATTTAAAGCTCGAACTTGTAGAGAGGTGTGAAATCTAATCATTTATATTAATACTCCAATACTCCCCGCACTCGTGGCCGTTTTCAACCTCATTGGGGAGGCCATTCGAGTGGAAATTTAATATGGGGCGGAGATTGTCTCCGTGGAGATTCGAACCTAGGTTGGGCGTGAGCCTTTGGCTCTGATACCATGAAAGAATATAATTCCGTGATCTTCTCATTACCACAATCGTACATATTTATACAAGAGTAATCCTATAATGTAGGCTATAAATTAGGAATCTAAGCTAAACTAGGAATCTAAATACAACAAGGAATACAACAATAGTAGAGATATGAAATACTTAGGAGACTAAGATATTTCACATTCTAACACTTCCGACTTATAAATTTAATTTTGATTGTATTTAGGGATTACATGTTCTAAAAAAAAAAAGCAAAAATCATCAAAATTTGTACGGGGACACTTGGACTCCAAGCAAGTTTCGACCAGATAAGTTGAATTCTTTCTTTCGCTTTACTTTATACACTGTCTTTCAATTTATACATCATAAACCCAAAAAAGATATATAACCTATGAGAATCGATTCCCACTGCGAAAAAAATCCTAAAAATATTTTCTTTTCCGTATTTGTTTATTCTCTTATAAAAAACCTAAAAATATATTTATCATGTTATTACCAAAATCCCCCCCCCCCCTTCCCCAAACAACCACCGTTAATCAAAAAATCACCAACTGCCAAACTAAATAATTTAAAAAACACAATTTTTTTAATTATCAGAGTTTCGAAAAATATTTCTTTTCTTTTCTACCTTTTATTATTCTCTGGTGGAGAAAATTGAAAAAGTGATCGAGTAGGTGATAGTAGAAAATTGATGAAATGGTTGTGGGAAGTTTTGTAGAAGAATGACAAAGGTGAGACTTTTAATGTAAATTAAAGAATAACTTATAGGAAAATATTAAAAAGAAAATTTAAAATAGCAAAAAAGCATTATAAAATTAAAGAATCTTTAATTTTTTGGTTATGATTGTAATTAGTTTCAAAATGTAGTAGGAGTACAAAATTTGAAATAATTCGTTATTGTTCAACAATGGTACCTAATCTAACAAAGGCAAGTTTTGTAAATAGTTGATGCGGTTAAATACTCTACGTATGGATAATTTGAATTTAGTTACTCAATTTGAATTGCATAAAATAAATTTTATGCATGGTATAATTCAAACTTGGGAACTCAATTCGAAGAGTAACTCAACTGTAATTACAACTTGGGGACTCAATTCTAAAACATCATTCTAACGTGGGAAATCAATTCGAATGTTAAACCTACTCTAATAATGAAATAATTATAACTTGGGAACTCAATTCGACGAATAAACCGCACTACACGGGGATAAACTATAATAAATGAATGATTCAAGCTTAGGAACTCAATTAGAAGGTAAATAAAAATGAGATAATTCGAATTTGGAAACTCAATTCAAATGGCAAATCATCTATGATAATGAGATAAATCTACTTGAAAACTTAATTTGAATGTCAAACCAACTGTAAGAATGATATTATTCAATCTTTAAAACTAAGTTCGAATGGTAAACTCATCCTTAAGAATTGGATAGTTACAACTTGGGAAATAAACTTCAAGGCGAAATGCAAACAAATATTGGAAGAACGATATAATTCCAACTTCAAGGCTAAATGTTCATCCGTTTTGGAGCATTGTGGGAGCTCGGTTAGTGTTGAGATGGTATTGTAGTGTTTTTGCCTGCTTTGGAGTATTACCCTTCGTTTATGTCCTTTGTTTTAGTTTTGACAGTGGACTGAGTTTGTGAACTTGGTTGTGTATTTTGCCTTGAAACTCAGATGCATCCCTTATGCTCTGATGTGTTTATTAATAAATTTTTAACTCTTCACAAAAAATAAAATAATTCCAACTTAGTAAATCAATATGAAGAATAAACTATTAACAATGAGATTACTTCAACTTGGGAATTGAATTTAAGGGCTAAACTCAACTTTAAGAATGGAATAATTCTTAATCAAGATCTCCATTTGAATGGAAAAACAACTCAAAATATGATATAATTGTAACTAAGAACTCTAAGGGAAGGATAAATTAACCATGCTATTTCGAAAATAATATAAAAATAAGATAATTATGATTTAGTAACTTAATTTGAACGGTAAATATATTCTATGAACGAGATCGTATTTGAAAGCTCTATTAGAAGTGTAAACTACATTATATGGAGAAATACTCTAAAAATGTGATAATTCTACTTGATAACTCAGTTTGTGTTGGTCCAGATAACGACAAAGTAAAAGACTAGGGGGGGGGGGGGGGGTTGAATAGTCTTTTAAAACTTTTGTCGATAAACACAGTTTCTTAGAAACCTGGGGGTTTCTGATAGTTAAATTCAGAGCGCGGAAGACTTTAAGATAGGTAAGTGCAGAAACAATAAATATGTGTGTGTGCTTTGCTGAAATGTAAATACAGAAAGGTAAATGACACAACAAGTATAGTGGTATCTGGAGGTGGCGTAATCCTCCAACTAATCCACTTCGGTCTTTCTGAGACCTAGAATTCACTAGAACAGATAATTGAGTTCACCTTACAATAATCCTATTCTAAGATTCCTAAACAAATGGTTCCCAACCAAATGTTCCCCCTGAGTTATTCCCCAGCTCCTAGAGCTAAGTACTTCCTCAACTCAGATAACCTTGGAGTTATTCCTTGATTTCCCAAATCAAGTACTTCCTCTACTCCACGCCTTGATGGTGTTGGTTATAAGGTTTGTCAGAGAGGCTTCTCGTATAACTTTTCAGTTATGTTTTCAGAGAGCCTGATAGAACAAGACTACTTAATACACTTGTTCAGTGGATGGAAGTCTGCTCTTTACTGACCCAAGCAATTGATGTCCGTTTTGGAGAATGAGCTTCAGATAGGGTATCTGATAGTTCAACTCTTTCACGAATAACAATCTCTTGTTAAGGTTCAGGACAACTTAGAACTACTAGTGATTCTTCGAGCAACAGAAAACTTTCAGAAAGGGTAGTAGAGTGCTTGAGAGAATACTTTGCTTGATGGTAAGTTTGCAAGATAGAGCGTTCTAAGGTATATTTCTCAGCATCTAAGTGTGTGATATATATAGATGAATTTGAGAGTTGTTGGATTGATATCCGTTAGACACAATTCAAATTCAGTCCATACTTATCTTGAAATGAGTACTCAGAAGTCCTTGTCTCATGTCTCAGAGAGGAATTGTGCTTCAGCAGCTTTTCTGCCGATGCAATTAATGCACTTGTACTATTTATTGTCCTGTAGTCTTCAACGGATACATGAGCCTTTCTGATGGCTTGCATGCTCCATACTCATGATGTCATATGTCCAGAATCATATTTCAAAAGTAAGTAAATATACTTAAGAAAGGATTAAGGACATAGTCTTTCTGAGTTAGACTAAACCTTGATATCTTCATAAATCTTCTGCAATCTTTAGTCTTCTAATCTTCAGAAAAGCTCCATTGCTATGATTGATCTTCATGGTCTTCTGGAAATAAAAATTACACTCAGAGACCTATAGTCCTAATACAAGATTTACTAGACTAATCATACTTAGTGATTTCCTCTTTTACAATGTACAAGTGAACCAAGAGTACTTAATCACCTTTCTGGCTAAGATAAGAACATGTGATGAGTGATCAAAATACTAACAGATATTCCTAACAAATTTCCCCCTTTTTGATCTATCATCCATGCTATCTTTTAAGTCCTATTACACATTTGTGATCCTGGAAGAGAAAACAATCCACCACTTAATCATTTTGAATGATATTCAATTTTAGTTGAATTAAGTGCAAAAAGTAAACATCAACCAAATCACAAGAAGTGATCTTTGCTGATAAGTTGTCATCTATTAGAATGTATCTGAGAGTATGATCTTCAGATAGGTACAGTTTACAAAATAAGATGCAACTTTTATAGATAGAGAAATTTAGAAACAATCAGCAAGATTACAAAAAGTAACAAAACATACTAAGTAAATTAGAACAAAGGAGAATCCAAGCTCCAAGAGAGTATTCTAATGTTACTAGTCTTCAAGTCTTCAGAAATGCAACTTGGGTTCAGATACCTCAAGTTCTTCAGCACCCTTTCTGGATTAGTTGACATGGTCATCCACTTTTTTGCATTCTTGTACATAGTCATAAAGAATCCTTCTGACAGAGAGATCTGTCTTTCTGGATAAGTCACATATTTCATGGTAACTCTTGTCAAGCTTGTGATTCTTCCGCAGAAAGTGTTTGACCCAGAAGTACTTTCCCCAGACCCAGGAGTGGTCTATATGCAACTGAGATAGGTTGAAATACTTGTATATTTCTTCCAGATAGTGTAAATCATTTAGGTATTCATCCAATGTCATATAGAATGACTCATAGGTTGGAACACCTAGTTTGTTCTTCCTGCTGTAGCTACCATCCAGCTTTCTTACCTTGTGTACATCATCAGGCTATGGGTAAGGACAGGCAAAAGAAAGATCCATCTTTCTGGCTTCATTCCTCTTTTCTACTTCAAAGTTTAGCCAGGCATGAAGGTGCTCAGGTTTTAGCAATTAAAGCCTTCTCTCCATTTCAGGATCTGGTTGAGGATGGGAGTTGGAAACTTATCATTGACAAGTAGATGTTGTAGTTCCAGAATCCAATACCCTCTCTTGTTCAGAATGCACCTATATGAAGACTCTTCATTACTAGTCTTTACATACTTAATGTGGGCATCAGTTGGCCTTTCTTGATGAGTTTCTCTGTTTACTCTGCCAAACTAGGAATCCCTTCTTGCCTTTCTGTTAGGTGGCCTTCTGTCAGGAGATCCTCTAACCCTTTCTTCCTGCCTTGGGGCTGTAATGGTAGATCCTCCTTGTATAGACTTGGTGTTGCCAGAAGGAGTTACAGGCTAAGAACTTCTTTGCCAGAGGAGGTTGTGAAGTAGTTGCTTGTCTCCTTTTCTTGTGAAGTGGATGTTCATCAGAATCATCCTCATCATCATTGAAGTCCAAAATTGGAGACTTGCAGCTTTCTTGGCCTCTCCCTTCTCCTTCTTCTTGGTCTTTTCCTTCTTCAGGATTATTCTGGTTGTTCCCATCTAAGATCCTAAGGGACTTGGTTCCCCTAGTAACCATACTTCTCAGCCTTCTGGCTGGTTGATCTGGAACAACTTCTTCAGCAGGGGCATCTCCAGTGTCCTTGATGACTAGTTGACTTGAGGAGGGAGGAATTGATTGTTTTCTTTTTCTTCCTCTGCCTTTCTGAGGCATCTCTTCTTCCCCCTTAGTCATGAATGACTGACTCATGATAGCATAAGCTTCAGAGAGTGATTCAAAGTTTTTCTAGAGGTTGTTGTGCACCCTGACCAGTTCCTGGATTTCTTTCTTCGAGTCCTTGTTTTGCCTAACCAATTCTTTCTCTTTTCTGTTGAGCTCTTCAAGAGGCCTTAGAATAGCATCTGCTTGTTGAGTAGCATGGATGGCTTCTGTTAGTGCTAGGTTGGCATTGTTGCAGTCATCTTCCCTGATCAAAGCTAGATCTTTCTGAGAGAGGGCTATGCTGGTTGCTCTGTTTAGCAATGCGGCAGCCAAATCTTTCATCTCTTCTGGGACTGACTGTAGGACTTGAGTGTCTTGAGCAACAAGTCTGTCTCTTAGTTCCAAGAAAACAGTTGTTCTAGACCTGTGCTCATCACTTCTTGATGCAACCTGGAGCAGAAAATAGTTGAGAAGCTAAAAGGGCTAACTTTTCCTTAGTGATAAGTCTCTCATCTCCTCTGGGGTGATCAAGTTTCGGTTTTCTTCAGCATCACTGTCATAATCCTTTTCTTAGATTGTTTGCAGATTGGCAATCTTCTTCTGTTTTCCATCAAGTGTGCTGGCCTTCTGAGAAGATGTAGAAGGTCTTTCTGATGCAGCCTCAGCATCTTGTGCTTCTTCATCAACAGTACGCATGGCATCAATTTCAGCTGCTGTAATGTTGATCTGTCTTTCCAAACTTCTTTGCTCATCTAAAAGGGCCAATTATTTAGCATTAGCTTCTCTGAGCTTTTGAATCTTGGCTTCCTTCTCATCAACTTGTGCTTGGCACTCTAAGTTGATTCTCTTCTCTTCTTCCAACTTCTGTCTGAGTTGTTCAATCCTGAACTCAGCGGCTGAGATTTCTTCAATTATGTCTTGCTGATCGGCCTGTTGGGTATTCTGATGAGACTTTGGGGGTGATGATGATGGGGGCTCTCTGAGCATTTGAAGGAGTAGCCTTTTCTCCACTTCCTTTGCTAGCTTTCTGAATCCCGCCTTGTCCAGGTTGGGGATCATCATTCTGATCATCATCATCATCATCATCATTTTTCTTGTTTTCTTGATTTGGATGCTCAGAAGAGGGTTCTTGGTAATCGTTCTCGTCCATCTTCTCTTCATCTTCTGAAACTAGGTTGATCACATTTGGGAATGTAATGATCCTCCCATTAACTTCTTCTTGTTCAGCTGGATAAGTAGTGAGCTTGCTGGGCAAGGCAGGATGGGTCACCATCTGCTCTTGGGTTTGAGCATCTGCAGCTTGGAAATCTGCTATGAGTCTTCGTGCCACTTCATTTATGAAGGTATCATCCATCAGAGTGGCGAAGGAGTAAGACTCTGTGGGAAACATAGCATGGACATGATCTTCCAGATTGAATGCTATGGCCCTCTTCTCTGGGATGTCAATTACTCTTGCAACTTCAGAAAGGTCGGCCTTTCTGAGTTTCTGCCATTGTCTGAAGCACTTTAGATGTTTCTTGAGAGTGTGCTTCTGGAAGGTTTGGAGTAAATTGATTGGCACTAGACTTTGAGCCTGAAAGAAAGGGATCAAGTTAGTTTTGTTCAAACCACTTGTGTTAGTATCTGTGTGCAAAAGTAAGCTTTTTGAGCATACCTGTGTAGAAACACTAGGCTCATATGCTTGGACTTCTGCTTGTTTGGGCACAAAGGCCTCAGATACCTTGTTGTGAGGAGAAGTCTGATCCTCATCAACCTTTCTTTCTGCTAGAACCTGAGAATTAAAATCAAATATGTTTAGAAACTGTTAACAGAAAAGATAAGTGGAAAAATGCTTTCTGAGACTTCACTTACTTCCAAGTGAGGAGCTCAGTGGCATCTTTCTCAGAAACCTTGGGGGTTTCTGGAACCTTTTCTGCTGACTCTGCTTCTTCAGCATTGCCAGTTTCTTTTGGAGGAGATAAGACCACAGTTTATCCTTCCAAGTGTTCTTCTGACTGAGCCTGTAAGATAGAACAAACATATTGATTAAGTAGCGATTTTTACCAAAGTATTCTTTAAAAGAAAATTTACTGATACTTACCTTCTCAACAGAAGGCTCAGTAAATGTTTCCTCAGAGAGCTTTTCAGCCTCTGGAATTTCTTGGTGTTGGGGTGTTGGTTCCACCAATACTTCCTCAGTTGGAGCCTAATAAGAGACAAAAAGAAGTTAGAACACAAGATATTAATATTTCAAGCAAGTTATTTCTTATTCAGAGATAACTTAACTACCTGTAGGACAGGCTCTTCTTGTTGTTCTGAGGTTGAAGGAACCTCTTCTTCATTCAGAGGGGTGGACAAATTAACTTCCCCCTGAAATTGTGTCTCCATGTTGGCCTGTAACAAATGAAGCTTTTGAGTAACAAGTTAACATTTTTATGTTGACAAGTTAGATATAAACTACTTTTGCTACCTGAATAGGGTCAGGCTGAGCTTGGGTCTCTTGGACTAGTGGAGTCTCCACAGCCTCTCTTTGTTCATTGTTGTTGTCCTCTAGAGTATTATTCTGAGTCTCCATCTCAGTCTGATCCCTTTCTGAGAGTTGAGCTCTCTCAGAAGGTTGAGGAACCTGTTCAAGAATAGGGTTTTCTTCAGCAACCTTTTGTGCTGGCATAGTGAATGTGGAAGTAATGTCAGGATCTTCCAGCATTCTATCTTCCTCACCCAGGCCTTCTTCTTCCTGCTGGGCAGAGGGGCTCCTTTCTTTCTGAGGGGTTGAGCTTGATGCTCCTCCATGGGTCTCATACTTGGACCTTTTGAGTACTTTTGCAAGTACTTCATCATCCTCAGAATCACTATCCAGTGTTGGTGCAGACCCATCTATGATATTTCTATCATCTCTGGAGAGTTCTGGAGCAGTCTGGCTCAGAATTCTTGGGGCATTTTGGAGTTGCCTTTCTGGGCGTACAACATCTTCTGAGACCTTGTCTCTAGAAGGTTGTGCCTCTTGTAGGTTTAGGGACTTGGAGGCTCTTTTTCTTTGAGTCCTCTTTCTCTTGGCAACTGGAGGTTGAGCTTGAGCTTGCTCAGAGACCTCCTCACCTTGCTGGGCAGCTTCATGCTCTTCTGCCTCTCTCTGAGCTTTCTCAGCAGTAAGTCTCTCCTCTTCTTCAAAGGCATGTCTGAAAAGGGAGTTGGTGACTGGGATTTCCTGCCTCTCTCTGAGAGTGATTCCCATTGTTTCAAGAATGTGACAAATTCTGAGGCTAAAGTGCATATTGGTCTTTGGCTCAGCAAAGCCATCGATGATCTTGGGTTCAAATTCCTCAATACGTCCAAGGAATTTGTTGAAGGCGTACTTCCCCCAATTGAAGTGGGTTTCCTGCCCTTCATGCTTCTTGTTCAGAAGATGCATCATCATCCATCTCTCCATGCTTATCTGGTCCACTCCACCTTTGTTGCCATCAAAGCAACGGACCAGAATGAGAGCTAAAGTACTCCAGTGTTTCTGGAGATGACTAGTTCTGATGGCTTTTAGAACAAATTCTCCTGGGCAACCCTTTGCATTCTCTAATTGGATTGCTTCAAATAGCTCTTTAACACCTTGGATCATGGGAGCATCCTTGATGTTGATGTCTTCAATTGTTCCTCGATTTTTCAATCGGAATATCTTGCAGAAAGTCTTGCAGTCAAGGACAATTTCTTGTCCTTGAACTTCAGTCTGCATATATTTCTCTTCTTCATCATTCACAACCTTTGTGAAGATTTTGGAGTTGTTATAGAACTCCAAAGACATCCGATGTCGATAGTCCATTTGGCAGCAGATGTAAACTTAAAGATATGTGAACTTTTCAGCATCCCCAATATCAGTTTCCTATCTGGTTTGGAAGAAATGACTGCAGGTACATACTTCTTCACTAGAAAAGCTCCCGAATTCATCTTGTGACTTGGATTCCAGTCAGATGGGGTGAACTTTCCCAGAAGGCGTTTATTCAACACCTTAAGTTCGTTTCCTCCTTGCTTTTCAGCAGGAGCAGATGATGCGGCCTTAGGGTTCTTGGTGGTCATCTTCTTGGGTGCCATCTCTTATATAGAGTCTTGAGTGAGTGTTTTCAGAGGGGTTTTGCAAGATTAATCGGGATTAGCCTATCTTTTCAGAAGACTAAACACAAGAAGTTGAGTTTGCAGAAGGGGTTTTGCAGAAATCTTGAGAGATTTGCAAGTATGAAATTTCGGAATTGGTAAAAGTGTTTGTCTTTTTCCCAAGTCCTATATATATATAGCAGACAAAATGTACATAGATACACATACATACAACTGAATATGAATGAGTGTCTTTGTATCTGCATAGGTGTGGCATCACACACGTTCTTCATTAAATGCGTAGTGGGCCATGTCTGCATTTCTCAACAGACATTACTTGCTTTGTTTTAATCTCAACCGTTGAGATCAAACGTTTATTCATCGAGGGCTTATATTGAATATTTTGTAATGATATCAATCAACAAATGATATTGTGCCGACTTGATGGATTTTTGACAAGTTACATCCATTATGTCACTTAGTAAAGAGTAAGAACACTCAATCATTTGAACTTATCATTCTGAGTGTCAAGTCCTTATCTTTATATTGTTTATCATAAAAATGGAAAAAATATGTGTCTTTTCTCTTTATGACTAAATAGCTTTCTGAATTCAAGTGTCAGAAGATTCAGTTGTTTGAATGTATTTGACCCACTCTCAGTAAGTAAGTTCTAATTTTATTTACTTATAGAGTGTGTACCAACCTTTGCCTTTCTGGATATCCGTTTCAGAAATGTTTTGCCTTTCTGAGTGTTGCTACTCAGAAACCTTTGCATCACTTCTTATCAACTTGGATTTCTGAGAACCTGTTCTCAGAGGCCTACTTATTTTCTACCTCACTTACTCAGACTTTAGAGATTCAGGACATTTTTCAGTCCTTAGGCATCTCCATTAACCCAAGACTATGTCTTGAGGTCAAAAACCGGCTTTCTTGTAGGGGCTTGGTGAAGATATCTGCAAGTTGGTCTTCTGTGCCAATCTTGAGTATCTCATATTGCCTTTCTCAACATGGTCTCTGATGAAGTGGTGTCTAACATCAATGTGCTTTGTTCTGGCATGGAACTTGGGGTTCTGTGTGATTGCAATAGCACTTGTGTTATCACAGAAAATGGGAGTTTTCTCTTCATTGAGTCCATAGTCTCTGAGTTGTTGTTGAATCCAAAGAATTTGTGTTGCACAACAACCAACAGCAATATATTCAGCCTCTGTGGTCGAAGTTGCAATTGAGTTTTGCTTTTTTCTAAACCATGAGATAAGTCTAGTTCCCAGAAACTGACAAGTTCCTGAAGTGCTTTTCCTATCAAGCATTGATCCAGCATAATCAGCATCTGAGTAACCAGCCAAACTCAATCCACTTTCTCTAGGATACCACAAACCTACATCTACTGTACCTTTCACATACCTTATATTTTCATAGCAATGTTGTAGTGTGATTGCATTGGATTTGTTTGAAATCTAGCACACACACCAACTGCATATTGAATATCAGGTCTGCTTGCAGTAAGGTAAAGTAGTGAACCTATCAATTTCCTATACTTGTGTTCATCAACACTCTTATCTGATTTAGTATAGGTCATCTTGGTTCCTATGCTCATAGTTATTTTAGCATTCTTTTCAGAAGGCTTAAGATTGAACTTTGTGAGCATGTCTTTTGCATACTTTGTCTGACTAATGAATATTCCATCATTGAGTTGCTTGACTTGCAATCCTAGGAAATAGTTCAATTCTCCCATCATGCTCATCTCAAACTTACTTTTCATGAGATTTGCAAAGTCATCACAAAGTTGATTGTCCTTATACTCAAATATAATGTCATCAACATATACTTGAACTAAGGCTAGTTTCCCATCATGATTTAAAGTAAATAAAGTTTTATCAACTTCACCTTTCTTGATACCACTTTCCAGATTGTATTTGGCCAAAGTGTCATACCATGCTCTTGGAGCCTGTTTCAGTCCATATAGAACTTTCTGTAGCTTATAGACCATTCTACTTTCTGAGGAAACTTCAAAGCCAGGTGGTTGTTCAACATAGACTTCCTCAGCAAGTTCACCATTCAAGAATGCACTCTTGACATCCATCTGATAAACTTTAAAGTCTTTATGAGCCACAAAGGCCAAAAAGAGTCTTATTGCATCCAATATGGCAAGTGGTGCATATGACTCATCAAAATCTAAACCTTCAGTCTGGGTGAATCCCTTGGCAACCAACCTTGCTTTGTTTCTGGTTATTTCACCAGATTCATTCATCTTGTTTCTGAAAACCCACTTACAAATATTCCTTCTACAAATGGAACTAGTTTCCAGACTTTGTTTCTCTCAATCTGATCTAACTCTTCTTGCATTGCAGAGATCCAGTCTTGGTCTCTTAATGCTTCTTCTATAGTTTTAGGTTCAATGTTTGTGATGAAACATCCAAAGAGAGAATTAGCATTTTCTGCTATTGCTCTCCTAGTCCTAACACCTTGATTGATTGGTCCAATCACATCTTTTGCAGGATGATCCTTGATCCATCTCATCATGGGTTTAGGGCTAGTAGGGTCAACATCTATGTGATCTGAATGTGAATCACTATGATTATGACTTGATACTTCTTCAGTATCTGTGACATTTTGCACCTCAGAAGGACGGTGAATGTCTGACATTTGCTCAGTGTGAGGGCTTTCTGGGACATGCCTGTCAGAGAAGTCATTTCCAGAGTTAGCTCTTTGATGAACATCTTCAGCTTCCATTTCTGGAATTCTCATAGGAAATTCTTCATCATGTCTAAGAATCATCTGGTTGTTACTAGGCATTTCATGCTTTTCTTCGTCAGAATCATCCTCTCTTTCCTCAATGATGTTTTTCCTTTCTGAGGGTTCTTCTTCAGAATCCTTTATCATTAGTTCCTTGAAACTTTCTGAGAGTTCATCAGCAAGGGGTGTTTTCTTGCTTCCTTCATAGAATACAACATGAACTGATTCTTCAATCTTCTTTGTTCTTTTGTTGTAAACTCTGTATGCTTTGCTATTCATAGAATAACCAAGAAACACACCTTCATCTGCCTTTGGTTGAAATGTTCTTAGATACTCTTTTCCATTGTTAAGAACAAAACATCTACAACCAAACACTTTCAGATGTTTGATATTAGGGGGTCTACCAACCAAGAGTTCATAAGGGGTCTTGTCATGGTATTTGTTTATCAAACATCTGTTCTGAGTGTAGCATGCTGTGTTTACAGCTTCAACCCAATAAACTTCACTTATTTTAGTGTCAGCCAGCATTGTCCTTGCTGCTTCTTTAAGGGTTCTATTTTTCCTTTCTGCAACACCATTTTGTTGTGGTGTTCTCACAGAGGAAAGTTGGTGTTGTATACCTTTGTTGGTACAAAACTCCTTTATGTACTGGTTGACAAACTCAGTACCATGGTCTGTTCTGATTGCAGATACCTTGTCATTTTTCTTGACTTCAAGCTTATTCTGCAAATTTGGTATCTCCACCCTAGCATTAGATTTGTGCTTCAGAAAGACAACCCAAGTGAATCTTGAGAAGTCATCTACAACAACCAAACCATACTTCTTCCCTGCATAACTAGTTACAGATGATTCAAAAAGATCCATGTGTAATAGTCGCAGTGGTCTAACACTAGAGTGTCTGATTTTGACTTGAAAGAGATCTTGGATTGTTTCCCATCTGACAGGAAGAACATATACCATCCTTTCTGAAAGATGTTTTGGGAAGGCCAATCACTAACTCTTTCTTAGCAAGTTTGTTCAGAGTTTTGAAATTCAAGTGACTCATTCTTTTGTGCCATAACCAGTGCTCTTCTGTGTGACCTGATTGACTCACCATGAGACATTCTTCAGTTGTGGCAGATGCCCAATCGGCAACATAAAGACTACCTTTCCGCCGAGCAACCAAGACTGTCTACTTTGCCTCATTGTCAATAAGTTTGCAATACTTTGCTTTGAATTTCATAGTGAATCCCTTGTCTGCAAACTGGCTCATGCTAAATAGATTATATTTCAAACCTTTAACATGTAATACATCAGTGATTGTTAATGATCCCAATTTGACGTTGCCATATCCCAGAGAGGGATTTAATTCTCCTCCAGCAAATCTGATGTCTGGTCTAGTGTTGTAAGCTTTGTAATTGACTAGATTTGCTTTGTCTCCTGTCATGTGCTTTCCGCATCCACTATCAAATAGCCATTGAGCCTTAGTCCAAGAGGCGTTCTGCACAAAACAGGAAACAGGAGTTAGGTTCTTGCCTCAGAGATAGAACCACTTAGACTAAACATTCTTCCAGTAGGACTCCACATTTTAGTGAATTTCTTGGGAGTTTGTTTTTGTCTAACTCGATCAGAAGGAGATGCAATAGAATCAGTAATTTTGATTTCAATCTTCCTTTTTGGGGTGTTTCTAGGTGTTCCCTTTGGTGCTTTCTGGACCCTGGGTTTCTGGGGTTGCTTTTCAGCAAACTTAGCCTTTTCCGCCGTGTTCCTTCTAGCTCGCATTCGTGTTTTCAGTGGCTTGAGATTTCTTCCACTTCCTATTGCTACGTGCAATATCACCTTATGCCATTGTTCTTGTCCTTCCTTATAATGTTGCGTAGGACCTTTCCAATAGACGATAGCCAATGCCATTTCGAACACCTTTGGCTTTCAATGCGCCTCTTGAAGCCTTACTAGTTTCTGCACCATCTTTATTTTCATAAAATGGTACAGTAGAGAATTTGCCTATTCCAGCAATTCTTCCCTTCCTAGTAATATAGCAATGTGGATGGTTGCATGTCTGAGGGTTGTGTTTCTTTTCAGAGACCTTATCCACATGTTTCTTGTGAACTTGTTGTTCTTTCAAAGGCTGGGTTGCAACTCTCTTTGCTTTGTCAAGTACCCTAGCTTTCTGACCAATGCTATAGGTGGTTGAAGAATCATTTTGTTGACTTTTTACAAAGGTCAACCTTTCATCACTCTTCTTCAGAGGAGATGAATTACTTGATTGTTCATCAAGTCCAAGTCCACCTTTCTCAGAGGGGTCTCTCAGATAGGATTGAACCTTAGTGAGAGTGTCACTAGCCTTTGCATAAGATTGGAAGGATAGCTATTTCTTTCTGAGTTCTTCATTCTCAGAAAGCAGCTTCATCATTTTCTTATTAAGTTCATCCAAGGCTAGTTTGTGAGAATTTTCATTCTCAGATATCTGAGCTTTCAGAAAGGCTATTTCAGCGTTCTTGTTCTCAGATACTCTGGTTAGCTCAGAAACCTTTTTTTCAAGAGTTTCTTTGCTTTCCTCTAGAATTCTGGTTTTGGATTGTGCTTCCAGAAATTCTTTCTCATAACGATCCAATTCACTCTTGACCAACTCCAGATCCTCAATTCCATCATCACTCTCATAGTACATAAATTGTGAATTGTTAGTTACCTCATCATCCATAAGACACATTTCAATGTTGGAGATGTCTGGACCAGCAATCTCAGCAACTCCACACATTTCATTCTTCTTAAGGCCGAAGTCGATTACATCGTGGGTGATCCCACACAATTCTGGTGATGGTAGGTTTGAATCATCTGAATCTCCATCTTCAGAGTCTGTCTCAATGTCTAGAGCATCAAGTTGAATTTGAATCTTCTTCCTTTCTTCAGTCAGTAAGGCCCTTTGATTTCTCTTGAAATTTCTTCTGTCCTTCTTGTCACCTATCTTGAGCTTGTTTAAAGCAGGACAATCTCTCTTGAAGTGACCAGGCTTTTGACAATAGAAGCAGATATCATTTTCTATATCTGCAGCTTCAGTACTAACACCTTTCTGAATGGGGGTGTTCAGAGAGTTGTTCATTTGTATGTTCTTGTACTGATGATAGTTTGGGCCAAGATGCTTTTTCAGCTTTTCTTTAGCTTTTCTTCTCTCAATCTCTTGACTCACAAATTTCTTCATGTGTCTTACTGAAAGAGCATTTTCTTCAGTTGCATCTTTGGTATCCTTCTTTTCAGAAGTACCTTGAGAAAGTAGAGCAACATTTTGCAACTTTTCAGCTGTTTGTTCTCTCTGAGTTGTCTCATAGTCTACTGTAGCAAGATGAGAGAAGAGCTCTACTGGAGTAATATTTGGCATTCCTTGGTTGAAATAAAAGAACTTAGTGTGCTCCCAGTTGTGATTGAGACTTCTGAAAATAGTCTTAATCTTTTCTGGCTGGGAGTATCTGTTGCTTTTACCAAGTGCAGCCATATCACTCATAAGGGTGGTAAACCTGAAATCAAGTTCTTCCAGAGTTTCAGTGGGACCTTGTTTGAAGTTTTGGAACTTTAATTTAAGAACTTCGAACTTGTTTTCCTTGGTTTTCGATTCCGCATGCATTTCTTCAATCAATTGCCGAGCAACTTTCGCTGTTTAGCACCCACGCTTTACACTGTATGTGCTCAGGTGTCGATCTGATGATGATATTACGAGCTTGACCATCCAATCTGTGTCTCTTGGCATCTTCAGATGTCCAGAGCTCTCTTGGCTTGTCTTCATACATAATGCTTCCACGAGCAACACGACCACTATCACTAGCAGCCGCATCCTCGCTTCCATCTTCCTTGTCTGAGGCTTTGCTTCCATCAGACACCTCAGTAACTTGTTTGAGTTGTTTGATTTTGATAGGCCCTTCATTGATGACATAGATCATCTCATCACTAATGGCCTCCAGATGGAACATCATGTTGTTATTCCATTTCTCGTAGTTTTCTGGCTTCAGAACGGGTGCATCACTCAGAGACATACCTGCACACTTAACACACAAATTATATAGTCCTCAGAAAGGGACAAAGTTCATTCACCTATCTGGGGATCTAGGTTCAGTGCAGAAGGCTTGTGAACCTCCTGCTCTGATACCACTTGTTGGTCCAGATAACGGCAAAGTAAAAGACTAGGGGAGGGGGGTGAATAGTCTTTTAAAACTTCTGTCGATAAACACAGTTTCTTAGAAACCTGGGGGTTTCTGATACTTAAATTCAGAGCGCGGAAGACTTTAAGATAGGTAAGTGCAGAAACAATAAATATGTGTGTGTGCTTTGCTGAAATGTAAATACAGAAAGGTAAATGACACAGCAAGTATAGTGGTATCTGGAGGTGGCGTAATCCTCCAACTAATCCACTTCGGTCTTTCTGAGACCTAGAATTCACTAGAACAGATAATTGAGTTCACCTTACGATAATCCTATTCTAAGATTCCTAAACAAATGGTTCCCAACCAAATGTTCCCCCTGAGTTATTCCCCAGCTCCTAGAGCTAAGTACTTCCTCAACTCAGATAACCTTGGAGTTATTCCTTGATTTCCCAAATCAAGTACTTCCTCTACTCCACGCCTTGATGATGTTGGTTATAAGGTTTGTCAGAGAGGCTTCTCGTATAACTTTTCAGTTATGTTTTCAAAGAGCCTGATAGAACAAGACTACTTAATACACTTGTTCAGTGGATGGCAGTCTGCTCTTTACTGACCCAAGCAATTGATGTCCGTTTTGGAGAATGAGCTTTAGAAAGGGTATCTGATAGTTCAACTCTTTCACGAATAACAATCTCTTGTTAAGGTTCAGGACAACTTAGAACTACTAGTGATTCTTCGAGCAACAAAAAGCTTTCAGAAAGGGTAGTAGAGTGCTTGAGAGAATACTTTGCTTGATGGTAAGTTTGCAAGATAGAGCGTTCTAAGGTATATTTCTCAGCATCTAAGTGTGTAATATATATAGATGAATTTGAGAGTTGTTGGATTGATATCCGTTAGACACAATTCAAATTCAGTCCATACTTATCTTGAAATGAGTACTCAGAAGTCCTTGTCTCATGTCTCAGAGAGGACTTGTGCTTCAGCGGCTTTTCTGCCGATGCAATTAATGCACTTGTACTATTTCTTGTCCTGTAGTCTTCAACGGATACATGAGCCTTTCTGATGGCTTGCATGCTCCATACTCATGATGTCATATGTCCAGAATCATATTTCAAAAGTAAGTAAATACACTTAAGAAAGGATTAAGGACATAGTCTTTCTGAGGTAGACTAAACCTTGATATATCTTCATAAATCTTGTGCAATCTTTAGTCTTCTAATCTTCAGAAAAGCTCCATTGCTAGGATTAATCTTCATGGTCTTCTGGAAATAAAAATTACACTCAGAGACCTATAGTCCTAATACAAGATTTACTAGACTAATCATACTTAGTGATTTCCTCTTTTATAATGTTCAAGTGAACCAAGAGTACTTAATCACCTTTCTGGCTAAGATAAGAACATGTGATGAGTGATCAAAATACTAACAAATATTCCTAACAGTTTGGAGGGTAAACAAATTGTAAGATTGTGATAAATACAAATTGAGAACTATATTTGAAAACTAAACCATACTATATGTAGAAAGCACTTTAATGGAGGGATACTTCCAACTGATGGACTCTATTCATGTAAACCAACGATAATAATAAGATCATTTCGATTTGGGAACTAAATTGGTACGATAAATTAAACTCCAAGACTGTGATAATTCTAGCTTGGAAATCACCACTTATGTGGTTTACAAGGAGATATTTAACAATGTTTGGAGGTAGTGTTATATATGCTCTATTAAATTATACTCCGTATTATATTTTTATTTGCTTGATTTTTAAAGAATTGTATTGTCGTCGCCACGGGTTAGTAAATTCTACATACCTCCGAAAGGGGGGGGGGCCTCTTGACGGGGGAAATTCTCTTCAATCTTCTCTCTACTTTTCTGATTTTCGGGGTGTGTTGGTGAAAAAAAAACGATAACATGTGAAATTATGTTTGTAGAATAATAATTTTTGTGTGCGTGATGGGGTGACCACATACCACCGTGGGTCCCAATTGATTGAGTTGTACAATTTTGTATTTTATTTTAGTTCGGATTTAAAGCTAGGGATACAAATTTTTTTAAAAAAACATGTATCTGTACTAACTGACGGGTCAGATATAAAATTTGTTATCAATCCGTCGGGTCCCGAATAGATTAAGGTTGAATCCTACCTCTTTCAAAGCATATCTTTCATGATGAGTCGTATTTTTATTTTCGTTAGTTAGTATAAAAAAGACTCAATGTGGCTGAAGGATTATGCACGGACATCACGACCAACCAACGTTGTTTACAAGTATGTTTGGCTTTTTTATTTTATCGATTAATTTATTTTGTCCGGCTCTTTTTATTTATTATTAAAAGTAAACTATATCGTGGCATCATCACGGGTTAGTATTAGTTAATTATGTAATGGTGAGAGTTGGAGAGCGGAAAGTCCTATGTACTTGAGATTCAAGAAGGAAGTAGTAACAAAATATACGTGATACTTATCGAGATGTATTTTTCTCTCGTTCTCTCTAAAGTCTGTTTCTTTCTTCTTGCAATAGTCCACCAGAATTTTGAATTTGAGTGCTAGGTTACAAACTCAGAGCGGGGAAATAAAGTTTGAATGACCGATGTCAACTCTCTACTCAGCAATTCCATTTATTTTTTTCTTGGGTATGTATTTTTCAGTTTATATACATCTCGATACACTACCTCTGAATTATAAATACCTTACAATTTATAATAAATTTCTCCAAAACTTTCCGAACCGAGAAATAGGCCCTCTCTTTTTAGATTTTAAATGAACAAATCCAAAATCTCCTTCGTTTTCTCTCTTTCTCTCTAAAGTCTTTCTTTCATCTTGCAATAGTCCACCAGAATTTTGAATTTGAGTGCTAGCTTACAAACTCAGAGCGGGGGAAATAAAGTTTGAAGGACCGATGTCAACTCTCTACTCAGCAATTCCATTTGTTTTCTTCTTGGGGTATGTATTTTTCAGTTTATATACATCTCGATACACTACCTCTGAATTATAAATACTTTACAATTTATAATAAAATGAAATGGATTAATTCGATAGAAATATATTAGAGAGTTCAATAACGTATGTGAGTATGCTCAATATTGACATACACTTCTTAGACATAAAATAATAAAATGGTCGAAAAATACACATTGCGTAACTTATTTAGTATAATCTTATGCGAGAGACCGTGTTTACATGAGACGAGATCATTAATATCACATGTTTAACTACAAACATAATATATTTAGTTTCAAATATCATGTGTTAACTGTATTACCCCTGCATTATATGCATTATTAGATATAATGTTTGTATATAAAGATATATGTGTATGTTTTATACCTACACTTGTGAAGTTGATCCACATCCGTCTTTCAGAAGTAGGTACTCTCAATCTAGACAGTTTTGTCTACCACGTCATGTGGTCTTCCGATACTTTAAATGTCAGATTGCACAGATGCAGATACGCCAGACTGCATAACACACTCAAAGACAGAGACACTACATCACGCTTGCAAAGAAGAAACCAATCTAGACGGAGTTGTCCTTAATAAATTTGTTTAGAAGTAACATTAGGCCTTGGGAAGGTTCGGAATCTGGATGGAACAGGTAGAAGCCATGTTGTTGTCCTTTAAACTCCACATAGTGAATGTTGTTCTTCCCCAGAAGTTTAAGTTCAGTTGCATATCGCTCAACTCTGTCTTTGACTATGTCTGATTCACCGGCCACAACTAGAATCGGGTCAACCTCAGATTTCTCCAAATTCGGTCCAAATGGATTTACAAGAGGGTCAGCACTTGTTTCACCCAATGGTAAAGAAAGCCTCCAAAATCTGCCAAATTTACATTTTAGCTAGTTTCAAACTTTCAATTATTAATATCATTGTCACTAACAACTTTATATGGACAATGACAGCACCATGTATGTGTTTAATTTGTGGACAAGGTTAGTTCCAGCTCATACCATAAAATCTACCTAATGGGTTTGAAGCACTCTAAGAAGTCATGAATGAAGAAATTTAAATGAGTAAGAAATTTGTTCTCCACTTACAATAAATAAATTTGTGTATCATGTGGTATTTATTTTTTGGCTTCTTTCATTGTTAGTATGAAATTATCTATTGTGATTTTTAAAAAAAGAAAAATGTTAGAAGCCCATCGAAAAGCCGACCACTAATAGTGACTTTATTTGAACATCATATCTTTGTGCAAGCTAGATAAATAATATATTTTCCAATAAGAAAGAATTTAAGTTGAAAAAGATGTTTCTGATAATACTTATGATTTATATATACAACCCCCCCCCCCCAATTGATGCCAAAATTTGGCTTTATCCTAGATTATTGTTGTTGGCTTCAGATTTAGTGCCAATACGGGACTGACGCGTAAATTTATATAATAATAATAATAATAATAATAATAATAATATTATTATTATTATTATTATTATTATTAATTTCTCCCATTTTAAGAGTAAATTGTATCAAACTAGATGGCTAGACCCAGGTGGTGATTGTTATGATACAAATGTTCTGGAGATGAAATAATTGTAGATTAAATTCATATTATAACAATATGGAGCTTCGTTTTTGGAATCGTTCATAAGAATTTTAGGTGGATACTCAACACAAAGTTTCTCACAGTAGATGAGTCTTAATTAGATGGGTCACACAATTTAAAATTTTCACAAACAAATGAGACAAAGTGTAATTATCAAATTGTATATTTATCTTTAAGATCAATATATTTATCTTTGTGACTATCCAAAGTTCGGAATTCGATCACCAAAGACCGGACGCTACAAATATTAGACTAGTCTATTTTATTTATGTCAATGAGGGTGACTTATAAACCATAATATTATCTTCTCGTTAGCAGAAAATCTAAATTTTAATTAATTTTGAATAGAGTACCATTTATAACATGCAATTTTGGGAAACCACTCAGTTCACAACTATATATTTCATTTATTTCCAACAACCATGTAATTGTTGGCTCGATCTTTAAATAAATTTCCGGTATTTTTTAACAGCAAGAAATTTGTTGATAACTTCATTAACAAATTACAAAGAGTATAATAAATCTCCAGCTTAATTGTTAAATTAAAAAAACAATTGGTGCTCATTTGGAAAAGCAAAGAACACTCCATAAATTAAGTTTAATACTTTAACTCTAATAGATGAATCATTATTTATTGTGATCACAAATTAATTAAGTTTAAAGTATGAGCAATGAAATTACTTACGTTTGTAGATGTTCAAGTGTTATGAAAGCATCTTTTGGCGTATGAGCCTCAGAGTTAGTCAACTCATTCCCACCAAAGAACGGAGCCAAAAGCACGTACCCCCTCACCTTAACAACAGGACTCAACTCCTTAGCCCCAACTCCTAACCGAACGGCCAAGTGATGTGCTATATTACCACCCGACGAGTCGCCCAACACAAAAACACGCCTCATATCCGCCACGTCCATCACCCACTCATCATCTTGACCTTGGAGCCACTTCAAGGCTGCATATCCGTCCTCAAACGCTGCTGGGAGCCGGTTTTCTGGAGCCAGACGATAGTCTGGTGCGATTACAACTACTTGAAGCTCGAAAGCAAGCTTGATGCAGTAGTTATGGTGGCACGGCCAGGTCCTTAACCCAAAAACAAAACCGCCACCATGGATGAAATATAGTATTGGGAGTTTAGATGAGGAGATGGCTGGTTTGTAAACGCGTAGCTCCAGGTTGTGGGTGGTGTCATAGATGACATCTTTCCATAATACGGAACCATCATCGTGCACGGGGATGTCGATGCCTGGTGTGGTGGAGCGCCATACCGTGCCGTCGCTGTAGACACGGAGGAATCCGGGAAATTCATCCACTACTTCCGTTGAAGGAGACATTTCTATATATTCAATGTGAGGTGAGATTTTGTTTGACTGCAAGTGTACTAAATATATAACCACTACCTAGCCAGTTACATATACTGAGTGTTTGCGCAATAAACGTAGTTTGGATAAGTTCTATACTAGTTTTAGTACATCTTATTAAAATTTGAGAAAAGTCATTTTCTTAAAAATAAATAAAAAACCCCATGAGTTGTGGCATGGAAGAGCTCCTTCTTATAAACACTTGCGAGTGTAGGGGGTGCCCTTGCTAAGGTGATCATTCCTTTACCTAAAATGTTAAGGTAGAATCTAAAACTGTAGACGGCATATTTGTTGGATATGCACATAATAGTAGTGCTTATCAATTCTTGGTGGTGAAATTTCAAATTTGTGACATACACAAGAACACGATAATGGAATCACGAAATGCTTTATTCTTTGAGGATATGTTTCCATGTAGAAAGTTAGAAGATGTTGCAAGCAGTTCTTCTAAACGGAGACATGGTGACACAAAAGAACATAATAAGACAGTGATAAAGAAGAGGTTGAACCAAGACGTAGCAAACGTGCAAACAGAAAAATCCTTTGGTCCTGAGTTAGTTTATAGCAGTAAGTTAACTCGAGATGTCGGTCTTTCAGGAATAACGCTCGATTAAGATAGAATATTAAATGGTTTATTTTCAATATAAAGTAAATAACCGATTTTCGGTATTTTTGAATAAGTAAATTAAATACGTAAGCAGAAAAGTAATTATAACTAGAATTGATGAATTAAGAACTTATAGAGAAAACATGTAAGCATTAACCTTCACTTTGATAAACGGTTTATATCAGGAATAATAGATAGCGATAAATATGGCTGAAGAGTCACCCAGGTCACATAACTTATACCAAGATGTAGTCAGCAAAGATACCCCATGTAGACTATCGTCTAGCTCAAAGCTGTCATCAGTTGCTAGCTCAACAAAAAACCTCAGGTAGAACATCAACTTATAGACACAGCTGACATCTCCTAATCTAGTGCAATGAATACTCATGTATCGCGAAAACATATACAAACAAAACATCTTTCCTCAAACAGCACGGGTATGAACAACAATCGCATAACCAACATTGATGCAAAAACTATTCCATCATATATAAACCAAGTAATCAAATATCCCGGCTAACCCTTACACAGGCAAATTAGCCTGACATAACTGAAAGTAAACAAACTGTAAACTGAATTGAAATCATGTTGAAACAATTAAACCGTAAGAAGATGGCGAGTGTGGACCCTCAGATTCCTCCTTCTTCGATTCTTCCCTGTAGTGTCTCGAAGTCTTCTTGATTACTTGCTGACGACTAGGGTTTTGGGGTTTCACTTCCCCGAGGACTGGTTCTCTCTCTCAGGAGAGCTGCTTTTATGTTTCGGAAACCTAACGTTCCGTTCTCTTGTTCGGAACCCTTCTGTTCCGCTCTCCATATGATTTGAGACCCCAAGAGTCTTATTTATACTGAAAAATCCGAGCGCCAACCGCCTTTGATGTATAAGGAAGGTTCACGAAGACGGGTTTTAGCTGATGCACGTAAACCGCCTGCTTCTCGAAAATTCATCGAATCAAGGTCGATAGTCGACCGCAGACAGCCTTCTGTATTTCTGTGTAGACCGCCATCTGCGATTTCACCAGGTTCTGTCTGTATATATTTGTTCTTCAATTTCGGGCTTCTTAACTTCGTTTCCTAAAAAAGTTGTCTTCTAGAAAGTTGTAGCATCTTCAATTATCTTCGCACTGGTTGGTCACATGACATGTTTTGATGCCTCGAATTCCGTGCAACGGCCAATTCAGCGTATTTGATCAACTTTCTCGATTTCGCGCAATTATGTCGTTTTGGTGACTGAAATCGTGCAATTCCTCAAAAACGCGATCATGACCTACAAAATTCACAAGAAGTTGGTAAGTGACCATAAAACGATATAAATATTGAATTTAGGGCAAAAAACAAGGGTCTAAAAGCAGGCAATATCACACATTTCATTGTCACATTACTTGGACGAGGTCCCGAGGACCAGGACACAACGGATCACATCAGGGCAACACGGATAAGGCAAAAGTCCAAAGTGCCCCTAAAAGCCCAACATGGAACATGGGCCAAACCAACATATTAGGCCATGGTTCTATCAAGCATTGGTGGCGCAATCTTGAACGTACACTTGGCACTATCTAGTGAGACACTCCTATTTTGGAAGAAACCTATATATATGGCACAGATTACCATGCAGCGGTATGTCATTATTACGTAATCATACCCGAACACTAAACAGAGTAGACATTATTACCCCCCCCCCCCCCCCGCCTTTGTGCAGGTCTTTATCTGAGGCTGCTTTGAAGACCTTAGGACCGTTACTAGCGAACTAGGACGATCTTGTGGGATTAGGACAAGGACTTAGTAAGAACTTATTAGTGTTGATGATTCACCCCTCAACAGTAAGTATTGAACAAAATTGTATAGAATAACTGCATATTTGTTTGGTATGGAGTTAAAAAACTGATGTTGTTCCAGATAAACGACAAAGTAAAAGACTGGGGGGGGGGGGGGTTGAATAGTGTTGGTCCAGATAATGGCAAAGTAAAAGACTGGGGGGGGGGGGGGGTTGAATAGTCTTTTAAAACTTTTGTCGATAAGCACAGTTTCTCAGATATCTGATACTTAATTTCAGAGAGCGGAAGACTTTTCTGTGAGAAGTGCACGTGCTCAGCAAGCTATGTGTAAGTACTTTGCAAGATAAGTAAAGCAAGTAATAAACTGCAGAAAGTAAATAACACAAGTCTTTTTATAGTGGTATCTGAAGGTGGCGTAATCCTTCAACTAATCCACTTCGGCCTTTCTCAGACCTAGAATCCACTAAGACAGATAAATGATGTAACCTTACAAATATCTTCTCTTGATTCCTAAATACACTAGGTTCCCAACCGAGTGTTCCCCCTGAGTTATTCCCCGACTTTCACAGCCAAGTACTTCCTGTACTCAGAAACCTTTTTGAGCTATTCCTTAGTTTCCCAAACTAAGTACTTCTTGTGCTCAATAACCTTGGAGTTATTCCTTAGTTTCCCAAACTAAGTACTTCCTCATCTACCGATTAAAGTGTTGGTTAAGGTAAATTGTCAGGTGAGCTTCTTTAATAACTTGTTCAGTTATTCAGATAGCTCTATGAATCAAGTATACTTAATAAACTTTGCAATGTATGGTATCTTGTTCTTTACTGACCCAAGTCTATGATAAGTGTTTAAGAGAATGAAACTCAGATATGAAATCTTAGTTCAACTCTTTCACAAATAACAATGCTTGTTAAGGATCAGGACACTTAGAACTTTTGTGCTACTTAGAATCAAGAGCTTTGGTCGCAACAAAAAGCTTGAAGGTAAGTAGTATGCTTGAGAGAGCTTGTGTGAGTATTCAGTGTTCTTGGTGTAAGTTCTGTGTGTCCTAAGGTGTCTTCTCAAGCAGTCTAAGTGTTGATATTTATAGATGAATTTGAGTGCCATTTGAATAGTATCCGTTAGGCTTAACTCAATTTCAAACTATTGATATCTGAGTATAGTACTGTAGCAGGTTTGTCTTCTTTTTCAGAAGCTACCGTTTTTGTTCAGACACTTATGTCTGCGCATTTAATGCACTGTACTATACTTTGTCCTGTAGTGCCAACGGAACTATGCATTGTATCAGAGATCTTATTCTATCAGAGTTCTCTGAAGCTTTGCATGTTCTTTTCCATAGATTATCACAACTCCAGATACCACTTGTTGAAACAACTTTGTTATAAAATATTTCTTTTCAGAAACATAGTTTATGTCCAAGGTATCTGAGTGTAGATATCTGTGGGCACTTTCCTTGTTTCAGAAACCTTTTCGTTCTCAGATATCTCTTGTAACACTGTTTATTTAAAAATGCTTGTGTCTTCAAGGTATCTGGTCATAGGTATCTGAAAAACCTTTGTCGTCAGCAATCTTGTGCAATCTTCAAGTCTTCAAAATTGTTGAACTTTTCCTGCCGGATGTCTTTCTTCTTGGTCTTCTTCATAAAATAAAAATTACATTTCGAGACCTAACCTCCTATACAAGATTTGCTAGACTATCATACTTAGTGAGTTTCCTCTTTTACAGTGTTCAAGTGAACCAAGAGTACTAATCACCTTTCTGAGCTAAGATAAGTCATTAGGTTGCTGATCAAAATCTAAACAGATATTCCTAACAATTTTCCCCCATTTTTATCAGTCAACGATGACTATCTGACCTATTACAAATCTGGATAAGGAAACAATCCACTACTTAATCATTTCTTATGATTTTTCAAATCAGATAATTAAGTGCAGAAAGTAAACATCAACCAAATCACAAGGTGTGATCTTTGCTGACAAGTTATCTTTTATAGAAAAAGATATCTGAGAGTAAGTTCATCAGATATGTTACAAAGAAAGTTTACAGATAACTTTAGTACATAATACAATTCAGCTCAGTCAGCAAGATACAAAAATACCTAGTAAATTAGGACAACAGGAGTAGCCAAGCTCCAAGTAGACATCCTAATAAACTAGTCTTCAAGTCTTCAAAAGCAGTTCCATGGATCAATCTACAAATTTCCTATCACCAAACCTTTTGATATCATCAGAGTAGTCATAGAGAAGTGTTCTGACAATCATCTCTGTGTCTCTGACAAATCCACAGACTTCCTTGTAGGTTTTGGTAGGATTTTTCTTGGCAAAATGCTTGACCCACAGATACTTTCCCCATTTCCAGGCATGCTCGATTCTGATATCTGATAGCTTGAAGTATTCATAAATGATCTTCAGATATCTGATGTCACCCTTGTATTGATCTTCAGTCAAGTAGAAGGACTCATAGGGTTCCACAGCAAGTCTTGCTCTTGTGCCTGTTCCAGTGATGTTGGGAATTCTGTGCACATCATCTGGCTTTCCATAAGGACATTCATCAGAGAGGTCCTTTTTCATGGATTCTATTCTCTTGATTACTTCAGAATCCAACCAGGCTTTGATGTGGTTGTTGTTAATCAGATTGGCTTGTCTTTTCTCCATGCCATAAGCTGTTTATGGATTGGTTCTGGAAATTTTGAATTTACCAGTAGATGCTTAAGTTCCAGAATCTAGTAGCCATTCTTCTGATTAATGCACCTGTAGACAGAGGAGTCACTGTTGGTCTTCACATACTCAATCTTGGCTTCTTCAGGCCTGAGTGGTAGTTGAAGTTGTCTTTGTTCAGCTCTTATTTTGTTCCTCCTTTGTCTTGAATTCTCCTTTGGGGTATTGCTTGAAGAACCACCCTGGATAGACTTGGTATTTCCAGAGGGTGTTTTAGCTGCCAAAGGCTTTGCAGCTATGGGCTCAGTAAGGCTATCAATTTTCCTTTTTCTATGAAGAGGAGCTTCATCTTCATCAATCTCTTCATCATCATCAATATTAATTCTTGTGAGACTTTTGCAGCCTTCTTCATTGCCCAGGGATTTGATTTGGACTTCTTCTTCTTCTTCTTCTTCTTCTTCTTCTTCTTCTTCTTCTTCTTCTTCTTCTTCTTCTTCTTCAGAAGATTCATCAATCCCTCTTACTTGTCTTCTCCTTGGAGCTTTGGTACTCCTTGGAGGTTTCTGTGCTCTGGCCCTTGTTGTCATTCCTCTTTCAGGAAGTTGAGTGGTGGCCACTATCTGTAGAGCAGTCTGACTGGAGGAGGGCTCATTTATTCTGAGAGGTGGTTATTTAGATTTTCTTTTGTTTCCTCTTCCTCTCTGAGCATCTTGATATTCATCCCCCTTAGTCATTGTTGACTGACTAAGAATCACAAATGATTCTGAAAGAGAGTTAAAGTTGCCTTGCAGATAGTTGTAAGCAGCAACCAACTATTCTAGAGTGTCCTTGAGCTCCTGGTTTTGTTTGATAAGACCAGTATCCTTATCAGTGAGCTCTGCCAGTGGGCCTTGAATAGCATCTGCTTTTCCAGCAGCATAGCTAGCCTCTTCAAAGGCTTTTGAAGCCAAGTTTTGGTCATCATCCCTAACCATGCCTAGATCTTTCTGAGCAACGACCATACTGGTTGTTCTCTGAGTGATGAGCTCAGTGAATGACTTCATTTCTGCAGGGACTGATGCAATGGCGACTTTATCTTCAGAAGATAACTCCTTTTTCAATTTAGCCAGTACTTGATATCTGTTCAAGTATTCATTGGAGTTGACATTTGGCAGCTTGCTGAATATTTCAGAAGCAATCAGCTTCCTTTTCAAATGAGAAACCGCTAAGTGTTCATTACGGTGTTCTGCCAATGCCTTGTCTTCTTCATCATCTGAGTCATCAGCTCAGTGATCTTCATCCTCTTGGACATTTTCATCAATGTTTTCTAGTCCAGCAACCATGTCATAGATGGGCTTCTTTCCTTTCAGTGAGGAGGATGGTACATCTTTTGGAAATGCAGCCTTAATATCATGCTTGTCACTAGATACTTGCTCAGTATCTAATTCCTCAGGAATTGCCTGAACAACAAGCTGGAGTTCTTTCATTTCAGCATAAGCTTCCATTTCCTTGATTGTTTGATGTTCAATCTTTTGGAGCTTTGCTCTGGATTCAGCTATCTTTTCTTCCAGTTGAACATGTAGCTGTTGTTCTTCCTCCAACAGTTGTTTGAGTTGAGCAACTCTGGCTTGTGCATCTGATAATTTATGAGTTGTTTCCTCAGAGTGCTCAACTACTTGTTCAGTAGTATCTTTGTGTTGGGGAGTTGGATGATTAGATTTCTTAGGAGATGGAGGAGGGGATTGCTGTGATGTCCTCTCAGTGTGCTTTTCAGCAGCTGAGGCAATGTGTCCTTGTGAAATCCCTCCCGTCCCTGGTGTAGGGGCATCATCATCATCCTTCTTATCCTCATCCTTGTGATGGTCAGAAGGAGGATCTTCATAATTGTTTTCATCAGTTTCCTTCTCTTCCTCATCTTCAGAGACCAGGTTGATCACTTCTGGAATAGTGACCGTTTGCCCATTAACTTCGTCTTGTTCAGAGGGTATATACTGTAGAGTCTGGGGCAAAGTAGACTTGAATGCCATCTGAAGTCTGGTCTGACCATCAGCTTGATTGAAAGCTTGGATCAACTTTCTGGCCACTTCCTTGACAAACTCCTTATCCATCAATGTTCCGAAAGAATACTGTTCAGTGGGGAACATTGCATGGACGTAGTTTTCCAAATCAAGGGCTCGTGCTCTCCTTGTGTGGTGATAAGTCACCTTTAAGATCTCAGAAAGATCGGAGCATCGGAGCTTTTGCCATTTCTTAAAGCATTTCAGATGCTTTGGCAAAGTGTGTTCCTTGAATAAAGGAAGCAGGTCCTTTTTCTCATCATCAGGGACCTTAGTGGCACTTGTTTGAGCCTGAAAGAAAGAGTTTTGAGTTAGATTCAAAACTTGTGTAGATATATGAGTACGAGTGTAGTTAGGTTTCTGAGTTACCTAAATGAGTACATCAGGCTCAGAGACTTGTACTACTGAGGCAGGGGGTGCCTCAGATATCTTGTTGTGAGGTGGAGACTTGGAAGTCTGGTCCTCATCAACCTTTCTTTCTGCTTGATCCTGAGAATTAAAATTATCACAATACTTAGGAAATTGTCATGAAAGAATTAAGCTTCAATGATTTCTGTGTTTTCCACTTACTTCCTCAACAGGAGGCTCAGAATCATTTTTCGCAGAAACTTTCTCAGTTTCAGGTGTTCTTTCTGGTGATGTTGCCTTGGGGGCTTCATCAATTTCCATGGGTGCAGGGGATGTCAAAACTCTTTCCCCTTGCACTTCTACTTCTGAATGAGCCTGTAAGTAGAAAGTATTGAGTAATTAGAGAAGAATTTACATTAACCCATGATGAAGAATGTTTGTCACTGAGTTTTATATACCTTCTCACTAGAAGGCTCAATGTTATTTTCTTCAGAAACCTTGACGGTCTCTGGGTCATTTTCTGGCATTTCTGCCTTATCTTCTTCTTTCTCAGTTGGAGCCTATTAGAAACATCCACTTAATTAGTTAAGTATTTTAACATATAACTGAAAAGTAACATCTTAAGGAATTCTTTATCACCTGTGGTACAGGCTCAGATTCCCCAAGAGGTGAGGTTGTGGTGGCCTCTTTCTCAGTCTCTGAGGCAAGCTTTCCAGCTTCCTCTTGTTCTTGTGTTTCTAAATTAGCCTGTAACAAAGAAATTTTATTAACTCACAAGATTAATAAACACAAATTATCACAAGTAGAGAGTTAAACCATTCAGCTACCTGAGCAGTGTCAGGCTGATTGGTCTCTGGAACTTGTGACCCTTCAATGTTTTGGTCTTGTTGTTCCATTCCAGCTTCTCTGTTTGAAGTTTCAGGTACTTCAGACCTTTCCTGAGTATGCAACTCAGTTGCCTCCCCTGGTTGATCATTATGAGTAGATGTCTCAGTTTGATCCCTCTCATTGAGCTGGGGAACCTGCTATTTTGCAGGATTTTCTTCAGCAATGAAAGATGTTGGTATCTGCAGCTCAAGTACCATTTCAGCAGTATCCTTATCTGGCTGTTGTGGTTGTTGTGCTTGAGACAGACTGTTGAGTGTTGAGGCAATGGAAGTATCCTCCAACACTAAGCTATCACTCATCAGAGCATCTTCAATATCTTTCAGTCTTTCTTGCTCTGATGGTGTAATTTGTCCAGTGACCTTGGACACAGTTGCTTCTTCAGCAACCTTTGAAACAGGTGCTTGTTCAGCAACCTGTGGTGTAGGTTCTTCTTCAGATACCTCTACACCAGTTACTTTTTCAGTAACCTTAGCCCTTTTTAATTTTTCTAGGACTTGAGAGATGACTATTTCATCATCTTCATCATCAGAGCTCTCATTAGCATTAGGAACTGATTGGTCCATAATCCCTGCGGTTTCTGTAGATAGGGCTTGGTATCTATCACTACTTTCTTTAGCAACATTGATGAGTTCATCAACAAGGCTTTCGACAATAGTCTTAACATTTCTGAAAGCATTTTCTCTTGCTGAGTCTACTTGTTCAGTAGCCGATACCTCTTTTGCAGCATTGATGAGTTCATCTGCATTTATGAGTTCATCGGCAGTGGCGGCAGGTATCTAGGAATCGACAACCTCAATGGGTGTGCCTTCTGATTTGCCAGCAGACTTCTTTCGTGAAGTTCTGGGCTTATTGGTCGCAACCTTTCCCTCAGATACCTCTTCAGTCTTTCGCTTCTTGGAACCTTTCTGAGATCCAGTAACCTTTTTCATCATGTTTGTATACTCATATTTGTAGAGTAGGTTACTGTTGGCTATGTCAGCCTTCTCTCTAAGCTCAATGCCAAGCTTTTCCAGCAAGTAGCATATCTTTAGACCATAGCTTACTGCGGTCTTTGGCTCAGCAAGTCCCTTTGCGATTTTAGGCTCAAAGCCTTGAATCTTCTTCACAAACTTCATAAAGGCGTACTTTCCCCAATTGAAAGGGTTTTCCAGCCTTTTGTCTTGTTGTTGCAACAAGAACATCATCATCCAGCGTTCTTGGCTTATCTGGTCAGCACCTCCTTGTAGACCATCAAAGCATCTGTGAAGAATGCATGCCAACATATCCCAGTGAACCAGCAGATGTCTGGTTCTGATGTCAGCAAGCTTGAAATCAGTGGGTATATCTGGTTTTTCAAGATCACACACATCACTGTACATCTGTTTTACACCTTCAAGGAGATCATCATCCTTGGTGTCTATTTCAAAATCATTTCCAAGATTTTGAAGATCAAACAACTTACAGAAAGTTGTTAAGTCCAAAAGGATTTCCTTTCCTTGGACCTTAGTTTTTATAGACACTATTGCAGTGCCTTCAGAAACACAGGATATAATCCTGGAGTTATTGTAGAATTCTAACACATCTAGTGAAGAAATTCTACTCGGAAGAGCTGATAGAAAACCCTTGATTTTTGCCTTTTCAAGCATGTCAAGTATCAGCTTTCTATCGGCTTGATTTTCAACAGCAGCCGTGAGGTATTCCTCAATCATGGCACCCCCCCAAATCATTTTGTGATTTGAAGTCCAATGATCGGGATTGAAGTCTCCTACCAATCGATTGTTTACAACTACCAATTATGGTGCTTGCTTTTCAGCAGTACCAGTGGTAGTATTTTGGGATTTCTGGGTAGAAGCACTTTTTGGAGCCATCTCTTTATATAGCGTGAGTTTTTCGAAGGTCTGAAAGAGATTAAGGTGAAAGATTAGTGATTCTTTGTAGAAAAACTAATTTGGGAGCAGAGATTTGCAGAAAAATAGAAGAGAGAAATTTGCTATTCTTGTGCAAGTCTGAATGTTGGATTAGGCGAAAGTGAATTCTTTTGCCAAAATCCTATATATATGTAGCAATGTAATATCAACAGTCACATACATACAAATTAATTTTGTGTGTAGTTATCTGTGTATTGCGGACAGGCGTGGGTAAAAGCTTGTTCGGCATTAAATGCATAGTGGGCCCTGTCGGAATTTCAACAGTCCACTATTTACTGAGAGTTAATCTCTGCCGTAAAGATCAATCGCCCATTTCATCAAGGGTCACCATTGCTTCTTCAGCAATGATCACAATCAGCAAATGTAATTGTGCCCATTTAATGAATTTTGGCTATTAGCTATCTGAATCACGTTTCTATGTAAATGAGAACACTGTTGTATCTGATTCTATCTTATACTTGTTGTCTTTTCAAAGTTTTTCACAAAGATAGAAATAATTCAAACTTCAAGATAGTAGTTAACTGTAGACAGTTGTACTATTTTCTTTTGTGTTCCCCCTCACTGAGTGATCTAGATATCTGAGTACCCGTCTCAGAGATCTTCAAATAGCCATTTTACCCTTTAGCCTTTGGTTTCTGGATACCCGTTCCAGATTCCTCTTTTCTGGATACCCGTTCCAGATTTCTCTTTTCTGGATACCCGTTCCAGATCCCTTTTCTCTCTCCTTTGATATCTTCTTCAGATATCTGAACTTTTTCAGTTCTTGGGTAGCTCCATTAGTCCAAGACTGTGTCTTAAGGCTAAGAATCTACTTTCTTGTAGTGGCTTAGTGAAGATATCTGCAAGTTGATCTTCAGTGCCAATCTTGAGTATCTCTATATTGCCTTTTTCAACATGGTCTCTGATGAAGTGGTGTCTAACATCAATGTGCTTTGTTCTAGCATGAAACTTAGGATTCTGAGTTATGGCAATAGCACTTGTGTTGTCACAGAAAATGGGAGTTTTCTCTTCATTGAGTCCATAGTCTCTGAGTTGTTGTTGTATCCACAATATCTGTGAAGCACAACACCCTGCAGCAATATATTCAGCCTCTGTGGTAGATGTGGCAATTGAATTTTGTTTCTTGCTGAACCATGATATCAATCTAGCACCAAGAAATTGACATGTTCCTGAGGTGCTTTTTCTATCAAGCAGTGATCCAGCATAGTCGGCATCTGAATAGCCAACCAAACTCAATCTACTATCTTTTGGATACCACAATCCAACTTCTACAGTACCTTTTACATACCTCAATATTTTCATAGCAATGTTGTAGTGTGATTGCGTTGGATTTGTCTGAAATCTAGCACACACTCCAACTGCATATTGAATATCAGGTCTACTTGCAGTGAGGTATAGTAGAGAACCAATCAATTTTCTATACTCGTGTTCTTCAACACTCTTGTCAGATTCAGTATAGGTCATTTTGGTTCCAATGCTCATTGGTATGTTAGCATTCTTTTCAGAAGGCTTTAGATTAAACTTGTTGAGCATGTCCTTTGCATACTTTGTTTGACTAATGAATATTCCATCATTGAGTTGCTTGGTTTGCAGCCCTAGGAAGTAATTCAATTCTCCCATCATGCTCATCTCAAATTTACATTTCATGAGTTTAGCAAAGTCTTCACAAAGTTGCTTGTCTTTAGATCCAAATATAATGTCATCTACATATACTTGAACTAAAAGTAGTTTCCCATCATGGTTCAATGTGAAGAGTATTTTATCAACATCTCCTTTCTTGAAACCACTTTCTAGTAGGTATTTGGCCAATGTATCATACCATGCTCTTGGAGCTTGTCTCAGCCCATACAGAGCTTTCTGAAGCTTATAGACCATCCTACTTTCTGAGGAAACTTCAAAACCTGGTGGTTGCTCAACATAGACTTCCTCAGCAAGTTCACCATTTAGGAATGCACTCTTGACATCCATTTGATAAATCAGAAGTCATTATGAGCTGAAGGCTAGAAAGAGTCTTATTGCATCCAATCTTGCAACCGGTGCATAAGATTCATCAAAATCTAGTCCTTGATGCAGGTGAATCCCTTGGCAACCAACCTAGCTTTGTTTCTGGTTATTTCACCAGACTCATTCATTTTGTTTCTGAAAATCCACTTGGTTCCGATTACAGATATTCCGTTAACAAATGGAACCAGTTTCCAGGCTTTGTTTGTCTCAAATTGATCCAATCTTGATCCTTTAATGCTTCTTCTATAGTCTTTGGTTCAATGTTTGAGATGAAACATCCATAGAGACAATTTGCATTTTCAACGATTGCTCTTCTAATTCTAACTCCTTGGTCTATGGGACCAATCACATCCTTTGAAGGATGATTTATTATCCATTTCAGAATGGGTTTTGAACTAGTAGGATCAATATCATTTTGATTTGAATGTGAATCAATATGATCTTGATGAGATACTTGTGCAGTATCTGGGATATCTGACACATGGGAAATGCCATGGATATCTGACACTTTTTAAGTGTTAGAGATATCTGGAACTTGCATTTCAGCAGTCTCATTTTCAGATACCCTTTCATGATGAAGGTTCTCAGTAACCTGTTCCATTTCTGGAATTCTCATAGGAAATTCTTCATCATGTCTTAGAGTCATCTGGTTGTTACTAAGCATAGGTAGCTTTTCATCGTCAGACTCATCCTCTATTTGAATGATAGAATTGTTTCCTTTTGGGGATCCTTTTTAATCAATAGTTCTTTGAACCTATCTGAGAGATCATCATTCAAGAGTACTTTCTTGTTTCCTTCATAGAATACTACATGAACAGATTCTTCGATCTTTTGCGTTATTTTGTTGTAGATTCTGTAGGCTTTGCTATTTAGAGAATATCCAAGAAATACTCCTTCATCTGCCTTTGGTTGAAATGTTCTCAAGTATTCTTTTCCATTGTTAAGAATGAAACATCTGCAACCAAACACCCTTAGATGTTTGAACTACAAGAAAGCCTTTTTCTAGCCACGCAAAGCTAGCGACGAATCGCTAGCTCTAGCGACGGATGTTATCCGTCGCTAGATCTAACGACGGATGTTATCCGTCGCTAGATCTAACGACGGATAAGCATTTTCGTCGTCAGAGTTAACGACGGATAGTCTTATCCGTCGTTATGTAACGACGGATAAGACTATCCGTCGTTAAAACAGACGACGAAAATGCTTATACGTCGGTAGATTAGTTGACGTAATTTTTTAAAAAATATCGAATCAGACTAGCGACGGATAGACTATCCGTCGCTAGAGTTGCAGGTTATTACGGGAAGCAGAATGCTTCCCTCCCCCATTTTTTCTTCTTCCTTTCTTCTCCCCATTTCGGCCAAAGCCATTCCGGTCCAAATCTCAACCATTTTGTCCATTCTTCGTGTCCATTCGAAGCTCGTGAATCAAGGAGGTCAATTTTGCCGTCAATCTCAAATTCCATCCGCTCATTTCTCCGGATTCGAAGGTAAACCCTAATTTTTTGTATTTGGTGATTTTGTTACTTTGGACTAATTTGAGCAATTGAATGTAAATGGAGAGTATATAGTACTTAGTTTAGAGGTAATTAGGTAATGTTTTACCTTTGAGATGTGCAATTGATATATATTGATTGTGAATTTGAATTTTTAGTATAATGTTAGTATGTTTGTAAGTATGTTGGGCTTTTAATTAATTTGATATTGGTGTATATTTAGTAAAATTATGAAGATTTAGTACCTCATTTTGAAACCCTAACTTTTTGACATATTTGGAAAATTTAGTTAATTTAGACTAATTTAATATGTTTACTATCTAGTTAATTAACTTTGAGATGTGCAATTGTTTGAATTGTTAATTAGTATAATGTTAAGTATGTCGTATTTTTGATTTAAGTATGTTAAGTATGTTAAGTATGTTAATTAAGATTTGCAATTGTTTCATTTGATAAATTTATACATGTACTAGATTATAAATTAGGAGAATTTAATTAATGAAGTGTGTTGATATAATTTGGTGATTACATTTGTAAAATGCATGTAATTTATAATTTATAAATTCGTATTAAAGGGTTGGAATGCTTTATTTGTAATGGGAATTTTGGTAAGAGACAAAAACTTTATAACATGCAAGAAATGGGGAAATGGGAATCGAGTTGAAAAAATACGATCTAATCAATTCAAACGTGTCAGGTTATATAATCATCCAATGAACACCGATCGTTCATGGATGTACCAAAGGATAGTTAATGGCAGAGTTTTACCTAGTTTTGCGGAAGGGGTTGATGCCTTCGTTACATTTATACTAATACAATTTGTTTGTGTTTGTCATGTGCTTTTTGCAGATGCCCCGGCAAACAAAGTGTAGTTACCAGATTCCCAACTCTAGTGGGACCCAGGGTTCACCATCGATCACGAGAGTAGCCACAGTGGATCGGGCGATTACTCATGTTAGTCGACTCGAAAGGATCGAGCATGGGGACGTCTGGTGGTGGTTATGGGCGGCAGATTACACTTTGACGGGTGTCCATATACCGAGATCGTCGATGGTGCTACGTGGGAGGGGAAGTTGGTGTTGTTCCCTAATGGCAGGAGGAAGTAAGTATTATATATACATTTGTAGAACATAACTTAAGATAAGTGTTTATATATATGTCACATGAATTGTCTAATAAATATATGTACTCTTCTACATGTCATTCATAACTGCAGGTTGTGGCCTTAGCAATCTTCAGACGACCTGCATGAGATATTCAAGCTTAGGAGGGAGTTGCCGGGCCAGGGAGGCGAAAAGTGGAGCACACTAAAGTTTGAGACGAAGCACTTCTACTTTGATGAGCTTCGGGTAAGCTTTTATATTTTGACAATTTGTTGTGGTATGTTAGCCACTTAATTGGGTGATATGTTAGTCACCATTGTGTTAGTAAATTCTAGGACAATTTGTGTGGTATGTTAGCCACTTACTTGGGTGATATGTTAGTCACCATTGTGTTAGTAAATTCTAGGACAATTTGTGTGGTATGTTAGCAACTTACTTGGGTGATATGTTAGTCACCATTGTGTTAGTAAATTCTAGGACAATTTGTGTGGTAAGTTAGTCACCATTGTTTATCTTGAAATTGTGACCTTGGGGCATTAATTTTTACTTTGAATGGAATTGGAATGTAGAAAAAATACTACATTCCGACTGGCCTTATTCCCCAGATGTGGCCTGTTTTCGAGAGTTTGGGCTCAATCAGTAGGCATATGGTGGCTGACATGAAAAAATACCGAGACAAAGGAAAGCCGCCACAGTATAGGCATATTGGGGACGAAGAGTGGGCTATGTGGCATGAGTATTGGAGACTTAATCACGTCGATGATCAGTCCTACAAGAACAGGCAGAACCGGCTGACTGAGCCGCGAGATGGTAAGGGCTCTGCCAGGCATCACTTCGGGTCACGAGCTGTTGTCACTGATCGCCAGATGTCGGTAAGTATATATATGTGTTATGATTACAACATGATTTGTACACATGTGTATTGCATTCATTTATACCAATTTACCACTTGTTTGCATTCCTACCAACTTACTAACTACTTGTTGCAATATATAATGTTCTTTAGCTGAACCTGAACCAACCCAAGACTTGCCTAGAGCAAATGAAGATGGGGAAGTTCAAGAACGGCGTTTGGTGGACCAGAAGTCCGAGCTTATTGCAGTATGTGTATTTGCTAAGTGTTACAGTTGTATATGCATGTGTATTATAAATTAAATATGAAATTGTAGCTCATTTCGTATACACTTGACTATTACAGAGTGAGGTGGAGTGGATCATTGCGGAGAGGCTGCTCGAGGGTGAGGAGTTGTCCGTGGAAGAACAAGACCGGATCTTTCTACAGGTCAACCCACCCGACAACAAGGGTCGGGTTTATGGTCTTGGTAGTTATGGCGAGACAACGGCGAGCTTCTCCGTGTCCCAAGCAATCTCGGGGACATGGTGGTGTTTACACGAGGCGGTCGGCGGATGGTGAATGAAGCAGTGAGTCCTCTCCAGACTGAGATTGGAAATCTCAGGGATGAGCTGGCTCGTATGAATCAGAGGATGGAAGAGCTCTGCCGCTTGTATATGAGCCAGAATACCCCCGGTCCCTCGTCTTAGTGATGTTGTGATATTTTGGATACTATGCTACTTTTTACTTTGTTGGATATTTGGATTTATATTCGGATATGTAGACTTTATTTTGGATAATTTGTTTTTTAGACGAATCATTGTTGTTAATTAATGCAATTTCTCCTTTGTGACATATCACTATTATATTTGTTGAAAAAAACAGGTGAAAATTATAAAATAATTTTTAAAAAAACAGTAGTTTAGGGACGGATAATTATCCGTCGCTAAACAACGAATTAGGGCGTTCTAGCCCTAATTCGATTAGAGACGGATAATTATCCGTCTCTAACGGCGACGGAGGGTCAACGCCCTATCCGTCGCCAATTTCGTGGCTATTAGCGACGGATACAAATCCGTCGCTAATTCGCCTTAGAGACGCCCGTCATTAAGACGGGCGTCTATCCGTCGCTAAGGCCGTCGCTAAGGCCTTAGCGACTGATCGGCAGGGGTTTAGCGACGGATAATTCCGTCGCTAAACCCCTATTTTTTTGTAGTGTTGATACTAGGGGGTCTACCAATAAAAAGCTCGTAAGGAGTTTTGCCATGGTGTTTGTTAATCAGACATCTATTTTGAGTGTAGAATGCTGTGTTTACAGCTTCAACCCAATAGATTTTACTTATTTCAGTGTCAGCAAGCATTGTTCTTGCTGCTTATTTCAGGGTCCTATTCTTTCTTTCAGCAACACCATTTTGTTGTGGTGTCCTTACAGAAGATAGTTGATGTTGTATACCTTTGCAGGTACAAAACTCTTTGATGTACTGGTTCACAAACTCAGTACCATGGTCTATTCTAATTACAGATACTTTGTCATTTTTCATGACTTCGAGCTTATTCAGCAAGTTAGGTATCTCAACCCTTGCATCAGATTTGTGTTTGAGAAAGACAACCCAAGTGAATCTTGAGTAATCATCAACAACAACCAGACCATACTTCTTTCCTGCATAACTAGTTACTGAGGATTCAAACAAATCCATATGTAACATTTGCAGTGGCCTTTCACTGGAATGTCTAGTTTTAGACTTGAAAGATGTTTTGGATTGTTTTCCCATTTGGCAAGCTGAGCATACATCTTCTTTTCTATATGCCATTTTGGGTAAACCAACTACCAACTCTTTCTTGGCTAGCTTATTCAGAGTTTTGAAATTCAAGTGACTCATTCTTTTATGCATAGCCAATTTTCTTCAGTGTGGCCAGATTGACTCACCATGAGACATTCTTCGGTTGTGGCGGATGCCCAATCAGCAACATAAAGATTTCCTTTACGCCTTGCAACCAAGACTGTATGCTTTGACTCATTGTCAATCACTTTACATAGTTTTGACTTGATTTTGACAGTGTACCCTTTGTCTACTAGTTGACTCATGCTTAGGAGATTATATTTCAATCCCTTTACATGAAGTACTTTAGAGATTGTAAGGGTTCCAAACTTCAAATTGCCAAAACCTATGGTTGGATTTTCATCTCCTCCAGCAAACCTGATAATTGGTCCATCATTGCACTTTTTGTAGTCAATCAGATTTGTTTTGTCTCCTGTCATGTGCTTCCCACATCCACAATAAAAATACCACTTTGAATTAGTCTTTAGAGTGTTTTGCACAAAACAGGAAACAGAAGATTAGGTTCTCATACCAACAATGGAACCATCTGGACTAAAAAATCTTCCAGTAGGAATCCATTTTTGAATGAATTTCTTAGGAACATTCTTTTGTCTAACAGGAACATAAGGAGGAATTCTAGTTAAATGATTAGTATCATTGTTATTAAGAACTACTTTCTTCCTTGGTGTGTTCCTTGGTGCTCCATTTGGTGCTTTCAGATACCTGTCAGGTTTCTGAGTCTGCTTCTCAGCAAACTTAGCTTTCCTAGCCAGATTTCTTCTAGCCCTGGCATTCAGATTTTCAGTGGCTTGATTCATCTTCCAGTTCTGATAATTGTTGTGAGCAATTCTAGCCTTTGACCATCGTTCTTGCTCTTGTTTGTACTCACGAGCAAGTTGTTTCCCGATGGCTTTATAGCCAATACCATTCCGAGCACCTGGTTCTATCTGAGATCTCTTCTTAGCAGCTTTGCTAGTCTCTGGATAATCTATTTTCTTTTCAGAAAACGTGACATAGGAGAATTTGTCAGCTCCTGCAATTTTTCCTTTTTGAGAGACATAGCACTGTGGGTGATTACACTTTTCAGTGTTATGTTTCTTTCCAGAGACATGCCCAACAGTTTTCCTTTGGACTTGTTTTTTCCCACAAAGGCTTGGTCGCAACTGCCTTTCCTTTGTCAACAATCTTAGTTTTCTGACCGATACTGTAGATTGTTTGGGAATCACCTTGCTGAGCACTGACAAATGTTCGTCCTTCATTACTCTTATTCAGAGTGGTGGAACTGTCTGTGTGTGTGTCCAGCCCAAGTCCTCTCTTTTCTGAAGGATCTCTTAAATAAGATTGTACTTCAGTAAGAGTGTCACTAGCTTTGGCATAAGATTGAAAAGATAGTTCTTTCTTTTTGAGTTCCTTATTTTCAGAAAGAAGATCTTCACATTTATTTTGAAGATTGGCCATTGCTTCTTTATGTGACTTTTCGGTCTCAGATATCTGAGCCTTGAGAAATGCATTTTCAGCATCCTTTTTCTCAGATATCTTGATTATTTGAGAATTTTCCTTTACAAGAGAATTCTTTTCTTCTTCAAGATTTTCGGCTCTAGCTCGGACCATTAGAAATTCTCTTTCATAGAGATCAAGTTCTTTTCTGAGATTTTCCAGATCTTTGATTCCTTCTTCATCACTTTCATAAGTATAACAGGAAGTATGTGTTACCTCATCAGCCATTAGACAAGGTTCAATGTTGGAGATATCTGGAAAGATTTCTTCAGCCATTCCACACACTTCTTTCTTCTTTTGACCAAAGTCAATTACTTCATGAGAAACACCGCACATTTCTGGGGAAGGCAGTGTGGAATCATCTGAATCCTCATCCTCAGAATCAGACTCAATATCTAGAGCATCCAGTTGGATTTGAATCTTTTTCCTTTCTTCAGTAAGCATAGCTCTCTGACTTCTTTTGAAGATTCTTCTGTCTTTCTTGTTACCTGTCTTTAGTTTGTTGAAGGCAGGGCAATCCTTCTTGAAATGACCAGGTTTCTGACAATAGAAACAGATATCGTTTCCGATTTCTGCTTCCTCAGTACTTGATGCTTTCTGAGCCAGCTTGTTCAACGAGCTTTGTATATTTTTGTACTGGTGATAGTTTGAGCCTAGATGCTTTTTTAGCTTCTCTTTGGCTTTTCTTCTCTCAATTTCTCGACTGACATATTTTCCCATTTGCTTTACGGCAAGAGCATCCTCAGTCACCTCCTTTCCTTTCTTCTTTTCAGAAGTTCCTTGAGCAACTAGAGCAACATTCTGCAACTTCTCAGTTGTTTGTTCTCTTTGAGTTGTCTCATAGTCAACAGTGGAAAGGTGAGAGAAAAGTTCCACAGGAGTGATATCTGGCATTCCTTGGTTAAAGTAGAAAAACTTTGTGTGTTCCCAGTTATGATTTAGACTTCTCACAATAGTTTTAATCTTTTCTGACTGGGTATATCTATTACTCTCACCAAGTGCAGTCATATCACTCATAAGTGTTGAAAACCGAAAATCTAGTTCTTCAAGAGTCTCCGTGGGATCTTGTTTAAAGTTTTGGAATTTGAGCTTCAAAACTTCGAACTTATTTTCCTTTGTTTTCTCAGTGCCGGCACAAATTTCTTCAATCAGTTGCCAGGCCACTTTCGCCATTTTTGCACCCCATAGTTTACACTGTATGTACTCTGGAGTAGAACGTATGATGATATTATGAGCCTGACCGTCCAGTCGATTTCTCTTGGCATCTTCTGATGTCCAGAGCTCTCTGGGCTTTGGTTCGTAAATGACTTGACTGGCAGGTCTCCCACTGGTTGACGCATCTGTTTGTGAAGACCCATCGCTTTGTTCTCTGTCTCTACCATTAGAAACCTCTATGACTTGCTTGAGTTGTTGAATGACTATTGGGCCATTCTTTATTACTTCGATCATTTCGTCACTGATGGCTTCTAGGTGGAGCATCATGTTGTTCTTCCATTTTTCATAATTCTCTGGCTTGAGAGTTGGGGCGTCACTTAAAGACATCCTGCAGCAAACACACTAAACAAACAAATCAAGTGTAGGTGAAAAGCAGTTAGTGGGCACTTATCTGGGATCTAGGTTCAGTGCAGAAGGCTTGGGAACCTCCTGCTCTGATACCACTTGTTGGTCCAGATAACGGCAAAGTAAAAGACAAGAGGGGGGGGGGGGTGAATAGTCTTTTAAAACTTTTGTCGATAAGCACGGTTTCTCAGATATCTGTGAAGATATCTGATACTTAATTTCAGAGAGTGGAAGACTTTTCTGTGATAAGTGCACGTGCTCAGCAAGATATGTGTAAGTACTTTGCAAGATAAGTAAAGCAAGTAATAAACTACAGAAAGTAAATAACACAAGTCTTTTTATAGTGGTATCTGAAGGTGGCGTAATCCTTCAACTAATCCACTTCGGCCTTTCTCAGACCTAGAATCCACTAAGACAGATAAATGATGTAACCTTACAAATATTTTCTCTTGATTCCTAAATACACTAGGTTCCCAACCGAGTGTTCCCCCTGAGTTATTCCCCGACTTTCACAGCCAAGTACTTCCTATACTCAGAAACCTTTTTGAGCTGTTCCTTAGTTTCCCAAACTAAGTACTTTATGTGCTCAATAACCTTGGAGTTATTCCTTAGTTTTCCAAACTAAGTACTTCCTGTACTCCACGCCGATTAAGGTGTTGGTTAAGGTAGATTGTCAGGTGAGCTTCTTTAATAACTTGTTCAGTTATTCAGATAGCTCTATGAATCAAGTATACTTAATAAACTTTGCAATGTATGGTATCTTGTTCTTTACTGACCCAAGTCTATGATAAGTGTTTAAGAGAATGAAACTCAGATATGAAATCTTAGTTCAACTCTTTCACAAATAACAATGCTTGTTAAGGATCAGGACACTTAGAACTTTTGTGCTACTTAGAATCAAGAGCTTTGGTCGCAACAAAAAGCTTGAAGGTAAGTAGTATGCTTGAGAGAGCTTGTGTGAGTATTCAGTGTTCTTGGTGTAAGTTCTGTGTGTTCTAAGGTGTATTCTCAAGCAGTCTAAGTGTTGATATTTATAGATGAATTTGAGTGCCATTTGAATAGTATCCGTTAGGCTTAACTCAATTTCAAACTATTGATATCTGAGTATAGTACTATAGCAGGTTTGTCTTCTTTTTCAGAAGCTACCGTTTTTGTTCAGACATTTATGTCTGCGCATTTAATGCACTGTACTATACTTTGTCCTATAGTACCAACGAAACTATGCATTGTATCATAGATCTTATTCTATCAGAGTTCTCTGAAGCTTTGCATGTTCTTTTCCATAGATTATCACAACTCCAGATACCACTTGTTGAAACAACTTTGTTATAAAATATTTCTTTTCAGAAACATAGTTTATGTCCAAGGTATCTGATTGTAGATATCTGTGGGCACTTTCCTTGTTTCAGAAACCTTTTAGTTCTCAGATATCTCTTGTAACACTGTTTATTTAAAAACGCCTGTGTCTTCAAGGTATCTGGTCATAGGTATCTGAAAAACCTTTGTCCTCAGCAATCTTGTGCAATCTTCAAGTCTTCAAAATTGTTGAACTTTTCCTGCCGGATGTCTTTCTTCTTGGTCTTCTTCATAAAATAAAATTACATTTCGAGACCTAACATCCTATACAAGATTTGCTAGACTATCATACTTAGTGAGTTTCCTCTTTTACAATGTTCAAGTGAACCAAGAGTACTAATCACCTTTCTGAGCTAAGTTAAGTCATTAGGTTGCTGATCAAAATCTAAACAGATATTCCTAACAAATAGTCTTTTCAAATTTTTGTCGATTCACAAATTTCTCAGATATCTTTTCAAATATATGGTACTTAGTTTTCAGAGAGCGGAAGTCTTTGTGATAAGTGCTTGTTGCTTGTGAGTGCCAGTTAGCTATAACAATAATGTAAGCACAAATAGTAAATATATATTGAAGCGTAAGTGTATTAAGTAAATGAGACACAGTTTATAGCAGTATATGAGGGCGGCGTAATCCCTCAACTAATCCACTCGCCCTGTCACATGACTTGAATTCACTATGACAAGATGATGAGTTTCCTTACAAAATCCTATCTCTAGTCAAATGCGTTTATAACACTAGGTTCCCAACCAAGTGTTCCCCCTGAGTTATTCCCTAGCTTCCTCAACTAAATACTTCCTCTACTCAGTAACCTTGAGTTATTCCTCAGCCAAGTACTTCCTATGCTCAGATAGGTTAGGACTTTAGCTTTCTCAGCTAAATCATTTCCTTAACACGTCTGTTGGTGTTTTAAGGTTATGGTAGTTGTCATAGTAAGTCAACCTTGTAACTTTCTCAATTACTTATTTAGTACTTGGAGAATCAATCTTTCTTAATACTCTTTTCAGAGTATGGGAAGTTGTTCTTGATGACCCAAGGCTTGGTACTTGTTTAGGAGAATGAATCACTGATTATGTCATAACTTTGTTCTTTTGATTCAACTCCTTCACAGTATGCAAGGCTGGTTGAAGTTCAGGACACTTAGAACTTGGGAGCTACTTAGAAACTGAGAGCTTGAGTCACAACAATAAACAATAGCTTTGAGAGTTAGTAAGTAGGTTTGAAGGCTTGTATGCTTGTGTTCAGTAATGTGTACTTTAGTGCCTTTCAAACATTCTAAGTGGTTAAATTTATAGTTGAAAATCCTCCTGTTTGAATAGTATATGTTAGGCACTATGCGATTCAAACTATAGATAACTGAAATAGTACTGCGGTGAGCTTTGTCTCTTTGTTGAGATTTTCCTCTTTTGTTCAGGCATCTTTGTTTTCGTAATTAATGCAGTTTACTATTTTGTCATGTAGTCTCAACAGATATGTGCAAGGTATCTAAGCCTTTACACAATCCTTTCTCAGTTTCCTTTAGTCCTTCAAAAACCTGTTTTGAGTGAAACTTGTCTTTGAACAACAATTGTTTCCTCAAGGTATCTGAGCCAATGTATCTTATGAGACCTTCCTTCATTGTCTTCAGCAATCTTGTGCAGTGGACTTGTTCTTAAAATTTGATGTCCTCCTACTGGATGCTTGCTTCTTGGTTCTTTTAAAGATATAAAAATTACATTCAAAAGACCTAACATTCTATACAAGATTAATTAGACTAACATACTCGGTAAGCTTCCTGTTTTATAATGTTCAAGTGAACTAAGAGTAGTAGTTACCTTTCTGAACTAAGATATGTCATTAAGGTTGCTGATTAAAATCTAAACATATATTCCTAACCACTGAAGTATGAAACAATTTTAGTTGAGGAATAGTAATTGTGTTGAAATGCGAGTTATTGAAAATTATGTTTGAAATAGAGTTAAAATTTTATAGGGTCTGTAAGAAGGAAATGATGTATTTGATAATTTTTAAGGTTATTTGATTGGTTTTAACATTTTTTGATTGTATAATGTTGTTAGTTTAAAAAGAGCGGGGAAAGAGTAGAGTGGATTAGAGAAGGATAATTGTTCAGTGGATAAATAATTGAGTAAATTTATTTACGGTAGAAGTTACAAAACAAATACCCTGAAACTTTTTTAACGAATGAATAGTCCGTTTTAGTGGTATGCCAAACATGTGGTAAATGTTTCACTCAACACAACACACTTTTAAAAACTAATACCTTTACAATTTAGTCCCGAGTATGAAATGTGTAGTTTTTAACTCCATATATATTTCAGTACGAATATTATTGAGGAATAAATACATAAGAGAATAAAAAGTTTCTTAAAAAAAATAAAAGAAATAAAAGAGATAAAATCACGTCAATGAGATTCGAACCCTTCACCTTCAGCTTAAACATTGATATATGTACGCAAAAAATTGAAATTTAATAAATTAGATGAACTGTTGAACATTAAATTGAATTCCAAATTTTCTTACACAAAGTCTTTTGGGAGACCGTATCCAGATAACTATACTAGAGACGAACTTATGTTATCAATAAAATCATCTATGTTATTATGAAAATATCTATGATATAATTTATATAGTAATGGATCTATATTATCAATAAAATCATGCATATTATTAATAAAAATGTTTATTATAACGAAATGAGTTGTTTTATAATATGAGAAAATATCAATTTTGAAAACATAGACGTTTTAATTTATAAAATTGATGGTTTTAATAACAAGATAGATCGATATCTAAATAAATTTATTTACTGTCATCCAATAAACTTACTCATTCGATTATTGTTTTAAATATGAATAAAGTAACTACTGTGAAAAAATAAGAAGTTTTACCTTTGTAATTGAGTTCTGACCTTAGCTTGCAGAAATAATCTTGATACATAAGATACTTATATATCACCCTCAATACCTTTTATCATGATAGATACTCTCCCCAAGTTGAATATAGCCGCCACGGCATACACGCGGCAGGTCAACAAAAATGATCTTGGATTCTTGGTTGTTTGATTTAATTTAATTTGTTGTAATACAGCATGCCATGTGAGATCAGAATTGAATAAAAATACAAGATTTCATGAAATTCCACCTAGTGACCGATGATAGAATAGGCTCCAGTTAATCGGCTCTCCACGTGAAATCATAATCGATTTGATTGGCCTCCTCTGATACAATGATACAATTCCATCTCATCTAAAAGCTCGAACTTGTAGAGAGGTATGGAATCTAGTCATTTATATTAATTCTCCAATACTCTCCGCACTCGTGGTCGATTTCAACCTCTTTGGGGAAGTCATTCGAGTGGAAATTTAATATGGGTCGGAGTTTGTCTCCAAGGAGATTCGAACCCAGGTTAGGCGTGAGCCAAATGTTCTGATACCGTAGTAGAATTTCATCTCATCTAAAAGTTCGAACTTATAAAGAGGTGTGTAAATAATCCACTTATATTAATATATCTAACAACCGAGAGTCTAAAAAGTCATTCTACAAACAAACCAAACAACAATACTACTGACTTTCAAATGCTTGGTGACTTTGCGGATTTCCGGATTCATCATGTGCGTCGTGAAGCGAATCGACTTGCCCATCAGCTTTGTCATCATTTTACGGCAGACTCACATGACTATCTATCTCTGCCTTTTGTGTTTCATGAGCACTTGTAATTTTTAGAGCTGATTCTCTTTGAGTCTGTTTCATTTTCCTTTCAGTATCTTAGAGCTGTTTCTCTATTGCTACAACATTTGTAATGAGCTTTTGCTCCTTTTCTTTGATTTCTAATGAAATCTTGTTTTTCTCAAAAAAAAAAAAAAAAACTTCATGCTGAAGAGCAGCTTCACATGCTGGACATGGGTTTGTGACTCGGTGACTAGGTACGAGGGGGCGAACACAGAAAATTTAATCAGGGTCATCAAACATTAAATGAAAAAAAAAAAAAAACTATGAACTTCGACCGATCAGTACTATATATCAAACTCGTAATATTTGCACGCAAAACTGTTTAACACATGCAGTATTTGAGTTGAAAGTAATACATTATAACGACATTTGAAATTTTAAATATTGGAATATTGAGCGACGGTATTTCGATAATTTATCTAAAAACGAACCTATATTATTAACAAAAACAATAATGTTGTTAATTAAAACATCTATGTTATAAACAAAATGAAATTTTTGTGTATGAAAAACATCAATATTAATAATATAGACATGTTTTGATTAAAAACATTCCTATTTTTATTAATAATATGAATTATGTAGAGCCGTATTTTAATATACTTTGTGTTGGACTTATAGACTAACACTAGAATTTGCGTGTCATGCTATGCGTGAAAATCACTTATTTTCGCAGTTGTTTGTCAAAAGATAAAGAAGGTTGCGTCCGGGTCTTGGCGAACCATTCATGTCCTTTTTGTTAATCCTGAAATTTAGGACTGAAAGCTAGATCTTGAGGAGAAGAAGAAAAAACCACATGTAGGAAACTAAAAGAAAAGGCGATGCCTCATACCGACTGAACAAAAAGAAGGGAAGATCGGAGAAGAACGAAGAAGTTACCCAAATTCTAAACTCGTAGAAAAGGAATAATAGATAAACACTTGAGAAGAATTAATGTTTAAAAAACATAAAGTTAGAGTAACAAAAAGTGTATGCAATGGCAAACCAAGACGATGTTAAGCATTTCAAATTTATATTCTCAGGTGGTGAATTACATATTATCCCAGAAATATATATTAAATGCTCACCATGACGGCAAAAAAGCATAATTGATCCTAAAGTTTAGGGGATTTGGCGCACGCAGTGTAACGTTTGTCTCTCTCGACAAATGTAGTCCCAATGTTCCAAAACTTTGGCAGAAACGGGACTTTTCGCACAAAATTGACTTTGACCGATGATGTGACAACAAAGTCAACGAATCACACTCGATATTGACAGTCACCTAATTATCTATGTCATTCCTTCAAAATAAAATACAAAAATAAATTTTCAATTCCAGAAAATTAAAAAAAAAAGCTACAATAAACTTAAAATAAACTTAAATTAAAAGAAAAACAGTTGGAAAGATTAAGTTATTAAATCTTTCCAAAGATTTCATTGGAAAGATTTAATTATTAAATTATTATTGGAAATGAAAATTTATTTATTAAATTTTCATTATATGATTTTATTAAATTATTTACTATTATAGTTTAAGAGTAATTCGCGGTTAAAGCCGAAGATAGTTGACCGGTCAAAGTTAAAATGAAAAGATTTCTTGGAACGGAGGGAGTATATAATATGTAGGAATCGATTTCCTCAGGGAAAAAATCCAAAAATATTTTATTTTCAGTATTTGTTTGTTTACTTTTAGTTATGTCAGGCTAACTTACTTATGTAAGGGTGGTTTTCACATGATGGAATAATTTTAGCATCTATGTTGGTTATGTGATTGTTGCTCATACCTGTGTTGTTTGAGGAAAGATGCATTGTTTATTCATGTTTGTCGCATGCCATGAGTATTCGTTGCATTAGATTAGGCGATGTCAGCCGTGTCTATAAGTTGATATTCTGCCTGAGGTTTGTTATTTAGCTAGCCTATAACGTCCCGGTTTTTAATTAATCGAATTAAAAAGAATTAAAACAACTTCTGTCGTTTTGGGCCAAGTTTTGGATTAAATACTTAAAAAAGCCCAAGACTTCTCTCATTACTAGGTCCATTCTTTTTTTTTTTTTTTTTAAGGGAAAATATCATTTCATTGATAAAATAATCAAACGGGTATATTAGGATTCGCAAAAGGAATCTCGGAGGAACCAAAACTATCAGTCTTAACCAAAGTAGTTAGAGAATTAGCTAACAAATTACTAGATCGTCTGCCAAAAAGGAAAAGTGCTGATTCAAAAAATAAAGCCAAAGACTTGGTTTCCTCGACAATATTCCCAATGGCAGACAAAGACAAATCCCCTTGCACAAGGTCCAGGTCGCAAGCCATAATCACAGCTGCTCGTACCGCCAAAGCTTCCGCCAATTCTGGTGTGGCTACAAAAGTGAAGCTGCAGCGCTTCCATGCACGCGAGTATCAGGCCATTATTCTCCGTGGCAACGATACCGGTTGAAATTACATATATGAAGTTTTTCCGAGGGTTATGGGGGCGAAATCCAAAATTTTCGAAAATATTACCTATAATTTCTTTTTTTCCAAATTTTAGGGTGGGCGTTCGCCCCCTAGGTCCGCCCTGGCTTCCTTCATCCGTGGGTTAAAAGACGCATCATAATTGATTTTGATAACTCCGGCAACAGGTGGTTTCCAGCGCTGATTCTGATCTGGTGGTCTGGGGCTGGCAAACTGTGATTGCGCCTCCTTAAATCTGGCAATGTAGCGTTGTACAAAGATTACAACTTCATGTGCGTCATGGCCACTGGATTCGTGGACAACTTTATTCCTATGGCTCCAAATACTCCAACAAGAGGTAATAAAAAACTCGAAGTCATCCGAATGGAGCTTATTCCGCACCTGTTGGATCCAATGATAAACGTTTGCTGAATTAGTTGCAATAATATGATGTGGTAAGTTCGAAACAGCCCAAAATAATCTCGCATACAAACAATCTTTAAAAACTTGAAGGCTTGTTTCGTTTTCGGAACTGCAAATAGGACAGCAAGTGACCAAATCTATCCCCCGATGGCTAAGAGCTGTAAGAACTGGTAAAGAGTTTCGAATAAGATGCCAGAGGAAGATTTTAATTTTATTTGGGATATGTAAATTCCAAATCCAATTCAAATCAGTAGCACACGGGTTGCTTGTGTTGCCATTAGCGCTGTGAGCATTTCTTTGGCGCAGCATTCTAGCGAGATGGTAATCGCTCTTTACTGAGTAGAAGCCGCTTTTACTGAAGTGCCAGACTCGCCGATCCTGTACATCAGCCATTGGCACAGGGATTTGGAGAAATTCAGATACATCAACTTCCCAAAAAATACTCTTAACCATATCAGTATCCCAAGAAGTCCCATTGTCAGAAAAGAGATCAGCAACAGTAAAGTTAGAAGTCGAAAAACATTATCCCTCGGAATCCAATTATCATTCTGAGCATTGACCCTTCTCCCATTACCTATCCTCCATCTAACTCCACTATTAAGAAGAACCAAAGCCCCACACACACTCTTCCAAGTAAAAGACGAATTACTCTCTCAGGAGTGGCTTCAAGGATATCATAGTGAGGAAAATATTTGGCTTTAAAAACTCTACTCAAAAGGGAATCTGAGTAAAAATTAATTCTCCAAATTTGCTTGCCAAGCATAGTCAAATTAAAAGAACGAAAGATCCCTAAAACCCATCACACCCTCTCTTTTTGACTCACATAAAGAATCCCAATTAATCCAATGTATCTTCTTTTTACCAACCCCACCAAAACCTCACAATTATTGACTCAATCTTCTTAATAAGGCTAAATAATAGTTCTTTACTTTAAAAGAAAAGGGGGAAGGTTGGATTCGCGAAGAAAAACCTTAGAAGAAGAAGAAGGCTAGCCATTCGTGTTCTCTGTTCTTTTCTTTGTTTCGTCTTCTAACCAGGCAAGTGAAGCTTAGGAATTTTCTTATTCAATCATGAATTATTCATATATCTTATCTGAGTGTGAGGTTTTGTTAGTTTCGGTATAAATTGAAAGGTATGCTTCCGAAATTCCGACAATTATTTATCATTGTTATATGCGAGTGGTATATGCATGTTGTGTTATTTGTTCTTGGAACCACCGTCTCTTTTATGGTAAGAAGGATAATTTTATGTTTGCAATTGTCTTCGCGCGGGTGACATTATATTTTAGTTGCCAAATTAATTATGCCAGTACTTAGTATTATATGTATTAGACGTGGACAATCTTAGTTGATGAAGAAAGAAAGAAAGTTAATTAATTCTTGACTATTACCTTACTCTCGGGCTCATCATTGTTAATTACTGCAGTTTTAAATATCAGGCCAACGTGTGGTTGATTGCTTGAAATTGTTGTCCTTTGTTAAGTAATTGGTAGATTATTGTGCCTGGTATTAGTTTAACTGTGATGCTTGATTGTGTAACTAGCTTGTGGCTTGGCACAGTAACTTGGGTATGAAGTTGTATCTTGAAATTTAATGATAAAGTTAACTATAGCAAAAACATTTGCTTGAAAAAACTTGGAATAACTATACAAGCTTCCTGGCTTGTCTATAGTATTTTCCTAAATACTAAGAAAGATGTAAGATAGTTTCTTAAAGTTAGATGGATGAATGATTGAAGTAAAGAATGGTTAAAAGGATGGTTAGGTGCCTCTATCGGTTATACAAAAGAAAGATGAGCTATGGCGTTTGATCGTATGTTGCTACGATGAACATACATATGAGAGCTGAGGCGAAAGCCGATGCGTTTGATCGTATACTTCTACGGTGAGTATACACATGAGAGCCAATGCGTTTGATCGTATACTACTACGATGAGCATACACGTATAATCAATATGAAGCAAAGCTTACCTAGACATCCTAATTAGAAAGAACATCTAAAGTGATTCTAGCTAAAGTAAAGAAAAGAGCTTGAATCAATGAATGTTCATGTTAAGAAATGAATGCTCAAGTCCAATGTTTAAAGTAACAATCGAATTATAAATGATTTTAATTGTACCTTTTGTAGATATATATATATATATATATATATATATATATATATATATATATATATATATATATATATATATATATATATATATATATATATATATATATATATATATATATATATATATATATATATATATATATATATAGCATGGCTTTCTTGCGAGTACAAGTAGGTACTCACCCTTACCCTATTTGATCCTCAGGTAACGTTGGAGCTGGAGTGGATAGGGATCGAGTTTGGCATTGATTCAGTACATCCATAGACTAAGTTTTGAGATATTCTTTAATTTCAAGTTTACAATCGTTAATTTCGAAGACATGTTTTAGATACCGTTTTTGTAATAAGTTCTCTTTGCACAAAATTCTAAATGTTAGTTATATCCGTTGCAAAAGTTATTTTTTAGTCATTAAACGCTATTTAATGTTCTTAACGCTCCGTTCGTCGAGTGCGAACTAGTTTCAAAAGTTTTAAATGACCACGAATTTTAAAGTGTGCGCTCTTAGACGCACTAGCACGCTCTAGTAATTTCTTTTTTTTTTTTTTTTCAAAGAGCAGGGTGTTACATAGCCACTGGTGACAGCTTTGAGCTAGACGATATTCTACTTGTGGTATCTTTACTGACTGCGCATTAGTATAAGATATGTGACCTATGTGACTCTTCAGCCGTAACTATCGCTATTTGTTATTCTTGATATAAACTTATTATCAAAGTGAAGGTTGATTCTTACATGTTCTCTCTACCTGATTTAAATCTTCCATTTCATTGACATATGTTTATCTGTTTACGTTAATTAATTAAAAACCTCAAAACCATGTAATTTCATATTTATGTTTATTCGAAACTAGGATTATCTTTCTCTAGTTTTATCTGTATGTATCTGCGGGAGTTTGTCTGCTAGTCTTTATGCAGGGGAAACACCTTGAGAACCATTAAGAGATGACATCGGCAAACTTGAGAAGAAGGAGAGAGCTAAGTTGTGAGTTCGACAGGAAAATAGACAGGAACTGGGAATGGGTTGATAGACTTGAAAGTGCACGCAAGATTAGAGATAGTCGACTACATAAACATCATACTCTATGTCTTGTGTCTTTAGCTAAGCTTTACGTTTCTGTATGTCTAGTGCATAACCTAAATACCTTAGTGGTGAGTATCACTTGGGTAGTTTGTTTTGGCTATTCCTACTTAGTTGGTCAGTTTAAGATTTCTAGCTTATAGAAACTTAAACGTAGTTTTTGTAAATCCTCTTTCATTGATAGTTGATATTTCTCCTAAGGCACGACAGGTATATTCATATACCTGCTAAGATTTATTTTGGTCTTCAGTGCGTACTTTATGTTGTTGTCTGTTATTGCTGTGCTGAAATCTGGAAGTTCTGTTCTATAGTGTCAAGTAGTGTTACAGACACTGTTGTCTTAACATCAATATCAATAGTGACTATTACTCTGCGATTTACAAATTTCAGGTCCACAGATTTATTTTGGTTTACATCGTTACATTCCGCTGTGTCAGATTTATTGTTTGAGTTTCATTGTTTAACTGTTAGAACAACATTGTTCTTAACAGTGATTTTTTACTTGGTCGGAAACCTGTGTCACTATACTATTTGCTTAACATCGTTCTGAACAGAGTAGAGTTAAAAGTATAAACTTCCGTTCCTTTAATTCTTTCAATTGGCATCAAGAGCCAGGCACCTAATTCATAGGTGTGTGGATTTTGTACGTTTTAATATGGACTCAGGATCTTGAAAGGCTGTCTTAGATCGGCACAAGGTTTCCTTGTTACTACCAGAAAAAGACGAAAAGGAACCAGAAGATACCTCAGTGGGTGATGTGCACTCAGAGATTTCATTTTTCGTTGTAAAACCTGTAATACCTAAATACAATCAAGATTAAATTTATAAGCCAGAAGTCCTCAAATACACAGTTTATAGCAGAAAGCTGACTCGGGATGTCGTTCTCCACGGACACTAGCATAGGAACAAGCAAATATTGTTTGTAAATTGTATGCAGGAAAGTAAACAGATTAATCACAGACAGAATAATTGAATCATAGTAAACCCTAATTGCTTTGTTGTAAATCGATGATGAAGGGTGTAAAGGATCCCCGACCTGCCTCTGCTATGCTACTCCCAACTTCCTAGCTAAAATTCTACACAATTACCTCTAACGACAGCAAGGCATAATACTACTATGCCAAGGCGTAGTCAGCACGAGTACACCTACTCAGTTCAATGAAACTACTGTGTTACTCAGCAGAACATCACACCACAAAGGATGTATAGAGTTGTATAACCACGGTGTACGTCTAATAACTATTCCATTAATATATCACGGTATATAAAGAAATAGCAAAAGCAAAGTTATGGCAGTTCACATTTACAAAAGAAAGTTAGCTACTAATATTATTCTAAGGCAGTAATCGAAATCTAAGAAGAAAAGGAAGAAGAAGCTTAGTCTCTGATGTCTTCGTGCTGCTTATAGGGGTGCCTGACGGCCAACGGTTTTGGTTTCACTTCCCCGAGGACTGGTTCTCTCTCAGAAGAGCTGCTTTATCAGCGATGTAGAATTATGAGGGCCCTGAGGTCTTATTTATACTGGAAATTTTGTGCTCTGGCCGCCATTGATCATTAATGAAGGTTTAGGAAGGCTGGCCTTAGCCTGACAAGCCAGGAAACAGACCCAATAGAAATCAGAGACTTGACTGTGGTCGCCTGTGGACCGCAGTGGTGCCTTCTGCGGCCACCTGTGGATCGCCAAGTGCGATTGCAGCAGATTCGAATCTATTTTCTTCGTTCTTTAATTTCGGACTTCGTAACTTCATTTCCTCGAAAAGTGGTCTTCTACAAAGTTGTTGCATCTTCAATTATCTTCGCATTGGTTGGTCGCATGACATGTTTTGACTCCTCGAACTATGTTCAACGGCCAATCCGGCGTACATGCTTAACTTTCTCGATTTCGCACAATTATGTCATTTTCGCGCCTGAAATAGTGCAATTCCTGAACAACGCGATCATGACCTACAAAATACACACGAAGTTGGTAATTGACCATAAAACGATAAAATATTGCATCTAAGGCAAAAAACGAGGGTGTAAAAGCATGTTATATCGCACATTTCATTGTCATATCACACCCCCAAACCAGTTTCTTGCTCATCCTTGAGCAAGTCAATAACGATAATCAAGAAGTGGCCATGAAATGAGCAGCAAGAATAAACCACCACATAGACAAGCAGCCAGTTTCTAGGGTTTCAAACTCTATTGGCTCGCTTAGTTTCAACTCCAACTTTATGACTTCACAGCAAACAAGTAACAAGTAAGTATCACTCACTACAGCCAGCGGTTACAAGTGTAACCCAATGTCCTTCTAGGTGTACTTCAAAATCATTACCTCACGGTAACGTTATGCAATCCTGCTCCCAAAAGTCAAGGCATAAATCAAAGTAGTACTCAGGTTGTCTTGGGAAGTAAAATAGGTAGGATAATATAAAGGAGTGTATGGCTATGCATCATTAAAAGGTAACAAGGTAGAACAAAGGGTATTTCAGGGGAGACTTATCTTTTCCGACAACGAGTTCCTTCCTTCAATGACAAATCTTCGACTTCTCTTCTATCATCGTAACTACTTCATCGGTTGCTTCACACATAGACTACTTGCTTCTTTATTTTTTCTTTTTCTTTTAACATACTATTTTTTGCAGACGTTTTACTGACTCGTATGCTTTTGGTTGGCCATCATTGGGCTCTTTTAGTCTCTACATTTTTTGGTAGTGTCTGTTTTACCGAATTCCGCAATTTTGTGCGTGCTGGTTTGGTATACATGCTATCAACCCTCACGGACATGTAGCTTTTTAGGCCACGCCGGTACGTGGGTAGTATCTGTAACATGCCCAACACAAAAACGGTGATCACAAGGACCACAAATCCACTCCGTGACTTTTGTACCTTTGCTTTTTCGGTACTTTCTTTTCTATTTTTTTATGGAGCAAGAGCTAGTGATTTTTAGAACCGGTATTAACAGTAGGGCCAGCAAGGTTACCTTTCGATGATGATCATCTTCCACTTCTCCCCAAACCAATTTCTCGAACTGTGTTAGGGTTTTCTTCTCTACTTTCCCCCAAACCAATTCTTGATCATGATCAAAACATGATTCTCCTCCATTCTTTGGAACTAGTTGCTTTGTTTCTTCGTTCAAGCTCGGCGGTAGGTTGCTGTCACCGCTTAAGTAAAGCATGTATAGGATATATGGTGGAATTTCATAAGGGCTTAAACAGCTTTCAGCGGGGTTAGCGAAAGATATAGAAAAGGATTCAGAAAGGTGAGTACTACTAATCATATTAATGCTGCTGACAAATAAAGACTCAAGGGTAGTAGTGTTCACACGGTTGCACACAGGACTTCAATTAGAGTAGCAAGTAAACTCACTCATCAAAGTAGCATGGTTCGGATTTGGTCAGAGCAAATATTCAGCAAGTAGCAAAGTAAGAAAACAAATCCATAGCCCCTCATCTTAGTTATAGCTCACACTTGGTACTCTCCCACAGATCAAAACATTTTTCAACAAGTAAAAGACCTTAGAAGTAACAGATAATCATAAATTAAAATGCAAACTACTAAGTGCGAATATTTAAGGTTATTACAGACTGAACAAGTTATAGTCAAAGTCCTCCCCAAAACCTAGTCAAAAGCAGATAGAGAAACTAGGAAAGTAAAGAGAAAAAGAAAAGATACTCCCCTCTCGATGTTGTTTCTTCCAATCCAGATGGTTGTTCAGGACGAAGATCCTCCAGGAGGCGATGGAGGATAAAATCCTTGATAGCCTTGGTAGTACAACGATGGATTGACCTCGGGCGGTGGATAGAGCTGCAGTGATGGGTGGTAAGGTGGATACTCAAAGTGACCATACCCGTCGATATTCTCTTGCCAGAAAGAGATCTGATCAGAGCTGTGTAGGTAGGTAACATGATTGTTCCACTCCGGCCTCTGACCCATTTCGTCTCGCCTTCGTACACTCCCTTGACTCCACATCTGATAGTTGTTCACAAATTCGTTGAACGAATTCATGTTAAAGGCTCCTTGCGGCTGATCCGCTACTCCTCTTCTTCTATGTTCGACTTTGGCAGCCTTCTCATGCATCTCAAAGAGGTGGATGGTGTTGTCTTCATCAAATGGTTATTTGAGCCGAGTGAATCCAGACTCACTAGTGGGAACTCCATTCTTCTGGCATATAGCGGTAATGAGACCGGGGAATGGTAGGTTCCTGCTTTTGTTCCCCTTCAGCAACTGCATTTCCTTCATCATTGTTCTTCCAACATCAATGTAGTGACCGTCCATAATTGCATAGACAAGTGTGGCTACGTCATCTTTAAGCCCTTCGTGGTGTAGGGTTGGCTTCAAGTTGGTCTCTACAAAGTGCATCCAAAACCTTGCTCTTTCGTTGAGCGTAGCCCTCGGGATGGATAATCCCACCCCACCGCATCCTCTCTAAATCTTTCTTCGAGTAATACCCTTTGGATATCTTGTAGGATGTCTCCGTACTCCAACTCGTGATATGTCGGTTCCTTGTATTCTCCATGAATGTGCTCCTCGGGTATGTTGAAGAATTCGTTGATAGCTCCCGGCCCAAACATGAATTCTACCCCTCGTACGGTGATGGGGTGATCTAGAAGTGCATCATCCGGCTTTTTAATCTTTAATTGAAAGTACTCCGCGTAGAACTCCCGGACTATCTCTATGTCGTACCCTTGGAGGATGGAAGTGAAAGTTCCCTAAACATAGAGACTCAAAACTTCGTGAATCCAATTAAGGGCCAGGTTCATTCCCCATTCGATCTCTATGTTCCTTTCGAGAATTACCCCTCGGTCGCTATTAACCAATAGCCAACTCCGAGCCTTGCTTGAAAGGGTCGTCGATGCCACTTTCTTTCCCTTCTTTGCTCTCTTAGTGCTTGGTTCACCAACTTCCTTTCCTCATTTGGTTCTTCCCATTGTACTTAGGCCAAAAAAGTGTGTGAGATAACATGTTTGGAGTTAAATCAATTCTAAGGCTTACATGCAAATCTAATGGGGTTTCTCCTCCCCCAAACCTAATGTACGGCACAATGCGTATGCAAGATTATAGCTTGTAATAAGATCAATATCCACTTCAAAATAACGCAAGAACTAGGCATGTGTCTCAAGTTTTCAAATTGTGTCAAACATCAAGTTGAAAGGCAAATTGTAATGTAGTCTCCATCCTATGAGCACATGAAGTTGCAAACATGTTTTCTAAGCATACTTCAACAAGTTAATACAATGTGAGAAAGTAATCGAGGGAGAAAGGGGTCGACAAAGGAGTTTGTTCTATTGAGACATTTTATCGAACACTTGGTAGGCAAGAACAAAAACCTTCAAATTCTCAAATGATTTGTCAAATCTCCATCAAGTAAGTGTTAATGTAGTGAATACAAAAAGTAAGCATGTATCCACATATCTCAAGCATCAACAAATGAAGCACATAATTGCCAAGCACTCAAGAAGCAAGAAGAAAGTGCAATCAAAGAGTTGAATGATATAGGCATTGAATTGAAGGTGTAATGAGATAATAATGAGTAGAGATTACTTACTTGATGTTGATGATGGATGGGCAAGCTAATAATGCAATGGGATGATAGAATTATAGAGCAAGTGATGAATTTTGGAAGAGAAATGAGGTGGGAAGGGAGAAAAATATTTTGGGGGTTTTAAAGGGGAGGAGGAGTGGGCTGGGTACAGCCCACTGCGGTCGTCAGTCGACCGCGGTGGGGCTGCTGCCTAAGCCCCTCACCTTCGCGTTGTTTCGCATTTTTTCGATTCTTTTTGGTTTTTTCATTTTTTTAAAAAGCAAACATAATAAATAAGAAATTTTGAAAATGATTTTGAATTTTTTTTCGAAACATAATTTCGTCACGGAAAATGAGAAAAAGACAAAAATTGAAAATGCGAATGTAAATGCATAAAAGTAAACGTGACCTTGGGTTGCCTCCCAATATGCGCTTGTTTAAGGTCTTATAGCTCGACCCCTGTTATTGATGACTCAGTTGCCGGGGTAAGAACCCCCGTTCTCCATCGGTGCAATTAGTCAACCAATCTTCCATGAAACTCGGGTCGGTATTCCAATCCTTCACTCCCATGTTGAATCGGTCACCTTCCCTTGTAAACTCGAACTTGTAGAGGGTACTTACTTCATTCTTGAATCGGTTTCTAAAACCCTTGCAATCCTTGAAGTTCTCGTAGAATAGCCCCTCGTTTCCCAATTTCCGTCTTTCGGTCATCCACTTGTCCAGATAGATCTTATAGGATTTGTTCTCCTTGTCTCTCGGACTCGGAAACTGGAAGTGAACCTCATGCGAATAGAAATAGTTCTTATCTATCTCCTTCATCTTGGTCAGTGTATCTTGAAATTCCCCAGGTGGTTGATCCTTCTTTCTCCTCGGCGACCTTTCAGCCACAAGCTTCCCCTTCTTGAGGTGCGACCTTCCGACGGACAACTCCACGTTACTCTGCTGTCCGTTAGCAAACATAGAAACCTTTTTGCCGATTATATCGATAATGGTGTTAGTCATTATCATAAAGGGCCTTCCCAAATATAAGCTTCTATTGTTGTCATTCTCATAGTCGACTATCAGCAGGTCCATAGGGATTATAAGAGTACCTATTTTGATGAGCACGTTTCTTACCATTCCATAGTTCTTTGCTATGCTCATGCCGAAGTGGTAGGACATGACATAAGCGTCAGTCTTTCCTGTTAACCTGAGTCTCTTGTACATCTCCAAGGGGATAACATTCACATCGGATTCGAGGTCTACTGTTCCTACTACCCTTTCGCCCCCTATGTTGACTACAATTTGAAATGCTAAGGGATTGATTTCCCTCCTGGGGATATTTGTTCGGAAGTAGGGGTTTTTTTTCCTCTTGCTTCTCCTGAAATTCTCCATCTGGTTCTTTTCTCCGTAGAGGTACTTACACAATCTCATGGAGTCATCTTCTATATGCAATTCACTAGATAAGGTAAAGTTCAAGCGAGAGTTAGAAAGCTTATCGAGGAGTTTTTCGGAAGTCCGCCTATCTTCCGCATCTATCCGCTTAATGGCTTCCTCCTCATCTTCGCATTCTTCGTCTTCTTCTTTTCCCTCATCACATTGCTCTAGAAGTATCGTCAGCCTTTCTGTTATGTTTACCAAGCTTCCTTCCACTTCTTCTACCTTCTCATTGATCCTGTAGAGCACTTCGTCCGCTCTTTCAATAAATGCTTCCACTTTGTCGTCCCATTCCTTTTTTTTTTCATAAACTCCCTTACTGTCTTCAGCTCCTTAATAATGAAATGGATCTTTCCTTCCAAAAGGGGTGTTTCCTGCTGAGCTGATGCAGTTACCCTTATCGGTGTTATGGGGGTAAGAGGTCGACTCCGGTGTTGCCTAACTTCGTGCCAGGTTCGATCTGACGGAGGAGTTCGGTTTGATGATGGTTCACCATCTTGGATGTAGTTTGCCTCCTCTAACAGTTCCTTGTGTCCATCTTCTCTTTCGGACTCTCTCTTAGATAGCTCGGCCTCTATATCATCCAGTCTCTTCGTGATTATTTTCCACGGGACTTCCTCGAGGGCACAAACCTCCTTAGATCGGACACTCCTTCCTCGTCCCTTTTGCATTGAGTTTTCGCTAAGGTTCTCACATACCTCCCAAATCCTTCTTGGGGGTACATCTAACATATTCCCTTGACATGCTCTGTCATTAAGTGCTTGGCTGATAGAATCAATTCCTATATAAAAGTTGTTAACCTTGTCGAATAGTGCATAAGAGTGCATCGGGCACCTGTCAAGTAGATCCTTGTATCTTTCCCACGCTTCGTAGAATGTTTCTCCGTTAGTTGGTAGAAGTTTTGGATTTGGCTCTTCAGGTCGGATGTGTTCTTCAATGGGAAGTACCTGAGCATAAATTTATTGAAAACCTCGTCCCATGTAGTCAAGCAGCCTGGCGGTAGTGAGATAAGCTAGTTCTTCGCCTTGTCCTTTAGGCAGCCAGGGAAAACTCTCCTTCTGAGTTGACATTCTGTGAGCCCGTTCAATGGTATTCCTCCAACTATCACGTAGAATTCTCTCATAAAGTGCATCGGGTCCTCAGTCGAGTTCCCGTAGAAGTGTGGTAGTTGGTTCAGATGAGTTCCCTTCAGATCATATTCTCTCGCAATCCTCTCCAGATAGATGCTCGAGATATGCGGTGTAAGCCTTGGCATAACATAGTCGCGCATGGGTCTGTCGGCTTCATCCATTAGTTCTACCCTTGCATAGTTATCCCTTATTCGGTTCTCATCTAACCTTAATCTTTCCTCGGCTATCATTAGCCTTTCCTGTTCCAGTTCTTCTCTCTCAGCTTGAATCTCAAGTCGAATCTTAAGCAGCTGTTCAAGTTCAGAAGTGGCGACATTCCCAGATGGATTGTCGTTGCTTTTTTCTTCTCCACCCATGTTGCTCGATGCTTCCATTGCGGTGGTAAACAATCTTCGCCTTTCAACCTTATCTATGTCGTCTTTAAACGGTACTACTGGTGTTCCTGCACTTCTGCTGCCTTGCATAAAGATTAACAGGCAAACCTTTGCAAATACGAATAAAAAATACTAGAAAGATAATAAACAGAAATCTAAAGTTACGTATTTTTGGATTTTTTTATTACGAAAACAAACTAATATGGAAAAGAAAATATTTTTGGATTTTTGCCATGGAGATCGATTCCCACAGGTTTTATATATTTTTTTGGGTTTATGCTATACGAATTAAAAGACAGTGCTTAAATTAAAAAATGACAGAAAGATTTCAACTTATCTCGGACGATGGAAACTTGCTTGAGCGGTCAAGTGTCACCGGCAGCGGCACCAAATCTTGATGTGCACTTAGAGATTTCATTTTTCATTGTAGAACCTGTAATCCCTAAGTACAATCAAGATTAAATTTATAAGTCGAAAGTCCTCAAATCCACAGTTTATAACAGAATGCTGACTCGAAATGCCGTTCTCCACAGACATTGAGCATACAAGCAAATATGGTTTGTAAATTGTATGTAGAAAAGTAAACAGATTAATCGCAGACAGAATAATTGAATCACAGTAAACCCAAATTGCTTTGTTGTAAATCGATGATGGGAAAGGTGTAAAGGCTCCCCGACCTCCCTCTACTATGCTACTCCCAACTTCCTAGCTAAAATCCTATGTGATTACCTCTAACGACAGCAGGGCATAATACTACTATGCCAAGGCGCAGTCAGCACGAGTACCACTACTTAGTTCAATGAAACTACTGTGTCACTCAACAGAACATCACACGAAAAAGGATGTATAGAGTTGTATAACCACGGTTTACGTCTAAGAACTATTCCATTAATATATCACGGTATATAAAGAAGTAGCAAAAGCAGAGTTACGGCGGTTCGCCTTTACAAAAGAAAGTTAGCTACTCATATTATTCTAAGACAGTAATCGAAATCTAAGAGGAAAAGGAAGAAGAAGCTTAGTCTCTGATGCCTTCGTGCTGCTTCAGGGTTTCCTCCTTCTGGGTGCCTGACGGCCAGCGGTTTTGGTGTTTCACTTCCCCGAGGACTGGTTCTCTCTCAGGAGAGCTGCTTTATCAGCGGTGTAGAATTTTGAGACCCCTGATGTCTTATTTATACTGGAAATTTCGTGCTCTGGCCGCCATTGATCAATAAGGAAGGTTTAGGAAGGCTGGACTTAGCCTAACAGGCCAGGAAACAGACCCAGAAGAAATTAGAGCCTTGATTGCGGTCGCCTGTGGACCTCAGTGGTGCCTTCTGCGGCCGCCTGTGGACCTCAGTGGTGCCTTGCTGCAGATTCAAATCTGTTTTTTCTTCATTCTTCAATTTCGAGCTTCGTAACTTCGTTTCCTCGAAAAGTGGTCTTCTATAAAGTTGTTGTATCTTTAATTATCTTCGCGTTGGTTGGTCGCATGACATGTTTTGACTCCTTGAACTCCGTGCAACGGCTAATCCGGTGTATTTGCTTATCTCTCTCGATTTCGTACAATTATGTCGTTTTCGCACCTGAAATCGTGCAATTCATCAAAAACGCGATCATGACCTACAAAATACACAAGAAGTTGGTAATTGACCAGAAAATGATACTGATTTTGCATCCAAGGGCCGGGCGATCGCCCGGTCCTAATTTGTAATGCTATATCTAGTTTTTCCTTTATATTCTGATTCTGCGTTTCTTTTCCAGAGGACTATACACTCCAAATTGTAATTTGAATAATTTGAAATTCCCCTTTTACTTTTCTTTCTTCCAAGAACCCAAGATTTACATCAACAATTATAAAAAAACCTTTTGGATGATTATTGAATCACAATGGAGAACTGAATCAGGGTTTGAATCTTGATTTATATACGAATTCAATCGAAGCTTTTTATCCATGGAGTCATATCCGTGACCATTTGGTAATTGGCTGAACTTCTTTTGCTTAATAGGTAGATTTTCATTATTCATTGGATTTGTGTACACGTACTGCATGTTGGATGTGTGGAACATGAGTGGGTCGCGTAGCTAATCATCTTATGGGTCGATGGTAATAATTTAGGGATCGGAGCTAGTATAGGTTCCTGGATGAAAAATGTTGTTTGTCTGATTGATTACTTGCGAATCGTTTGATTAGTTCAAAGTCTTAGCAATCGTCTTTTCATACCCAAAATCCACAAGAGGGATTCGCACCCTCAAGGTTAACAACGATTTACGCCCAATGCTTTCGAATACAAACGTCGACTAGTAGAATTGACGACTCTACTACGTTGATTAAACGTTTTCACTTTCAAAACGTCGAGTAATCCAATGCATCCTTTTACTAGCTAGCATGAAATATTTACTTACCACCGACATGTGTTTCTTTATAGAGATAAAGCGAAGTGTTCTTTGTATGATTGTTTCTGGGGGGGATTGAGATAGAGTTGATTGGTTGGGTTTTTCATAACAAACCTTGAGTTACATCTGATTTGAAGCACAAGCTATTCACGACTCTCTGTTACTTTATTTACCTGCTTTCCAGCCGATTAACTAAACTTGAATTTGGAAACAAAGCTTAGTCAAGTCCTTCAAGAACGACACTCGGGGCAACTCATCACTTCACTACGGTTTTCTAGTGATCTTGATTTGTACCTTTGGCTACAAACAAATTAACAACTTGATTTGACGCATCACCTTCTTTGTGTGTTCCTTGGTGCTCCTCGTGGTGCTTTCAGATACCTGTCAGGTTGCTGAGTCTACTTTTCAGCGAACTTAGCTTTCCTTCTCAGATTCCTTCTAACCCTGGCGATCAGATAGCTTGTGGTTTGTTCTTTCTTCCACTTCTGATGATTGATGTGAGCAATCCTCACTTTCATCCATCGTTCCTTCTCTAGTTTGTACTCATGAGCAAGTAGTTTCCCGATGGCTCTGTAGCTAATGTCATTTCGAGCACCTGGTGCCGACTGAGATCTTCTCTCAGTAGCCTTACTAATCTCTGGGTCGTCTTTCTTTCCAGAAAATGTGACATTAGAGAATTTGCCATCTCCAGTAATCTTCCCTTTCTGAGAGACATAGCACTGTGGGTGGTTACACTTTCCAGTGTGTTGTTCCTTTACAAGAACTTTCCCAACAGATTTCTTTGGGACTTGTTTTTCCCTCAAAGGTTTGGTTGCAACTGCCTTTCCTTTGTCAACAACCTTATCTTTCTGACCAATGTTATAGGTTGTTTGGGAAACATCTTGCTGACCACTAATAAATGTCATTCTTTCATCACTCTTGTTCAGAATGGTAGACATATTTGTTTGTGTGTCTAGACCAAGTCCTCCTTTCTCTGAAGGATCTCTTAGGTAAGAGTGTACTTCAGTGAGAGTGTCACAAGCTTCGGCATAAGATTGGAAGGACAATTCTTTCTTTTTGAGTTATTCATTATCAGATAGAAGACCTTCACACTTCTTTTGAAGTATATCTATTGCCTCTTCGTGTAACTTTCCTGTCTCAGCTATTTGTGCCTTTAGAAATGCATTCTTAGCATCCTTTGTCTCAGATAGCTTCTGCAGTTGTGAGCACTCCTTTTCAAGAGATTTCTTTTCGGCTTCAAGAATTTTGGTTCTTACTTGGACAACCATAAACTCTCTTTCATAAAGATCAAGTTCCTTTCTAAGGTGTTCTAGATATTTGATTCCTTCCTCATCACTCTCATAGTTTATAAATCGAAAAATAGTGGTTACCTCATCAGCCATTAGGCATGGCTCGATGTTGGAGCAATCTAGATAGATCTCCTCAGCAACCCCGTACATTTCCTTCTTCTTTCGACCAAAGTAAACCAATTCATGAGTGATGCCACACAACTCCGGTGATCGAAGTTTAGAATAATCTGAATCTTCATCCTCAGATTCAGAGTCAAGATCAAGAGCATCCAGTAGGATTTGAATCTTCTTCCTTTCTTAAGGGAGCATAGCTCTCTGACCTCTCTTGAAATTTCTCCTATCTTTCTTGTCACCTATCTTTAGCTTGTTGTAAGCTTGTCAGTCCTTTTTAAAGTGACCAGGTTTTTTACAATAGAAACAGATATCATTTTCAATTTCTGCTCCCTCAGTACTCGATGCTTGCTGAGTAGGCTTGTTCAGAGAGCTAGCCAATTGCATACTTTTGTACTGATTATTGTTGGGACCTAGATGCTTTTTCAGCTTCTCTTTGGTCCTTCTTCTTTCAATCTCCTAACTGACGTACTTTCTCATATTTTTTACAGCAAGAGCATTTACCTCAGTCACCTCTTTGGTATCCTTCTTTCAGAAGTACCTTGAGTTATTATAGCGACATTCTGTGATGTTTCAGCAGTCATGTGTCCTCTTTGCTTTGTCACATAGTTGACAGTTGCCAAGTGTGAGAAAAGCTCAACTGGAGTGATGTTAGGCATTCCTTGGTTGAAATAGAAGTATTGAGTGTGTTCCCAGTCTTGATTTAGACTTCTCACGATAGTCTTAACTTTTTCAGAGTTAGAGTATCTCTCACTCTCACCAAGTGCAGCCATCTCACTCATCAGTGTTGTGAACCTGAAATCAAGTTCTTCAAGTGTCTCAGTGGGACCTTGTTTAAAATTTTGGAATTTGAGCTTCAAAACTTCGAACTTGTTTTCCTTGGTTTTCTCAAGACGCATGCATTTCTTTAATCGATGACTGTGCTTCTTTCATTGCTTTTGCACACCACAGTTTGCACTGTATGTGATCTAGAGTAGAACGTATGATGATGTTTCTTACTTGACCATCTAGCCTATTTCTCTTAGAATCTTCCGATGTCCTGAAATGTATGGGCTTTGGTTCATATGAAATTTCACCAGTTGGTCTAGCACTTGTAGTTGTGCCAGATGTGGAGGAACCACCAACATCTGTGTCAGTTGGTTCCTTACCTTGACAATGGGGCCATTCTTTATAACTTCGATCATTTCTTCACTGATAGCTTCAAGGTGAAGCATCATGTTGTTCTTCCATTTTTCATAGTTCTCTGGCTTGAGAATGGGAGAGTCGCTTCAAGACATCCTGTAGAATACACACTAAACAAACAAATCAAGTGCAGGTGGTAAGCGGTTAGTGAGCACTTATCTAGGATCTAGGTTCAGTGCAGAAGTCTTGGGAACCTCCTGCTCTGATATCAATTGTTGGTCCAGATAACGACAAAGTAAAAGACTAGAGAGGGAAGGGGTGAATAGTCTTTTCAAACTTTTGACGATAAAACAATTTCTCAGATACTTGTGAAGGTATCTGATACTTAGTCACACAGAGCGGAATTCTTTTCAGATAAGTGCACGTGCTCAGCAAGCTATAATGTGTGTAAGTACTTAGCAAGTATAAAGTAATACAGAGAGTAAGTGCAGAAAGTAAATAACACAAACCTTTTATATTGGTATTTGAAGGTGGCGTAATCCTTCAACTAATCCACTCGCCCTTTCTCATGACTTGAATCCACTAAGAGAAGATGATGAGTTTCCCTTACAAAATCCTATCTCTTGATCCCTTTTACACTAGGTTCCCAACCAAGTGTTCCCCCTGAGTTATTCCCTGGTTTTCTCAACCAAGTACTTCCTCAACTCAATAACCTTTGAGTTATTCCTTAGTTTCGCAAACTAAGTACTTCCTATGCTCAACGCCTATTGGTGTTTTGGTTATGGTAGTTTGTCAGGTGAGCAGGCTCTTAATAACTTCTACAGTTATGTAGGAGTGCTCTGTAGAATCAAGATTACTTAATACACTTTTTAATGTATGGTAACTTGTTCTTTACTGACCCAAGTCTTGATTAAGTTCAAGAGAATGAATCTTAGATATTAGTCGCAACTGTATCTTTTGGATTCAACTCCTTCACAATATGCAAGCCTTGTAAAGGATTAGAGCACTTAGAACTTTCGTGCTACTTAGAATTCAAGAGTTTTAGTTACAACAGAAAGCTAGAGAGTAAGTAGGCAGAAGGCTTGTATGCTTGAGTGTAATGTATGTAGTTCTGGTGTTCAAGTGTATCTTCAAGCATTCTAAGTGGTGATATTTATAGTTGAAAATCAGGCCGTTTGAATTAGTTTCCGTTAGGCACAATGAAATTCAAACTAACGATATCTGAAGTTAGTATGCAATGAGCTTTGTCTCTTTTCAGAGATTTTCTCTTTTGCTCAGACATCTTTGTCTACGTAATTAATGCACTGTACCAACTTTTGTCCTGTAGTGTCAACGAAACAATGCAAGCTTTCTGAGGCTTTGCATGTCCATTCTCAGTGACCTTTAGTGCATCAGAAACCTATTGAAACGTTTGTCTCTCAGACACTTAGTTTCGTCAAGTTATCTGAGGACACAATTTTCCTTAGTCTTCAACAATCTTGTGCAGTCTTCTGATCTTCAATAAAAGAGTTCTTCCGCTGGATGCTTCCTTCTTGGTCTTCTTTAAAGATATAAAACGGGAAAATTTCACCAGATCCCCCCAATAAATAGGGGTCACTCACTTTGGTCCATCCGTTTTCAACAATAACACCATAGGACAAGTTTCATAAATCAATTTACGTTTTAATCCAAAAGTCAACGGATGAATCCTACATGGCAGTTAATTTGTGAGGTGGATATTCCGGGAAATGATTTTCCTTATTTTCATATTCAGATTTAGAAAAAATAAATTGCAATTGACCTCTTTTATTTTATTTCACACTCAATTCATATCCTCAAGTTTGTTATGATTCGAGATCAACACATATTTCTTTTTTCCTATTCAATTTCAACAACAATCATATTGCAATTATACCTTCCCAATTTTCTTCCTTCTAAAAATTTTAATTTTTTTTATTTCCATTTCCCTATTCTCCATTAATGGAGTTGTTCTCCTCCATCAAATGGAGATTGAACAGGAGCTGCTCAAGCTCCATTTTTAAGGAGCTCGAACAGATCCTTTAATGGACTGTGGCTCCATTTTTATGGAGCTTGAACAACTCCATTATTAGAGGTGTTTGAGCTCCATTAATGGAGCTAGAAACTTCATTAATGGAGCTCGGCTCACCAAATGAGCCCGAATTGGAGCTCCAAGCTCCACCATGGAGCTTCAAGCTCCATTAATGGTGAATTAAAAAGAAATTAATTTTTTTTAATATTAGGATATAGGGTTAATGAGGAAGAAGAATTAGGGAACTCAACAAATATGAATGAAAACTCAACAAATCGGTTGATGTGCAAGAAGAAGATGAATAATAGTTAAAGGTAAAAGGCTTGATGAAGAAGAAGATGAAAATGAAAGAGTGGAATTATTTTGGGTTAATTGTAAATTTTATAAACTTGATAGGGGTTGATGTGCAAAATCAGAAATGAAATTCCACATGGAAATACAATTTCTGGCTGGTTAACGCGGAAATTACATTTTGGACTAAAATGTTATTGTTCCAATCAGAGGGACTAATTTGTTATTACGAACTTTATTAGGAGGACCTGGTGTAATTTGACCATATAAAAATTACATTCAGAGACCTAACATCATATACAAGATTTGCTAGACTAACATACTCAGTAAGTTTCCTCTTTTACAATGTTCAAGTGAACTAAGAGTACTAGTTACTTTTTAGAGTAAGATAAGTCATTATGGTTTACAGATCAAAATCTAAACATATATTCCTAACACTATCTTAGGAACCTTATGAACCTACAAGTTGTGGACTTAGAACACATAGAAACCAATAATCAACTTGCTGATTTTCTGACCAAACCCTTAGATAGCAAGAGACTTCTCAGTTTAGGAAGATCTCTTGGTCTTCATTCTATATGATTCTGTGAAAAGCACAGTTGTTATCTTAACACCACAACCAACAGTATTGTGCAAAGTTTGTGGTGTTTCTTGTTGCTTTTGTTTTTCCCTATCTCTTCTCTCTCTATTACTGAAGTTTTGGACTGATCTTGCATTGCACTTGAACCAAGTGCTTGAAAAGCTCTTTTGAGAATAAATTTTGAGGGTACTCTAGTCTTCTCTTGTTTACAAAAATTTACACTATTGTCTTATTTGTTGGAAGCAAAAATAAAAGAGCCCAATGAAGGCCACCAAAAAGAGCCCAAAGGGGGCCAAACCAAAAAGAGTCCAATGCGTACCAAACTTTTGTTGATGTATGCTATTTCCCGACTTATCTAAGTCCAAGATTCTCTAAGACTACATTGAATCATCTCTGAAATTAGCACTCGACCATTTGCTTCTGTTTTAATTTAATTTTATAAAGTGCATAAAAAGGTGACTGTTTTGATCTTGAGCCCTTTCTCTCAAAATAGAAATGAGACTGATTAGAGTATGAAGTTTCAAGTGTGATATGGCAATGTGAAGTTTGATTCCTAAGTATTCTTTCTCTTCTCTTGTCCTTCTGTCAAGGAGCCTGGGTTATAGTGCCTATAGGAGGAGAGTTGTTTGTGTTGTGCTTATGTGTTGTTTTGGTTTTTTGGGTAGACCCTGTTAAGAGAACAGTAAACCAAATGTTGAGACAACAGTGGATGTTTGATCAGTACTAAATTTTCTAAATCATGATACCTTGAGTTTCTCTTGATAAATTCGTCTAGTATTGTGTAGCTTAAATGTCAAAATCTTCTTTAGTCTCTTTTGGTTATTTGTTCTTCGAAGATTGATATAATCCTTGTCTAACATTCTTTACATACATTAGTATGAAAAGATATCTTGTGCAATTTTCTTTCTTAAACAGGTAGTTATTACCCAACTCATCATACCAAAACACTTGCCTTGTTTCACACAAACCAGTGCGACTTTTGAGAACATGTGCCATCACTGACATATATTACCAAATTACACCCTTTCTCCTCCCTTACTCTCGTTTGCTCCTTTCCTTCATCTGCCAAAAGCCTAACTGCTAATACTCTGATAAATGTTGCACTGGGTAATGCTGTAACACTCCCTGTTTCACCCAAAAACATCACCACTCTTCCCATCCCTGCTACTCCAGAAACCATCACTCCTCCCGTATATCACAACAAGGTCACTAGAATTCGCCCTTCTCCAAAGAAACCTAGGGTTTTTGATAATGTGGTTATCCCTCCCTTTAATGCTAACAATGAGGGATCCATTCCCATGAATGAAGCCATAGAAACTTCCTACGCAAAGGGAGAAGTAAGCACTACCATTTTGGAACATGAAGACCCAAAATTTGGACAATGAACCCTCTTTGTATGAGGATGCAAACTCTGGGATGATGTTTCATGAGCTCTATTGTGGACATCAATGAATAAAAATTGGGCCAGAAATCCAGTGATAAATCTATGGGGGAAGAAGAGGATGTTTCTGTAACTGCTGAGCAACCTATTGGGCCAACTGCTGAGACATCATCGACTGATGAGGTAATTCTTATTTTCTGTCTCAAGGATCTGCTTTTGATGATGATACATTTTATGTGAAGCTTCACACTAAGGTCTGTAGTGAAAAATGGAAGAACTTTAAGGATAAAAAGATGTGGCTTGAGAGCACCATTATTGAGCCGATGTTTCAAAAGTTTATTATTTATGCCTTTTTGGAGAGCAGTGAGATTCTCTACATAGTTGTTAATCAGGTTGGTTATGGTCATCATGTTTTGAAGAAAATTCATGAGAATTTCTCCGAAAACTCTTTTGATGAAGATGATCTGAAATATGACAAGTCTTATGTAAGAGGGAAGGTGTATGGTGTTACTCCTTCTAGTTTTAATCATTATCTTGGTACCCCGAACGTGGATGAAGATGAGCTTGGTGTTGACTGGAATGAGGTTGCTAATGTCTTGAATGGTGGCTATGTGGGATAAGGAACTTAAAGCCAAGGATGCAACATCCATTTTCTCTGTGTTGTTTAGGATTTGCATCCATAATTGTCTTCCCTCCACAAATGCTAATGTCATTAGCTCTGGAGCTGCTGAACTTCTGTATTGAATGGTGAATGGTATGAATTTCAATATAGGCAAAAGGAATGTCAACCATTTTGATACTTTCAGGTTTAGAGGAGATCAAGTAAAGCTTATCTACCCTTCTGCATTGTATGACATAATCTGTGATCAAGGGTTTAAGAAGGGAACAGGAGACAAGCTGGAAAAGAAGTGTCATGCCTTAAGTGTGTCACATCAACTTCTAGGAAAAATCAGGCAGCATGATACTTTTTTTGGGTGGAGCAAGTATCTAAAAATTCCACGACTATTGAAGTCGCTGTTGGGATAACATTGCCAACTCCAAATGTTCCTCTCCCAGCTACTGCAGATGATCAAGCCCTCTTGGATAAAATTTGAGGCCTGGATGAATTAATTGCAGGGTTACTTCAAGTTTGAAGTACTATTATAGGCCTTCTTTCATCACAACGGGGGGGGGGGGGGGGGGTATGGTTTGCATGTTGCATGGCTTTTATGATAAACACTTTGATCATTTGCATGTTACCTGGTTGTCATGATAAACGTTTTTCTGATTTATGCTAGTATGTAACTTCTTTGGATAATGCTTTGGTAGTATGCTAAGTTATGTGTTACCTTGATGTGCTAACGTAATGTGTTATCTGTTTTTGACTAAATTGCTCTTAGCATAAATAAGTGTTTTTCTGATTAAGGGGGAGATATTCTTTTTAGGGGGAGATCTCTGTGTTTGCAGGTGTTGTGAAGAAAGACAAAAAGGGGGAGATTGAAAGTGCAGTGTTGACTACTGTGTTGTTTCAACATTGCAGACAACATTGTTTACTGCACTTATATTTCAATATGTTGAGTTATTTTGTCTTTATTCACTAACCACTGAGTGCAGGATGTCTTTATTCACTAACCACTGAGTGCAGGAATTGACAACAAAAGATGTTGTGTGAACAAAGGCAAAAAGGGGGAGATTGAAAGTGCAAGATACAGGCATTGTTGTCATAACAGCGACATGAGTGAACTATCAATGTTTGCTCAATAGTGAATGTGCTGTTTCGGCACTTATTTTCTATAAATTAGGTTTTTTCCTTTATTCACTAACTTAACCTAGTTCCATGATTTTGGTTGACTGATTATGATATAGGAACAGGTTTGGTATGCATCGAAGAAGGAAGGAATGAGATGTGAAGATTTAAAGAAGGAAAGATTTTGAAGATCTAAGGAATGCAATATAAGGAATTCAATATAAGGAATTCTAAAGAAGGAAGATCTAAGGATTTTAAAGAAGGAATGCAATATAAGGAATTCTAAAGAAGGAGTGCAATATGTTGAAAGAAGGAATTCTGAGAAAACAAGGGAAGATCTTATGCAAGGCAACAAGATCTATGATGCATCTCTTTACCACGTTCAAAACTCTATAAATACAAGAGATGGTTCATTGATTCAAGTACGCAAGATTAGAGCTAGTCGACTACATACACATCATACTCTTTGTCTTGTGTCTTTAGCTAAGCTTTACGTTATATTTTGTATGTCTAGTGCGTAACTTAGATACCTTAGTGGTGAGTATAACTTGGGTAGTTGTTTTGGCTATTCCTGCTTAGTTGGTCATTTTAAGGTTTCTAACTTATAGAAACTTAAACGTAGATTTATTTTGGTCTTCAATGCTTACTTTATGCTGCTGTCTGTTATTGTTGTGCTGAAATCTGGAAGTTCTGTTCTTTATTGTCAAGTAGTGTTACAGACACTGTTGTCTTAACATCAATATCAACAGTGACTGTTACTTTGCGATTTACAAATTTCAGGTCCACAGATTTATTCTGGTTTACATCGTTACATTCCGCTGTGTCTGATTTATTGTCTAAGTTTCAGTGTTTAACTGTTAGAACAACATTTTTCTTAATAGTGATTTTTTACTTGGTCGGAAACATGTGTCACTATACTGTTTGCTTAACATCGTTCTGAACAGAGTAGAGTTAGAAGTACAAAGTTCTGGTCCTTTAATTCATTCAAGACCTAACATCAATCGAAACTCACCAACGAGGATGCGAAAGAAGAACGATGCTGGAAGGTGGAGATGGGTGGACGGACCTAACTTAGACCACATGCATCCATCCTAAAGGTCATCTCTGAACATGGGTCGAGCTATAAGACCTAAAATAAGCGCTTCTTGGGAGGCAACCCAAGGTCACGTTTATTTTTCGCACTTGCATTCGCACTTTTAATTTTCATTTTTCTCGTGTTCCGCATCAAAAATATTTTCGAAAAAACGTTTCAAAATTTCGTATTTATTATGTTTGCTTTTTTGAAAAATCGAAAAAACCAAAAAAAATCGAAAAAATGCGAAAAGTCGCGAAAGTGGGGTGCCGGAAAGCAGCCTCATTGCGGCCGACTGTGGACCGCAGTGAGTAGCCACCAGCCCAGTTACCCTTATAAAACCTTAAAAAAACGTTTTGATCCCACCCACTTCATTTTCTTCACAAAATCTGCATTTGCTCTATAATTCTATCATCTCCATTGCATTATTAGCTTGCCCATCCATCTTCAACATCAAGTAAGTGATCTTTACTCATTATTATCTCCATTACATCTTCAATTCAATGTTTACATCTCTCAACTCTTTGGTGCACTTTCTTCTTGATTCTTGAGTGCTTTGCAATTATGTGCTTTGCAATTATGTGCTTCAATTGATTGATTTGTTGATGTTTGAGATATGTGGATACATGCTTACTTTTAGTATTCACTATATTAACACTTGCTTGATGGAGATTTGACAAATCGAATGAGAATTTGAAGGTTTTTGTTCTTGCCTACCAAGTGTTCGATAAAATGTCTCAATAGAACAAACTCCTTTGTTGACCCCTTTCTCCCTCGATTACTTGCTTATATGATCTTAAATTGATGAAGTATGCTTAGAAAACATGTTTGCATCGTCTTATGCTCATAGGGTGGAGACTACGTCACAATTTGCCTTTTCTAATTGATGCATGATACAATTTGAAAATGTGTGATGCATGCTTAGTTCTTGCATCACTTTGAAGTGGCTATTGATCATATTACAAGCTAGAATCTTGCATATGCATTGTGCCACACATTAGGTTTGGGGGAGGAGAAACCCCCCATTGGATTTGCATGTAAGCTTTAGAATTGATTTAACTCCAAACATGCTATCTCACACACTTTTTGGCCTAGGTACTATGGGGAGAAATCAAGGAAGAAAAGATGTAGGTGAACCAAGCACTAATAGAGCAAAGAAAGGAAAGAAAGCGGCATCAGCAACCCTATCAAGCAAAGCTCGAAGTTGGCTATTGGTTAATAGCGACCGAGGAGTACTTCCGGAGAGGAACATAGTGATCGGATGGGGAATGAACCCTGCCCTAAATTGGATACACGACATTTTGAGTTTCAATGTTTGGGGAACTTTCACTTCCATCCTCCAAGGGTACGACATAGAGATAGTCCGGGATTTCTACGCGGAGTACTTCCAACTGAAGATTAAAAAGCCCGAGGATGCACTTCAAGATCACCCCATCACCATATGAGGGATAGAGTTCATGTTTGGGCCGGGAGCTATCAATGAATTCTTCAACATACCCGAGGAGCACATTCATGGAGAATACAAGGAACCGGCATATCAGGAGTTGAAGTACGGAGACATCCAATTAGACATCCCAAGGGTATTACTCAGAGAAAGATTTAGAGAGGATGCGGTGGGATTATTATCCATCCTGAGGGCTACGCTTAACGAAAGAGCAAGGTTATGGATGCACTTTGTAGAGCCCAACTTGAAGCCAACCCTACACCACGAAGGGCTTAAAGATGATGTAGCCACACTTGTCTACGCGATTATGGACGGTCACTACATTGATGTTGGAAGAACCATCATGAAGGAAATGCAATTGGTGAAGGGGAACAAAAGAAGGAACCTTCCATTCCCTGGTCTTATCACCGCAATATGCAAGAAGAATGGGGTTCCTACTAGTGAGTCAGGATTCGCTCGACTCATAGAACCTTTTGATGAAGACAGTACCATCCACCTCCTTGAGATGCACGAGAAGGCTGCCAAAGCCGAACTTAGAAGAAGACGAGTAGCGGATCCGCCGCAAGGAGCTTTCAACATGAATTTGTTCAACGAATTTGTGAACAACTATCAGATGGGGAGTCAACGGAGTGCAAAAAGGCGAGATGAAATGAACGAAATGGGCCGGAGGTCGGAGTGGAACAATCATGTTACCTACCTACACAGCTACGAGCAAATCTCTTTCCAGCAGGAGAACGCTGACGGGTATGGTCTCTTTGAGTATTCACCTTACTACCCACCACCGCAGCTCTATCCACCGCCCGAGGTTGATCCGTCGCTGTACTACCAAGGCTATTAAGGATTTTATCCTACACCGCCTCCTGGAAGATCTTCGTCCTAAACCACCATCTGGATTGGAAGAAACACCACCGAGAGGGGAGTATCTTTTCTTTTTCTCTTTACTTTCCTAGTTTCTCTATCTACTTTTGACTAGGTTTGGGGGGAGGAATTTGACTATTACTTGCTCGGTTTGTAATAACTTTAAATACTCGCACTTAATAGTTTGAATTTTAATTTATGCTTATTTGTTACGTCTAAGGTCTTTTACTTTTTGAAAAAAGTTTTGATCTGTGGGAGAGTACCGAGTGTGAACCATGACTAAGATGAGGGGCTGTGAATTTGTTTTCTTAGTTCGCTGCTTGCTGATTATATGCTCCGACCAAGTCCAACCCATGCTACTTTAATGAGTGGGTTTACTTGCTACTCTAATTGAAGTCCTGTGTGCAACCGTGTGAACTCTGCTACCATTAAGTCTTTATTTGTCAGCAACATGAATATGATTAGTAGTACTCACCTTTTTAATCCTTTTTTATACCTTTCACTAACCCCGCTTAAAGCTTTTTTAAGCCCTTATGAAACTCCACCATATATTCTATACATGCTTTACTTAAGCAGTGACAGCAACCTACTGCCGAGCTTGAACGAAGAAATAAAGCAACGAGTTCCAAACAATAGAGGAGAATCATGATTGAGAACTAGTTTGGAGGAAAGTAGAGAAGAAAACCCTAACTACAGTTCGAGAAATTGGTTTGAGGGAGAAGTGCAAGATGAACATCATCGAAGGTAACCTTGTTGGCCATACTGTTATATTACCGGTGCTAAAAATCACTAGCTCTTGCTCTAGAAAAAATAGAAAAAAAGTACCGAAAAAAGCAAAGGTACAAAAGTCTCGGAGTGGATCTGTGGTCCTTGTGATCACCGTTTTCGTATTGGGCATGTTATAGAGACTACCCACATACCGGCATGGCCTTAAAAAGCTACATGTCCGTGAGGGTTGATGGCATGTATACCAAACCAGCACGCACAAAAGTGCAGAATTCAGTAAAACAGACACTACCAAAAAATGTAGGGACTAAAAGAGTCCAATGATGGCCAACCAAAAGCATACGAGTTAGTAAAACGACTGCAAAAAATAGTATGTCAAAAGAAAAAAGAAAAAATAAAGGAGCAAGTATTCTATGTGTGAAGCAACCGTTGAAGTAGATATGATATAAAAAGAGAAGTTGAAGATTTGTCATTGAGAGATAACGAAGTCGAAGGAAGGAACTCGGTGTCCGAAAGGATAAGTCCCCCTGAAATACCCTTTGTTCTACCTTGCTATCTTTTAATGATACTTAGCCAAACACTCCTCTATATTATCCTACCTATTTTACTTACCAACCAAACCTGAGTACTACTTTGATTTGCGCCTTGACTTTTGGAGCAGGATTGCATAACGTTACCGCGAGGTAATGATTTTGAAGTACACTTAGAAGGACATTGGGTTACACTTATAACCGCTGGAGGATCATAAAGTGAGTGATGCTTACTTGTTACTTGTTTGCTATGGAGTCATAAAGTTGGAGTTGAAACTAAGTGAGTCAGTAGAGTTTGAATCCCTGGAAACTAGTTGCTTGTCTATGTGGTGGTTTGTGCTTGTTGCTCATTTAATGGTCACTTCTTGATTATTGTTATTGCCTTGCTCAAGGATCAACAAAAAACTAGTTTGGGGTGTGATGTGACAATGAAATGTGCGATATAGCATGCTTTTAGACCCTCATTTTTTGCTATAGATTCAATATTTGTATTATTTTATGGTCAATTACCAACTTCGTGTGTATTTTGTAGGTCATGATCGCATTTTTTAGGAATTGCACGATTTCAGGCGCGAAAACGACATAATTGTGCGAAATCGAGAAAGTTAAGCAAATATGCCGAATTGACCGTTGCATGGAGTTCGAGGAGTCAAACATTTCATGCGGCCAACCAATGCGAAGATAATTGAAGATGCAACAACTTTGTAGAAGACCACTTTTCGAGGAAACGAAGTTACGAAGCCCGAAATCGAAGAAAGAAGAAAACATATTCGAATATGCAAGAATCGAAGTTGGCGGCCACCAGGGGCCGCATAAGGCCTCTCTGCGGTCACCAGGTGACCGCACTCAGCTGTCTGGATTCTCCTGGGCTATTTTCCTGGCCGTCAGGCTAGAGCCCGCCTTCCTAAACCATCCTTAATGATCAATGGCAGCCAGAGCACGGATTTTTCAGTATAAATAAGACCTCAGGGGTCTCATAATTCTACACCGCTCATAAAGCAAGCTCTCAAAAGACAGGACCAGTCCTCGGGGAAGTGAAACCCCAAAACCGCTGGCCGTCAGGCACCTAGAAGGAGGAAACCCTAGAAGCAGCATGAAGACATCAGAGACTAAGCTTCTCCTTCTTCTTTTCTTTCTTGCTTTTCAATTTCTGTCTAGTATTACTATGAGTAGCTAACTTTCTCTTGTAAAGGCGAACCGCCGTAACTATGCTTTTACTACTTCTTTATATACCGTGATATATTAATGAATTAGTTTTAAAACGTAATTTCGTACTTGTTATTTATTCGTCTGACTCTTTACGTGGGAAATCCTTACTAACTACGACTTGGTAACGAACTTTATATTATCCTGCGTGATTTGTCTGAAAACGTGACGAAATAGTGTCTTGAGTGACACAACGCATTGTTGGTATAAGTGAAGGTGTCTGGATTAACTACGACTTGATCCTTTTGGGATGTTTCTTTGCTGCCTGTAGACGGCTAGTACGTTGTTTGATTCTAAGTAGTTGGTAGTAGCATAGAAGAGGGAGGTCGGGGATCCTTTACACCTTCCCACCATCGATTTCATCTCGTCAAGTTATGGTTTACTGCGATTCGATCAATCTGTCTACAATCATTCTGTTTACTTTCTTCATACAATTTACATACGTTATTTGCTTGTTCCTATGCTAAATGTCCGTGGAGAACGACATCCTGAGTCATCTTTCCACTATAAACTATGGATTTAAGGGCTTCCGACATAAAAAAAAAATCTTTGATTGTATATAGGGATTACAGGTTGTACAACGAAATTAAAATCTCTAAGTGCACATCAACAACCCTCAGGTTGTGCATATGAAAATGACTGTTTGACTTACAAGTCATATGGTTCATAAAAGTTCAGTGAGGGGAGATATCATCTCCGACAGTTAGTCCCAAAAGGAGACTAAAAGTATTGTTAACAAACATTGATTGAAAGAGGAAAGTTCTTAAAGAACTATTTTGATGTCTATTCTCATTCTATAATCAACTTCACGTTGATAAAATTCACCACAAGTGAACTATTGAAGTATGAGATAAAATTCTCAATACTCATGAAGAGTATTGGCTACACTAATCTTAGCTCAACCTGAAGTTTGAGCATATGAATCAATATTTACAAAGGTTACTTATTGTAAACCTTGATATTGACATGGTCCAGAAGCACCTAAATTATTTGTCACACAAGAATTTTGATATTTGTTACAATACCTCCTGAAGAAGGTATGTTTTATATGACAAGTAAAGGAGATAATGATTGAAAAACATTGAGTACTTTTGCGCATCACATGAGCAATTGTTGCACTCTTTTTCCCTTCGACTAGGTTTTTTTACCCCATTGGGTTTTTCCTATCAAGGTTTTTAATGAGGCAACATTATAAGCGCATATAATTATCTCCACATCTCCATATCTTTAATACATGTGATAAAGATAAGATCATGGGACTTATTGGTCCAAACCTTACAATATTATGGAGTGATATTATGGAACATTGAAACTACATGATGTTCCAAGTATTTGAAAAGTTCTTCCACATGAAGACGAGCCACGTATTACAAAATTTCTTCTCCACCATTATCTATGAGAAGAAGAAGATTCCATTCAAGTACAAAAGATTTGAAGAGTTGCTCACCAAATCATATCAGATATCTCATTGGAGAACTTGGTCCGGAAAATTGGAATTGCAGCAGTTTGAAGAATTACAGTGATGCATCGATCAGGGGAGTTGGATACACACTGCACTCTTTTTCCCTTGACTAAGTTTTTATCCCAAAGGATTTTTTTAGCAAGGTTTTTAATGAGGCAGTATATTTTTTGCGTACCAACCATCACCAACTCATGTTCATTCAAGGGGAGTGTTATGGATAAATGCACAATGAGTTAGTGCATGGGAGTTAGTGGATGAGAAGATTAATGTACAAGTTAATGGATGAAGAGAAAAATGTGTACAAGTTAGTGGAGATGTGCCCTTCATATACTATTATACTATTAGGCCATTGAGATACATCTTGTCATGTATAAATACCTACTATGTACTCCCACTTTTGGTGAAGAATGAACTCTACATTCTCTCCATTTTATTCTCGATATTTTCTTCTTTCTTATACTCTTACTCTCCTACTACTCTCTTTTCTCTTAACAAAAGCAAAAAAAAAAAAAAAAAAATTAAGACCGAGAAAAAAGGAATTGGAAATCAGTCTTTTTAGTGTTAGGATCCTTGCTAACTATCTTTTGATATCTACTTCTGATTGGTATTTGTTCTATTGCTATAGAATAAGTGTTGTTTTAGTTGTCCAAACCTTCAGAACTGTGAAAGAATTTTACTTTTTGGACTGTGTAGTGGTTTATTTTGTACAGTACTTGGTTACACTTGTACAAGTTGCTGAGACACTTCTATGATTGGGAGGCTGTGATATCTGATATCCTTGCTAGTACTAGAGCTCTCTCTCTTTTGACAGCAAAATGGGAAGAACATCATGCACAAGATGTTAAAGATGCTGTGGAGAAACATTTTGACAAAGCTGTGGTGTGGGTTGCTTTATCCCCAACATTTGAAGTGTTATTTTTGGTGCCAAATTTTGAAGGCCTTGTTTTACAAGTATTGTAGTATTTTGTTTAGGAACTATTGTATTCACTTTGGAAAACTCTGTAATCTTCTAACTTTATTTTGTCCAAGTGAGTATGTTAGATATGGCTACTTGCTGGTTTGGTCCTTTTGCTGCTAAGGACGTGCTTATGTCGTTGTTGACAAAAGTTAGAGAGTTGGCTTCATGGTTTTTTTGCTATATTGTTTACGATTTCATGCTTTGTTGTATTCTCTAAAAACTGTTGTTGCTATGTATTAATCGATTGCTGCATGTTTCTACTATGAAACTGAATAGTTGTTGCCATATTATTTATTTTCCCGTATTCTTGGTGTTTGATTATTTTTTTGTACACAATTGTGTTGTTGTATTTAACTGAAGGTGACATAAAGAACTAACCCTAACTTTCATCCCAATTGCCTATCTTTTTGACGTAATATAGATGGTATTAAATCACTATTTGAGCAATATGGACCCGTTTGTTTCATGAAAAAGCCCAACTATAAGTTAAGACGGAGATTTGGCTATGGTGTCCATCGGATGACTATCTTTTCGGGTCAAAGAATTGGCTTGACCGAATATGATAAATCCCAAATTGTCCTCCTTCCTCTTCAATATGCTAGGGTTGAGTTCTTCCCCAAAATTTTCCACATCATATAAATAAAAAATTGTTGAGTTCTTCCCCAAATTTCGTTCATCTTGTATTTGTTTGAGTTTATATTTGTTTTTAGTTACTTGTTTGAATTTGTCTATGTTACTTATGGTGTTTCATGGGACACTATGATTCATATGGAAATCAAGGAATGATCTGATGTTTCAAGGAATCACGTCTTTGCCGGTATATATTTACGAAAATATTAAGTGAAACTTTTGGTTTTGGCTCAAGAGTAGAAATCTGATTCAGTCGTCTTATACTTAAGCGGATTGGGATGCTTTCTGAGGTAGATTTTGAGTACTAGATTTTAAAGTATCTGGTTGATTAGGAGTGTGATGAACGTATGCTGTTCTTATTGGTTTTTCTCGGTTGCAAGCCTAATTTAATTTCTATGTTCGTGGATTTAACACCTTGGTTTCATTTTCTATTAAACTAGTATATATAAGACCACTCCCAATAGGTCGTCGCGACGACCGTGAATAGTCTTGATGCATGACGGTGATTTAACGACCACCGGGAAAAAAACAGGCATACCAATAGGTCATGCACTTTTTTACCGTGAGACACCCATAGATTTTCGCCCAACGAGCAGGTCACTTTGGTTACGAGCAAGTCGCCTTGGTACCGGTACCCCGGTACCGGACATGGGTGGTGGAATCCGGTGGTGTGGTGGTGGGTGGCGGATTCCGGTGGTGTGGTGGTGGAATCCGCCACCCATCACCGGATTCCACCACACCGGATTCCACCACCCATGTCGATGCATTTGCGTTGCATCAAGGTGACTTGCAGTAACAAGTGACCTTTCGTTGGGCTTAAAATCTATGGGTGTCTCACTAAAAGTGACTAATTTGTAAAAAATCCGGAAAAAAACTGTCCAACAGGTCGTCGGACGACCGTGAATAGTGTTTTTCTTATTTTTTTCGTTTTTTTTTTTAACTTGCTTAACATATTATAAGAGTGTTTAGAAGTTGAAATTACTCAAATTGAATTCTTAAAACTCGTTTTATAATTTATTGAGATTGAAATCAGAATGAACAAAATGAGAACAAGACAGAATAAATCTAGTTGAAGGATTGTTGTCTGCACTTTATGAGGATAGGTACCATTGGATACCTGACTACACAGTATCAATCCTCATTCCAAGGATTGAATTTCAAGGTGAATCTCAATTTCATCTGTATTTGAAGTCTCAATTCCAACATGAATTTTGACTCGTTTCAGTATAAATAGACTACACTTATTCATCTAAACCTCACACCCAACAACTCAATATCAGATCAAATTTCCAACTCAAACACTCTTTGCAAGATGTTTTCCAGTTCGTCGTGGAGGCCGGTGATCCCTGATGCAAAAAAATGGACTAGAGCCCAAGAGAATGCTGCTCTTCCGATTAATGTATTCACGCGTATACCCCGACCTCCTTCGTGGATTTTGTTGCTCGCAGTGGTTGATTATGTGAGGAGTGGCTTGAATAAGAAGTCTGGTAGCACGGGTATAGTAATCAGTTTGTGTGCTTGAAGAGGAAGAAGAGGAATCAGCATATTGTGCAAACTCATCATCGTCGGAACTAGATGATGATAAGTTGTTGATGTAGTGATTAATTGCAGACATGTTTAGATATGTGTTTGAGTTTAGAGACGTTTTGAGTTTAAGAATGGAAGATGAGAGGAAATTGAGGTGTGGTGAAATGAGTTGTATTTATAGATCTCGAAAAAATATAGCCGTTGGGGTATTTTTTATTTAATATTACTTTATAAATTAATTTTAAAAAATAAAAAATAAAAAAAGGGGGTGGGGCCCACCCGGTCGTCCGGTCCGTTGGGCTGGGGCCAGCCCAACGTTCGGGACGACCAACCCCAAAATTCGGCCTTGTTATGGCCGAATTTTAGGGTGGCCGTGCACCACGGCCGGCCGTGGTGCTCCATTGGAGCACCGACGGCCGATCGTGAGGCACGGCCGTCCCGACGACCACTCCCATTGGGAGTGATGGGAGTGGTCTAATGTACAAGCAATAGCAATGAAGATTAAATGATGTGCTGTGATATCTTACTCCGCCATTTAATTAAGATATGGAATTTAAGCTAGCTAGGTGTAATTTATTATTAACAAATAATTAATGATGTTCTAATAGAAAAGTATAGAAGAAAAATAGAAGTAGGCTAGACTAGGCAACAGATATTCAAGATTGCTAATTAATTTCAAAGCAGATTAGATTTATTTTTAAATATGTATTGCAGTTTAAATAGATTGTACTGGAAACTTTAAATTTCAAGAGAACAGATAAATCAAACCTTCTGGAGAAAATGGTGCAGATATATATGCCATCAAATGCCCAAGCTCTTGGAGCTACAACCTATCTATTAATTCGAACAATAAGATTGTGATTTCCAAAGCTCGTTTGTTCTTCTTGTATCGTCGTTGCCCATTTCTCGACTGTATCACAGCAGTAATCCACTTGAATTAATCGAAGAGATGGTATTTCTCCAATTTCAGGGGAAATCTCCTCCATCTTATCTAAACCCGAAAGATAAATGTGCTCAAGGGATGGGAAATGATTACTATCTGCTGTCCATTCTACCAAACAATTGGAGTAACCAAAATAATAAATTGACAAAAATTTGAGTTTTAGGAATTGGTCGTCAACACAGTTCCACACCTTCCCTGATTCCCCGCAATTTATCAATATCAACTTTTCAAGATCGGGCAGTGATCCAATCTTTCTCCCCATTTCTTCCCAACTGAAATTGCAATTCCGCAATACCAACTTCTTGAGTGATAGAGAGAATCCCAGATTCTGGAAATATTTCAAACTCAAACTTTCATCACGGGATAAGAATACGCAGTGCAGTGATTCGAGTTTATCTAGACGACTAAGATTATCAAGACAATAAGCAGACTGCAAGAGTACTTTTTCTTCATCGTCATAACATATTCTCAACTTCTTTATGTTGGGAAGCATCCTAAGGACCTCTTCGGTGCAACAAAAATCAATTATCACTCCAAGTGATTGGAGATCTCTAAGCACACTACTGTTAGGTAATTGCACATCCATTTTTCCAAAGCTTAATCCACAGAGATACACTTTATTAATCATTAGATGACGAAGTTGTGGCATATCCCATATTTCCAATGGTGCAGCATAGTCTGGCTTAAATTGATTGGAAATTATTGTTTGTATATTCCAACTTCGGTGTGTAGATGTTACATACTTTGATATGGGAATATACATATAAAGAAGGCATCGTAAGTTACATCCAACAGATTCAATTTTCTCATCAGGGATTCGGTTTCTCGCATTCCAAACCCTGAGCAGTTTGACATCAGCTGGTAGCTCACAAGTACCCACGATTGAGCGCAGGGAGGGCCAGGACTGGGTTGCATCAAAGGTTGGAGCAGCTCGACTCTTTTGCTCCTCATTATAGACTACCAGCCGACGGTAACAAGCAAAGCCTTGTGAAAGATCAAGGTTTGGCTTCCCATATACATAAAGAAACCTCTCTTTATTAGCCTCTTTCAAGCAGAAATCTCTCACCAAATCATGAACTTTGATGTATTTCACATTAAATGTACTTCCAGGAGCATCGACAAGTACAAGATTTCTATCAATCAGATCTTTCAAGTAATAAGAGGCCACCTCTTCCAAGCTTTTGCCTTCTTTTGGTTTTAGAAATCCTTCAGCTACCCATAATTTCTTAAGATCTGATACTTTAATACTTTCATCCTCCGGGAATACTCCAAGATAAAGCAAACATGGTTTCAAATGAACATGCAAGTGACTGTAACTCAACCGCAACATCTTCAAACAATGCTCATTGCCTTCTGAATTTACATTTGCACTTACGTCCTCTTTAATGCACTCCCAGTACTCTCGGTTAAGAGATCTTTTGAGGAGTCCACTGATCACAACAATCGACAGAGGCAGACCTTTACACTTTCTTGCAATCACATTTCCAACTTCCTCCAGATCATGAGGACAACTTTCTTGGACGAATACCTTCCTCCGAAGTAGACTCCAACTGTCATCATCATCTAAGAGATTCATCTTATAGATATGACAAGAGCCAATATCAGTTGCCAAATTCAATAACCTTGTAGTTACTATAATTCGGCTTCTGTTGTTATCCTCAGGATGGAATAGCTTTATTCCATTCCATGCATCAAGACTCCAAATGTCATCAATTACAATAAAGTATCTCCGTCCGATCAGATGCTTGTGTAATATTTCACCCAATTCTTTTGCAGATCTCTCTCCAAGTTGTCCAATTCCACATTCTTTTAGCAACTGAATCAACAAATCTTGTACATTAAAAACTTGAGACACTGTGACCCAAGCACATACATCAAAATGTTGCTGACTACGCTGATTATCATAAACCTTTTTAGCAAGAGTAGACTTTCCGATACCACCCATGCCAGTGAGTGCAATGACTTGGCGATCGGATGCATATCCTTTGAGTTTATCCGTGACCTGATTCAAGATGTCATCAAATCCCACCAAGAAATCGTTCTCAGTATTGAGTACTCTTGACGAACCAGATCCTTCAGTTTCTTGTGGGAGTGGATTCTTAAGTACTTTACTCTTCGCTTGAATTTCAAGTGCTTTTCCCATCAAAGAATCAAAGTCACCTAGGACTTTTTCGACATCTTGAGTGAACTTACTGGGGTTCATCTTTTCCAGCTCGTTATTGGATCGAGCAAGAGCATGATCAACAATGTAAGACTCAATGACATCTTCAGCAAGATAAGCTGCATCTGATATTCGACTCTCCAAAACTCGTATTTCATGATCATCATTGCAATCGGAGTAATTGTAATTACTAGCCTCAAGAAAATGTTGGATGAAACTAACCTTTTAACGCAAGAATTGAAGCTGGATTTGGTGGTGGGCAGTGAAAGTGTGGTGGAGAGAATGGTATGTCTGGATCCGGTCCATGAGATCCAGAAGAGTCATAACAGCTGCGTAAGAAGCCATTTTACTTGTATATATGACCCTGCAATATAGTATGACCGCATGGATTCTTAAGTTTCAGAATCTAATTTAATGAAAAATGGAAACATTGCATATCAATCTAATTTAATGAAAACATTGTTGATTATGATTTACCTGCTGTGCTAGCTGCTACTAGAGATCTAGTAATTCGCTGCAAGAATTGTTCATCTCATGATGATGATGATGATTCACTTAATAACTCTGAAAACCCAAATGTAAGAAGATAATTATTAACTTTCAGAACACTTGAAACTAATGTAGATGATCGATGCACACATTTACTTTTTCAGATTGTTTCTTAGCCACATGATCCATCCTGAGGATTGGTGGACCTGGCAAGTGAATTTTCTTCTGTCTTCATCTTGAAAAGAATCCGGCTAAAAAAGATGCTATAATAGTCTCTATCTACTAATCAGGTTGATTATTTAAGTTTGATCAATAATTATTTTTGGACTTCATATACATTATTTTACACAAAGTTTTAGAATTGGAAAAATATGGGAATGCATTTCTATGAAGTTTTATTTACTCCGGTGACTACTGCATGCCTGAAATTTTATTACAACATAGAAAGAGTATTGTTCATGTCAAATTTATCCCACCACTAGTAAACGTACTTGTATAAGATGTATATATCTTCAATAAAGTTTATGCGTTGTAATCAAAACTCAGCTATAATAACTGTTTCACTCTATATAGTACTCGTGGTTAGGTTAAATGATTAATGCATTTATTTGACTGATTTACACATCGGTTTTGCAGAAAATTACTCACTCCATTTTGAGAATGCTTGGGAATCCCCTGATTTGGTATGACAGCACAGAACACTAATGTAGTGAACCAGTGTATTAACAATATTGACCTATTACACCAATACAAACTACTTGATCTAAATCTAATCAACTTGACTTCAACTGAGGAATTAACTTAAGACACTTGAGTAAATTTCTAACATGATATATTGCTATATTGACACAAAATCAAATTATGTAATCATCTAGATAGTTAGTCACATTAATTGAGATTGACCTGTTGATTCAGAAAGACTTTCGAAATAATCACATTTGTATAATTTGGTCATTTGCACATCCAATCCTGGGTACTCCCCTGCTTACAGTGTAATATGATACATGGAAGCCTCTCAAGCAGTTCTAGTATGAGAGCAGTATTGGATAATTAATATGAATGATCACTAGATTCCACAAACCTCGACAAGTTCTATCAGTGAATTAAAATTCAGCCACTGTGTACGATAGAAGTAGCAGCCTGTAAGACCTCCTTGAGGTAATAGAGCCAGCATCACAGGCCCTTGAGCTCCCTCTTCGGTTGTCACAGTTCCGGTGTTCCAGCTTAAGTCTGTCGAGACATGGCCTGGATAGACAGAGTTGATGCACATATTGGTATACTTCCGTGCGAGAACTCTAGTGTATGCAGTAAGGGTGGCCTTTTGATATGCTGTAAGCTGGAAACATAGTTTGCCATCCATTGGCTTCCAATGCATCTTCTTGTACGTCATGCAATAACTTCTCCAAAATTCCATCGATTTTCTCTTCTGTTAGAGTGTCGATATCTCCAATTTGTTTCCTGATATGCTCATTAGGAACGCGCTGCATTGTAAAAATTAAGCATAAATTCACTTTAGGAGTCTAATTTTAATCTTGTTTTGCAACATCTTTCTTGTTGTCGAATTATATCATTGGTTGGATTTATCTACTTACACTTAATTCACCAGCTTCAAAAGAGATGTTCACTATTCTTGCTCCTGAGGAGGAAAGGTGTAGCAATGGAAGAAGGCTTCAGTTACATTCCTGGCGCCATAATACTTGGTATCAAGGCCTTCTTTTGCCATCTCATACGTTGTTTTTGCAACATCTAGAATCTTAATTATCGACTTGCCTGCCAGATGCAATTGATGGAGATTGCTAGAGTTGAGAACTACAATCTAGTTTTGTTATTAATGTCATTTCCGATCTGTATTACCTCTGGTGCGGTTTCTATGTTTAAATTCTTTAGCCCATCTTTGTCAACAACAACTCCTTGAGCTCCAGCATTGTTCACCTGCATTTGTATCAGTTATAATCATATAAATCAATCATGCCTAGCTTGAAAGTTAAGCCACGCAAGATGTATTATTGCTCATTCCCATGATATGTTACTAATGTCATCTGCATCGTTTTCATCTAACTAAGAAATGACACATAGGAGTAAGTTGAGAACATAATCTTGAACTTCACATATTGTTAAATGGTCTCAATTCCTCTTGTTTTCATCATTTCAAACAGTGATATGTCGAAAACTTGTAATAAATTTTTCTTACAAAAATATCGAGTCTTTTGAACTCAGTCGTTATGAACTTGGCCAGGAGCTCTATGCTTTGTGGATCTCTAACATCAAGCTGATGGAAGAACACATTGGAAATTAAGGCCTGCTTCCTGCAGCAGTTTCGTGGCTTCCATACCCCACGTCTCATTTCCAGCTGTCAAAACTACCGTCACACCTTCTTTTGCAAGCTGATAGATAGTTTCAAAACCAATGCCTTTATTTGCTCCGGTAACCACCGCATACCTGTAAATCATAAACCATACAGATAACAGCTCATAACCAACGCTATATCAAAGAACTGTCTCAAGAACTCTACTGATCTCCTTTTTGGGGCCTCAGTTGCATCTGGTGCCATACCTGAGACTTGTGCGTTTCCTGGCCTTCGCTTTTCCCAAGAATTAGCTGATGCTTGTGACCAATTTCATCCCATTTGCAACATAGTTTTATAAGGTGTTTAATTTGTTTCTACACAAGTAAATATAAAAAGCATTTGCATATTACAATGCTTGCCTTCTGTCTATCTATTGATCAGGTTGATTATTAAAGTTTGATCAAAAATCTTTGGACTTTATATACATTATTGTACATGAAGTTTTAGAATTGGAAAAAAATTGTTGCGAAAAAAATCCCAATGCATTTCTATGAAGTTTTATTTACTCCAGTGACTACTGCATACCTGAAAATTTATTACAACATAGAAAGAGTATAGTTCATGTCAAATTTATCGAACCACTGGTAAACGTACTTGTATAAGACGTGTATATCTTCGATAAAATTTATGTCTTGTAATCAAAACTCAGCCACCTGCGTACTGTCAAAGTAGAAGCCAGAAGGACCTCCATCAGGTAGTAGAGCTAACTTTACAGTTCCTTCAGCTCCCTCTTCCACCATCATTGTTCCATTATGCCAAATTATATCGGTAGGGATATTACCTGGATGTTATGCATGTCTGGATATTTCTTCGCGAGGACTCTAGTATAAGCATTAAGTGTGGCCTTTGACATGATATAAGCTGGTACTATCTTTGGCCATCCATTTGCTTCAAGTGCATTTTCTTGAAAATCTTGCAAGAACTTCTGGAGTACTCCATCGATTTTCTCTTCTGTTAGAGTGTCGATGTCCGCAATTTCTTTCCTTATTTGCTCACTAGGGATGTGCTAAATAAGAAAGGGTGAAAAAACACCGTTAATTTGTATTCTTTATACATATTGTTATAAAAAGATGAACTCTTGGAGTGATCTGCTCACTTTTAGTCCACCAGCCTCGGAAGAGACATTCACAATTCTTGCTCCTGATGTGGAAAGTTGTAGCAATGGAAGAAGGGCCTGAGTTACGTTCCTGGCACCATAGTAATTAATATCCAAACATTCTTTAACCATCTCATAGGTTGTTTTCGAGACATGTATAATCTTGAAAACGTCCATTCCTATTAGCTGCATCGATGAGCAAGCAAGATATATCATATATGAACTAGTATTGTCTATGTTCAAAACCGATGTAGAAGTATTTCTTGTCCGTCTTACCTATGTTGCAGATTCTATGTTTAAAGCCTTAAGCCCATCTCCATCAACTGCAACACCAAGAACTCCAGCATTGTTTACCTGTATATGTATCGCATAATCAACCACCTACCTGCTGAAATCTCTCTGTTGATTCTCAAAAATAGTATGCAGATAGCTGAAAGATGAACTCTTTAATTATTTTCGATTGTTTATGAATTATGATATGTTGAAAGTATTCATCTTACCTAAATATGTTGAAAGATGAACTCATTAGGAATACGCTGCATAATAAATGAGCAGTTTAGCTATCCAATTTACTCGAGTTTTATAATAAAAGTTACTATGAAGTTCATTCCTTATCTGCTCATTAGGAATACTTGTTGTTGCTTAGCTCTTCCTTTGTGTGTCCTACAAGGAAGCTGTTGTATATGCTTGCCCTTAGTTTACTGTTTTTTTGTTGTGTTCACTTTGCCCTCGAAGGCCTCCTCTTGTAGAGGCGATTTTAAGCCGCCTTAATTTTATGTTATGTTATTGCCCCTCCCCAATTAACTTTTTAGTAGATCCATAAGGAACATCATCGGTTAGTAGTCGAACTTTTGGTTTGAGCTAATGGATATCTCCTCCTTTTGGTTGTAGTTGCAACCCCTAGCTCTCGGCTGAACACAGGATGAACACTTGTGTCCAGACATACTAAACAATGGGTGGTTACGTTATTTCTGCTAATAGGTTAATTGCTTAGAGTCCTTTCTTATTTCAAAAGAAAAATAATGTTGACAAATCCAAAGCCTTTTGGTGCACCATCCTCCGAGATAATTAAGCTTGCAATTTTTTCTCCTAAAGGACTTCTTCTGACACATTTGTATCCATTTTGATACTCCCTCTATCCCGCAGAACTTCATATATTTGTCATTTTTAGCCGTCCCACAGAACATCATTAATTACCAAAAAAGGAAGCTACCCCACACCCAACAAATAATAAACAATCTCAACTTTACACTCAAATTACACATTTTGCCACTGAAAGTACACTTTTTTCCACCCTTTCTATATTCTATTATTAATTTAAATTTTCGTATAAAACTGCACGCTAACCCTTGTATGAAGTTTTCCGGGACGGAGGGAGTATATGATTTTATGAATTTGATTTGTAGACAACATGCTAAACTTTTACCCACCATATCGAGTTATTCAAACGTACCACTAAACCCCCTCAATTATTAAAATTGCACCAAACCCCCTGAGTTATTGAAATCTTAGCGCGAAACCCTCTACCATGGAGAGTGTACTACACTCTCTGTTAGTGCGACTGAAGGTTGCATTTTAGGGGGTTTTTGCAATTTTATATTAATTGAGGGGTTTTGCGCAACTTAGCCGTATTTTTTAATAAGATATCTATGAAAATAGTACTTATTTACTAAACTATGAAAGAAAAAAAAATTAAAAATTCTAAACAAAAATAAAAGAAAAGAGTCAAACGAAAATAACAACTTTAGCAATATAATACATTCAATTGAAGTGAGAGATATAATAGTGAAAGTTCGATATAAAAAAAAAATGACAGCTCGATTATTAAAAAAAAAAAGTGATGGATTAACAAACTTTAATTGAAGTGATTTTATTCAACAAATTATACATAAAATCCTTGTTTAACAAAACTAACCATGGAGTATATACTAAATCAATTTAAAATAATTTAATATTTACGGTCTTAATTAAATTAAGTTGTTTAAGATAATAGATATTAAAAAACAATTTATTATCAATTTTTTTTTCAAGAGATAAAATTTATTGTCAATTATAATTAGAAAAAATAATATGCAAATTACAAAAGTATTTTAACATATAATAATTAATGTTAATTATTTTCATGATATTTTTATAAAAAGGGCACAAAATTTGCATAATGTCCATCAATTGTCATAAAATGGCACATAACCCCTCAATTACCATTAAGTTGTACGAAATCCCCTCGAATTGATTTTCAGGGCGTGTGTAATGCACTTGCCGTGTCAGAGGGTTTCACGCTAACTTTTCAATAACTCAGGGGTGACGCAATTTTAATAGTTGAGGGGGTTTGATACTACTTTTGAATTACTCGAGGAGTTTTTATGCATGGATATGAAGGATTATGCATTTAATTCAACCTTCAGGATCACAAAGAAGTTAGTTTGTAAATAACATAAGTCCATTTATGATCTCAGGACACTGTAATTGGGAGTTAACTAACTCAGCTCTAAATTAGTTACCTAACTTGATTTCAAGCAGGCAATTAGTCAAAGCTCAACCTCTGCCAGTTGAGGGTCATTCCAGTTGTTCATGTCACCAACAATAGCATAAATTCAGCCGTGTAAATATAAGAGGCTATCTAATACATACTGTATGCAGAACATAACTATAACCAGCCAGAAAGCACTAACTTTTGCAGTAAACATTGCATAGAGACCCTATCAAGATGTTACGCAGCAAACAACGTCCATAAAACCACAACTCAAAGCATATAACCCAATTACAATTTATCTAGAGACTGCTTATGTCAATAAAAATCATCCATATTATTAATCAAAATGTTTATATTGTTAACGAAACAAATTTTATTATAATATGAAAAAACACCAATGTTGAGAACATATGTATTTCGATTAATAACATCGATAATTTTCTTGACAATATAGGTTCGTCTCTAAATAAATTATCTAGAGACCGTCTCTCAGGTGATTTAGGCTATATTCTTTTCAACTGAAAACTCATTCAGTTCAATTCAGTTCAGTTCCATTCAGTTCTGCTTAATTAGTTATATTTTATACTACAATTCAGTTCAGTTCAGTTCAGTTGAACAGAACAGAGGCTTACTCTTAATAATATACTCCAAATAAATAATTTAATTAATTGCACGATGAATATAGGTGATATGGGACTCGTGTCTCCCAAGTTCCAAGAGGTCTTTGGTAATCATATACACACTCTTTCAACAAAACCCAAATCACTCATATCTTATCCCCAATTTAACCTTCACTACACCGCTTCATTTATTCAGAGTCCAAGAGTTCTTCCGTAAAGTTCCAATTAAAGCATGAGTAGATCATCCCCAGTTTAGGGGCGCTTATATACCAAGGCTAAAATGGAAGTTGGGTGAGAGATCAGAGTTGAAGATGCGAACCATGTAAGAGATTGTAGACGATCTTTTGCGAATTTTATCCATTGTTATTAGTTTCTGAATTTTTAACAGCTAGTAGCAAACCTATAGTTCACTTTGTTGTTGGATTTTTTACTATTTCTATGGGATATCCTTTTCCATTGCAAAGTGTGTGGTTGAATTTGGATGATATTGTACATTTTTATGAAAATTTTTAAATTATAGCTTCGTTTAGGGTGAAAATGGTATTACATTTTAAATATTATTCTAACACCCAGGGGTATATCCGTAATTTCAAAGCCAAAATCCAGGAGGTCCTTGGTGTGTTGGTAAGGAATTACCCCATAAATAATTCGGTTTTCTCTTCCCTACCGCATGACTCCTGATGCTTTACAAGTTGTACTATGGTTGTACCATATGTATTAAATGTTGTATTGTACAACACAATAAAGTATCAGGAGATAATAGATAATGCAGCATACTGCAGGGTAGAAAAAACCATATAATCCAGAGGAGTACTTTAAATGGTACATTTGACGGCAAGAAATGTGATAGAACATGCTTTTGCGGTACCTAAAATTAGGTGGAAAATTTTGGATGAGGGGTGTAGCACATCTAATTCGTGGTTGGCCAGCCATGGTGGAGGGGTGTAGCATGTCTAATTCAATTGAATCCTTCGAATTACTTGGTGTTAACAAAAGTTAGGGAGTTGGCTTCATGGTTTTTTTGCTATATTGTTTGCGATTTCATGCTTTGTTGTATTCTCTAAAAACTGTTGTTGCTATGTATTAATCGATTGCTGCATGTTTCTACTATGAAATTGTTGCCATATTATTTATTTTCCCGAATTCTTGGTATTTGATTATCTTTTTGTACACAATTGTGTTGTTGTATTTAACTGAAGGTGACATAAAGAACTAACCCTAACTTTCATCCTAATTGCCTATCTTTTTTACGTAATGTAGATGGTATTAAATCACTATTTAAGTGATATGGACCCGTTTGTTTCAAGAAAAAGCCCAAATATAAGTGCAGACAGAGATATGGCTATGGTGTCCATCGGATGACTATCTTTTCGGGTCAAAGAATTGGGTTGACTGAATATGATAAATTCCAAATTGTTAGGAATATCTGTTTAGATTTTGCTCTGCAACCTAATGACTTATCTTAGCTCAGAAAGGTGGTTAGTACTCTTGGTTTACTTGAACACTGTAAAAGAGGAAAATCACTAAGTATGATGGTCTAGCAAATCTTGTATAGGATGTTAGGTCTCTGAATGCAATTTTTATTTTCTTGAAGAAGACCAAGAAGAAGGCATCCAGCAGGACAAGTTCAACTTTAAAATGAAGTTTTGAAGTCTGCACAAGATTGCTGGAGACAAAGGTTATCAGATACCTATGTCCAGATATCTTGAAGAAACAAGTGTTTTTCAATAAACAAGTGTTGCAAAGGATATCTGAGAATACAAGGTTTCTAAACGAGGAAAAGTGCCCACATATATCTACCCTCAGATACCTTGGATAAAAACTATGTTTCTAGGAAACAATGTTGTAACAAGTATCTGGAGATAAGAAGGTCTCTGGAAAGGGACATGCAATGCTTCAGAAAGCGTGCATAGTTCCGTTGGCACTACAGGACAAAAATAGTACAATGCAATAAATGCGCAGACAGAGACATCTGAACAAAAGAGGAAATCTCTGAAAACAGACAACGTCTTCTGCAGTACTATTTTCATATATCAATAGTTTGAATTTCATTAAGCCTAATGGATACTATTCAAACGGCATGATTTTCAACTATAAATATCATCACTTAGAATGCTTGAAACACACACTGAACTTACATACTGAACACCTTGAACTTACAGTGAAAATACCAAGCCTCTCTGATAATACAACTAGTGGTATCTTTCTCTCAAGCATATAAGCCTTCAGACTACTTATTCTCTAGCTTACAGTTGCGACTAAGCTCTTGAATTCTAAGTAGCACGAAAGTTCTAAGTGTCCTGATCCTTAACAAGCATTGCTATCTGTGAAAGAGTTGAATTAAGATTTCATATCTGAGATTCATTCTCTTGAACACTTATCATAGACTTGGGTCAGTAAAGAACAAGATACCATACATTGAAAAGTGTATTAAGTATACTTGATTCATAGAGCTATCTGCATAAATGAATAAGTTATTAAAGAAGCTCACCTGACAAACTACCTTAACCAACACCTTAATCGGCGTGGAGTACAGGAAGTACTTAGTTTGGGAAACTAAGGAATAGCTCAAAGGTTTATGAGTATAGGAAGTACTTAGCTGAGAAAGTCGGGGAATAACTCAGGGGGAACACTTGGTTGGGAACCTAGTGTATTTAGGAATCGAGAGAAGATATTTGTAAGGTTAACTCAATATCTGTCGTAGTGGATTCTAGGTCTGAGAAAGGCCGAAATGGATTAGTTGAAGGATTACGCCACCTTCAGATACCACTATAAAGACTTGTGTTATTTACTTTCTGCAATTTATTACTTACTTTATTTACTGTGCTAAGTATTTACACATATCTTCCTGAGCACGTGCACTTATCACAAAAAGTCTTCCGCTCTCTAAAAATAAGTATCAGATATCTTCACAGATATCTGAGAAATTGTGTTTATCGACAAAAGTTTGAAAAAGACTATTTACCCCCCCCCCCCCCCCTAGTCTTTTACTTTGCCGTTATCTGGACCAACAAGTGGTATCAGAGCGGGAGGTTCCCAAGCCTTCTACAATGAACCTAGATCCCAGATAAGTGCCCACTAACACTACAAGAAATCCGCCGTTTAGCGACGGCCATTAGCGACGGATAGAATCCGTCGCTATTTAGCGACGAATCGCTAATTTTAGCGACGGAATGGAGACGGATTGAGCGAATTCGCTCAATCCGTCTCGAATCCGACGGATGTTTTTCCGTCGTTAAATAGCGACGGATTTATTTATCCGTCGCTATTTAGGGACGGATATTAAATCCGTCCCTAAATAAGTTGACCAGCTTACAAAATAAAAAAAAAATTAAAAAAAGGTTAACTAGCGACGGATCGCGTTCCGTCGCTAGTTAGCGACGGAACGCGATCCGTCGCTAAAACCTTGATACCATCGGGCAGTAGCCCTTTCTTCCCCATTTTTCTTCCTTCTTCCTTCTTCCTTCGCCATTTCCAATTTTCCGACCAAATCTCGACCGTTCCGGCCAATTTTGGAGTCTTCTCGAAGCTCGTGGGACAAGGAGCTCGTGTGGTCAACCAATTTCATCTTTTCACCAGCTAAATCGAAGGTATTTTGGCTAAAACCTTAACTTTGTCAAATTTGGGAATTTTGTTAATTTTGACTAATTTGAGCAATTGAACGTTTATTGTAAGTATGTAGTAGTTAGTTTAGCTTATATTACGTAGTGTGTTAACTTTGAGATGTTCAATTGATGTATTGATTGTGAATTTGAATTTTTAGTATAATGTTAGAATGTTTGGAAGTATGTAGGGTTGTTAATTTGATATTTTCGTATATGTAGTAGGATTAGAAAGATTTAGTTTAGTGTTTTGGAACAAATTTGGGAATTTTGATAATTTCGACTAATTAGATCAATTGTATGTTTATGGGAGATATAGTATATATACTAGCTAGTTAACTTTGTGCAATTGATATATTGATTGTGAATTTGTATTGCTAATTATTATAATGTTAGGATGTTTGTAATTAAGTACGTAGTAATTTTGATTCGATAAATTCGTATATATACACTAGATTATGAAGATTTAATTAAGTGTTTTGAGACTATTTGGTGATTATATTAACGTAAAATGCATGTTATAAATCTAATAATTGTAGACGTGTCAGGCTAATCATATAATTATGAATCCCGATCGTTCATGCATGTACCGTCGCATAGTGAATGGCGGCGTAATTGGTCTAGTTTTGTGGAAGGGGTTGAATCCTTCATCACTTTTGCGCTTACACAAACTACTTGTTTGAGTGGGGGGAAGATGAAGTGCCCTTGCAATGCGAACAAATGTAGGAATAAACAATTTTTGCCTCCTGAAACGGTAGTGGAGCACTTGAAACGTAAGGGGTTCGTGTCTCAGTATGAGGTATGGTGTTATCATGGTGAGACACGAGCACCGTTCATGGATTATGAGCATCTCTCAAAGCGTAAAAGGAAGGAGAAAAATGTGATCAAGTACTCAAACACGTCTACATCGATGCTAATTATGATCATGAACGGATGGAGCAAATGGTGTATGATGTTGCGGTCCGAGTTCATGGACACGAGGGAGCCAAGAATCGAGGGGATGTGGAGGAGCCTCCGAATCCTGCGGATCGGTGTTCTTTGACTTCGGAATCAAAGAAAAGCCGATTTATCGTGGATGTAAAGCGAAGTTGTCTTTGTTGGCTCGGCTAATGAGTTGTAAGGCTAATGGCCAGCAATCAAGCGAGCTTCAATGAATGGGTACAATTAATGTCGATCTTTGTCCGAAGAAAATCTAGTTCCCACCAACTTTACCAAGCGAAGAAAAGATGCGGGATGGGGTTGCCATGGAAACCATAGATTGTTGTGAGGATATGTGTATGATCTATCGGGGAGGATACAGATCTCTTGAAGTGCAAGTTCGTGGTAAGGACCGTACAAGCGTTACAAGGAGGTCAGAAGAAACATCGAAGAAAAATCTACCACATAAGAAAATGTGGTATTTTCCTCTCTAGCACCTCGTTTGAAGAGGTTGTACGCTTCAAGTGCTTGTGCCGATAAAATGCGGTGGCACAATGAGCGAGTAATCCCGGAAGAGGGTAGAATGGAGCATCCATCAGACTCACCCGCATGGAAACAGTTCGATAAGACCTACCCGGAGTTTGCAGCCGAGCCTAGAAATGTACGCTTGGGGCTTTGTACGGATGGTTTTAACCCGTTTGGAAATGACCGGAAGTACTCTTGTTGGCCAGTCATACTGACACCGTACAACCTGCCCCCCGGTGAGTGCATGAAGGAACCATTCATGTTCTTGACTGTGTTGGTGCCCCGGGTTGATCCGTCACAGAAGCTGGATGTGTTCTTGCAGCCCCTAATCAAGGAGCTGATTGAGTTGTGGGAAAATGGTATCCCGGCATATGATGTGTCAAAGAAGAAGAACTTTACATTGAGAGCAGCATTACTGTGGACCGTGAGTGATTTTCCTGCGTACTCCATGCTATCTGGAAGGAAAACCGCGGGCTTTAATGCATGTCCACATTGTATGGAAGACACTGATGCATTTAGACTGAAGGAGAGCGGAAAGGAATGTTGGTTTGACTGTCATCGTAGATTTCTACCAAAGGACCATACATTCAGGAAGAACAAGACTCAATTCTTGAAAAATAAAGTAGTGAACAAATGCGCCCCGAGACAACTTACTGGTGCAGAAATACTTGCGGAGATAGATAGGTTGGGTCTTATGAAAGTGACTGAAGTTGGGTCGGATAAGCATAACGAGAAAATTAGCAAAAATTGTGGATGGAAGAAGAAAAGCATCTTCTGGGACTTGCCTTATTGGAGCAGTCTTCTTATACGTCACAACTTGGATTTCATGCACATTGAGAAAAACGTGTTCGAGAACTTATTCAACACGATTTGCAACATTACCGGAAAAACAAAGGACACCCCTAAATCTAGAGCCGAGTTGGATACATTGTGTAAAAGGCCCGAGTTGACAAAGCAGAATGATAAGGGGCAGTGGCCCAAGGCATGCTACACAATTGACACTGAATCTAGGAACAAACTATTTGATTGGGTGAGGGGATTGAAGTTCCCCGATAATTACGCCTCAAAGTTGGGGTGGTGTGTGGATGTGAAGAGGACAAAGATGTACGGGATGAAGAGCCACGATTGTCATGTGTTCATGGAGAGGCTTCTCCCTGTTGCATTTCGAGAAATGCTACCTAAACCTGTATGGATTGCGATCACCGAGCTGAGCTTATTTTTCAAGAATTTATGCTCAAGGGTGCTTGACGATGTAGTGTTAGCAAATCTTGAAAGCAACATACCATTGATTCTATGTAAGCTCGAGCGTATTTTTCCTCCGAGCTTATTTGATTCTATGGAGCACTTTCCGGTTCACCTCCCACATGAAGCGAGGCTTGCTGGACCGGTTCAGTATCGATGGATGTATCCATTCGAGAGGTGTGTAATCAAGGCAATCATTTACTTATAAAGTCTGAATTTTCCCAAGTTACATTGTGTTACATCAACATATATGCATTACAGGTACTTGGGGAAATTGAAGAGGTATGTCAACAACAAAGGCAAGCCTGAGGGATCGATGGCCAATGCCTACGGGCGAGAGGAAGCTGCAATCTTCTGCTCCTATTACTTTGGGGACCATGTCCCGACGAAGGCATCTAGGCCGTCCAGAAACGTAGACACATTCGAAGTTCAAGAGGATGATGACGTTTCCATTTCAATTTTTAGGGTCTCCGGGAGACCTATTGGAGAAGAAAAGACAAAATGGCTGACGGATAAGGAGTTGCAGGCAGCCACATATTATGTCCTCTCGAATTGTGCTGAAGTTGACAAATTTATGGAGATTTATGCTCGGTGAGTAGCTTTCTTACGCTAACACATGGATTTTAACTTCTAACTACTATATATATCTAATCATGTAATCGTGTCCACAGCCTTTTCAGAGAGAAGAATCCAACAATGGCAGATGACGTAATTGAAGAACTGCTTCAACAGAAGTTGGAAACAGAATTTGCAGATTGGTTCAAGGAGTACGTACGAAATCCTGTCAACAAAGTCACATGTCCTTACTTAGAATCTCTATCGGAGGGACCAGAAAGGTCTCCACATTCTCATCTTACATAGTAAATGGCCTTAGGTTTCAAACAATTGAGTCTAACACCGCCATGGCCACAAGCAATTCCGGGGTGTGTGTAAGGGGGCAAGATCAAGATGCAAATGATGATTTGTATGATTTCTACGGGAACCTGAGACGAATTGTGCGACTTGAATATCCGGGGTTTCCTTTGAAAAGAACCTTTCTGTTTGATGTTGACTGGTATGATCCTACTCCAAGTGGTACGCAGAAACAAGAGCTGTATCAGATGGTATAAATTAACCATAGGAAGAGGTATCGTACTAAGTATGAACCGTTTATCTTGGCGACTCAAGCACGGCAGGTGGTGTTTATTGAATATCCAAGCCTCAAACGCGATAAGGTGGATTGGTTGGCTGCGATGCATATACAGGCCCACTCCAGAGTAGAGTACATTGATAAGGACGATTCAATTACCAACTCGTATCAAGAAGAGGTCGTCGATCAACAAATGAGAAAGCCCGTAAGTCGATGATGAGTTCATAGACCTGGGTGAAGACCAATTTATAGACTTAACAATAGCCGATGAGGACGAGGGTATGTGTGTATTGTATGCTTAGTTGTTATGTGTATATATGATTAGTTGCTGATTATTATTACTTTAATATCTGTCAAATGTATATTCATGTATTCTTTACTAACTCATTAATTTTTTCTTGCAATTTCTTATTTGCAGATGCCGCGCCAAAGGAAGTCGACATACCTTCCTCCCGGGTTTAGGGGTGCTAGTCCAGCGGGTTCTAGTAGTACCCCAGCTAGTCATGGTAGTCCTCTCGTTGGATACGACATTGGGGAGAGCAACAGCTAGTCTCAGGTACCAGAGACTCCACCGGCCTACACGGCTTCTGCTCCTGGTGACTACCCCTCTGACGGGTGTCCGTACTTGACGTTGACGGACGGTGCTACATTTAAGGGGAAACCGGTGTTGTTCCCCAATGGCAGGAACAAGTAAGTATTATGGAGTTGTAGAACATACACTTAAGATAAATATATGTTACATGATTTTACTAATGAATATTTGTTTCTTGTTTGTCTCATTGATAACAGGTTTTGGCCTCCGGATGCCTCGGACAAACTAGGCAAAATCTTCAGGGGGAGGCGGGAGATGCCGGGACAGGGAGGCAAGAAGTGGTCAAACGTCCCGGACCGGATGAAGCACTTTTACTTCGATGAGCTGCGCGTAAGCTTAAATGTTACAATTAATGCTTTATTTGTTTTTTTAATCATTGTGTTAATGTGTGTGGTATGTTAGCCACTATATCTGTGAGTGGTATGTTAGCCACTAAGCTTGTTTTGATGTGTTAGTCACCATTTATGAACTTGTTGTGTCGTTTGAGTGGTATGTTAGCCACTGAACTTGGGTGATATGTTAGTCACCATTGTGTTAGTCAATTTTAGGACAATTTGAGTGGTATGTTAGCCACTAAGCTTGTTTTGATGTGTTAGTCACCATTTATGAACTTGTTGTGTCGTTTGAGTGGTATGTTAGCCACTGAACTTGGGTGATATGTTAGTCACCATTGTGTTAGTCAATTTTAGGACAATTTGAGTGGTATGTTAGCCACTGAGCTTGTTTTGATGTAGGACTACTACATTTCAGTTTCATTTTAGTGTTATATTTAAATTGTTATCTTTCTTTATACTTGTGTAATTTTTACTTTGAATGGAATTGTTGTAGAAGGACTATTTCATTCCCAATGCGCTGGTGTCCCAGTTGTACTCCGTTTTCGAGACTTTAGGGTCCGACATCTACAGGAAAATGGTCTACAAAATGAAGGAGACACGCAGGCAGCCAACTTGGGTGGGGGATGACGAGTGGGCACTGTGGTTGACGTACTGGAATGATCCCTTCGTCCAGGATCAAGCGTCTGAAAGAATAAAATCGTTTGTCTGAGCCGCATGATGGTACGGGCACTGCTAGACATCACTATGGGTCGCGAGCTATTGTTACAGATCACGTGATGGATGTTAGTAAATATGTTGTTTATGACTTGGAATATGATACATACAGTTTTTAGCTTTCATTTCAATCAACTAACTACTTGTTTGCACATATGTTTTTTTAGGCCAATAAAGGACAGCCGAAGAGTGCTCTGTACCACTTCAAGAAGGCTAAGCTGAAGAATGGCATCTGGACTGACGTGAGGGCCGAACGTATTGCGGTACGTTTCTTTCTTAAGGTTAATTACATGTGTATTTGAGTATTTTAATTAAAGTGATTCCTAAAATTACATCTCATTTCGTATGCAACCAACAATTGCAGAGTGAGGTCGAGAGGAGGATGGACGAGAGGATGATCGACGGTCATGAGCTGTCAATTGAAGAGCAAGACCAGATCTTCTTCGAGGTCAACCCAATGGACAGCAAGGGTCGAATGTATGGATTGGGAAGTTTAGGCCCTTCCATGAGTTCTGGTAGCTTCTCAGTGTCCCAGGGATCAGGATCACGATCTAACCTCTACACGCAAACGCAGCAAAAGTAAAGAATATAATAATAAAATGAGATGATGACTCCTCTCCAACAGGAAATAGCTGCGACCAAGGCAGCTTACGAGCAAGTGCTTGAGGAACAGGCTCGTATGGCCAAGCGGATGGACGAGTTGACCGGATGTTCGAGAGCTCTTCCGGCCTCACCCGCCTCCTCCCGATTATCCTTAGTTACATCAGACTTGTTATGGATAATTTGACACTATTTCACCTTCTAATTCTTGTGTCGGATTATTTGTAGATAATTTATATAGTTGTGGATATATTAATGCCATTTAATTGTTTCGGTATATTATCTATGACTATATTATGTGAAAAACAATTGAAAAGAAATATTTAAAAAAAAATTAAAGCAGTAGATTTAGCGGAATTATAATTGTCGCTAAAACATATAAATTCCGTCGCTAAATACCAATCGAACTAAGCCGGATTAGTTCGTGAATTTAGCGACGGAATTATTTCCGTCGCTAAACCCCGTCTCTAATTAGAGACGGATACAGAATCCGTCGCCAATGCGGACGAACTGGTCAACGGATTAATCCGTCGCCAGTGCGTCGTTATTTAGCGACGGATCCCTTATCCGTCGCTAAAAAACATTGCGACGCATTGTTTGGGGACGGGGTTTTATCCGTCGCTAAGGATTTAGCGACGGATCGGTCCAGTTTTAGCGACGGATAATTCCGTCGCTAAAACTGGTTTTTTTTGTAGTGTAACTGCTTTTCACCTACACTTGATTTGTCTGTTTAGTGTGTTTGCTGCAGGATGTCTTTAAGTGACGCTCCAATTCTCAAGCCAGAGAATTATGAGAAATGGAAGAACAACATGATGCTCCACTTAGAAGCCATCAGCGACGAAATGATCGACGTGATAAAGAATGGCCCCATAGTCATTCAACAACTCAAGCAGGTCATGGAGGTTTCTAATGGTAGAGACAGAGAACCAAGTGATGGCTCCTCACAGATAGATGCATCAACCAATGGGAGACCTACCAGTCAAGTTATTTACGAGCCAAAGCCCAGAGAGCTCTGGACATCGGAAGATGCCAAGAGAAATCGACTGGATGGTCAGGCTCGCAATATCATCATACGTTCTACTCCAAAGCACATACAGTGTAAACTGTGGGGTGCAAAAATGGCGAAAGTGGCACAGTAATCGATTCAGAAATCAGGTTTGACCGAGAAAACAAAGGAAAATAAGTTCGAAGTTTTGAAGCTCAAATTCCAAAACTTTAAACAAGGTCCCACAGAGACTCTTGAAGAACTAGATTTCCGATTTACAACACTCATGAGTGACATGGCTGCACTTGCTGAAAGTAATAGATATACCCAACCAAAAAAGATTAAGACTATTGTGAGAAGTCTAAATCATAACTGGGAGCATACAAAGTTTTTCTACTTTAACCAAGGAATGCCAGATATCACTCCAGTGGAACTTTTCTCTCACCTTGCCACTGTCGACTATAAGACAACTCAAAGAGAACAAACAACTGAAAAGTTGCAGAATGTTGCTCTAGTTTCCCAAGGAACTTCTGAAAAGAAGGAAGGCAAGGAGGTAACTGAGGAGAATTCTCTTACTGTAAAGCAAATGAGAAAATATGTCAGTCGGGAGATTAAGGGAAGAAAAGCCAAAGAGAAGCTGAAAAAGCATCTAGGCTCAAATTATCATCAGTACAAAAATATGCAACTATCTAGCTCGCTGAATAAGCCGGCTCAGAAAGCATCTAGTACTGAGGAAGAAGAAATCAGAAACGATATCTGTTTCTATTGTCAGAAACCTGGTCATTTCAAAAAGGATTGCCCTGCCCTAAACAAGCTAAAGACAGGTGACAAGAAAGATAGAAGAAACTTCAAGAGAGGTCAGAGAGCTCTGCTCACTGAGGAAAGAAAGAAGATACAAATCCAACTGGATGCTCTAGACATTGAGTCTGATTCTGAGGATGAAGACTAAGATGAGTCCACACTACCTTTTCCAGAGATGTGTGGTGTCTATCATGAAGTGGTTGACTTTGGTCAAAAGAAGAAAGAAGTGTGTGGAGTGGCTGAAGAAATCTTTCCAGATATCTCCAACATTGAACCTTGTCTAATGGCTGATGAGGTAACACATACTTTTTGTTATACTTATGAAAGTGATGAGGAAGGAATCAAAGATCTGGAACATCTCAGAAGAAAACTTGATCTCTACGAAAGAGAATTTCTAATGGTCCGAGGTAGAGCCGAAATTCTTGAAGAAGAAAAGAATTCTATTGTAAAGGAAAATTCACAATTACTCAAGATATCTGAGCAAAAGGATGCTGCAAATGCATTTCTCAAAGCTCAGATATCTGAGACAGAAAAAGTCACATAAAGAAGCATTGGCCAAAATTCAAAAGAAATGTGAAGGTCTTCTTTCTGAAAATGAGGAACTCAAAAAGAAGGAAGTATCTTTCCAATCTTATGTCAAAGCTAGTGACACTCTTACTGAAGTACAATCCTATTTAAGAGATCCTTCAGAAAAAGGAGGACTTGGGCTGAATGCACAAACAAACAGATCTACCACTCTGAATAAGAGTGATGAAAGAATAACATTTGTTAGTGCTCAGCAAGATGGTTCCCAAACAACCTATAGCATTGGTCAGAAAGCTAAGGCTGTTGACAAAGGAAAGGCAGTTGCGACCAAACCTTTGTGGGAAAAACTTGTCCAAAAGAAAATTGTTGGGAATATTTCTGAAAAGAAACATAACACTGAAAAGTGCAATCACCCACAGTGCTATGTCTCTCAGAAAGGAAAAATTGCAGGAGCTGGCAAATTCTCCTATGTCACGTTTTCTGGAAAAAGAAACTAGACTACCCAGAGACTAGCAAGCTGCTGAGATGAGAACTCAGATAGCACCAGGTGCTCGAAATGGCATCGGCTATAAAGCCATCAGAAACAATTTGCTTGTGAGTATAAACAAGAGCAAGAAAGATGGATAAAGGCTATAATTACTCACAGCAATTATCAGAAGTGGAAGAAAAGTCAAGCCACTGAAAATCTAAATGCCAGGGCTAGAAGAAATCTGGCAAGGAAAGTTAAGTTTGCTGACAAGCAGACTCAGCAACTTGACAGGTATCTGAAAGCACCACAAGGAGCATCAAGGAACACACTAAGGAAGAAAATATTTCCTAATAACAATGATACTAATCATTTACCTAGAATTCCTCCTTATGTTCCTGTTAAACAAAAGAATGTCTGTTGGTCCAGATAACGGCAAAGTAAAAGACTAGAGGGGGGGGGGGGGTGAATAGTCTTTTAAAACTTTTGTCGATAAACACAGTTTCTCAGATATCTGTGAAGATATCTGATACTTAATTTCAGAGAGCGGAAGACTTTTCTGTGATAAGTGCACGTGCTCAGCAAGATAAGTGTAAATACTTTGCAAGATAAATAAAGCAAGTAATAAACTGCAGAAAGTAAATAACACAAGTCTTTTTATAGTGGTATCTGAAGGTGGCGTAATCCTTCAACTAATCCACTTTGGTCTTTGTCAGACCTAGAATCCACTAAGACAGATAATTGATGTAACCTTACAAATATCTTCTCTTGATTCCTAATTACACTAGGTTCCCAACCAAGTGTTCCCCTTGAGTTATTCCTCGGCTTTCACAGCCAAGTACTTCTTGTACTCAGAAACTTTTTTGAGCTATTCCTTAGTTTCCCAAACTAAGTACTTCCTATTCTCAGTAACCTTGGAGTTATTCCTTAGTTTCCCAAACTAAGTACTTCCTGTACTCCACGCCGATTAAGGTGTTGGTTAAGGTAGTTTGTCAGGAGAGCTTCTTTAATAACTTGTTAAGTTATTCAGATAGCTCTAGGAATCAAGTATACTTAATACACTTTGCAATGTATGGTATCTTGTTCTTTACTGACCCAAGTCTATGATAAATGTTCAAGAGAATGAAACTCAGATATGAAATCTTAGTTCAACTCTTTCACAAATAACAATGCTTGTTAAGGATCAAGATACTTAGAACTTTAGTGCTATTTAGAATCAAGAGCTTTGGTCGCAACAGAAAGCTTGAAGGTAAGTAGTTTGCTTGAGAGAGCTTGTGTGAGAGTGTAAGTTCTGTGTGTTCTAAGGTATATTCTCAAGCAGTCTAAGTGTTGATATTTATAGATGAATTTGAGTGCCGTTTGAATAGTATCCGTTAGGCTTAACTCAATTTCAAACTATTGATATCTGAGTATAGTACTGTAGCAGGCTTGTCTTCTTTTTTTTCAGAAGCTACCGTTTTTGTTCAGACATTTCTGTCCACGCATTTAATGCACTGTACTATACTTTGTCCTGTAGTGCCAACGGAACTATGCACGCTTTCTGAAGCTTTGCACGTCCTTTTCTAGAGATTATCACAACTCCAGATACCACTTGTTAAGAATATATCGTTTCCCGAAAACATAATCTTTATTCAAGGTATTTGAGTGTAGATATCTTGTGGGCACTTTTCCTCGTTCAGAAACCTCTTATTTCTCAAATATCTCTTGTAACACTGTTTATTTAAAAACGCTTGTGTCTTCAAGATATCTGGTCATAGGTATCTGAAAAACCTTTGTCTTCAACAATCTTGTGCAGTCTTCAAGTCTTTAAAATTGTTGAACTTTTCCTGCTGGATGTCTTCTTCTTGGTCTTCTTCAGAAAATAAAAATTACATTTCGAGACCTAACATTCTATACAAGATTTTGCTAGACTATCATACTTAGTGAGTTTCCCCTTTTACAGTGTTCAAGTGAACCAAGAGTACTAACCACCTTTCTGAGCTAAGATAAGTCATTAGGTTGCTGATCAAAATCTAAACAGATATTCCTAACAAATTTCCCCCATTTTGATCAGTCAACGATGACTATCTGACCAACTACAAATCTGGATGAGGAAACAATCCACCACTTAATCATTTCTTATGATTTTTCAATTCATATAATTAAGTGCAGAAAGTAAGCATCAACCAAATCACAAGGTGTGATCTTTGCTGACAAGTTATCTTTTATAGAAAAAGATATCTGAGAGTAAGTTCATCAGATATGTTACAAAGAAAGTTTACGATAACTTTAGTACATAATACAATTCAGCTCAGTCAGCAAGATACAAAAATACATAGTAAATTAGCACAACAGGAGTAACCAAGCTCCAAGTAGACATCCTAATAAACTAGTCTTCAAGTGTTATGGCAAAAGAAAGACCTAATTCTAACCTAAAAAGGAGTTTCTTCGCTGAATCTTTGAGGTTTTATCGCAAATCTCGCCGCGGCGGGCAAAATAGCTCGCCCCGGCGAGACACTGTTCAGGCTCCCAAATTGCTCTCGCAAAATCTCGCCGCGGCGAGCTTAAAACCTCTGTAACTTTTGCTGAAGACATAATTTGGCCATGCTTCCAAAACGAAAGTTGTAGCCCTTTGAATTATCTTTCCGAGGACATCAAGATTAGGTCAATCGGACATTATATGAGAGAGTTATGGCCAAAATGGCTAGACTGCTCCGTAAAACTTCACTTTTGCAAGCTTCGCTAAAACGGCTCTCAAATCTTCGTCCGAACTCCGAATCTGTTGGGAAATTTCTTGAGAAATTTGTTAGGAAATTTTTTAGATATTTTGTTAAGAAATATCTGTTTAGATTTTGATCAGCAACATGATGACTTATCTTAGTCTCAGAAAGGTGATTAGTACTCTTGGTTCACTTGAACATTGTAAAAGAGGAAACTCACTAAGTATGATAGTCTAGCTAATTTCGTATAGGATGTTAGGTCTCAAAATGTAATTTTTATTTTATGAAGAGAAGACCAAGAAGAAGACATCCAAGCAGAACAAGCTCAACGACATTGAAGACTTGAAGAAACTGCGCAAGATTACTGAAACTATTGTTCAGATACCTTAGCCAGATATCTTGAAGACACGAACAGTTTTAAACAAACTGTGTCACAAGAGATATCTGAGAAATGAGAGGCCTATCTGAAAACAAGGAAAGTGTCCACATATATCTATTCTCAGATACCTTGAGCATTAACCACATTTCTGAAAAAGAAATATATATATTGCAAACAAAGTTGTTTCAATAAAAAGTGATATCTGAAGATTGAAGATAAGGACGTGCAAAGAATCAGATAACACTAGTCTCTGATACAAAGCATAGTTCCGTTGACACTACAGGACAAAAAGTATAGTACAATGCATTTAATGCACGGACAGAGATGTCTGAATAAAAGCAACGGCTTAGAAGAAGAAGACAAAACTCATTCTGATTATACACAGATATCAATAGTTTGAATTTGAGCCTAACGGATACTATTCAAACGGCACTCAAATTCATCTATAAATATCAACACTTAGACTGCTTGAGAAGACACCTTAGACACACGACATAACTTGAAAACGCTGAACGTCGTACTCTCTCAAAGCAACTTACTTACTCACAAAGCTTTCTGTTGTGACCAAAGCATTTGATCTTGAGTAACACTGAAGTTCTAAGTGTCCTGATCCTAAACAAGCATAGCTATCTGTGAAAGAGTTGAAACGAAAGATCAAGTATCTGAGATTCAGTCTCTTGAACATTTATCTAAGACTTGGTCAAGAAAAGAACAAGATACCATACATTGAAAAGTGTATTAAGTATACTTGATTCACGAGCTATCTGAATAATCAATAAGTTATTAAAGAAGCTCATCGACAACTCAAATCAAAACCAACACCATAATCGGCGTGGAGTACGAAGTACTTAGTTTGAAAAATCAGGGAATAACTCCAAGGTTACCGGAGTATAGGAAGTACTTGATTTGGGAAACTAAGGAATAACTCCAAGGTTATTGAGTATAGGAAGTACTTAGCTTGGGAAGCTAGGGAATAACTCAAAGGTTTCTGAGTACAGGAAGTACTTGGCTGTGAAAGCCGGGGAACAACTCAGGGGGAACATTTGGTTGGGAACCAATTGTTTAAGAATCTTAGAATAGGATTATTGTAAGGTGAACTCAATTATCTGTTCTAGTGAATTCTAGGTCTCTGATAGACCGAAGTGGATTAGTTGGAGGATTACGCCACCTCCAGATACCACTATACTTGCTGTGTTATTTACCTTTCTGTATTTACATTTCAGCAACACACACACACATTTTAACTGTTTCTGCACTTATCTTTATTAAGTCTTCCGCGCTCTGATTCTAAGTATCAGATATCTATTCAGATATCTGAGAAATAGTTTTTATCGACAAAAGTTTTAAAAGACTATTCACCCCCCTCTAGTCTTTTACTTTGCCGTTATCTGGACCAACAAGTGGTATCAGAGCAGGAGGTTCACAAGCCTTCTGCACTGAACCTAGATCCCCAGATAGGTGAAGGAACTTTGTCCATTTTTGAGGACTATTTAATTTGTGTGTTAAGTGTGCAGGTATGTCTCTGAGTGATGCACCCATTCTCAAACCAGAGAATTACGAGAAATGGAAAAATAACATGATGCTCCACCTTGAAGCCATAAGTGACGAAATGATCGAAGTGATAAAGAATGGCCCAATAGTCATTCAACAACTCAAACAAGTCATGGAGGTTTCTAATGGTAGAGACAGAGATCAAAGCGAAGGATCTTCACAAACTGATGCGTCAACAAGTGGGAGATCTACTAGTCAAGTTATTTACGAACCAAAGCCCAGAGAACTCTGGACATCGGAAGATGCCAAGAGAAATCGTCTGGATGGTCAAGCTCGTAATATCATCATCAGATCGACACCTGAGCACATACGATTAAGCGTAGGGGTGCTAAAAGCGGCGAAAGTTGCACGCAAATCAAATCTTAGGCCGAAAACCAAAGAAAACAAGTTCGAAGTTCTCAAGTTGAAATTTCAAAATTTCAAACAAGGACCCACTGAAACTCTGGAAGAACTTGATTTCAGATTTACCACTCTCATGAGTGACATGGCAGCTCTTGGGGAAAGCAACAGATACTCCCAGTCAGAAAAGATTAAGACTATTGTCAGAAGTCTTAACCACAACTGGGAGCATACCAAATTCTTTTATTTTAACCAAGGAATGCCAAATATCACTCTAGTGGAACTTTTCTCTCATCTTGCTACTGTTGATTATGAGACAACTCAAAGAGAACAAACAACTGAAAAGTTGCAAAACGTTGCTCTAATCACTCAAGGAACTTCTGAAAAGAAGAAAAGCAAGGAAGAAACTGAGGATGCTCTTGCTGCAAAGAAAATGAGCAAATATATCAGTCGAGAAATTGAAAGAAGAAAAGCCAAAGAGAAGCTGAAAAAGCATCTAGGCTCAAACTATCACCAGTACAAAAATATGCAAAGCTTTGAACAAGCCCATTTCGTAAAGCATCATGTACTGAGGAAGCAAAAATTGGAAACGATATCTGTTTCTATTGTCAGAAACCTGGCCACTTCAAGAAGGATTGTCCTGCCCTCAAGAAACTAAGGAAAGGTGACAAGAAAGATAGGAGAATCTTCAGAAGAAGCCAGAAAGCTTTGTTAACTGAAGAAAGAAAGAAAATCCAAATTCAACTGGATGCTCTAGACGTTGAGACAGATTCTGAAGATGACAATTCAGATGACTCAACCTTACCATCACCAGAATTATGTGGAGTTACTCATGATATCATCGACTTCGGCCTCAAGAAGAATGAAATGTGGAGTTCTTTGAAATTGACGGTCCAGACATCTCCAACATAGAAAACTGTCTTATGGCTGATGAGGTAACACATACTTCTTGTTATACTTATGAAAGTGATGAATAGGAAATAAAAAATCTAGAAAATCTCAGTCTAGAACTTGATATCTATGAAAGAGAATTTCTAATGATCCGAGCTAGAGTCGAAAACCTTGAAGAAGAAAAGAATTCTCTTGCAAAGGAAAATTCTCAATTAGTTAAAGTATCTGAGAGAAAGGATGCTGAAAATGTATCTCTCAAAGCTCAGATATCTGAGACTGAAAAGTCACATAAAGAAGCAATGGCTGAATTATGAAAGAATTATGAAGATCTTCTTTCTGAGAACAAGGAACTCAAGAAGAAAGAATTATCTTTTCAATCTTATGACAAAGCTAGTGACACTCTTACTGAAGTACAATCTTACTGAAGAGATCCTTCAGAAAAGAAAGGACTTGAAATGAATACATGACAGATTGTTCTATCACTCGAATAAGAGTAAGGAGAGAAGAACATTTGTAAGTACTCAAAAGACGGTTCCATGCAATCTATAGTATCGGTGAGAAGACAAAGATTGTTGACAAAGGAAAGCGATTCGACCAAACCTTTGTGGGAAAAACAAGTCAAAACAAAACTGTTGGCACGTCTACGAAAAGAAACACAACCGAAAAGTGTAAACACCACAGGTGCTATGTCTCTCAAAAGGTAGAATTGCGGAGTCGCAAATTCTCCCATGTCACTTTTTACGGAAAGAAATTGGACCAACCAGAGACTAGCAAAGTCGAGAAAAGATCTCGATAGCTTCAAGTGCTCAAACGGTATTGGCTACAAAGGCATCGGAAAACAACTTGCTCATGAGTACAAGCGGGAGCAAGAACGATGGTGAAAGCTAGAATTGCTCAAAGCAATTATCGAGTGGAAGTTAAATCAAGCCATCGAAAATCAATGCTGTGGCTAGAAGAAATCTGGCAAGGAAGGCTAAGTTTGCTAAAAAGCAAACTCAAAAACCTGACAGGTATCTGAAAGCATCATATGGAGCACCTAGAAACACACCAAGGAAGAAAATAATTCTTACTAATGATAACATTCATTCAAATAGAATTCCTCCTTACGTTCCTGTCAGACAAAAGCATATTTCAAAGAAATTCATTCAAAAATGGATTCCTACTGGAAGAACTTTTAATTCTGACGGTTCCATCAAAGATATGAGAACCTAATCTCCTGTTTCCTGTTGTGTGCAGAATGCCTCCTGGACTAAAGCACAATGGCTATTTGATAGTGGATGCGGAAAGCACATGACAGGAGACAAAGCAAATCTGGTTGATTACAAAGCTTGCAACACAGGACCAGATATCAGATTTGCTGGAGGAGAATTAAATCCCTCTCTGGGATTTGGCAACATCAAATTGGGGACTTTAACAATCACTGACGTATTACATGTTAAGGATTTGAAATATAATCTATTTAGCATGAGCCAGTTTGCAGACAAGGGTTTTACTATAAAATTCAAAGCTAAATACTGCAAACTAATTGACAATGAGTCAAAGCATGTCTTAGTTGGTCGGCGGAAAGGCGCCTTTATGTTGTCGATTGGGCATCTCACAATCAAGAATGTCTCATGGTGAGTCAATCTGGTCACCTGTAAGAGCACCGTTATGGCACAAAAGAATGAGTCACTTGAACTTCAAAACTCTGAATAGACTTGCCAAGAAAGAGTTAGTGGTTGGCCTTCCCAGAACATCTTTCAGAAAGGATGGTATCTGTTCTGCCTGTCAGATGGGGAAACAATCTAAGATCTCTTTCATGTCCAAAATCAGACACTCTAGTGTTAGACCACTGCAACTTTTACACATGGATCTTTTTGAATCATCTGTAACTAGTTATGCAGGAAAGAAGTATGGTCTGGTTGTTGTAGATGACTTCTCAAGATTCACTTGGGTTGTCTTTCTGAAACACAAATCTGATGCCAGGGTGGAGATACCAAACTTGCTGAAAAAAGCTTGAAGTCATGAAAAATGACAAGGTATCTGCAATCAGAACAGACCATGGTACTGAGTTTATCAACCAGTACATAAAGGAGTTTTGTACCTGCAAAGGTATACAACACCAACTTTCCTCTGTAAGAACACCTCAACAAAATGGTGTTGCAGAAAGGAAAAACAGAACCCTTAAAGAAGCTGCAAGGACAATGCTAGCAGACTCTGAAATAAGTGAAATTTATTGGGTTGAAGCTGTAAACACAGCTTGCTACACTCAAAACAGATGCTTGATAAACAAACACCATGACAAGACCCCCTATGAAATCTTGGTTGGTAGACCCCCTAATATCAAACATCTGAGAGTATTTGGTTGTAGATGTTTTGTTCTAAACAATGGGAAAGATTATCTGAGAACATTTCAACCAAAGGCAGATGAAGGTGTATTTCTTGGTTATTCCACAAATAGCAAAGCCTACAGAGTTTACAACAAAAGAACAAAGAAAATTGAAGAATCAATTCATGTTGTATTCTATGAAGGAAATAAGAAAACACCTCCTAATGATGAAATCTCAGAAAGGTTCAAAGAACTATTCGAGGATTCTAAAGAAGAATCCTCAGAAAGGAGAAACATCATTATGGAAAGTGAGGATGACTCTGACGTAGAAAAGCTTGAAATGCCTAGTAACAACAAGATGACTCACAGACATGATGAGGAATTTCCTATGAGTTTTCCAGAAATGGAACAGGTTACTGAGAACCTTCATCATGAAGAGGTATCTGAAAATAAGACTGCTGAAATGCAAGTTCCAGATATCTCTAACACTGAAAAAGTGTCAGATATCCATGACATTTCCCATATGTCAGATATCTCAGATACTGAAAAAGTATCGAATCATAATCTTAGTGATTCACATTCAAATCACTTGAATATTGACCCTACTAGCACTAAACCTATGATGAGATGGATCAAAGATCATCCTGCAAAGGATGTAATTGGACCAATTAATCAAGGTGTTAGGACTAGGAGAGCAATAGCTGAAAATGTTAATTCTCTCTTTGGATGTTTCATCTCGAATATTGAACCTAAAAATATAGAAGAAGCATTAGGAGACCAAGACTGGATCTCTGCAATGCAAGAAGAGTTGGATCAATTTGAGAGAAACAAAGTCTGGAAACTAGTTCCATTTATAGAAGGAATATCTGTGATTGGAACTAAATGGGTTTTCAGAAACAAGATGAATGAATCTGGTGAAATAACTAGAAACAAAGCAAGATTGGTTGCGAGGATTTACCCGATCAAGGCTTAGATTTTGACGAGTCATATGCACCAGTTGCCAGATTGGATGCAATAAGACTCTTTCTAGCCTTTGCAGCTCATAAAGATTTTAAAGTTTATCAGATGGATGTCAAAAGTGCATTCTTAAACGGTGAACTTGCAGAAGAAGTTTATGTTGAGCAACCACCTGGCTTTGAAGTTTCCTCAGAAAGTAGAATGGTCTATAAACTACGTAAAGCTCAGATGGATCAAACAGGCTCCAAGAGCATGGTATGACACTTTGGCCAAATACCTTCTGGAAAGTGGTTTCAAGAAAGGTGAAGTTGATAAAACTTTATTTACCTTAAATCATGACGGGAAACTACTCTTAGTTCAAGTATATGTTGATGACATCATATTTGGATCTAAGGACAAGCAACTTTGTAATGACTTTGCAAATCTCATGAAAAGCAAGTTTGAGATGAGCATGAAATGAATTATTTTCTAGGATTGCAAGTCAAGCAACTCAATGATGGAATATTCATTAGTCAAACAAAGTATGCAAAAGATATGCTCACAAAATTCAATCTTAAGCCTTCTGAAAAGAATGCTAAGATACCTATGAGCATTGGAACCAAAATGACCTATACTGAATCAGATAAGAGTGTTGAAGAACATAAGTATAGGAAATTGATAGGTTCACTACTTTACCTCACTGCAAGTAGACCTGATATTCAATATGCTGTTGGAGTATGTGCTAGATTTGCACAAATCCAATGCAAACACACTACAACATTGCTATGAAAATATTAAGGTATGTAAAGTACGATAGATGTAGGATTGTGGTATCCTAAAGAAAGTGGATTGAGTTTATTTGGGTACTCAGACGATTATCTTTGGATCAACGCTGATAGGAAAAGCACCTCAGAACTTGTCGTTTACGGGTACTAGACTTATCTCATGGTTTAGCAAGAAGCAAAACTCAATTGCAACTTCTACCACAGAGGCTGAATATATTGCTGCTGGTTGTTGTGCAACACAAATTCTGTGGATACAACAACAACTTAAAGACTATGGACTCGATGAGAAGAAAACTCCCATTTTCTGTGACAACACAAGTGCTATTGCGATTACACAGAATCCTAAATTTCATGCCAGAACAAAGCACATTGATGTTAGACATCACTTCATCAGAGACCATGTTGAAAAGGGCAATATAGAGATACTCAAGATTGGCACTGAAGACCAACTTGCAGATATCTTCACTAAGCCACTACAAGAAAGTAGATTCTTAGCCTTAAGACATAATCTTGGACTAATGGAACTACCAATGAACTGAAAGAGTTCAAGTATCTGGAACGGGCATCCAGAGAAGAGGTATCTGGAACAGGTATCCAGAAAAGAGAAAAGAGAAATCTGGAATGGGTATCCAGAAGTCAAAAAGGCTAAAGAGCAAAAAGATAGCTTAAGATCTCTGAGACGGGAACTCAGATATCTGAATCACTCTATAAACGGGGAACACAAAAGAGAATAGTATAACTATCTACAGTCAACTACTCTCTTGAAACTCGCATTATTTCTATCTTGATGAAAAACTTGGAAAAATCTTAAGTATAAGACAGATTCAGATGCAAACAGTGTTCTTGGTCATACAGAATTGTGATTCAGATAGAAAGTCGCCAAAATTCATTAAATGGGCACAATTACACTTGTTGATTGTGATCATTGCTGAAGAAGCAATGGTGACCCTCGATGAAATTAAGCGATTGATCTGTACGGTGGAAATCAATTCACAGTAAATAGTGGACTGTTGAAATTCAGACATGGCCCACTAAGCATTTAATACCGAACTAGCTTTTGCTCACGCCTGCTTGCAAATCACAGATACGTACACACAAAATTAATTTGTATGTATTTGTCTGTTGGGATTCAACTGCTATATATATAGGATTTTGGCATAGGAAATCACTTTTGCCTAATCCGAAAAACTCATCTTGCACAAAAATAGCAAATCCTTCTCTTGATTCTCTGCAAAACCTTCTACAATCTCTGCAAATCAAGATTAAGTTTTTCTGCAAAGAATTACTAAATCAAATCTCTTTCAAACACCGATTTCAAATCCCTACACTATATAAAGAGATGACCCCTAAAAATTCAACCACACTGAAATCTCAATCCTCCACTGATCACTAAAAAGCACCACGAGTTGGTTATTGTGAACAACCGGTAGGAGATTTTAATCGACCATTGGACTTCAAATCACAGAATGATTTGGGGTGGTGCCATGGTTGAGGAATACCTCACGGTGGAATAGAGAACCAAGACGTAAAGCTAATTCTTGACATGCTTGAAAAGGCACAAATCAAGGGCTTTCTATCGCTGCCTACTAGTGGAATTTCATCACTCGATTTGTTGGAATTCTACAACAACTCCGAGATTATTTCTGTGTTTCAAGGCACCGAAATAGTGTCTCAAAACCTCGATCGAAAGGAAATCATACGGACTTAACAACTTTCAGAAGTTGTTTGAGTTTCAAAATCTTGGAAAGGATTTTGAAATAAACACCAAGGATGATGAACTCCTTGAAGGTGTTAAAGAACTTTACAATGGCGTGTGTGATCTTGAAAATCGATACACCCGAAGTTCAAGCTTCGACATCCGAACCGGACATCCGATGGTTCACTGGATGTCTTGGCTTGCATTCTTCACAGATGCTTTGATGGTCTACAAGGAGGTCTTGACCGGATAAGCGAACGTGGATGATGATGTTCTTTCTGAATCAACAAGACAACAGTTTTGAAAACCCTTTTAACTGGGGAAAGTACGCCTTTCTGAAGTTTGTGAAGAAGATTCAAGGCTTTGAGCCTAAGATTACCAAAGGACTAGCTGAGCCAAAGGCCACTGTAGGATATGGTCTGAAAATATGCTACTTGCTGGAAAAGCTTGGCATTAAGCTCAGAGAGGCAATTTGAAATAACCAAGAACCTACTCTACAAATATGAGTATACAAACTTGATGAAAAAGGTTCTTGGGTCTCGTAAAGGTTCTAAGAAGCGAAAGTCCGAAAAAGGTATCAAGAAAAGGTTGCGACCGAAGCAAGAAAGAAGTCTGGCGGCAAATCGTAAGACACCCAAAGAGGTTGTCGATTCTCAAATATCTGCAGGCATTGCCGATGAACTAATAAAGGCAGATGAAATCATCAATGCTGAAAAAGAGTTATCAACTACTGAACAAGTAGACTCAGCAAGAGAAAGTGCTTTCAGAAATGTTGCGACTAATGCAGAAAGCCTTCGATGAACTCATAAATCTTGCCAAAAGTGGTGAAAACACCAAGCCCTATCTGCAGAAACCGCAGGAATAATGGACCAATCGGTTCTAATCTTGATGAGAGCTCGACGATGAAGATGATGAACTGGTCATCTCAAGTCCTAGAAAGAACAAAGAGGGCTAAGGTTCTTGAACGATGGCGGTGATAAGGTATCTGAAGAAGAACCTACACCACAGGTTGCTGCACCTATAGCAAAGGTTGTTGGTGCAAACACATCATCAGGGAATATTTCTCTTGCACAACTTCAAAAAGCCCTGATGAGTGGTATTTTAGTACTGGCGGATGCTGATGGAAACGCCACAACTAAAAATCTGGAAGAACATTCTACTGATCAATCTTCTGCTTCCAGACAACCACAACAACCACAAACACAACAACCCAACAGCCACAAGTGGTTGATGAAATGGTAAATGAACTCCATTTTGAATTACCGGCAATACAGTATACTGAAGAAAATCCTGCAAATGAGCAGGTTCCCCAACTCAATAAGAGGGATCAAACTGAGACATCTCCTTAGAATGATCAACCAGGGGAGGCAATTGAATTGCATACTCAGGAAAGGTGTGAAGTACCAGAAACTTCAAGCAAAGAGACTACACTGGGACAAGAAGACCAAAGTATAGAAAGGTCACAAGTTCCAGAGACCAATCAGCCTGAAATTGCTCAGGTAGCTGACCGGTTTAACTCTTATCTTGTGAAAAATTTTATGCTTATACATCTTGTTACTCATAAAATTTCTTTGTTACAGGCTGAGTTAGAAACACAAAAACAAGAGGATGCTGAAAAGCTTACCTCAGAAACTGAGAAGGAGGTTTCCTCAACCTCACCTCTTAAGACATCTGAGCCTGTATCACAGGTAATAATGGATACTTAAGATAAAAACTTCTTCAGTTATAAGTTTATGTGCCTAAACATTAAAATAAATGTTTCTAACAGGCTCCAACTGAGATGGAAGAAGATAAGACAGAAATGCCAGAGACAAACCCAGAGACCAAAAAGGTTTCTGAAGAACACATCACTGAGCCTTCTAGCATGAAGGTATATGACAAATCAAGTGATAAGTATTCTTCATCTTGGATTATCTTATATCTCTTCTAAAAATATTCAATACTTTCTACTCACAGGATCAATCAGAAGTAGAAATGCACGGGGACAAAGTTGCGACATCCCCTGCATCAATGGAAATCGATGAAGCCCCCAAGGCAACATCACTCGAAAGAACACCAGAAACTGAAAAAGTTTCTGAGAAAAATTACTCTGAGCTTCCTTTTGAGGAAGTAAGTAGCACAAATCAGAATTCATTAAAAGCATATTTATGCACAAATTCTTTCAAACAATTTCCTAAGTATTGTATCATTTTTGATTCTCAGGTTCAAGAAAGAAAGGTTGATGAGGACTAGACTTCCAAGTCTCCACCTCACAACGAGATATCTGAGACATCAATTGTCTCAGCATAACAAGTCTCTGAGCCTGAAGTACTTACTCAGATAACTCAGAAACTAAACTACACTTCTACTCAGATATCTACAAAAGTTTTGAAGCTCACTCAAAACTCTTTCTTTCAGGCTCAAACAAGTGCCGAGCAGGCTCCCAATGTTGAGACAAAGGACCTACTTCCCTTCTTCAAAGCTCACACCTTGCCAAAGCACATTAAATGCTTCAAGAAATGGCAAAGGTTAAGGTGCTCTGATCTCTCTGAAATATTGAGAATCACAGATCAACCAAACAGACGAGCACGAGCTCTTGACTTGGAGACATACATCCATGCAATGTTCCCTACCGAACAGTATCTGATTCGACTGTGCATAAGGATTTCTCCGAGAGGTAGCGCCGATTTGATACAAGCCTTTGAACAGGCAGATGGTCAGACAAGATTACAAATGGCATTTAAGCCAGTCCTACCCCAAACTCTGCAATTTATACCTTCTGAACAAGAAGAGGTTAATGGGCAGAAGATCACTATTCCTGAAGTGATCAATCTTGTATCTGAAGATGATAAGGAGGAAGAGATAAACGAAAATGACTTCGATGAACCTCCCACTGACCATCACCAAAAGGATGACATGCACAAAAGGATGATGATGATGCCCCTGCACCAGGGACCGGAGGAATTTCACTAAGAAATGATGCCTCAGCTGCTGAAAAGCACACTGAGAAGACTTCACAGAAATCTCCGTCTCCATCTCCTCAGAAATCTACTCATCCATCTTCTAACCAACACCCAGTTACTACTGAACAAGTAGTTGAGCTTTCTGAAGAAACCGATCAGAAAATATTAAACACTCAAATCAGATCTGCTCAACTCAGACAACTGTTGGAAGAAGAACAACAGCTCCATCTTCAACTGGAAGATCAAATAGCTAAATCCAGAGACAAGCTTGATCAACTACAAGATCAATACTTACAAGAAATGATTGCTTACTCTGAGGTTAAATAGCTACGGGATGTTGTACATGATATCACTAAAGAACTCGATACTGAAGAAGTATCTGAAGTCAAGCATGATTCTTAGGATGCATCATCTTCAAAAGAAGTACCATCCTCCTCCCAGAAAGGAAAGAAACCAATCTCTGAGATGGTTGCTGGACTCGATACAATCGATGAAAATGTCCAAGAGGAAGAAGATCACTGGGCTGATTACTCAGATGATGAAGAAGACAAGACTTTGGCGAGCACAAATGAACATCTAGCGGTTTCTCACTTAAAAAGGAAGCTGATTGCTCCTACAATTTTCAGCAAACTGCCAAATGTCCACTCCAATGAATACATGAACAGGTACCAAGTACTAGCTACTCTGAACAAGGAGATGTCTTCACAAAACAAGGAAGTAATTGCCTCCGTCCCCTCTGAAATGAGAAAGTTCACTGAGCTCATCACTCAGAGAACAACTAGCATAGTCATTGCTCAGAAAGATCTGGGAATGATAAGGGACGATGATGCGTCTTTAGCTGAAAAAGCTTTCAAGAGGCAAGTTACTGCTGAAAAGCGATGCCATCCTAGGCCCATTGGCGGAGCTCACGATAAGGACAATGGACTTATCAAGCAAAATCGAGAGCTCAAAGCCGAACTTCAAGTTGGTCACGCCTATAATTATTTACAAGGGCACTTCAACTCTCTCGATTCCTTTATGAGATTGAGTCACCAACAATGACTAAGGGGAAAGAATGTACAAACGGACCTCAAAGTCGGGGAATGAGAAGAAGGAGAAGAAAACAAGAAGAAATCTGGAGTCAGTGCGTCTCGAGAAGGAAGAAGAAACATGAAAACTTCCGGCCACCACTCGTAATCAATGAACCCTCCTCAAGCCAGTTTGCAAATAGTAGCCGCTTCGAAACTCTTGAAGGAACCAAAATGATAACAAGGGCCATGGCACAGAAACCTCCAAGGAGTACCAAGGCTCCAAGGAGAAGACAAGTTAAGGGATTGATGAATCTTCTTCTGAAGAAGAAGAAGGTCAAATCAAGTCCACAGGCAATGAAGAAGGTCGTAAAACTCTCACAAGATCTAATCTTGATGATGATGAGAAGCGATGAAGATGAAGCTCCTCTTCACGAAAAGGAAAATTGAAAGCCTAATCGAGCCCATAGCCAAAGCCCTAGCAATAAAACACCTCTGGAAATACCAAGTCTATCCGAGGTGGTTCTTCAAGCAATAACCCCAAAGAGAATTCAAGACAAAGAAGGAACAGACTGAGAGCTGAGCAAAGACAAAGTCAACTTCCACTCAGGCCAGAAGAAGCCAAAATAGAGTATGTGAAGTATGACAATGATTCCTCTGTCTACAGGTGCATCAATCAGAAAATGGCTATTGGATTCTGGAACTTAAGCATCTATTGGTAAATTCAAGATTTCCAGAACCAATCCATAAACAACTTATGGCATGGAGAAAAGATAAGCCAACCTTGATCAACACCAATCACATCAAAGCCTGGTTAGATTTTGAAGTTGTCAAGAGAAGCCATGAGAAAGGACCTCTCGATGAATGTCCATATGGAAAGCCGGATGATGTGCAGTGCGAATATCACAGGAACAGGCACAAGAGCAAGACTCGCTGTAGAACCCTATGAATCGTTCTATCTAACTGAAGATCAATACAAGGGTGACATCATATATCTGAAGATTATCTACGAATACTTCAAGCTTTCAGATATCAGAATAGAGCATGCCTGGAAGTGGGGAAAGTACCTATGGGTCAAGCATTTTGTCAAGAAAAATCCTACCAAAACCTACAAAGAGGTCTGTGGGTTTGCGGAGACACGTAGATGCTCGTCAGAACTCTTCTCTATGACTATTCTGATGACATCAAAAGGTTTGGAGATAGGAAATTTGCAGACTGATCCATAGAACTACTGTTGAAGACTTGAAGAGTTGAAGACTTGAAGACTAGTTTATTAGGATGTTTACTTGGAGCTTGGTTACTCCTGTTGTCCTAATTTACTATGTAGTTTTTGTTGTATTTTTGCTGACTGAGCTTAACTGTATTATGTATTCAAGTTATCTGTAATCTTTATTTGTAACTTATCTGAAGAACTTATTCTCAGATAGTATTCTATAAAAGATAACTTGTCAACAAAGATCACACCTTGTGATTTGGTTGATGTCTACTTTCTGCACTTAATTAAATATTTTGAAGATCTTAAGAAAAGATTAAGTGTTGGATTATTCACTCATCCAGATTTGTAATAGGTAAGATAGTCATCGTTGACTGATCAAAAAGGGGGAAATTTGTTGGGAAATTTGTTGGGAAATTTCTTGAGAAATTTGTTAGGAAATTTGTTAGATATTTTGTTAAGAAATATATGTTTAGATTTTGATCAGCAACATAATGACTTATCTTAGTCTCAGAAAGGTGATTAGTACTCTTGGTTCACTTGAACATTGTAAAAGAGGAAACTCACTAAGTATGATAGTCTAGCTAATCTTGTATAGGATGTTAGGTCTCAAAATGTAATTTTTATTTTATGAAGAGAAGACCAAGAAGAAGACATCCAAGCAGAACAAGCTCAACGACATTGAAGACTTGAAGAAACTGCGCAAGATTACTGAAACTATTGTTCAGATACCTTAGCCAGATATCTTGAAGACACGAACAGTTTTAAACAAACTATGTCACAAGAGATATCTGAGAAATGAGAGCCCTATCTGAAAACAAGGAAAGTGTCCACAGATATCTATTCTCAGATACCTTGAGCATTAACCACATTTCTGAAAAAGAAATATATATATTGCAAACAAAGTTGTTTCAATAAAAAGTGGTATCTGAAGATTGAAGATAAGGACGTGCAAAGAATCAGATAACACTATTCTCTGATACAAAGCATAGTTCCTTGACACTACAGGACAAAAAGTATAGTACAATGCATTTAATGCACGGACAGAGATGTCTGAATAAAAGCAACGGCAGCTTCTGAAGAAGAAGACAAAACACATAAGATTATACACAGATATCAATAGTTTGAATTTGAGCCTAACGGATACTATTCAAACGGCACTCAAATTCATCTATAAATATCAACACTTAGACTGCTTGAGAAGACACCTTAGACACACGACATAACTTGAAAACGCTGAATGTCTTACTCTCTCAAAGCAACTTAATTACTCACAAAGCTTTCTGTTGCGACCAAAGCATTTGATCTTGAGTAACACTGAAGTTCTAAGTGTCCTGATCCTAAACAAGCATAGCTATCTGTGAAAGAGTTGAAACAAAAGATCAAGTATCTGAGATTCATTCTCTTGAACATTTATCTAAGACTTGGGTCAGTAAAAAGAACAAGATACCATACATTGAAAAGTGTATTAAGTATACTTGATTCACAGAGCTATTTGAATAACTGAATAAGTTATTAAAGAAGCTCATCTGACAACTCAAACCAAAACCAACACCATAACTGGCGTGGAGTACAGGAAGTACTTAGTTTGAAAAATCAGGGAATAACTCCAAGGTTACCGGAGTATAGGAAGTACTTGATTTGGGAAACTAAGGAATAACTCCAAGGTTATTGAGTATAGGAAGTACTTAGCTTGGGAAGCTAGGGAATAACTCAAAGGTTTCTGAGTACAGGAAGTACTTGGCTGTGAAAGCCGGGGAACAACTCAGGGGGAACATTTGGTTGGGAACCAATTGTTTAAGAATCTTAGAGTAGGATTATTGTAAGGTGAACTCAATTATCTGTTCTAGTGAATTCTAGGTCTCTGATAGACCGAAGTGGATTAGTTGGAGGATTACGCCACCTCCAGATACCACTATACTTGCTGTGTTATTTACCTTTCTGTATTTACATTTCAGCAACACACACACACATTTTAACTGTTTCTGCACTTATCTTTATTAAGTCTTCCGCTATTCAGATATCTGAGAAATAGTTTTTATCGACAAAAGTTTTAAAAGACTATTCACCTCCCCCCCCCCCCCTCTAGTCTTTTACTTTGCCGTTATCTGGACCAACAGAATCCACTTCCGTTTTCGCCCAGTTACTCTACATTCAAAGATCTAGAACCAAAGTTTTCACTCCGATTTTCACCTTCGGGACACAAAAATCCTAAAAACACAAACAAAGCACCAAAGCATAAAAACGTACAAAAACACTATAAAACTAAGGTCAAAGACTAACAAAATACCGCTAAAAAGGACCAAATGAGACGTTAGAATATTGTCTCATCAAAATCCCCAAACCAAACCTTTGCTCGTCTTCGAGCAAACACACAGCAAAATAAAAACAACTAGACTCTAGACAACGACACACAAGAACACATAAACGAGTCAGACTTCCAAGTGACCGAACTCTACCATTGTAAGCGTTAAGTTCACAAGATGCAAAAGGTTTGCACTCAACCAACCTTGACAGAAATAGTGCACAAAAATTCATGTTACAGAGTTTCTCAAGTAAATAGCACTTAAGTCTAACTCTCCAATCCCTCACAAGGAAATCCTACACATCTCTCTCTCACACTCCGGAAGTGTCCAGTAGGTTAATCACTCAAGGAACAATAAGAGAAAAGGAAGGTGACTTTCGTCACAAAGGTGCCTCAAATACCTCATGCATGTACTCAATCAGTTAAGTCAGAAGGGACTTTTACACAGCTTATAAACAAATAGCAAACGACATGTAAGGGCAAAGATTCTCTCTCTCTTTTTCTCTTTTTTCACTTTTTTTCGCATACTCCTTTTTTGCAGTCTTATAATTGACCCATATGCTTATTTTGTCTCAATTTTTTGGTAGTGTCTGCTTTACCGAAAGTCCGCACTTTTGTGCGTGTTGGTTTGATATACACGCCATCAACCCTCATGGACATATGGCTCTTTAGGACCACGCCGGTGTGTGGGTAGTATCTGAAACGTGCCCAACACGACTAACGATGACATAAATGCCATAGACACACTCCGAGACTTAGTTTTTTCAATATTTTTTAAGAGAGAACAAAGCCACAAACAGTCAAGCAATTACAGCACACATAAACTTCTTCCCCAAACCTGTTCTTTGAACAGTCTAGTACAAGCAAATAAGAATGAAAATCATGTCGTTCGTCATACTTAACTTACACAAAGTACGCATGACAATGATGAGGCGCAAACAAGGGAGTTTGCACTTCCCGAGGTAAATCACACAGGTGCCGGTACAATATTTTTTCATCGGCTTAAAGTTTCTCACCGGCTTTTTGGACTAAAGAGTTAAACAAACTTGCTATTTACATGAGAAACAAACTTATGGGCTTTTAAATCCACTATACCACCTCAGTTAAGTATCATGCAAAACAAAAGCAAATTTAACAATCACAATAGAAGCTTTCATAACTTGGAAGAATTACTCACGAAAGACTCTAGAGGGTAAAAGAAAAAACGACTGGAAAGAAAAGTGAAAGTGACCAAAACATACATAAAGTAAAGGACGAAAGACTCTAGAGACTCAGGTAATAGAAAAAATGCATACAAGACACTAGAGAGCACATTTCCCCCTCCCCAAACCTAAACTCAAGCATGTCCTCAAACGTAGAGTGAAAAAGAAAATAAAATGGGATCAACAGTGGCTTGCATGCAGGTGCACCTTTACAGTCATGTACAAGACTCTTCCGTGTTGGCTAACGGGTACTCTGGAAGTTCTTGGTTCTTCCGGTTGGTGCAGCTCTTTTTATTCCCTGTTGATAAGTATGTATATATAGGGGTCCAGTGTGCGCCCCTATATAGTTCATGGTGTCAACCCGCAGGGGTGAGTATGGTGTAGTGGTGGCTTTCAGTTCACGTTGCTTGCCATGTACTTCTATAGTGCAGGTACGAGCATGGAGGTTGACAATCATGTGAGTGGTTTTGATGAACGGTCGCCCAAGCAGCAACATATCCTTCTCCACCTCCTTTCCTTTAACCCGTGTTGACTCAACAACCATGAAATCAGTCATAAAAGTGTCCCCATCCAGTGTAACCGGAACACCCTCAATCACACCCATGCACCTACTTCTCGTTCCATTGGCCATGGTGACGAAGCATTTCCTGGGTTCCGAACCCTTCAAATCCAGCTCCTCATAGGTCGCAAAGGTCATCAGATTAACCGCCGCTCCTGTATCTACGATGCCAGTTACCTCGGAAGAATTTCCTATCCCAACCACCAAATCAAAACTATCGGCATCACTGATGCTCTTATTTGTTGCTGGGATCACCCTAGCGGTGGGGCTTACCTCAAGGACGGCCAGTTTTGCACTCCCCTCCTCTACTGGAGTCGCAATACTGGGTGTGGCTACCTCCTTTTCACGTACCCCGACTCTCACTTCTACCGGCTTCTCAAGTGCCGGTGTAGTTGCAACGTCAACTACCTCCGGTGTCTTAACCTGGGCCACCGTGTTCTCGGGCTGGCAAGTGAAGGTAGCAAGAACAGACTTCACCTTTACTAGCTCATCGAATGTCACCTCAACGGCTAGAGCTTTGTGGGTTTCTGCGGTCGCCGGTAACTTACCCCTTTCTCTTTGCTGAAATCGACCAACTAGATCCCCCAAAGTCTTCTCTAATCGCTTCTGTGCCTGCTCAATGCTGTCGAACCGCTGATCATTCATGTGCTGATTTTCTTGTGCTTCATCCCAGAACCTCTCAGAATGCTCCATGTGGTCCCTGATTGCCTGATCAGGACTTCCCGGCACTTTTGTAATCTGAACCTGAATTGGCTGAGCTAGAACTGGTTGCTCCCGTGGCGCATTCTCATAGAAGTTGTTGCCACCTTGGTTACCCTGCTGTCTAGTCTGCCCACTTAGTGTGTCCTACTCAGTAGTACATACCCCTGGAGTCCCTTCAACTGCTTGGTATCCCACTCTCCTAGATTTATTTCTCGCACCCTTGAGCTGAGACACCGTTGCCAATCTCTCGAAAACACCATTTAATTCATCAGAAGATGCTTCCAGGAGTGAATTTTTACACGTCATATCAAACATGTACTGACATTCCCAATTCAGACCCTCATAAAATCTGATGCACAGAGTCATCTCATCGATCCTGTGGTGTGGGCATTGGGATAGCAACTGTAAGAAGCGTTCGCGAGCTTCATAGAAGGTCTCATCGCACATCTGCTGAAACTGCATTATCTGAGTACGAAGGCGCTGCGTTCTCTCGGGAGGGTAAAACTTATTAACGAAGGCTTTGTAGAGAGAATCCCAAGTAGGTAGAGAACCCCCAGGCTAGTTTAACAGCCAGTTCCTAGCTTTATCCTGCAGACACATAGGAAAAAACTTCTTCCTTATCTCTCCATCTGAAACTGTTACTCATTCGGCTGTCAACGGAATCCCTGCAATCAGTACTTCGAATTCTTTGAGGAATCTTATCACATCCTCATTTGCCATTCTGTAGAACTTGGGGAGATTATGGAAGTGGTAGGCTTTGAGTTCTAAATTTCTTGCCTCATTAGACAGCACGATTGCAGCTTTCCCGGCTTCAACCTCGTCGAGCTGCATGTAGGCTCCATAGCTCAACTGAGTCATTGAAATATCCTTTCTGATCAACCTATCGTTAGAGCTACACAACACGAAAACCTCGAAATATCCTTAGTTTCTGTTAGTGCACTAACTTCAGGTAAGTTGGAAAACAAGTAAAAATTCGCAATCAACCGCTACAGTAGGAATTGATTCCCCGGCAGCGGCGCCAAATTTGATGTGCTCAAATTACTACTTAGAAAATAAGTAGAAAGCAGTTGTTGTAGACAGACAATGCTAACCACAGAATCGTTCACTAAGGAACCAATTAAGCTACCAAACAGTTGAAAGCAAATAGTCACTTGTGGAAACGGCTTGATTTGTTTGATTTTGATTACTTCTAATAACTAGAAAACAGAAAAGCAGAGAAACGGTTTTTAACAATGAGAGAAGATGAATACAGTAGTAATGATCAAGTAATGCTAATTCGTTCTAGGGCAATCATTCATATTTGTCACACGGTCGGCGTACATAAATCAATCAATCCAATTCAACCAATCGTTATTTGAATATTTCAAACTAGAGTAATCGTGGGTTGTCAATCCACGATCCTTAACCGAAAACGATTTTGAAAGTCTTGAACTAGCTTATTGGATTGAAGGTTTTACGAAGATTATGAACTAGACGAACCTATATGAATGAATCCAAAACCCTAGAAACGAATATACAATACTATCACATAACTACCGTGTTCGGAGTGGTTTAGCTACTCATGATAGAAGCCAGGATCAAAGAATTCAAGATATTGCTCATGTTAAACATAAACAGAATGATAATCGCATGCAAGCTCATACAATTCAACAACAAGAACAAGAACGAATTGTAAAGAGATAAACAATAGAGAATTACCACAATAATCAGGAATTTGATATCAATCCTTCAATCAAAGATAAAACCAAGCTCCAATGTGTTTCAATGTCAAGAATAATGTCTAGGAGCCTCTTTTTCTATGAAAAAAATCAAGTATATGAAGTTATGCCAAAAGGAAGACCTAATTCTAACCTAAAAAGGAGTTTCTTCGCTGAATCTGTGAGGTTTTCTTGCAAATCTCGCCGAATCTCGCCGCGGCGAGACACTGTTTAGGCTCCCAAATTGCTCTCGCAAAATCTCGCCGCAGCGAGCTTAAAACCTCTGTAACTTTTGCTGCGGACAGAATTTGGCCATGCTTCCAAAACGAAAGTTGTAGCCCTTTGAATTATCTTTCCGAGGCCATTGAGATTAGGTCAATCGGAAATTATATGAGAGAGTTATGGCCAAAATTGCTAGACTGCTCCGTAAAACTTCACTTTTGCAAGCTTCGCTAAAACAGCTCTCAAATCTTCGTCCGAACTCCGAATCCACTTCCGTTTTCGCCCAGTTACTCTACATTCAAAGATCTAGAACCAAAGTTTTCACTTCCGATTTTCACCTTCGGGACACAAAAATCCTACAAAACACAAACAAAGCACCAAAGCATAAAAACGTACAAAAACACTATAAAACTAAGGTCAAAGACTAACAAAATACCGCTAAAAAGGACCAAATGAGACGTTAGAATATTGTCTCATCAGAATCCTCAGCCCCCAATTTCGTGAAACCTCATCCTGCAAAATCGACTTCTGCTCTACCTGTCTCAAAGTCTCACCCACCAAATTCATCATGCCCTTCGTTTGTTTTGAGTTAAAAATCTCCCTAACCACTGCCGGAGTGGTCGCCGCTGCCTTAATCAACGGTTGGTCTTGCCCCCTTAGCCTTTTTCCGAGGCATCGAGAGTCACACACTGACTGTGTGTTTTTCGCCCACAGTAGAAAGAGAGATACTTTCACTCTGCTCTTTTTTGAGTTGATGTGGTGGGATAAATTTGACATGTACAATACTCTTTCTATGTTGTAATAAAATTTTAGGCATGTAGTAGTCACCGGAGTAAATAAAACTTCATAGAAATGCATTGCCATATTTTTCGCAACAATTTTTTTCCAATTCTAAAACTTTGTGTAAAATAATGTATATGAAGTCCAAAAATAATTATTGATCAAACTTATATAATCAACCTGATTAGTAGATAGACTAGCTGATGGTGATGGAGACTATGGCACCGTTTGGTAGCATGTGACTAGGAATTTTAAGTGAGTTGACCGGCCTAGTCACAGCGTTTGGTAGAAAAAATGCTTATGGAATACAGATGGTTCGGCCCGACGAATTTCGCGGACTATAACTCAAAACACATCTCACGCTGTATCTTGAAATATCTTGGTCAGGTGTAGTATTCCGAAATACAGCTTCCTCTGTATTTTCTTATGGTTGTTTAAAGACTAGATTATCCTTCAAAATGCAAAGATAGTTACTAGCTTGTCCCCGTTGCTCAAATTAAGGATGTATAAATAACTTCATTTATTGGATCCCATCATTATTTATTTAGCTTTCATTTTATCAAAGCTACCAAATAATTTATGAGTAAGTCTCTTGAGAGACGGTCTCTAGATAATTTATTCAGAGACGGACCTATGTTATTAAGAAAATCATCAATGTTATTAATTAAAACTTCTATGTTATCAACATTGGTCTTTTTTCATATTACAAAAGAAATAAATTTCATTAACAACATAGACATTTTGATTAATAACATAGATCATTTTCCTAAACAAGTTATCTAGAGACCGTCTCTCATGAAATTTTGTGATAATTTATATATGCTAAATGCAAGGGATGTATGTGCTATTAGACCTCCTAAATTATGGTCTACATTAGTTTAAATTATGGTTGAAGGCTTTTTTAAATTATGGTCTAGTTTAGTCTAAATTATAGTCTAGATTAGTTTAAATTGTGTGCAAGGGGTGCATGTGCTTTCCCTTCGGATATCATGTTTTATATTATGGCCTCGACGGCTAAAGTGTTGTTCTTACTCTTTTTAATTAAAGCATCCCTACCATGATCCAAATTGTTGTTTGGTTTACAATTTAGTTTGTAAAATTGTGAGTTATGACCACAATTCATTGGTGTCTTCTTAACCATGAACCAAGTTTACATGTATTTTGTTTTATTTTTATCCTAAATGTATCAAATGATTATTATTATTATTAGTTACTTAAATTATTATACTTATTTTTTTTAATTTTAATTCACTATTGTATAAACAATTATAATATTAATAATAATATTAAAACATATTAATTACAATAATAAAATACATCAATTACAACATATTTATAATGAAAATATTTTAATTAACATATTATTTTATATGTTATCTTTTTATTAATTAAAAATAAAAGTTTAATGTGGGAGTGGGTCACATGTCACACTCCCACTTGTTCGATTGGTTTGTGATTTTGTTTGGTTCTATATATGAACCATTTTTGGACGGGTCATGGTTAAGAGCTCTTTGAACCATTTTATTTGTTGTTTACTACCATGAAAAAAAAAATAATATCATTCTGCAAGTAAATTTCAAGCCATAATTCAACGTCAACAAAATCAATTCATCATTCAACATTATTAGTTACTTCAATTATTATACTTAATTTTTTTAATTTTAATTCACTATTGTATAAACAATTATAAAACATATTAATTATTATACTTAATTACGCTAGCTGTTTCTTCAGACTTGAAAGTCAATGTGTGCATCTATCATCTACATTCGTTTCTTGGAAATAATTGATCGAGTTCAAGTGTTCTGAAAGTCAATGTGTGCATCTATCAACAATGTCGTCGATTTACTTTTCTTCTACTTGTATATAGATTGATTGATATGCAATGTTTTCATACTATATTGCAGGGTCATACTAGTAGTACATGTAAAATGGCTTCTTACGCAGCTGTTATGACTCTTCTGGATCTCATGGACCAGATCCAGACATACCATTCTCTCCACCACACTTTCACTGCCCACCACCAAATCCAGCTTCAATTCTTGCGTGAAAAGGTTAGTTTCATCCAACATTTTCTTGAGGCTAGTAATTACAATTACTCCGATTGCAATGATGATCATGAAATAACGAGCTGGAAAAGATGAACCCCAGTAAGTTCACTCAAGATGTCGAAAAAGTCGTAGGTGACTTTGATTCTTTGATGGGAGAAGCACTTGAAATTCAAGAGAAGAGTAAAGTACTTAAGAATCTACTCCCACAAGAAACTGAAGGATCTGGTTCGTCAAGAGTACTCAATGCTGAGAAGGATTTCTTGGTGGGATTTGATGACATCTTGAATCAAGTCACAGATAAACTCAAAGGATATGCATCCGATCGCCAAGTCATTGCACTCACTGGCATGGGTGGTATCGGAAAGTCTACTCTTGCTAAAAAGGTTTATGATAATCAGCGTAGTCAGCAATATTTTGATGTATGTGCTTGGGTCACAGTGTCTCAAGTTTTTAATGTACAAGATTTGTTGATTCAGTTGCTAAAAGAATGTGGAATTGGACAACTTGGAGAGAGATCTGCCAATGAATTAGGTGTAATCTTACACAAGCATCTCATCGGACGGAGATACTTTATTGTAATTGATGATATTTGGAGTCTTGATGCATGGGATGGGATAAAGCTATTCCATCCTGAGGATAACAACAGAAGCCGAATTATAGTAACTACAAGGTTATTGAATTTGGCAACTGATATTGGCTCTTGTCATATCTATAAGATGAATCTCTTAGATGATGATGACAGTTGGAGTCTACTTCGGAGGAAGGTATTCGGCCAAGAAAGTTGTCCTCATGATCTGGAGGAAGTTGGAAATATGATTGCAAGAAAGTGCAAAGGTCTGCCTCTGTCGATTGTTGTGATCAGTGGACTCCTCAAAAGATCTCTTCACCGAGAGTACTGGGAGTGCATTAAAGAGGACGTAAGTGCAAATGTAAATTCAGAAGGCAATGAGCATTGTTTGAAGATGTTGCGGTTGAGTTACAGTCACTTGCATGTTCATTTGAAACCATGTTTTCTTTATCTTGGAGTATTCCCGGAGGATGAAAGTATTGAAGTATCACAGCTTAAGAAATTATGGGTAGCTGAAGGATTTCTAAAACCAAAAGAAGGCAAGAGCTTGGAAGAGGTGGCCTCTTATTACTTGAAAGATCTGATTGATAGAAATCTCGTACTTGTCGATGGGCTTGGAAGTACATTTAATGTGAAATACATCAAAGTTCATGATTTGGTGAGAGATTTCTGCTTGAAAGAGGCTAATAAAGAGAGGTTTCTTTATGTATATGGGAAGCCAAACCTTGATCTTTCACAAGACTTTGCTAGTTACCGTCGGCTGGCAGTCTATAATCAGGAGCAAAAGAGTCGAGCTGCTCCAACCTTTGATGCAACCCAATCCTGGCCCTCCTTGCGCTCAATCGTGGGTACTTGTGAGCTACCAGCTGATGTCAAACTGCTCAGGGTTTGGGATGCGAGAAGCGGATCCCATTATACGAAAACTGAAATTTTTGGATGTAACTTACGATGCCTTCTACTTTTGGATGATCCCGTAAGAATCATCCGTAAGTTTGCAACATCCACATATCGAAGTTGGAATATACAAACAATAATTTGCAGTCGATATGGGTACTATGCAGCACCATTTGAAATATGGGATATGCCACAACTTCGTCATCTAATGATTAATAACATGTATCTCCCTGGATTAAGCTTTGTAAAAATGGATGTGCAATTACCTAACAGTAGTGTGCTTAGAGATCTCCAATCACTTGGAGTGATAAATGATTTTTGTTGCACCGAAGAGGTCCTTAGGATGCTTCCCAACATAAAGAAGTTGAGAATACGTTATAACGATGGAAAAGTACTCTTGCCGTCTGCTTATTGTCTTGATAATCTTAGTCGTCTAGATAAACTCGAAACACTGCACTGCAGTTTCTTCTTCCGTGATGAAAGTATGAAATTGAAATATTTCCAGAATCTGGGATTCTCTCTATCACTCAAGAAGTTGGTCCTACAGGATTGCAATTTCAGTTGGGAAGAAATGGGGAGAAAGATTGGATCACTACCACATCTTGAAAAGTTGAAATTGGATGATTGCGGGGGAGGGAAGGTGTGGAACTGTGTTGACGACCAATTCCTTTCCCTCAAATATTTGCATATTTACTCCCATTGTTTGGTAGAATGGATAGCAGATAGTAGTCATTTCCCATCACTTGAGCACATTCGTCTTGTGGGTTTAGATAAGATGGAGGAGATTTCCCCTGAAATTGGAGAAATACCATCTCTTCGATTAATTCAAGTGGATTACTGCTGTGATACAGTCGAGAAATGGGCAGCGGCAATACAAGAAGAACAAAGGAGCTTTGGAAATCACGATCTTATTGTTCGAAATTGAAGGCATATATATCTGCACCGTTTCTGCAGAAGGTTTGATTTATCTGTTCTCTTGAAATTTAAAGTTTCCGGTACATTATATTTAAACTGCAATACATATTTAAAAACAAATCTAATCTGCTTTGAAATTAGGCTCTGTTCTTTTCAACTGAAAACTCTTTCAGTTCAGTTCAGTTCATTAAATTCATATTGTTGTTGTTGTTGTTGTTGTTGTTGTTGTTGTTAATAATAATAATAATAATAATAATAATATTATTATTATTATTATTTTATCATTTATTTACACACCCGATCTTTTGTACGAGGAAAATAAGAAAATTTATCCAAGTGAGTTATTTTCAACTTTTTTTCTTTCTTTTTTTTTAATACGACTTTTAGTAGATCAATGAAATAAAGAGTAGTTACAATTTGAACTAACAAAAAATCTACATGTTCAAAAACTCCAAAACAAGTTAAACCAAACAAAAAGTTGGACCAAACTTTATAAAAATAATATTATATATCACAAATATTGAAAAATGGCATTTATTCCTCCATATTATCTTCCTTGGACTCTATATTATCTCCCTCGGGCTCTATATTGCCTGGAATAGAGCGCCAAATTCTTAATGTTATCTCCTTGCGCACCCTGTTCATCGTTTCTTTCCTTGTCGGGTTCAATAAATCATTATCCACTCCACCTTGGACATTGATATCATGTTGCAAAACTGGTATTTCAAGTTTACACATGCGCATAAAATTATGAAGAGTGAAGGTAGCAACAATCACGTATATTTGATATGTGTCTTCCATTTGAGGCATCGTATAAAGGACCTTCCATCTCCTTTTCAAGCCGCCGAAGGCTCTTTCAATAGTAGTTCGTAATGAAGAGTGTCGATAGTTAAAATGCTCTTTCAATAGTAGTTCGTAATGAATGTCCTGTATAAAAGATGAAGAAGAACGTTCTGTATAAGGGTTTTAATGGGTTTTAATGAGGTTTGGGAGCTGGGCTTCAACTTGGACCTTTAACAAGTCCAATTTAAAATTTTTCTCGTAAGCCTATTATAACAATACGTATAAAATCGAAAAATTTCTTGGGATTTTACAATAAAACAAAGTTACGTTAATCAAATATACTTAATTTCTTTTCATGAAAGTTGAAATATGAGTATTGGGACTGAAAGTTGAAGAATCAGTTTGGAAAATGGAACAATGCTGGAGGTTCTGGAAAAAAAGAGTGTTGATGTAAAGTTGTTGACACGAGCTTGTGCATGGTTTATGGACAAGTGATTTTGGTTAAGCTTTTAATTATTTTATTTGCCGAACATTGTCCATACTCTTGTAAACGTTTTTCGATTGAGAAGGAAGAGAAGATGGGCTGCAATTTGCACTTGAGAAGAAGAAGAAAGAGTGGACTGGAATTTGTTGTTCGCCTGAGAAGGAGGAAAAGATAGTGGTGATTGGTGAAGAAAGAAAGAGGCAATGAAGAAGAAGCGAGTCGCGTGCCCACACGAACGTTTCCTGAGTCTGAAATTGACTATTCAATTGAGTCTCTCCACGCGCCACTTTGTTGTTTATTATACTAAAAAATAATAATAATTTGAATTATACCTCAATTAAAATATACACAATTAAAGTTTCATACCAAACTGACCGTAAGTAACTTGATAAAGTGCTCAAAATTAAAAAAGTCTCCAGGTTGATAAAGTGCTCAAAATTTACCTCCACAACTTCCAAGTTTGGACACCTTTGTAGTAAAAAAAAGTGGCTTTCAGTGTCGAGCATAGCATACAGGAGATCCAATTTTTTAAGCCTTGAAGCAACAGGGTGAAGAATGGTCATTTGTGCTTCCTCCAAGTAAGTGAGCCCAAACCGCATAATCTTGATTGGAATACTACAGAACAATGAATTTCTCTTTGCTCATTAAATTCCCCTTCGTCAAGCAGATCAAGGGCTTCAACGGAGCCACCATGAAACTCTTCCAATGAGGCTGCGGCTCGGAAAAAACTAACAAGCTCAGTAATGTCAGAGTCGCTAATTTTCATTGAGGCTAAAGACGGGCACCTTCTTTCTATCAACTCAAGGTCTTCAGATCTGACTTCCTGAAGATCAGTCAGGTAGAAGTTGAAGTGCTCGAGAACTATGTTGTTCAAAGCAAGCTTGTATTTCAAGCCGTGAACATATTTTACTTAAACAATTACAAGCTCTAGCAAACCCAGGCACTTAACACATACTGTATTTCTTCAATCCTTAATCTTACTAATCAAAGGCTAACAACCATTGTTATTACTTTCAGTCGAAGACAGGTGATGTTTCAAACAACACAATTAAGCACAACATGTAGCATTAAATACACGAACATAGAGATTAAATAAGGCTTGCAACCGAGAAAAACTAATAAGAACAGCATAAGTTCATCACACTCCTAATCAACCAGATACTTTAAAATCTAGTACTCAAAATCTCGCTTAGAAAGCATCCCAATCCGCTTAAGTATAAGACGACTGAATCAGATTTCTACTCTTGAGCCAAAACCAAAAGTTTCACTTAATATTTTCGTAAATATATACCGGCAAAGACGTGATTCCTTGAAACATCAGATCATTCCTTGATTTCCATATGAATCATAGTGTCCCATGAAACACCATAAGTAACATAGACAAATTCAAACAAGTAACTACAAACAAAGAAAAACTCAAACAAATAAAAGATGAACAAAATTTGGGGAAGAACTCAACAATTTTTTTATTTATACGATCTGCAACAATTTGGGGAAGAACTCAACCCTAGCATATTGAAGATGAAGGAGGACAATTTGTTTTGGTCCAGATAACGGCAAAGTAAAAGACTAGAGGGGGGAGTGAATAGTCTTTTTCAAACTTTTGTCGATAAACTCAATTTCTCAGATATCTGTGAAGATATCTGATACTTATTTTTAGAGAGCGGAAGACTTTTTGTGATAAGTGCACGTGCTCAGCAAGATATGTGTAAATACTTAGCAAAGTAAATAAAGCAAGTAATAAATTGCAGAAAGTAAATAACACAAGTCTTTATCGTGATATCTGAAGGTGGCGTAATCCTTCAACTAATCCACTTCGGACTTTCTCAGACCTAGAATCCACTAAGACAGATAATTGAGTTAACCTTACAAATATATTCTCTCGATTCCTAAATACACTAGGTTCCCAACCAAGTGTTCCCCATGAGTTATTCCCCGGCTTTCTCAGCCAAGTACTTCCTATACTCAGAAACCTTTGAGCTATTCCTTAGTTTCCCAAACTAAGTACTTCATGTACTCCACGCCGATTAAGGTGTTGGTTAAGGTAGTTTGTCAGGTGAGCTTCTTTAATAACTTATTCAGTTATGCAAATAGCTTTATGAATCAAGTATACTTAATACACTTTTCAATGTATGGTATCTTGTTCTTTATTGACCCAAGTCTATGATAAGTGTTCAAGAGAATGAATCTCATATATGGAATCTTAATTCAACTCCTTCACAGATAGCAATGCTTGTTAAGGATCAGGACACTTAGAACTTTCGTGCTACTTAGAATTCAAGAGCTTAGTCGCAACTATAAGCTAGAGAATAAGTAGTCTGAAGGCTTATATGCTTGAGAGAAAGATACCACTAGTTGTATTATCAGAGAGGCTTGGTATTTTCAGTGTAAGTTCAAGGTTTCAGTATGTAAGTCTGTGTGTGTTTCAAGCATTCTAAGTGATGATATTTATAGTTGAAAATTATGCCGTTTGAATAGTATTCGTTAGGCTTAATGAAATTCAAACTATTGATATCTGAAAATAGTGCTGCAGAAGACGTTGTCTCTTTTCAGAGATTTCCTCATTTGTTCAGATGTTTCTGTCTGCGCATTTATTGCATTGTACTATTTTTGTCCTGTAGTGCCAACGGAACTATGCACGCTTTCTGAAGCATTGCATGTCCCTTTCCAGAGACCTTCTCATCTCCATATACTTGTTACAACATTGTTTCCTAGAAACATAATTTTTATCCAAGGTATCTGAGTGTAGATATATGTGGGCACTTTTCCTCGTTCAGAAACCTTGTATTCTCAGATATCCTTTGCAACAATTGTTTATTGAAAAACACTTGTTTCTTCAAGATATCTAGACATACGTATCTGATAACCTTTGTCTTCAGCAATCTTGTGCAGACTTCAAAACTTCATTTTAAAGTTGAACTTGTCTTGCTGGATGCCTTCTTCTTGGTCTTCTTCAAGAAAATAAAAATTACATTCAAAGACCTAACATCCTATACAAGATTTGCTAGACTATCATACTTAGTGATTTTCCTCTTTTACAGTGTTCCAGTGAACCAAGAGTACTAACCACCTTTTTGAGCTAAGATAAGTCATTAGGTTGCTGATAAAAATCTAAACAAATATTCCTAACAAATTTTTCCCTTTTTGATCAGTCAACGATGACTAACTGAACTATTACAAATCTAGATGAGGAAACAATCCACCACTTAATCAATTCATAAGATCTTTCAATTCTTTCAATTAAGTGCAGAAAGTAAACATCAACCAAATCACAAGGTGTGATCTTTGCTGACAAGTTATCTTTTTATAAATTGATATCTGAGAGTAGGTTCATCAGATATGTTACAAAGAAAGTTCACATATAACTTTAATACATAAAATACATTTCAGCTCAGTCAGCAAGATACATAGTTTAAATTAGGATAATAGGAGTAACCAAGCTCCAAGTAGACATCCTAATAAACTAGTCTTCAAGTGTTCAACACTTCAAGTCTTCAATCAGCAGATCTATGGATCAATTTGTAAATTCCCTATTCCCAAACCTTTTGATATCATCTGAGTAGTCAAAGAGCAAAGTCCTGACTATCATCTCAGTGTTTCTGGCAAATCCACAAACTTCCTTGTAGGTTTTGGTGGGATTTTTCTTGGCAAACTGTTTGACCCACAGATACTTTCTCCATTTCCAAGCATGCTCGATTCTGATATCTGATAGCTTGAAGTATTCTATGATCTTCAGATATCTGATGTCACCCTAGTATTGATCTTCAGTCAAGTAGAAGGACTCATAGGGTTCCACAGCAAGTCTTGCTCTTGTGCCTGTTCCAGTGATGTTGGGAATCCTGTGCACATCATCTGGCTTTCCATAAGGACATTCATCAGAGAGGTCCTTCTTCATGGCTTCTATTCTCTTGATTACTTCAAAATCCAACCAGGCTATGATGTGGTTGGTGTTAATCATGATTGGCTTATCTTTTCTCCATGGCATGAGCTGTTTATGGATTGGTTCTGGAAATCTTTCATTTACCAGTAAGTGCTTGAGTTCCAGAATCCAATAGCCATTCTTCTGATTAATGCAACTGTAGACAGAGGAGTCACTGTTGGTCTTCACATACTCAATCTTGGCTTCTTCAGGCCTGAGTGGTAGTTGAAGTTTTCTTTGTTCAGCTCTCAGCCTGTTCCTCCTTTGTCTTGAATTCTCCATTGGGGGATTGCTTGAAGAACCACCCTGGATTGACTTGGTATTTCCAGAGGGTGTTTTAGCTGCCAAAGGCTTTGCAGCTATGGGCTCAATTAGGCTATCAACCCTTTTTCTTTTTCTGTGAAGAGGAGCTTCATCTTCATCATTCTCTTCATCATCATCATCAAGATCAATTCTTGTGAAAATTTTGCAGCCTTCGTCATTGCCCTGAGATTTGATTTGGCCTTCTTCTTCTTCTTCAGAAGACTCTTCAATCCCTTTTACTTGTCTTCTCCTTGGAGCCTTGGTACTCCTTGGAGGTCTTTTGCATGGCCCTTGTTACCATTGTTGTTTCTTCAGTTGGCTGCTGGGAAGTAGCTACTATTTGCAAATCAGCTTGATTTGATGAGGGATCATTTATTCTGAGTGGTGGCTGGGAAGTTTTCTTGTTTCCTCTTCCTTTCTGAGCAGCACCAACTCTAGATTTCTTCTTTCCTTCCCCTGACCTTGAGGTCCAAATCCTTCCCCTTAGTCATTGTTGACTGACTAAGTACCACAAAGGATTATGAGAGAGACTCAAAGTTCCCTTGCAAGTAATTGTAAGCAGTAACCAACTTCTGAAGTTCAGCCTTGAGCTCCTAATTTTGTTTGATAAGTCCATTTTCCTTATCAGTGAGCTATGCCAATGGGCCTAGTATGGCATCTGCTTTTCCAGCAGTGTAACTTGCCTCATGAAAAGCTTTTTCAGCTAATGACACATCATCGTCCCTTACCATTCCCAGATCCTTCTGAGCAAGGACCATACTGGTTGTTCTCTGAGTGATGAGCTCAGTGAATTTCTTCATTTCTGAGGGGACAGAGGCAATTACGGCTTTGTTCTGTGAAGAGAACTCCTTTTTAAGATGTGCCAAAACTTGGTATCTATTCATGTATTCTTGGGAGTGGACATTTAGCAATTTGTTGAATACTTCAGGAGCAATTAGCTTCCTTTTCAGATGAAAAACCGCTAAGTGTTCATTGTGTTCTGCCAATGTCTTGTCTTCTTCATAATCTGAGTCATTAGCCCAGTGATCTTCATCCTCTTGCACTTTTTCATCAAGGTTTCTGAAGGCAGCAACCATCTTAGATATGGGTTTCTTGCTTTTGGAGGATGGTTTCTTTGGTGAAGATGTAGCCTTAGCATCATGCTTTTCCTCAGATACTTGTTCAACATCTAGCTCCTTAGCAATATAATCAACAGCGTCCCGGAGCTCTTTAATCTCAGGGTAAGCTTGCGTTTCTTTGCGAGTTTGTTCTTCAAGTTTATCTAGCTTGACTCTGAATTCAGCTATCTTTTCTTCCAGTTGAAGATGTAGTTGTTGTTCTTCCTCCAACAGTTGTTTGATTTGAGCAACTCTGGCTTGTGCATCCACTATTTTCTAAGTGTTTTCCTCAGAGTGCTCAACTACTTTTTCAGTAGTGTCTTTTTGTTGAGGAGATGGATGTGTAGACTTCTGAGGAGATGGAGGAGGGGTATTTTGTGAAGTCCTCTCAGTGTGCTTTTCAGCAACTGAGGCATTGTTTCCTTGTGCAATTCCTCCTGTCCCTGGTGCAGGGGCATCATCATCATCCTTTTTGTCATCCTCATCCTTGTGGTGGTCAGAAAAAGAAAAAAAAAAAAAAAGCTAATATGGGAGCAGGTACTACAGCAATCACTTGTAGTTCGTTGAATTCATAAATGTCAATGTAAGGGTCCTTCATACCCAGCAAGCTGAGGAACTGATGACCACTAGTATCACAAACCTCGAAACATTTCCTCCTTGGCTTCTGAGGATTGAACACATGCCATCAACAACATTCTCCATACGCGTCTTCAGATTATTAGAACGTGTCTCGAGCGTTTGATGGTACTTCTCCGGTGTGTCGAACTCGATCACAATTGTCTTCTCAGAAGACTCATGCATCTTCTTGATTCATTGGGTCCTCATCTTCTTGATTCTCCTCCCCAGAAGCTCAGACGACAACTCAGACTAATTGTTTCTTCTTCATTTTCCATTCCAGTGTTAAACACAAACAAAACAAAATCTTGCAACTTCCCGGGAGAAAGGAAAAAAAATAAAGATTTCAAACCATGACTAAATAAATCTCGATACTACAAATGCAAAAATTACATCATTAAATAAAAGTCTAAAATTAAAATGGTAAAATTAAATACTAATATTTCGCCTTAAATAAATATGAATAATTTATGTGAGTTTTATAATATTTGACATTAAATTTATAAAGATTTTGAAATGATTTATTCCATTTAATCCAAAATAATCATTTTTAAATGCTTATAAATCATCACACAAAAAGTAACTGAATTTTATAGAAACATATCAAAACATAAAAATTATTTAAGAATAACTTTAGAAGGGCAAACAATACGTAATTAATTATCGAGTTCAACAAACAAGAAACTTTTAACACAACATATAATTTTTCTAGAAGTTCTGACCCTGTATGGAGAGACTCCTCACACATGCACTGATTCGGCCTGATTGTATGTATACCAATTACCAAATATATGACTCTTGTAACATTTCAATAGTTATTACCACGGGTTAAATTGTATTTTGTATAGGACTCTCAATATTTTCATAGAAGGTTGGACTCTTTTAAGTTTTAGTATTAAAATATATATGGATAAGAAAACTCATTACTTAATCCAATCCAATGTACTAAGGGCTTTGGATGTTTATCTATGGATGAATCTATATATATTATCAAGAAAAGAATATCAATATTGTTAAACAAAATGTATATGTTCTCAACATTGTTGTTTTTTCATATTATAAAAAAATAAATTTCGTTAATAACATAAAAATTTAATTAATAACATAGATGATTTCCATGATGACATGGTTCATCTCTATATTAGTTATCTCTCTATTGATAAGTTATTTATAAACCGTTTTTCTCGGTTCTTCATAATCATTTTCATCAGTTTCTTCCTCCTCATCGTCTTCAGATACCAGATTTATCACTTCTGAAAGAGTAACTTTTTGCCCATTAACTTCCTCTTGCTCAGAGGGTATAAATTGGAGTGTCTTGGGCAAGACTGGCTTGAAAGCCATTTGTAATCTGGTCTGACCATCTGCCTTTTTGAAGGCTTGCATCAATTTTTGTGCCACTTCCTTGGAAAAATCCTTATGCATTAAGGTCGCAACCTGATATTGTTCAGTAGGGAACATTGCATGGATGTAGTTTTCCAGGTCAAGAGCTCGTGCTTGTCTTGTTGGTTGATTCGTGATTCTAAGTATTTCAGAGAGATCAGAGCACCTTAACCTCTGCCATTTCTTGAAGCATTGAATATGCTTTGGCAAGGTATGAGTCTTGAAGAAGGGAAGGAGGTTCTCATAGTCATCCTTTGACTCCTTCATGGCACAACTTTGAGCCTGAAAGAGAGAGTTTTGAGTTAGTTTCAAAACTTGTGTAGATATCTGGGTTTTAGAGTAGTCAAGTATCTATGTTACCTGTGCAACAACAACTGGCTCAGAAGGTTGGACTATTGAGGTTCCAGGTGCCTCAGATATCTTGGTGTGATAAGGAGACTTGGAAGTCTGATCCTCAGCATCCTCTCTTTCTTTTTGAACATGTGAATAAATTCAACATAACACTTAGAAATTTATCAGGAGAGAAACACTTAGACAATTTGATATCTGAGATGTCAATTACCTCTATAGTGGGAGGCTCAGATACTTGTCTCTCAGAAACTTGTACAGTTTCTGGTATTCTCTCTGGTGATGAAGGTTTGGTGGCCTCATCAATTTCCATTGGTTGAGGGGATTGAGTGGGCAATTCCCCAGCAACTTCTACTTCTGTTTGAGCCTAAGAGTAGAAAGTGTTAAGTACTTAGAAAAATGATCAGATTAATATTGTGAAGAATATAGATATCTGAGATATATACCTTCTCAATAGAAGGCTCAGATACTTGTTCCTCAGAGACTTTGTGAGTCTCTGGTTGATTCTCTGATGAGTTAGTCTTCTTAGCCTCATCATTTTTCGTCTCAGTTGGAGCCTATTAGAAACAAACAGTTAGTCAAGTGTGTATAAAAGATATCTGAAAAGTCATGTCTTAAGAAACTATTTTCCACCTGTAATACAGGCTCATGTTCCTTAAGAGGTGAGGCTATGGGAGCCTCCTTCCCAGTCTCTGAGGCAAGCTTTGTAGCTTCCTCTTGTTCTTTTGTTTCTAATTCAGCCTGTAACAAAGAAATTTTTTTTTATAAGTAACAAGATTTATAAACATAAAATTTCACAAGTAAAGAGTTAAACCATTCAACTACCTGAACAGTGTCAGGCTGATTGGTCTCTGGAACTTGTGACCCTTCTATCTTGTTGTTCCATTTCAACTTCTTTGTTTGAAGTTTCAGGTAATTCAGACCTTTCCTGAGTGACAAACTCAGTTGCCTCCCCTGTTTGATCATTCTGAGCAGGTGTCTCAGTTTGATCCCTCTCTAGGAGTTGGGAACCTGCTCATTTGCATGATTTTCTTCAGCATATTGCATTGCTGGTATGTTGAGATGGAGTTCATTGACCATTTCATCAACCACTTGTTGCTTTGTGGTTGTGGTTGTTATGGTTGTCTGGAAGCAGAAGTTTGAGCATTTGAGAGCTCTTCCAGATTTTTAAGTGTGGTGTTGACATCAGCGTCTACCAACACTAGGTCACCACTCATCAGGGCCTCTTGAAGTTGTTTATACGTTACTTTCCCTGATGGTGTGTTGGCACCAACAACCTTTGCTATAGGTGCTTGTTCAGCAACCTTTGAGCTAGTTGCTTTCTCAGCAACCTTGGACCTTTTAGTTCTCTTTCCCTTGGCCTTGGTTACTTTTTCAGTAACCTTGGGGGCTTGGATCTTCTCCTCCTTGTCTGATTCGTCATCGAAATCTGGGACTAAATTATCAACAATCCCTGCTGCTTCTGCAGAGAGTGTTTGAAGTTTCTCACTACTTTTATCAACATTGATGAGTTCATCAGCAAGGCACTCTGCAGCATTGATGAGTTCATTTGTTGTGGTCTTGGCAGCATTTATGAGTTCATCTTCATTGATGAGTTCATCAGCAGTGGCGGCAGGTATCTGAGAGTCGACATCCATAGATGGTATGCCTTCTGATTTGCCAGCAGACTTCTTTTGTGAAGTTTTGGGCCTCTTGGTCGCAATGGAACCTTCAGATACCTCATCAGTCTTTCGTCTCTTGAAACCTTTCTGAGATGCAGTAACCTTTTTCATCATGTTTGTATATTCATATTTGTAGAGCAGGTTACTGTTGACAATGGCTGCCGTCTCTCTAAGCTCAATGCCAAGGCACTCCAGTAAGTAGCAAATCTTCAGTCCATAGCTTACTGTGGCTTTTGGCTCAGCAAGGCCTTTAACGATCTTAGGCTCAAAGCTTTGTATCTTCTTCAAAAATTTCATGAAGGCGTACTTTCCCCAATTAAAAGGGTTTTCCAGCCTTTTGTCTTGTTGATTCAACAAGAACATCATCATCCATCATTCTTGGCTTATCTGGTCAGCACCTCCTTGTAGACCATCAAAGTATCTGTGAAGGATACATGCCAACACATCCCAGTGGACCAACAGATGTCTGGTCCTTATTTCAGCAAGCTTACAGTCGATGGGTGTGTCTGGCTTGTCAAGATCACACAGATCACTGTATAGTTGCTTCACACCTTCAAGGAGATCTTCATCCTTGGTGTCAATTTCAAAATCCTTTCCAAGATTTTGAAGTTCAAACAGCTCACAGAAAGTTGTTTCGTCCAACAGGATTTCTTGTCCTTGGACTTTGGTCTTGATAGACATTGTCTCAGTGCCTTCAGAGACTTTGGAAATAATTGTGGAGTTGTTGTAAAACTCCAGGACATCTAGTGAAGAAACTCCACTGGGAAGAGTAGATAGAAAGCCATTGATTTGTGCCTTTTCAAGCATATCAAGTATCAATTTTCTGTCAGTCTGGTTTTCTATTGCAGCTATCAGGTATTCCTCAATCATGGCACCATCCCAAATCATCCTGTGATTTGAAGTCCAATGATTAGGATTGAATTCTCCAATCAACCGATTGTTTGTTATAACCAGCACTGGTGCTTTCTTTTCAGCAGTACCAGATGTAGTAGCTTGGGATTTCTGAGTAGAAGCACGTTTGGGAGCCATCTCTTTAAATAGTGAAGTTTTTGAAAGACGAGAAGAGATTAAGGTAGAAAATTAGGGATTCTTTGCAGAAAAACTAAGAGGGAATCAGTAGTTGCAGAGAAAGTTGCAAAGAGATTTGAGAGAATCTTGCAGTTTTTGTGCAAGAGCAAATGTAGGATTAGGCGAAAGTGATTTCTTTTGCCGAAATCCTATATATATAGCACTGTAATTCCAACAGACAAAAATACACAAATTAATTTTGTGCATTTGTATTTGTGTACGTGCAGTAAGGCGTGGGTAAAATTTGGTTTGCATTAAATGCTTAGTGGGCCACATCTGAGTTTTTACAGTCCACTATTTTACAGGGAATTAATCTCGGCCTTTAAAATGGAACGCCCATTTCATCAATGGTTGGGATTGCTTTTCCAGCAATGATCACAATCAACCCATGTGATTGTGCCCAATTAATGAATTTTGGCAATTAGTTATCTGAATCACATCTCTTTTGTATGACTAAGGGACATTTTTGTATTTGTGTCTATCTCACACTCGGTATCTGTTTTACATAAAGATAGAAATAATACAAATTTCAAGAGAGTAGTTGACTGCAGACAGTTGTACTATTCTCTTTTGTGTTCCCCCTCACTGAGTGATCTAGAAATCTGAGTACCTGTCTCAGAAATCTTCAAATAGCCATTTTTCCCTCTGACCTTTGATATCTGAGTACCCGTCTCAGATACTTGTTTGCTGAATATTTTACCTTTTGCCTTTGATATTCTGGATTCCTGTTCCAGATATCTTATCTCTCCTTTTTCCCTTCTTAATCATACTGAGTTCCTGTCTCACTCACATTTTTAGCTTCTTTTAGTATATGAGTTCCCGTCTCACATACCTTTTTGCCTTGAATATCTAGATACCTAAACCAGATATATTTCTCCTTTCTAAATTCTCATCAGAGATTAGAACTTTTCAGTTCCTTTGTTAACTCCATTAACCCAAGACTGTGTCTCAAAGTTAAGAACCTGCTTTCTTGCAAAGGCTTTGTAAAGATATCTGCAAGTTGGTCTTCAGTATCAACCTTGAGTATCTCTATGTTGCCTTTTTCAACATGGTCTCTAATGAAGTGGTATCTAACATCAATGTGCTTTGTTCTTGCATGAAACTTAGGATTTTGAGTTATGGAAATAGCACTTGTGTTGTCACAGAACATCGGAGTTCTCTCATCATTGACCTCATAATCTCTGAGTTGTTGTTGTATCCACAATATCTGTGAAGCACAACACCTAGCAGCAATATATTCAGCTTCTATGGTAGATGTGTTAATTGAGTTTTGTTTCTTGCTGAACCATGATATTAATCTGGCACCAAGAAATTGACAAGTTCCTGGGGTGCTTTTTCTATCAAGCAATGATCCAGCATAGTCAGCATCAGAATATCCAACTAAACTTAATCCACTGTCTTTTGGATACCACAATCCAACTTCTACAGTACCCTTTACATACCTTAATATTTTCATAGCAATGTTGTAGTGTGATTGCATTGGATTTGTCTGAAATCTAGCACACACTCAAACTGCATATTGAATATCAGGTCTACTTGCAGTGAGGTATAGTAGAGACCCAATAAATTTCATATACTTGTGTTCTTCAACACTCTTGTCAGATTCAGTATAGGTCATTTTGGTTCCAATGCTCATAGGTATCTTAGCATTCTTTTCAGAAGGCTTTAGATTAAACTTGTTGAACATGTCCTTCGCTTACTTTGTTTGACTAATGAATATTCCATCATTAAGTTGCTTGACTTGAAATCCTAGGAAGTAGTTTAATTCTCCCATCATGCTCATCTCAAATTTACTTTTCATGAGCTCAGCAAAGTCTTCACAAAGTTGCTTGTTTTTAGATCCAAATATAATGCCATCAACATATACTTGAACTAAAAGTACTTTCCCATCATGGTTCAATGTAAAGAGTGTTTTATCAACATCTCCTTTCTTGAAACCACTTTCTAGTAGGTATCTGGACAATGCATAAAATACCATGCTCTTGGAGCTTGTTTCAGCCCATACAGAGCTTTCTGAAGCTTATAGACCATCCTACTTTCTGAGGAAACCTCAAAGCCTAGTGGTTGCTCAACATAGACTTCCTCAGCAAGTTCACCATTTAGGAATGCACTCTTGACATCCATTTGATAAACTGTAAAGTCATTATGAGCTGCAAAGGCTAGAAAGAGTCTTATTGCATCCAATCTTGCAACTGGGGCATATGACTCATCAAAATCTAGTCCTTCTGTCTGGGTGAATCCCTTGGCAACCAACCTTGCTTTGTTTCTGGTTATTTCACCGGACTCATTCATTTTATTTCTGAAAACCCACTTAGTTCCAATTACAGATATTCCGTTAACAAATGGAACCAGTTTCCAGACTTTGTTTCTCTCAAATTGATCCAACTCTTCTTGCATTGCAGAGATCCAATTTTGATCCTTCAATGCTTCTTCTATAGTTTTAGGTTCAATATTGGAGATGAAACATCCATAAAGAGAGTCAGCAAATGCTCTCCTAGTTCTAACTCCTTGGTCTAAAGGACCGATCACATCCTTGGCAGGATGATTTCTCATCCATTTCATAATGGGTTTTGAACTAGTAGGATCAATATCATTTTGATCTGAATGTGAATCAATATGATCTTGATAGGATACTTGTGCAGTATCTGAGATATCTGACACATGGGAAATGCCATGGATATCTGACACTTTTTCAGTGTTAGAGATATCTGGAATTTGATTTTCAGCAATCTCATTCTCAGAAACCTCTTCATGATGAAAGTTCTCAGTAACCTGTTCCATTTCTGGAATTCTTATAGGAAATTGTTCATCATGTCTTAGAGTCATCTGGTTGTTACTAAGCAATGGTTGCCTTTCATCGTCAGATTCATCCTCCAAGTGAATGATAGAATTGTTTCCTTTTGAGGATTCTTCTTCATAATCTTTAATCATTAGCTCTTTGAACCTATCTGAGAGTTCTTCATTCAAGGGTACTTTCTTGCTTCCTTCGTAGAAGACTACATGAACAAATTCTTCAATATTTTGCGTTCTTTTGTTGTAGATTCTGTAAGCGTTGCTATTCGGAGAATAACCAAGAAGTACTCCTTCATCTGCTTTTGGTTGAAATGTTCTCAAGTATTCTTTTCCATTGTTAAGAACAAAACATCTGCAACCAAACACCCTTAGATGTTTGATACTAGGGGGTTTACCAATAAAAAGCTCATAAGGAGTTTTTTCATGGTGTTTGTTAATCAAACATCTATTTTGAGTGTAGCAGACTGTGTTAATAGCTTCAACCCAATAGATTTCACTTATTTCAGTGTCAGCAAGCATTGTTCTTGCTTCTTCTTTCAGGGTCCTATTCTTCCTTTCAGCAACACCATTTTGTTGTGGTGTCCTTACGGAAGATAGTTGATGTTGTATACCTTTGCAGGTACAAAACTCTTTTATGTAATGGTTCACAAACTCGGTACCATGGTCTGTTCTGATTACAGATACCTTGTCATTTTTCATGACTTCAAGCTTATTCAGCAAGTTGGGTATCTCAACCCTTGCATCATATTTTTATTTGAGAAATACAACCCAAGTGAATCTTGAGTAATCATCAACAACAACCAGACCATACTTCTTTCCTGCATAGCTAGTTACAAAGGATTCAAAAAAATCCATATGTAACATTTGCAGTGGCCTTTCACTGGAGTGTCTAGTTTTAGACTTGAAAGATGTTTTGGATTGTTTTCCCATTTGGACAGCTGAGCATATACCATCCTTTCTATATGCCATTTTGGGTAAACCAACCACCAACTCTTTCTTGGCTAGCTTGTTCGGAGTTTTGAAATTCAAGTGACTCATTCTTTTATGCCATAGCCAATTTTCTTCAGTGTGGTCAGATTGACTCACCATGAGACATTCTTCAGTTGTGGCGGATGCCCAATCAGCAACATAAAGATTTCCTTTTCGCCTAGCAACCAAGACTGTCTGCTTTGACTCATTGTCAATCACTCTGCATAGTTTTGACTTGATCTTGATAGTGTACCCTTTGTCTACTAATTGACTCATGCTTAGGAGATTATATTTCAATCCCTTTACATGTAGTACTTTAGAGATTGTAAGGGCTCCAAACTTCAGATTGCCAAATCCTATGGTTAGATTTTCATCTCCTCCAGCAAATCTAATAATTGGTGCATCATCGCATTTTCTGTAGTTAATCAGATTTTCTTTGTCTCCTGTCATGTGCTTCCCACATCCGCTATCAAAATGCCACTTTGGATTGGTCTTTAGAGTGTTCTGCACAAAACAGGAAACATGAGATTAGGTTCTCATACCAACAATGGAACCATCTGGACTAAAGAATCTTCCTGTAGGAATCCATTTCTGAATGAATTTCTTAGGGACATTGTTAGAAATATCTGTTTAGATTTTGATCAGCAACCTAATGACTTATCTTAGCTCATAAAGGTGGTTAGTACTCTTGGTTCACTTGAACACTGTAAAAGGGGAAACTCACTAAGTATGATAGTCTAGCAAAATCTTGTATAGGATGTTGGGTCTCGAAATGTAATTTTTATTTTCTGAAGAAGACATCCAGCAGGAAAAGTTCAACAATTTTGAAGACTTGAAAACTGCACAAGATTGCTGAAGACAAAGCTTTTTCAGATACCTATGACCAGATATCTTGAAGACACAAGCGTTTTTAAATAAACAGTGTTACAAGAGATATATGAGAAATAAGAGGTTTCTGAACGAGGAAAAGTGCCCACAAGATATCTACACTCAGATACCTTGAATAAAGATTATGTTTCCGGGAAACAATATATTCTTAACAAGTGGTATATGGAGTTGTGATAATCTCTGGAAAAGGACGTGCAAAGCTTCAGAAAGTGTGCATAGTTCCGTTGGCACTACAGGACAAAGTATAGTACAGTGCATTAAATGCGCGGACAGAAATGTCTGAATAAAAATGGTAGCTTCTGAAAAAGAAGACAAACCTACTACAGTACTATACTCAGATATCTATAGTTTGAAATTGAGTTAAGCCTAACGGATACTATTCAAACGGCACTCAAATTCATCTATAAATATCAACACTTAGACTGCTTGAAAATATACCTTAGAACACACAAAACTTACACTCTCACACAAGCTCTCTCAAGCAAACTACTTAACTTCAAGCTTTCTGTTGCGACCAAAGCTCTTGATTCTAAGTAGCACTAAAGTTCTAAGTATCCTGATCCTTAACAAGCATTGTTATTTGTGAAAGAATTGAACTAAGATTTCATATCTGAGTTTCATTCTCTTGAACATTTATCATAGACTTGGGTCAGTAAAGAACAAGATATCATACATTGCAAAGTGTATTAAGTATACTTGATTCATAGAGCTATCTGAATAACTGAACAAGTTATTAAAGAAGTTCTCCTGACAAACTACCTTAACCAACACCTTAATCGGCGTGGAGTACATGAAGTACTTAGTTTGGGAAACTAATGAATAACTCCAGTTCTTGAAGATGGAAGTCTTGGTTGGGAAACTAAGTAATAGCTCAAAAAGTTTTCTGAGTACAAGAAGTACTTGGCTGTGAAAGCCGGGGAATAACTCAGGGGGAACACTTGGTTGGGAACCTAGTGTAATTAGGAATCAAGAGAATATATTTGTAAGGTTACATCAATTATCTGTCTTAGTGGATTAGTGCGAGAAAGGCAAAGTGGATTAGTTGAAGGATTATGCCACCTTCAGATACCACTATAAAAAGACTTGTGTTATTTACTTTCTGCAGTTTATTACTTGCTTTATTTATCTTGCAAAGTATTTACACTTATCTTGCTGAGCACGTGCACTTATCACAGAAAAATCATCCGCTATCTGAAATTAAGTATCAGATATCTTCACAAACTGTGTTTATCGACAAAAGTTTTAAAAGACTATTCACCCTCTCTAGTCTTTTACTTTGCCGTTATGTGGGCCAACAAGTGGTATTAAAGTAGGAGGTTCCCAAGCCTTCTGCACTGAACCTAGATCCCAGATAAGTGCCCATTAACTGCTTTTCACCTACACTTGATTTGTTTGTTTAGTGTGTTTGCTGCAGGATGTATTTAAGTGATGCCCCAATTCTCAAGCCAGAGAATTATGAAAAATGGAAGAACAACATGATCTTTCATCAAATGATTGAAATGATCGAAGTAATAAATAATGGCCCAATAATCATTCAACAACTCAAGCAAGTCATAGAGGTTTCTAATGGTAGAGATTTGTTACTCCGACCAATACACCGACTGGAGTTTCTTTGGATCCAGTGATAGAAATGGATGATGCTTTGGTGGGTAAGGCTTTTTGTCATCAATCTAAGAATGAAGTTTGAACAACGCAGAAACTCCCTTGTGAGGACGAAGTTTCAGCTGAGCAGAAACTCCCTTGGGTTGATGTTATTCGTGGTAATCAAATTCAAGATACAAGCTGGAAGCTCCCTTTTATTCAGCCGATTGTTTAAGAGGGGAATGTGGAGGTTCTGATTAGTGATGAAGATGTTTCCTCGGAGACGCAATTTTGGGCAAACACAGTGGTCATGTATAACTTGGGTGAGGATCTATCTATGAACTCTGTTCGGCAGTTTATAGCTAAAGTGTGGAGTTTTGTTAAGATGCCTGGAATATACTATAATGAAGCTGGGTATTTCTTGTTGCGATTTTGTTCTAAAATGGATATGGATGCTGTGGTAAAAAATGGTCCTTAGTCAATCTATAATATGCCTATGGTGTTAATTCCATGGACTATAGATTTTGTTTTCAGTAAGGATTTGCTTAGGCTTGCGCATATTTGGTTTAAATTGCCACAACTACCTTTGGGTTTATGGGGAACTCAAAGTCTTGGTAAGATTGCTAGTGTGGTGGGTCAGCTTTGTTTATGGATGAGTGTACAACAATGAAATTGGGTGTTTCATATGCCCGTATTCTTGTTGAAGTTGATATTACTCAACCATTGGTGAAGGAGGTGAAGATAAACAATATGAAAGGGGCATCTTATATGCAGGAAGTGGAGTTTGAATGGGAACCTCCTAAGAAGCAAGCTAATGCGCATTTGTCTCAGAGGGTAGAAAGACAGAAGCGGCAACAGTTCTGGAGGCCAAGGACTACTGATAAAGGCCAGATAGTTACTCAGAAAATTGGGCAGATCAATCAAAGTAGTTTGGGGAAGCAGGTGGATCCTGAAGTTAGTAAGTTGGATCAAATTAAGGCTGGTAAACAGAAGGTTGTTGAAAATGCTTATTGGACGGAGGTAAAAAATCGAAAGCAGAAGGAGCAAGGAAGTAAAGCAAAAATTTTGATGCCTCATGGTATGGTTTCTGCTATTAAATTTGGTAGTGTGGATGTGAATTTGGGTAATGGTTTTTATTCCCTAGAAGTTGGTAATTGCTTAGTAGGTGATGTGGAAAAAGTCCCATGATTGTTGCTTGGAATGTAAGGGGCATGAATAATGCGGCAAAACACCTTGAGGTTGGCTCCTACCTCAATAAACTTAAGGTGTGGATTGCTGCCCTTTTTGAAACAAGAATAAAACAGATTAATGCGAGTCGAATTCGGAGTACATTTGGAAGGAAATGGTCCTTCCTGGATAATTATATGCATCATGGGAATGGTAGGATTTGGTTGCTTTGGGAGAGTTGCAAGGTTGATGTCCAGTTGGTTAATTCATCTGATAAGTTTATCCAATGTTTGGTGAAGTGTGGGGATGATAGTCTGAATTGTAGTCTTACTGTTGTCTATGCTCATAACCATTTGAATGAGAGAAAGCAGCTTTGGAATGATATAAGGTTGTTGGCAAATGGAGTTTGTGGCCCTTGGGTCATAATAGGTGATTACAATAATGTACTTCATACAACGGATAGGATTCGTGGTAATCCTATTCAAGCTTGTGAGTATGTTAATTTGGAACACATGATGGATGGGTTGGGACTGTGTGAACTCTAAATGGTTGGTCGTGATTATACTTGGTCGAATAAACATACGCAAGGGGTGATATATTCGAGAATTGATCGTGCTTTGGGAAACATGGATTGGTTTCAAACATATCAATGCGTACAAGTTGAAGTGTTGGAGCCACATGTTTCTGATCATTGCCCTTTGTATATGAATTTTCATATGCCAGTGATTGAGCGAAGATATAATATGTTTAAGTTCATGAATTGTGTGGTGGATAAGGTACAGTTCTTGGAAACTGTACGGGCTGATTGGGAACAACCTTTACATGGTCGAGCCATATTTCGTGTTTGGCAAAAGCTTAAGCGATTGCAGCCGGCTATGCGAGGGTTACAAAAACAGTTTGGTCACTTTGAGTACAGAATTTTTCAAGCTCGCAATGACTTAGAATTGGTCCAGAAGGAGCTGATTAATGACAGAGTAAATAGGGACCTTATTGTTCGTGAGAAAATCTGTACAACAAATTTACTAAACTTACGAGCTGATGAGGAGAGTTTGCTGCAACAGAAAGCTAAAGTGGATTAGATAAAGCTTGGAGATGGGAATAATGCGTATTTTTATGCTACTTTGAAGGAAAAAAAATGCACATTATGGCATTATGCGGCTGGAAAATGATAGGGGACAGTTGGTACAGTCAGCTGAGAGAATTGAGGATGAAGTAATTGAGTTTTATTCTAAACTCATCAGTACAGCTGAACCGACTAGGATAGGATTGGATATACCAGCTCTGCGTTCAGGTACACAGTTGAGTACTGACCTTGGAGATAGTTTAATTGTGGATGTTACTGAGGCAGAAATATATCAATCTTTGAAGGGAATAGAGGATAATAAAGCACCGGGATTTGATGGGTTTAATGTGAAGTTTTTTAAAGCAAGTTGGAGTGTTGTAAAGGAAGATGTTGTGGCTTCCAGTACAATAAGCTCTATAAAGCTGCCAATTGCACGTTAGTTACCTTAATCCCGAAGACAAAAGATGCTAAATCCATGAAAGAAATGCGCCCCATTTCTTGTTGCACCACTTTATACAGGATTATTTCGAAGGTACTTACTATGCGTTTGAGTAAGGTAATTGGAAATGTTGTGAGTGATTGTCAATCTGCATTTGTGGCGGGAAAGGTGATCCATGATAATATTCTGATTGCCCATGAGTTTGTAAGAGGGTATTCTCGAAAAGGGATTTCGCCAAAATGAATGATACAGATGGATCTTCAGAAAGCATATGATACGTACGGTGGATTGGGATGCTTTGGAGGGTATTATGATTGAATTGAATTTCCCTCGATAATTTGTGGTGTGAGTCATGATTTGTGTGCGTACTGTGTCGTATTGATATAGTATTAATGGGAGGCCTAGCCGTATTTTGATTGCAAAGCGGGGGATTTGGCAAGGGGATTCTATTTCTCCTTTGCTTTTTGTTTTGGTGATGGAGTATTTACATAGGAAGATGCAGACTTTGTGTGCGAAGCCTAATTTTAATTTCCATCCTCGGTGTGAAAAGGTTCGACTTATCAATATTTGATTTGCTGATGATTTGTTACTATATTGTCGAGGTGATGTGGGGTCTGTTCAGTTGATTATGAGCATGTTTGATGATTTTTCAACCTCGACTGAATTGAAAGCAAATAGAGCAAAATGTAAGTTGTATTTTGGTGGAGTAAGTATGTAGGAGCAGGTTTTGATTTAGCAAGCTACTGGTTTCATGGTTGGTGCTATGCCTTTCAAATATTTGGGGGGTGCCATTAACTACGAAAAAGCTGTCCATTCACTTATAAGCTGTCCATTCACTTATGCCTTTGATTGATAAAATTGTGGCGCGGGTCAAGCATTGGTCGGCTAAACTCCTTAGTTATGCGGGTAGAGTTCAATTAGTACAAAGTGTACTTTTTTCTATCGCTAGCTATTGGATGCAAGTTTTTCCATTACCTAAGAATTTTTTGAAGCATGTTGAGGCTATTTGTCAATCCTTCTTATGGAGTGGGACTGAAGAGGTGACTTGGAAAGCTCCAGTTGCATGGGATAATGTGTGTGATTCGAAAGATGTGGGAGGGCTGAATAACACTTTTATAGTAGAATGGAATAAGGCAACTATGTCCAAGCTATTGTGGAATCTGTGTGACAAAGCCGACAAGTTGTGGGTTCGTTGGATTCATGCCTACTACATTCGAGATGGGGATGTTATGGAGTACGTCCCGCGAGATAATTGTTCTTGGATTCTTAAGGCCATTCTTAAGCAACGAGAGTTAGTAGAACATAGTGATGTGTGGAGGGGGTTGCATGGTGGTTGCAAATTTCCCACGCGGAAGTTCTATCATGAGTTGCGAGGGGGAAAAGAGAAGGTAAATTGGAGGAAAGTTTGTACGGAAACAAGGCTCGACCAAGAGCTTGTTTTATTTTGTGGTTGAGCTTGAAAAAGCGTTTGGCAACGAAGGATAGATTGATTCGGTTTGGAGTGCAAACGGATGGATTTTGTTGTTTCTGTTTCCAGCAAGAAAGTGTTGAGCATCTTCTGTTTGAGTGTCCTTTTACACAGAAAGTTTGGGCTGGTGTGTTGCATAACTGTGGGATTACTAGGCAACCGAAAGCTTGGGAGCAAGAACTTGTTTGGATTTGCACGGCTAATTCAGGAAAGAGTGCAAGGGCCCAGTTTGTGAAGCTTGCGTTGACTGAGACTATCTATGCTATATGGTCTTTGCGGAATGCTATTATTTTCTAGCAAGGGCGGGTTAGTTTACATCTTATGGAGCAGATTATACATACTTGTAGAGTTAGAGCTTTGTCACGAAAATTAGATTTGTTTTGTGCCCAGTTTGATTTATAAAAACTGTTGGCTTCTATGGTATTTAGGCAGGTAGCTTGAGTCTTCATTACACCTGGATCTTCGGATCCGCTTGTATTTACTTGTTTTTGGGATAATAAGAAAGTAAGCTCTTGGTTCCAAAAAAAAAAAAAATTATCCCACCACTGGTAAACGTACTTGTATAAGATGTATATATCTTCAATAAAGTTTATGCGTTGTAATCAAAACTCAGCCATAATAACTGTTTCACTGTATATAGTACTCGTGGTTAGGTTAAATGGTTAATGCATTTATTTGACTGATTTACACTTTGGTTTTGCAGAAAATTACTCACTCCATTTTGAGAATGTTTGGGAATCCCTTGATTTGGTATGACAACACAGTAAAGAATATGAATTGTTTTATTGGTTATGTATCATTGTGGTAAGGGCCCCAATATATACAATGTACAAGAGGTATAAAGAAGGCAAAAATAATTACAACACTAATTAACAATCTCACAACTATGCTAGTTATGATTTGGAAGATTTATCTTCCTTAATACGCCCCCGCAAAATTGACGTGCCATCCGCCACGGAGATTTTGGATCGTAAGGAGAGAAACCGAGCACGGGCTAGTGGTTTAGTAAGGGCATCAACAAGTTGATCATGAGTATTAACATAAGCTAGTGAAAATATGCCTTTGGAGGAGAGATCACGGACAAAATGCAAATCCAATGTAATGTGCTTCATTCGAGAATGCATAATTGGATGGAATGCTAGTCGAGTTGCACTGAGGTTATCACAAAGTAACTGAGGAGGTGTGGTGAGAGACAGGCCAAGTTCACGAAATAAGTGAAAAATCCAACAAACTTCGGCAGCAGTGGATGCAAGAGCTCGGTACTCGGCCTCTGTAGAGGAACGTGCAACACCAGTTTGTTTTCGACATTGCCAGGATATCGGACTGGACCTAAGAAAAATGATGTACGCTGAGGTTGACTTTCCATCCCGAAGGTCCCCACCAAAATCAGAATCAGAGTAGGCAGTGATAGTCAAGGCAGTGGGTTTGCGAAGTAACAACCCTTGATGAAGTGTTCCCTTAAGATAACGTAGGAGACGTTTTACAGCTAACCAATCAGAATGTGTAGGGGAAGACATAGACTGCGCCAGACGATTTACAGTGAATGAAATATCTGGTCGGGTCAATGTTAGGTACTGTAAGCACCCAATAGCACTGCGATATTCAGATGGATCAACCGATCCCGACACAGATAATGTGGATGATGTCGCCATGGGGTGCTAACCGCTTTTGCACCGTCCATGGAATGATGACGTAAAAGGTCAACCGTGTATTTATGCTGAGACAAGAAGAGTCCTTCTCGACATCGAGCCACCTCAACTCCAAGGAAATAGGACAGTGTGCCAAGATCTTTAACTGCAAAGTGGCTCTGAAGATGCCGGGTGAGAGCACCCATAAGGGACGAACTAGATCCGGTGAGAATGATGTCATCGACGTATACCAAGACCACTAAATAATCAGTGCCACGGCGATAAATAAAGAGTGATGTGTCCGCTTTAGATTGACGAAAACCAAAATCCTGAAGAGCAGAGCTAAGAGCATGGTACCAGGCTCGGGGTGCTTGACGAAGACCATACAGAGACTTGCGAAGAAAACATACATGATGATCCGGTTGTCTTTGGTCCACAAAACCGGGAGGTTGTACCATAAAAACCGGTTCAGTCAGAGAACCATGGAGAAATGCATTGCTGATGTCAAGCTGACGAAGTTCCCAACCATGAAATAAGGCCATGTGGAGTACCGTGCGGATGGTGACAGGTTTGACAACGGGACTAAATGTTTCATGATAATCCAAGCCCGGTCACTGATGGAATCCTTTAGCCACAAGACGTGCTTTAAACCGATCAATGGTGCCATCAGACTTACGTTTGATTGTAAAGACCCACTTACAGCCAATAACATTCTTATTTGGTGGAGTAGGAACTAGATCCCATGTTCCATGTTTTGCAAGGGCCGTAAATTCATCAGCCATTGCCGCTCGCCAACGTGGATCTTTTAAGGCTTGAGAAACACATGTTGGGGCAACATCATTAGGGAGCGGATGTTTGGTGGCACTTTTGATCGTAGGATGAGTTAGAGAAGGTGGAAGATCTGTAATAAAACCAGCAAGCCACGATGAGGGTTGGCAAGTGCGATTTCCACGACGAGAATCATTATGAGGGACAAGTAAATCCGGAGCTGGAATAGATGTCATTGAGGTAAACTCTTGTGGTGGTTCCTCCTCAATTGGTAGAGATGATAGCCTAGCAGGTCGAATACTAGTACTTGGCCCAGGGGAGGGAATCAATTCTAGTGGTGCCGAAGGAGGCACGACGAGCGCAGAAGATTCATCCAAAGTGGCTGAAGGAGACTTGGTAGGTGGAATAAAATCAGCAAAGGCATCTTCACGAAAACGGACATGACGAGAAATATATATCCGACTAGTGGTGGGGTCAAGGCAACGATACGCACTTTGGGTGGTGGAGTAGCCAATGAAGATACATGGACGTGAGTATGGCTCAAGTTTGCTTGAAACATAGGGACGCAACCATGGATAACATATGCAACCAAAGGTATGCAACTTCTTATAATTTGGCACTTGATGAAATAGCACCTCAAAAGGACTTTTGTTTTCCAAGAGTGGAGTTGGCATCCGATTAATAAGATAAATAGCAGTTTTAAATGCAAAAGTCCACAATTGAGGAGGTAATTTCGAAGTATGTAGCAAGGTCTTGCCCGTTTCAACAATGTGACGATGACGTCGCTCGACCAACCCATTTTGTTCAGGCGTATATGGTGCCGTAGTTAACCAGTTGATTCCTCGAGTGGAGAAATAAGATCTCAAAGCCGTGAACTCACCACCATTATCACTGTAGAAGTTTTGGATCGAGTGTCCAAACTGCTTTTCAACTAATGGACAAAATTGCTGAAAGATAGTAGTAACCTGTGACTTGCTTTCCAAAGGAAACAACCAACAATATTTGGTAAAGGCATCGACTAACAGTAGATAGAATCGACTACCATCAAATGAAGTCATAGAGGGTCCCCACACATCAGCAAAAATATAGTGCAACGGATGTAAAGCAATCAATGAAGTATCAGAAAATGGTAGTTTATGTGTCTTACAACATAAGCATGAATCACAAGCCGAATCCGACATACCGGAATTCAAAATCGACAATTTATTTTTTGAAATAATAAAGCTGCTTATGCGGTGAGATGGATGACCCAATCGTGCATGCCAATTCTTAATGGAAGTACGAAGTCCCAAAAGATTAAAATGAGCAAAAGACTTCAAATAAAATGTTGGAACTTGTAAGTGATAAACGCCTTTCTCACATTTTCCTTGAGCCAGCGGCGCCCCCGTAAGTCGATCCTTCACAACAAAATGAGTTGGAAAAAATTCCACAGAAACATCATTAGCTTTTGTAAGTTGATGAACCAACAACAAGTTTTGTTGAGCACGGGGAACACATAGAACATTTGGTAATGTAAGAGTGCGTAACGAAAACTTTAAATGAGATATACCAGTATGTGAGATGGGCCTTGAAGATCCATCAGTGAGTTGGACTTCTTCAGTTCCTTCATACTCAGAGTGACGAGATAAGTTCCCAAGATCAGAAGTCAAGTTTTGAGATGCACCAGAGTCCATAAGCCAGGAATTAGGTACAGTATGAACATGAGGAGAACGAGCCACATTAGCTGAGGCATTAAGCCTAGCCTGCAACTTTCGACATTGTAAGGCAGTGTGCCCATAACTGTCGCACCAGTGTATTAACAATATAGACCTATTACACCAATACAAACTACTCGATCTAACTCTAATCATCTTGACTTCAACTGAGGAATTAACTTAAGACACTTGAGTAAATTTCTAACATGATATATTGCTATATTGACACAAAATCAAATTATGCAATCATCTAGATAGTTAGTCACATTCATTGAGATTGACCTGTTAAATGACATATGATTCAGAAAGACTTTTGAAATAATCACATTTGTATAATTTGGTCATTCTCACATCCAATCCTGGGTATTCCCCTGCTTACAGTGTAATATGTTACGTAAATTGCTTGTTTCATTCGCCTTGAATGGTTCGGTGACAGAACTTACAATGTATGATGTATGCAGCAATTCTTTTGCATTAGGAACCGCAGCTAACAATTACTGTGATAATATGTCTGCTTAATAGAACGTGGAAGCCTCTCAAGCAGTTCTAGTATGAGAGCAATATTGGATAATTAATATAAATGATCACTAGATTCCACAAAACTCAACAAGTTCTACCAGTGAATTAAAATTCAGCCACTGTGCACGATAGAAGTAGCATCCTGTAAGACCTCCTTGAGGTAATAGAGCCAGCATCACAGCCATTGAGCTCCCTCTTCGGTTGTCACAGTTCCGGTGTGCCAGCTTAAGTCTGTCGGGACAAGGCCTGGATGGACAGAGTTGATGCACATATTGGTATACTTCCGTGCGAGAACTCTAGTGTATGCAGTAAGGGTGGCCTTTGATATGATGTAAGCTGGAAACATAGTTTGCCATCCATTGGCTTCCAGTGCATCTTCTTGCACGTCATGCAAGAACTTCTCCAAAATTCCATCGATTTTCTCTTCTGTTAGAGTGTCAATATCTCCAAGTTGTTTCCTGATCTGCTCATTAGGAACGTGCTGCATTGTAAAAATTAAGCATAAATTCACTTTAGGAGTCTAATTTTAATCTTGTTTTGCAACATCTTTCTTGTTGTCGAATTATATCACTGGTTGGATTTATCTACTTACACTTAATTCACCAGCTTCAGAAGAGATGTTCACTATTCTTGCTCCTGAGGAGGAAAGGTGTAGCAATGGAAGAAGGGCTTCAGTTACATTCTTGGCGCCATAATAGTTGGTATCAAGTCCTTCTTTTGCCATCTCATACGTTGTTTTTGCAACATCTAGAATCTTAATTATCGACTTGCCTGCCAGCTGCAATTGATGGAGATTGCTAGAGTTGAGAACTACAATCTAGTTTTGTTATTAATGTCATTTCCGATCTGTATTACCTCTGGTGCAGTTTCTATGTTTAAATTCTTTAGCCCATCTATGTCAATAACAACTCCTTGAGCTCCAGCATTGTTCACCTGCATTTGTATCAGTTATAATCATACAAATCAATCATGCCTAGCTTGAAAGTTAACCCACGCAAGATGTATTATTGCTCATTCCCCTGATATGTTACTAATGTCATCTGCATCGTTTCATCTAACTAAGAAATGACGCATAGGAGTAAGTTGAGAACATAATCTTGAACTTCACATATTGTTAAACGGTCTCAATTCCTCTTGTTTTCATCATTTCAAACAGTGATATGTCTAAAATTTGAAATAAATTTATCTTACCAAAATATCGAGTCTTTTGAACTCAGTCGTTATGAACTTGGCCAGGAGCTCTATGCTTTGTGGATCTCTAACATCAAGCTGATGGAACAACACATTGGAAAGGCCTGCTTCCTGCAACAGTTTCGTGGCTTCCATACCCCTCGTCTCATTTCTAGCTGTCAAAACTACCGTCACACCTTCTTTTGCAAGCTGCTAGACAGTCTCAAAACCAATGCCTTTATTTGCTCCGGTAACCACTGCATACCTGTAAATCATAAACCATACAGATAACTGCTCATAACCAACGCTATATCAAAGAACTGTCTCAAGAACTCTACCGATCTCCTTTTTGGGGCCTGAGTTGTATCTGGTGCCATACCTGAGACTTGTGCGTTTCCTGGCCTTCGCTTTTCCCAAGAATTAGCTGAAAATTTATTACAACATAGAAAGAGTATAGTTCATGTCAAATTTATCCAACCACTGGTAAACGTACTTGTATAAGACGTGTATATCTTCAATAAATTTTATGTCTTGTAATCAAAACTCAGCCACCTGCGTACGGTCAAAATAGAAGCCAGAAGGACCTCCATCAGGTAGTAGAGCTAACTTTACAGTTCCTTCAGCTCCCTCTTCCACCATCATTGTTCCGTTATGCCAAATTATATCGGTAGGGATATTAGCTGGATGTAAACAGTTGATATGCATGTCTGGATATTTCTTCGCGAGGACTCTAGTATAAGCATTAAGTGTGGCCTTTGACTTGATATAAGCTGGTACTATCTTTGGCCATCCATTTTCAAGTGCATTTTCTTGAAAATCTTACAAGAACTTCTGGAGTACTCCATCGATTTTCTCTTCTGTTAGAGTGTTGATGTCTGCAATTTCATTCCTTATCTGCTCACTAGGGATGTGCTAAATAAGAAAGGGTGAAAAAACACCGTTAATTAGTATTCTTTATACATATTGTTATAAAAAGATGAACTCTTGGAGTGATCTGCTCACTTTTAGTCCACCAGCCTCGGAAGAGACGTTCACAATTCTTGCTCCTGATGTGGAAAGTTGTAGCAATGGAAGAAGGGCCTGAGTTACGTTCCTGGCACCATAGTAATTGGTATCCAAACATTCTTTAACCATCTCATAGGTTGTTTTCGAGACATGTATAATCTTGAAAATGTCCATTCCTGCTAGCTGCATTGATGAGCAAGCAAGATATATCATATGTAACATTATTTGTTGTAGATTCTATGTTTAAAGCCTTAAGCCCATCTCCATCAACTGCAACACCAACAACTCCAGCATTGTTTATGAAATATCTGTGTTGATTCTCAAAAATAGTATGCAGATAGCTGAAAGATGAACTCTTTAATTATTTTTGATTGTTTATGAATTATGATATGTTGAAAGTATTCATCTTACCTAAATATCGAGTCGTTTAAACTCAGCTGCAGCGAACTTGGCTAGCGACTCTATGCTTTGTGGATCAGTAAAATCAAGCTGATGGAAAAACACATTTGTCAGACCTGATTCTTGCAGCAACCTTATGGCTTCCATCCCCCTCTTCTCAATTCTGCATGTTAAGATGACGGTCACACCTTCATTCGCCAGCTTCCGGACAGTTTCCAAACCGATACCCTTGTTTGCTCTAGTAACCACAACATACCTGCAAAAGATTAAAATTCAAACATCACCTGATCAATATCGTATTCCGCTTATTTCAAACTGTGAAATTCGGTGTCACCTTATCGCGGTTTGGGTTGCAGTCAGTGCCATATCTGCAGTTCTTATGTAATTCCAATATTCTCACTTGTTTGGGAAATGGTGGAAAATTCAGAAAGTTACTTGAAGAGACTTGATATTTGATTGACTTTTCTTTAGTGTAATTTTTATAGGCCGAGGACTATGTGGTGTATGTTTTCTCTATCCACAAAAGAGAAAAGTCAGTTGTCTGTTTTTTGTCCTAGTCTGAAATCTCTGTTTTGAGTTGGATTGGTTTTGGTTCCACTATATCTGGTGTTTTTGTTGAGATTTAGTTTGGGTTTAGTTTGTAGTTTTAACTAGTATTATTATGTCAAAATTTAGAGGCCAAAAAAATCATACTCAAGAAAATCATTCAATGTTAACTCTATTGTCATCAGATTGAATAAGCCTCACACAGTATCATGGCCATGTATCTGGAACAGAGTTGTGTTAAAGCAAGAGAAGTAACTAGAATGTGTTTCGAACAATTACTGAAGAGAAAAAGACATAATCAAAACTCAGCCAATTTGTGTGCAGTCAAAGTAGTGACCTGTAGGACCTCCATCAGGCAGTAGAGCAAGCATCACCGGCCCTTCAGCTCCCTCTTTCACTGTCATAGTTCCAGTGTGCCAGTTGAGGTCTGTGTTCACGTATCCTGGATGTACATAGTTTACGTACATATGTGGATACTTCTTTGCAAGAACTCTGGTGTATGCATTAAGTGTGGCCTTTGAAATGCTATAAGCTGGTACCATCTTTTGCTAGCCATTTACTTCAAGTGCATCTTCTTGCAAATCATACAAAAACTTTTGCAGTATTTGATTGATTCTCTCTTCGGTCAGAGTTTGAATATCACCAAGTTCATTCCTTATCTGCTCATTAGGAATACGCTGCATAATAAATGAGCAGTTTAGCTATCCAATTTACTCGAGTTTTATAATAAAAGTTACTATGAAGATCTTCTTACACATAATTCACTCCTTAGAGAAGATATATTCACAATTCTGGCTCATGAGGTGGAAAGTTTTAGTGAAGGAAGAAGGGCTTCGGTAACATTCCTGACACCACAATAATCTGTATCAAGGCATTCTGTAGACGTCTCATAGGTTGTTTTCATCACATCTTGAACCACGTTCATGGCCTTGCCTGCAAGCTGCATTTCGATGGATAGAGTAAGTTATATGATAGAAGTGTATCATAAAGTATGATACTGAAGTGACTATTCACTATCTTATATGTGATGTAATATGTGATGGAACTTGAGTCTTCTTTCTTTTATTCTGTTTTTATTATGTAATTTGTGATGTAATATGTGTTGGAAAATTGAGTCTTCTTTCTTTTATTTTCTGTTTATATGTAATATGTGATGGAACTTGAGTCTTCATGTGTTTATACTCTTGTTTATATGTAATTGTGTCCTGATTATTTGGGACAATTTCTTAAATGCCACTTCTATATGCCGTATTATGTACCAGTTGTGACATGTACTTAAATGTTATATGTTAAATGCCTTAATTAGTGTCATTCCTGACATGTAATATGTTGAGGAAGCTAACAAATTGTCAATAAAACTAGGTCAACAAAGTGAAGCCTGGTATAGTCCATATGCTGAAGAAGCTAACAAATGCTGATAGGGAAGGCACTTCTGGTTCAACACAACCACCATCTATGTGGGACCAACTAAAAGCTTGTGCTGCAACTGAGAACTTCACCAAGAATCTCAAAATTGATGGCTCTACTCTGCACATGAAACAGCCACCATCAAACACTATAAGTAGGGCAAAGTTGTTGGAAGCTGCTAAAGTACTCAAGAGCAACAAAAATCAGGGGTAGTTATTCATTTAGTACATGGCCTGAACATAAACAATTAGCTAGCATTTTGTCTTTTGTTGGCCTTATGGAAACTGTTAGCTAGCATTTTGCTCTTATGTAATACTTGGGATTGGATTCATGTTGACTGGTAGGTACCATTTTGGATGTGTTCTAGATTTGTTTGGAAACAGTTGGATTTATGCATGTGGAATCCATTTAGCTATGTTTGTGACTCCTTGTTATTTACAGGTTTTTAGGCTACTTGTTCATAAGAACCCTAATCCCCAATTTAAAATGATTTGCAAAAATCCGATGCTTACCTTGTACAATTGACAACCTATGAATTAGCGACCTGGAAACTTATCCCAAGAAACACCCTCAGCAGCTACCCTACGCGGCAAACAATTGCACCATTCATGTGTTATGCCCGAGCAGGCTAATCAACCCAAGAAGATAACCATCTGCATTAAGAAGCTCCAATCGGCCACTACTGATGCGCCTGGAAGTGCTAATTCGTCCGAAAGGTCGCCAAATCTTTGAGAAGTCGCATTTACACTTTACAACACTAATTCCTAAATTAGGTGGAAGCCAAAGCGACATCGTTCGAGCAACATATCTCACCATCCGATCAAGAGAATCCAACGACTCTGAGTGATCCAACTGCCATCGCTCTTAGTTCTAATAATATCTGACGAGAATCGATTCATTGAATCGATCTCACTTCTGATTGTTCTCTCAGAACGTACACTTTTGGTACGGATGATTTCTAGCCGTTGCAGGTTTGTCTCCAGTCTTTAAATACTTGTACGCAGTTTCATTCGAGAATCAATGAAATTGTACCTAGTTTTAGCAATCCTTCTCTTTCTCGTCTAATTCTCCCTCAAATTCGTCTATTTCCCCCTAAATTCTTCTTAGTTCTCTGTTACGATTGGTCGAGGGCGTAACAAATTGGTATCAAAGCCAGGTTAGGCGAAAATTCTTCTGAATTTGACGCCTTCTTTCCTGACGCCATGGTTAATCCAACGAGTGCGCATGCTAGAATCGATGAACTCTTTGAAATGAATCGAATCATAAACTCAGTTAGCCCAGTTGCAGGAAAGACAAGCCAATGATGGTGAAATCCAACGTGCAATACAAGGGCAACTGCAAGAAGTGTCTGAGAAACAGAGAGTAGATTCTAACGATCTTAAGGTTTCTATGCAAAGGTTAGAACTTCAGTTGAATCAGGTCATGGAGTTTATGAGGTCTATGAAACAAAAGGAACCTCCTTTGATTCCAACTAGACCGAATAATCACTGTGAATCTGGTTCAAGAATTTCTGAACCAAGAAATTTTGATCAGAGAATGTTTGAGAACAAAGATCAGTCTATGCATATAAGCAAAGCTCATAGCACAGCTATATCAAGACTAGAGTTCCCTAGATTTGATGGTACTGATCCCAGGTCATGGGTATTCAAGTGCTACAAATACTTCTCTGTTGTGAACGATATTCCTGACCATCAGAAAGCAGCGATAGCTGTTGTTTATTTTGATGGAAAAGCTGATAGATGGTACAGAACCCTATCTGTTAACCATGGACCAGTTAGCTGGGAATACCTTGTTCAAAAAGTTTTTAAGAAGTTTGGGAAACTTAAAGAAGAATCCATTGTTATGGAGTTCACTAGAATCCAACAAACTTCTAGTCTCTTTGATTATAATGAGAAGTATGAGGAACTGAGAGCATTGATGATGGTATTTGAGACTGAACATACAGAGAGTTTTTACATTGGTGTATACACTGGTGGTTTGAAAAGAGATCTCAAGGCACTGGTCATTGCTCAACACCCATCTACTCTTGAAGATGCTATGACAATAGCAGAAGAGCAAGAAGGAGTGATTGATGTTTTAAAAGACAAGGGTCCACCTAGATCTCTAGCAAAACCAATACTCAATGCAACTCCTGTTAGCATAGTCAAGCCTAAAAATGATGTTTCTCAGTTACCAAAGAAATACTTGTCTAGAGAAGAGATGCACACCAGACAACAAGCAGGGCTGTGTTACAATTGTGATGAAAAATGGGTTAGAGGACACAAATGCAAATTTCCAACCTTGTACCTAATGGAAGAAGAAGAGGATACTCAACCAAGCCCAACCAGTGATGGTTCTGTAGCTGTGATCACCAGCAATGAGGAAGCACAAATTTCTATTCATGCTTTAACTGGAAGTTACAGTACTAGTACTTTAAAGTTCACTGGCCAATTTGAGAACCATTCCTTGTGTATTCTCATTGATACAGGCAGTTCACATTCCTTTATTGATGAAAATACTGCACAAAGAATAGGCTGCAAAATTGTTAACACCCCTCCCATGAATATTAGTGTTGCAGATGGTAACAAACTCATCAGCGGTCAAATATGTCCTAAACTAGAATGGACTATACAGGGGCATGAGTTTGAATTCCCTGCAAGACTATTAAAATTGGGTGGTTACCATGTGGTATTAGGTGCTGACTGGATGAGACAACTAAGTCCAGTGGAGTTTGATTATAAATTAACGAAGTTTGGGTTGAGTAGGAATGGTACTAAGGTGTATTTGAATGCTAATACTTCTATGGGTGAATGCAAGTTAATTTCAGGAAAAAACTTTAAGCAGCTCATTCGAGAAGAAGAAATTTGTGTGGTTGGTCATTTATTTGCCATTGCAGGGGAACAAAAAGAAGTGATTCATCCAGAAATTCAGGAGATTTTGCAGGAATACAAGGATGTTTTCACTGAACCGACTCAGTTACCCCCACGAAGATTCATTGAGCATGAGATAAATCTCAAGCCAGATGCTGTACCAAGGAAACAGGCCCCATACAGATATTCACATGCTTTCAAAGCTGAGATAGAAAAGATCATTACAGACATGCTGAATAGTGGAGTGATACAACACAGCACTAGCTCATTTGCAGCACCGGTGCTGTTAGTAAAGAAAAAGGATGGCTCATGGCGAATGTGTGTCGATTATCGATACCTAAATGATCTCACTGTGAAGCATGATTACCCCATGCCAGTAATAGATGAATTGCTAGATGAGTTGTTTGGTTCAAAATATTTTACTAAGATTGATCTTCGTGCAGGTTATCACCAAATACGGATGAAAGAAAATTCAGTACCACTTACCGGATTTCGACACACCAAGGCCACTCTGAGTTCTTAGTGATGCCGTTTGGTCTCAAAGAACGCACCAAGAACATTCGATCACTCATGAACAATATATTCAATGTTTACTTGAGAAAATTTGTTTTGGTGTTTTTCGACGATATTTTGATTTACAGTTCTGATTTGACTACTCACAAGAAACATTTGCAGATAGTACTGGAAAAGCTGAGAGAGAATACCCTCTATGCCAAGGAATCTAAATGCTCCTTTGGGCAAACTCAAGTCGAATACCTTGGTCATATTATTTCTGAAGCTGGTGTTGCAGCGATCCGAGAAAATCAAGTGTATTGTGAACTGGCCTTCACCAAGGAACTTGAAGGAGCTACGTGGCATACTAGGTTTAACGCTATTACAGAAATTTATCAAGGGCTATGCTCTCGATCTCAAACCTCTTTATGCATTATTAAAGAAAGATGCATTCACTTGGAATGAAGAAGCGAAAGTGTTTCGAAATTGAAAGAAATTATGGTTTCTTCTCCATTCATGCTTACGATTTGATAAACCATTTATTGTTGAAACTGATGCTTGTGGTGTTGGTATAGGTGCTGTGTTGTCACAAGGAAGTGGACCTATTGCATTCTTGAGCAAAGCACTTGGAGTGAAGAACCTTGCATTATCCACATATGAAAAGGAGTTCTTGGCTGTGTTGTTAGCTGTGGATAAATGGAGGCATTATCTTCAGGGCAACCATTTTGTGATAAAGACAGATCAACAGTCTTTAAAGCATTTACTTGAACAAAAAATCACATCTTCTTTACAACACAAATGGATTTCTAAATTACTTGGTTTAGATTATGAGATTGTGTACAGGAAAGGAGTTGATAACAAGGTAGCAGATGCCCTTTCCAGAAGAAGACATGAAGATAGAGAAGCTAATGCTATTACTCTTGTAACACCTCAGTGGGTTGAAGATATTCAAAGGAGCTATACAGATGACAAGGAAGCACAGGAAATCATTGCTCGCCATTACTCAAACTCGACAGGTACCGCGAATACACATACAAACATGGGCTGTTGAGATATCAAGGAAGAATCTACATAGGCCAAGATGATGAGTTGAGAACTGTACTACTCCAACACATTCATGATTCAGCAATTGGAGGCCATTCAGGGATGACAGGTACTGAAATTCCAGCACAACACAAAGAAATTGCTGTATGGATGGAAGAAAGAAACAAACTCATTCAACTCCTGAAAGCAAATCTACACAGTGCACAGCAAAGAATGCAACACTACAGCAACAAGAACAGGACTGAAAGATCATTTGCAATTGGTGATGAAGTGTACTTAAAGTTACAGCCATACAGACAGTCCTCACTTGCTCTCAGAAGAAACATGAAGCTCAGTGCCAAATACTATGGGCCCTACACTATAATACAGAAGATTGGAGAGGTGGCTTATAAGCTTCAACTACCACCTCAATCCAACATTCATCCAGTGTTTCATGTGTCCTTCTTTGAAGAAACTTAGCAAAAAACACATTCCTTCTACGGTCTTTGCTCATCGATAACCATGGCTACATCAAAGTGCAACCTTGGAAGGTGCTTAAGTAAGAATTGTTCCGCAATCATAAGCCAGTGGTTCAGTTACTAATTCAATGGGAAGGAGCTCCACCTACCGATGCAACCTGGGAAGATTACACATTTATTCATAGTCATTTCCCAGAATTCCATTCTGATGGAGCAGAATCAAGCAAAGAAGTGGGCAATGTTATGCCCGAGCAGGCTAATCAACCCAAGAAGATAACCATCCGCATTAAGAAGCTCCAATCGGCCACTCTTGCGCTGGAAGTGCTAATTCGTCCAGATAATTGTCGACAAATGATGATAAGTCGAATTTAAACTTTACAACACTAATTCCTAAATTAGTTGGAAGCAAAAGCGACATCGTTCCAGCAACATATCTCGACCATCCGATCAAGAGAATCCAACGACTCGAGTGATCCAACTGCTCTTAGTTCTAATAATATACATGCGAGAATCGATTCATTGAATCGATCTCACTTCTGATTGTTCTCTCAGAACGTACACTTTTGGTACGGATGATTTCTAGCCGTTGCAGGTTTGTCTCCAGTCTTTAAATACTTGTACGCAGTTTCATTCGAGAATCAATGAAATTGTACCTAGTTTTAGCAATCCTTCTCTTTCTCGTCTAATTCTCCCTCAAATTCGTCTATTTCCCCCTAAATTCTTCTTAGTTCTCTGTTACGATTGGTCGAGGGCGTAACATCATGACCGTGGAAATTGTCGGTTTCAACGGAGGACCAAGTACCTTCAGATACCATGGTGGCGAGGTCGACGATTGAGGATGAGAGACGAGCGGATTTGCGTGATTGAGCTTACAAGAAGAAGAAATCAGAAATTTGGGGATTAGGGTTCTTATGGAAATGATTGGGGAAGGAGAAGGTTTATAACCTTCTTTTTTCTTTCTTCCCGTTTTTTTTAACCGTTGTAATATTTTAATTTTTTACTTTTTTTTTTAATTCAGAAATATTAATAAATAATTTTTATAATTTTTTTTATAATTTATATAATTATTTTGAAATTTATAAAATTGTTTTAAGTTTTTTCTTAAATTTATTTATCCGGAATTGATCATCAAGTGACACGTGTCCTAATTTTATTTTTTCTTTTTTTTTGGGTCAAAATTGCTCATAATACGGTCAATATACGATTTTAGGTGGCAAAATTGAATCTCTGGTGGACACGTAAGCAATTTGGCCGAGAAATTGATCGGCGTACATAAATTTCTGGGGTGGTTGATGTTCTGTACTGAAATCGGACAGTACCTTTCTGCTGTATCAAAATTGGCAGTGTCTCATTGTAGTGTACAAAAAAAAAATTCCCCACTCCACTTTTACCTACAAAAAGTGGAGATAAAAAAGTAGGTTGGCCCACCTGCTTTCTTTTATTTTTTTAAAAAATCACCTGCTGGGCGCGTGAGATCACGTGCTAGTCAAGTGATGCCATGTGAATTTTGAACTAGTTTCCAGTTTTCAGTCATAACGGCTATTAAAAAAATCAAAAAAATCTGAAAAAATTACAAACAGACTCACTTCATTTTTATCTATAAATAGACACCAATTTTGCATATAATCAAATCATTTATTTTCAAACTCAATTTCTCTCTTAATTAAAGTCAAATCACCTCTCCAATTCCAACTCTCTTTATTTTTTTATAAACAATGTCCGGAAATAATCCGTTCCATATCGATACTTTATGTTTTTTGCTTAATTGTCATTGTATCGTTTCATTTCGCTCCATTGTATTTCTCTATGTTATTGTATAATTATCGTTGAAAATGTTCAAAAAAAATTTAAAAAGTATTTTTCGATTTTTTAAATGAATTTAATAATAAAATACTATATATATATATATATATATATATATATATATATATATATACACACACACACACACACACACACACACACACACACACATAAAATAACAAAGTAACTAAAAATTAAAATGGAAAAAATAAAAAAAATCGAAGACAATAGTTTTTTTGTCACCATAACAGGCATGTGATAAGAATCTTGTCACCAGCCTGTGTCACTCAAAGTGACAACCATTTACCATAACGACCAGCCTAAGCATTGCAAATTTAATACTCCACATCCGTTCCGATTTCAACTTTCCGCGAGCCCAAACTCAAATTTTAAGAAAAAAGTACATAAAGTATGAGAGATGGTGATAAAGTAAGAAAGAGAGTAAATAAAGTATAAAAGAAGAGTGACTAAAGTAGAAGACATTGTGATAAAGTAGGAAAACGAGTAAATAAAGTATGAGAGAAGAATGAATAAAGTAAGAGAGAATGTGATAAATTAGGAAAGATAGTGAATATAGAAGGAGATAGATTTTCCATTTAAGAAATGGGAAGTTAAAATTGAGACGTATCATAACGAAATGTGGTAAGTTGAAATCGGGACGGGGGAGTATATTGTTTACTGTTATATTATTGGTAAACATTTGATTATGGTTAGTATATATTTATTTTTTTGATTTTTTTTTATTTCTCACTGCTATCCACTACATGCGACTAATCCAGCCGAGCACTGTCGGACCCTTTTTGAGGGGCGGCTCTCCCAGCGATGTTTTTTACACTCTCAAGGCTCGAACCCGAGACCTTGCTCAAGTGAACTCAAGTCACATACCATCTTAGTCAACAACCGTAGGTTATATATTCATCATTAAGCTATAACTTTATCTTTTATCGAAACGTTTCGAAACTTTTTCAAGACGTTAAATTAAATAGAAAATTCGAGATTAGTCTCGAAATCCATCTTAATCCATGATTAGCACAAACAATGAAATCTCCCCTGTTACTAAACTAAACCATGGGTATGAAAAGAATTCGCAGAGACACTTTACCAATACCTGCATAAAAAAATCTCTAAGCACTCAAGCGTCAATTGAATTTGCTAAACTTATGACGTCCATTTTAGCAAAACATTAGTGAGATCTGGAATACGCTACACACTACGTGTGTGTCGCTATTCTAGTGTATATTAATAGTTGGCTAGTTGCTCTTGCCTCTTTCTCACAATCGATTCAATTCAATCCATTTCCGCTGCTCTGCTCCTGCTCTTCTTCTTCTCAGACTAGCCGTCTGCTCCTGCTCTTCTTTTCAGACTAGCTGACTAGGTAATATGCTAATATCTCTTTAATTCGTTTTCTCAAATTGGTTTGAATGGTGTATTGGTTTTAATTCGTGTATTGGTTTGAAGTCCATTATTTAATTTATGCGTCTATTCCTTAATCTTTAGTCGAGGTTTAAAAATAAAGTGATAAAATTATTTTTAAATATCTGTGTTTCAAGTGAGAAACTAATATTTCGCCTTAAATAAATGAATGTTTTAAGTATATTGATAACCGTTTTTTTAAATATATGTATTTCAAGTGAAAAACTAATGTTATGGTTTAAGTATATTTATAATATGCGAAATTAAATGTATATAACAAAAGAATAAGTGTACAACTATTGGAGTTCTGCAATTGAGTACTTATTTTAAGTTAAATTGAACTTATTTGTAATATATATATAAATTAGACTTTAATTACAAAAAACAATCTATGTTATTCAATCAAATTACAATACCTAATTCAACCTCAACAACATCATAACAAAAACCAATCTTCTTTCTCCAATTAAATTTTAAACACTAATTCAACCCCAACAAAACAATTCATCATTAAAAAAAACCAATATGTCTTCTCCAATTAAACTTTAAACCTTAATTAAACCCAACAAAATCAATTCATCATTAAAAAATAACGATAACCGATCTTTCTGCTCATCTTCTCCAATTAAATTAAAATAGATCAATTGACACTAACTCAAACACTAATTCAACTTGAAAGAAACAACCCATTATCAGAAACAACGATATTGTCTACTATAACTGTAATTATGTGTCACAATAACACGCGTAGCGTGTTCTCACGTTCTAGTATAGTATATTATTACTTTCTAAATCAAACTATCAAAACGTTATTCCAATACAAAATCAATTAGATTTGACCAATTCCTTTTTTTTTTTTTTTTAATTCAAACTTCATATTTCAAGCATGTCAAATTTCTTATCTTATATATATATATATATATGTATACATATATATATATATACATATATATATGTATATATATATATACATATATATATATATACATATATATATGTATATATATATATAAAAGACCAGTTTTTATTCCATCTATTTTGTATAGGACTCAATCTTGAATGAGAGAATTTCTTTCAATTTTTTATTTTTCAAGCCAAAGCCAACTAAAGAAATTATTTGTAAGGAAAGAAATAAAAATTGATCTTTTATATTCCCGTCGCATCCAATAGCATCCATAACACCCTTCGATTCTGCACGACACAATACAGGAAGAAGGTACGGTTTCAGGATTTTTTGTACCAATCCTTGCTAGCTTCATGAAAACTTATGCATATCTCCACCGTGAGATCGAACAAGTGCAAGAGCAGGAATGTTACCAAGAGCGCAAGGAGAGCTTCCTATTTTCAAAACAGGTAGTTTCCGAATTTTTATTCATCATTTCTTTCGGCTTTACCGTTTTATCGATTTTTGTTGTTGTGATATATGTTCTTTAAGCGATGAGAAATTGGCTTTGACTGTAAGTTGATTATTTTCGAGTTGGACCGAGATTGATTTTGGTGTGATTGAGTGACAGGTGAAGTGTGTAATACAATGTAGTTTCGATCACTCGGTTGGCATTTTATTTAGGAGAGTGACTGTATTGTACAAATTCATCAGATTACTTTGTTCAGATTTAAAAGAAATGTGAATTTATTTTAACTTGATTCACATGTACATATTTTTGGTTCATAAATGGATTCACCATGTATATGTACCTGTTAGTAATGTATGATAGACATTATAAGTAGAATGATGAATATTACGAACTCTGGTCCTTATTTGGAACTGGGGAGAGGTTTACGACAAGGCGACCCGCTTTCACCTTTTTTATTCTTAGTGGTTGCCGAAGGTCTAAGTCGTCTAATGGATGCTGCAATCGCTAGTAGAATGTTCTCACCAATTCAAGTAGGTCGGGATGGAGTAGTAGTCTCCCACCTACAATATGTCGATGACTCTATCATTTTCGGAGAGGCAAAGAAGGAAAACATCGGAGTCTTGTTGAGTGTCTTGAGATGTTTCGAGTGGCTTTCGGGTTTAAAGATCAACTTTCATAAAAGCTGCCTATTTGGTATTAGAATAAACAGCAAAGTGTTGGAGAATTGGGCGCAAGCGCTGAATTGTAGCTTGGGAGAGATTCCATTTGTTTACTTGGGTTTACCAATTGGAGCAAAAGCTACTAACAAGAAAATCTGGTCTAAAGTGTTAGAAAGATTGGAAAATAGATTGAAGAAGTGGGAACATAATTATCTATCGATGGGTGGTCGTTTGGTACTCTTGAAAGCCGTGCTCACTTCCTTGCCGTTATACTTCTTCTCTTTCTTCAAAGTTCCCGTTTTTGTCCTAAACCGAATCAAAAAACTGCAATCTCACTTTTTTTTGGGGGGTACAATAGGTGGGGATAGAAAGGTGGCATGGATAAGTTGGGAAATTGTTTGTAGATCGAAGGAAAAAGGAGGGCTGGGTGTGAAGAAGTTAGAATGGTTTAATTTGGCTCTTTTAGGGAAGAGGGGGTGGAAACTATTGACGGAAAGGGATGCTTTTTGGGTGCTTGTGATTAGATCGAAATATGGAGATTTTAGTAAGGTTGTAGAGTCGGTTAGAGGAGGTAAGGTGAGAGGAAAGGAGTGGTCGTCTTGGTGGAGAGATGTTGTGAAATGGATAGGCTGTAGCAATTGGTTTCGTAATGGAGTAGAGCGTGTTTTAGGAAATGGTAATTCATTGTTGTTTTGGGATGATAATTGGATATCGGGAGGGCAGAAATTAAGAGAGTTGTTTCCAAGATTATTTAGCTTGGAATTGGAAAAAGAGTGTTTAGTGTCTGAAAGATTGAGAGTAGCTGGAATCGACCAGCTGAATAACTGGCAGTGGAGAAGAAACTTATTTGTGTGGGAGGAAAATTTAGTCCGTGATTTATCCATTTTGTTGAACAGGTACTCCCTCAAAGAAGATCAGACTGATGACTGGAGATGGATTAACTCAGATAACAGAAGTTACTCTGTAAAAGGCGGTTACTGGCAGATTGAAAAAACGAAGGAGGAAGCTGAAGCCACTGACATTGGATGGACAAAATCGATTTGGTTACAAGGGATACCTCAGAAATTGAACCTTTTCATTTGGCGCGTGATGTGGAATAGAATTGCAACTCTGGGAAACTTAAAGAAAAGAAATATTCTGGGACCCGAGGAAAATACTGTTTGCAGATTATGTGACTCGAATGAAGAAGAAACAGCGAAACACTTGTTTTTTTGCTGTTCCTATGCCTCTGCTGTGTGGGAAAAAAATCAAAGAATGGCTGAATTTTGATGTACAATTTACAGGGGAAGTGACGGATTTCTTGAGTTCTTTCGAGAGATCATTAACACGCAAATCAGAAAAGATATGGATGCTGGTATGGCATGGTGCGTTATGGTTTATCTGGAAGGCACGCAACGATCTCTTCTTCAATGGTAACAGGACTTCTTCTGCAGAAACCGTTGAAATCTTCAAAAGGAATGCTTGGTACTGGCTCAAAAGTGGGAATCTGATTAGAAAATTCACAACTTTGGCGGACTGGGATTGTTTTCCGAGAGAATGCATCTTGACTATTTAGAGCAGCAGTGAAGACGTTCTGTTTATTCCAGTTCGGATTAAGTTTTCTGGTTGTTTTAGACTATACCATTGGTTTCAGTTGATCAAGTTGTTTCCTTTAGGTATCTACTGATGTTTTACTATTTCTCAGATTTTGGAAGCCTTGAGAGAACATCATTGATCTTTCTTTCTACCTTATTCAGATCGATATTCATCTCTCTCGGTTTTAGTTCACTCTTTAACTCTTGGCTTGGAACTTCGGTTTCAAGACATACTAGACGACAAGAGTGACTAAAATTTCACTTCTATTCTCTGATTAGTAGTAACCATGGGGTGGATTGGTCAGACATCTTGTTTTTCTGGGGCTGCTGGTTTAGTTGTTTTTGGGAACATGATATACTTTCTCTCTGGATTCTGTTTTGTATTTACTCCGCTGAGTTTTCTAGCAGTACATCTCTAATGTACTCTCTGATGTACTCTTTTGTTTTAGTTGAATAAAACTTTTCCTTCTTCTTCTTCTTCAAAAAAAAAAGGAAGTTCATGATAGATTCTCCAGCCCCTGCCGAACTGTAGTTGGAGTCCACCAACCACAGACTAAATTTTCACTGATCTATATAGATGTTATATAGAATTTGATGCTAAAGAACACTGCACTTTCAGTTCTAATTCTACTTTGTTAATATATTAAGGTTAATATACTGCTCCATTTATTATATGTAGGCATTTCCCGGTCCTGAGAAGCCTCTCAACGATATGCGCCAATATCCTGTTCCCTTCAGAGCCATTCTTGAATTACATTCATCATACAAATTACAAAATAGGTAATGTCTCTTCCCCTTAATGAAGCGTGAAAAACTGTAATTCTTGATTCGGCTACGGTAGTATTCAAGAATTTATTGTTCTTTCTTATGCAGATTTTATGTGAGATTCCTGCAAATGGCCAAACTAACAAGGATGTGAATCACCCTTGCATAACGGTTTGAAATTGTTTCTGGTATGTTTTGTAAATGAAGATGAGTATTATCATCGAGAGTTTCTGTGATATGTTTGGTATCTGATTTACACTTCTCAAGAGTTGTCTGATTATTCCAGTTAATGGATTATGGATATTATGCATACATTGGATGAATTGATATGTTTGGAGTATTCGCTTTAATGGAATTCATCTATTTACATTTTGTTCTTTTACATAAAGTGTTCTTTCTTGGTTTTGAAGTTGGTTGTAGACATATTAAGGATAATAACCTTGATTCAATTCAACTTACTCCCCAGTTTGGCTTCCTTCGGGATCTTTTTTCCAGGAACTTTTGAGATGCTAATATGCTATGATCTACACTTATATTCCCAGTATTGTGATTTTTGTTGCTGATGGACATATATTGTTTGGAAACAGAGTTCTCTTGCCAAGGAATTTGACAACATCGACAGAGAGAATGGATCGCGGAGCATGGAATGGAGTAGAAGATTAATATATCATTCAAGTGAACCTTTGAATATTTTGCACAGTAACAATCCAAAGGGGATATTAAAAAAATCTTCCTGTATTTGGTTATAGTAAACATTTTTACCATATACCTTTCCCCATTGAATGGAATAGATTCTTCATCGGGATCTATTTTCATCCGTAACGGGCTCAACTTCCTGTGAGTCTGGGCACTGTTTTTAATACTCCCTCCGTTCTTTTTACAAGGTTTACCTTTTGGTTTTGTGTAAATTTTAAGAAAATGGAATAACATATTAAGTGGTAAAAAGTAAGATGAAGAATAGGAAAAGTAAGTGAGAGAATAGATAAAGTATGAAAGAGAGTATTTAAAAAATTAATAAGTAGAGATAGTTGATTTCCAAAAAAGAAACATTAAACTTTAAAAAAAACTCCCGAAATGGCAAAAAGTAATCCTTTAAAAAGAACGGAGGAAGTACAATATATGAGTAACCAGAATAATTTTATAAAAGGTAATATTGAATCAATAAAAGTATGAGATATAGTGAATAAAATGTGAGCAATATTTTTAATTTTAATACTCCTTCCGTCCCGGTTTCATCTTAAGCGGGGGCATCCGGGCCAGGTCCCTGACATAAGATTTTAGAGAAAAATGAATGAAGTAGATGGTGATAAATTATAAAAAAAAGAGAATAAAGTATGTAAAATAGTGAATGAAGTAGGATGGATAATGTATAAAATAGGAGAGAAATTTTACATTTAATGGATGAGAAGTTGAAATTGGGAGGTTTTAACATGGGATGCGGGAATTTGAAATCGGGGCGGAGAGAGTATATGATAAGTTGAGTTTGAGACGTAAGAAGTATTTATCATGTAGGGTAGTTTTTATTTGTAGTAATTCACAAATTTCTACTGTATATACATTCAAAATATCTATTTCAAGTCAATTTTGACATACATTATATCTATCAAACATGAGTTCATTGTGAACACAAAAATATGAGAACAAGTTCGCGTATATCATATCAGCACATTCAAGAAGATAAAATTCAAATTGATCCTGCTGCTCGACATGAATAAGGATTAGGAATATACAAGAAGCACGAAACGAAGATCAGTGCTGCAGGAGTTATTCACTCCGTACCAGAAAACTTTATACATTAGATTTGATGCATAGTTTTAAGTGAAAAGTTAAAGTAACGATAAAATATTCAAAAGGTTGGAAAAAATGTACTTTTAGTGGCAAAATGTGTAATTTGCGTAAAGTTGAGATTGATTTTTTTTTTTTTTTTTGTGTGGAGTGGCTTCATTTTTAGTAATATATGCAGTTATCTGGGGCGGTTAAAAATGGCATATGTTTAAAGTTATGCGGAACAAATGGAGTATCATTTATCCAAACACACTTTTTAATCTCATTGCTTCCTCTCTTTCGCGGAATAATTAGTATATTAGTATTGATGTGTAATGTTATATGAAAATTTAAAATAAAAAATAAAACATGAAAAGGCGGTAAATTGTATACTTTTAGGTGCAATTTAAGTGCAAAAGTAATATAGTTTCTATTATTTGTTATAGTGGTAGTTTCATTTTTTGGTGATATAAGAAGTTTTCATTTTTCAATATCATTCAAGATTTTAAAACAAATCGGTCGATGCCACAGCCCGGCCCAAGTCTTATTAAAGTTTGTTGATCAAAATTGTGCCAAAACCTACTAAATAGTAGGATGTGATATACTCTCACCGCCCAAATCTCAACTTTCCGTATTGACTTTTTTGGATTAACTGTCAATTTTAATCTCAAGTTACTTTTAAACTACATAGATAAATGGTTTAATAAAATGAGAAATTTTCCATTTTACCATTTTTTGCGTTCCGGTTAAAGCTTTCCATATCTATTTTTGGCAATTTTTGTTCCATCTATAATATTAAATATATTCAACTTTTCAAAAAAAAAAAAAAAAAAAAAAACCAAAAGGCAAAGTCAACCAATATCTCAACTCCACACCAGTATTTTAATCCAAAAGTAATGTTACTTTATTGTTCCCATATAAAAAGAAATGAGAAGTTTAGGACGAGACAAATGAAGTAATGTTTTATAATATAATTATTTTAATTATTTATTTCGAGATTAAAATTAAAAATGGTTAATCGAGTAAAGTCAACATGGGAACTAGAGACCGACTGAGGGAGTATGTTTCGTTGCATGTATGAAAAGAATGGTGATGAAAATCTATGAGAGAATGAGTTCAAAGAGGTAATAAGTACAATATCAAATCAAACAAATTATTAATTTTCCTCAAATAAATTTTCATGAGATTTTATTGTTGAGGTTCCTAAGCGGTTCAAGGAACATGTTAAAGACTTTTTGCCCTTTATGAATACCCAAGTGGATCAGTTATGAATGAAATGAGATTCACTTTGTACACATGAACTGAACAGGTGAAATTAATTTCATGTGCTCCCACTATGATTTTTGGATGATGAGTACGTAGGGTGAGCGCGGGCAGGTATAGGCGGGTATTTATGAAAATTCAAACTGGTCCACCTATGACAGATAGTTTTAATTATAAACCGAGGTGGGTAGAATATTTTTCTAACCCGTGGCGGGTAGAGTGATGTCAACGGAGTGACGGGTGAAGTAACTTTTAAATGCGAAAAAATAAGCCATGCATTGTATGAGTAGCAACAATTCTTGAACAAAGTTCGAAATTAAAATAAAAATGATAGATGATCTACAAACAATCCAAGGGTTAAAAAGCAAAATGAAGAACAAACACAAACCATATTGAGATCTCAACACCATTAGTTTGAACAATACATCAAACATACTGTATTTTGTAAGTAAATACAAGAAACGAAATAACTCCAACTATACTTCTTCAAGAAGGATGTATAGTCACATGGTAGGAGACTATGGCCAGTTGAATTTGGCTTGAAAATCGACACAATATATAAATCAAAAAGTGTACTACTACAATTGATGTCTTGCTGAATTCATATTATGAAGCTGGGAAGATTTAAGAAAATTCAGTTTTAGTCTATTTTTGTCTATTACTATTCATTTCCTTGCTATTTTGGGATGAACTGTACTTGTTGGAGGGGTAACACCTCGAACACTAACTAAACTATTACAAGCAACCTAGTCTAAGATCCACCTCCTACTTGAAGTCCGAAGCAGCACCTGTCCGAGCTAGAGTACCTGAAAGGACTAAGTGGGGGGGGGGGGGGGTTTGAAAATTTGTAACCATTCGGATTTTGAGATGTTTTAATGGCACGGGACGTTGCCAAGTACAATATTTATCATTTATGTTTGTTTGTAGTAGCTATCCTCGGAACAACGTTACGTTTGTCTTTGCTATAACAACTGTTTGCTCCTTTATTTTCCTTGATCCGTCCTTCATACGCTTGGTTATCGTAAGTAGCAAATATACAACTTTTGCAAACTCGGACAACTGTCTCTATTATACGGACTTACTTTGTAGTGATGCGTAATCTTCTAGAAGAGGGAAGGTGAAACGGTAAAGTCGCCATTATTACTGCGTCCTTTCATCTTCCGAGCCGTCAGATGGCGGACACGTGGCGTGATCGTAGAGATTCTTCATTCCTATAAATAGGGATATGGTAATGCTTCCTTTCTCACTGTTTTTCCTCTCTGCTCTTCAGCCTTTCCTTTTCCGGAAGTTTATTCTCCAAGAAAGTCGGATTCCTTAGGATGTCGGAAGTCGCTGCAGAAGCTAGGCAATCGCACCTTGACACAAGCAGGTTACTACGGCAGGGAACTCCGACCTTGGAGGACCAGATGATCCCAAGTACGATGGTTGTCGGCATTGGATAAGTTGTGCTTGCGGAAACATGCACCCGCCAATTTATTCCGGTAAAGGCACAGCGGATGACGCAATCATTCTTGATCCAGAAGGTGATCCCCCTTTGTGTCCGGTGGTCGCCATGAGGCAAGCCGAGGAAGAGAGAGAGCGGGTGCTGCGGATGATCCATAGGAGGATCCGAGTACAGCAGCAAGCTCGTCGGACGCAAGGTGGTGGCTCGGAATCTCAGGCTCAACCTCGGGAATCCACTGAAGGGGCAAGGCGGGGTATGCCCCGTAGGCATATGTATGGTCCTCGGACCTTGAAAAATTGTAATTTCCGTTTTCTTGTATGTTCGAATGATTTTCTAATGAAAGTTGACCTCAATGGATGAAGTTGTTACCTTTCTCGTAGACTTACTTTGTCGGATCATTTTTACACCATTTATTTGCAAAATGGCCAATAGGTACAAACTCGGACACGGTTAATGGGCATGTCTGGATCAGGTAGGGTAAGCTCAATCAATCCAACACTGTTCTGTTTAAACGGGTGACCCAAGCCCATTGTCGACGTCAATCTGTTTGCGTGGCGGACGCTGATTGGTTGGAGTTTTCTATAAAAGGCACGATCCAAGTACATAAACCGTACAAACTGATCCTAAATTCTCCTTTCTCTATCTCCGCCGTTTTGACTTGCCTGCCTTTTAAGACTCCCGTCCCAAATCCAGGAAAGGTGGAGATCTTGGATGATAAGCTATTCAAAGGAAATCATCAAAGCTGAACCTCTACTCCTTTCTTCCAATCCGTCTATTAGTGGCTCGAATCTCTCTTGAATTGGTAGAAATCCCTTGATTCCAAGAGAGTTGGAGTCTCTAAAGACGGTTAGGCAGAGATCTAGTCGTTTCGACTTGTAAATACCATTGTTCGTTGGTACTCTGTACTTCCAGGACATGGGATCTATACCACCATGGTACGGTGATATCATGAAAGATTCTGTCATGTCTAACCATTTTTCAATGTGCAGGTAGACCGGGCTCTTGGTTTCCACGTAAATTATGCTTTCCGATTGACACGGAGAAAGCTTTCCTGACGGAGGAATAATCCCGAGAGAAGATGACAAGTCCGTGAAGACTTTTTGTTACTCTTAAGTATCGTAACTGTAGATCTTGCAATGATCCGAGATTGTAAAGTATGAACAAGATTGCTTGTTTCTCCGCTGTCTGAATACAAGTTTTCAGATTTATGAATTGGTAAATAAAAGTTGTATTGATTTGACGGAAATTCAATTACAACTTGTGGGCTGTAAAGCCAATGACAAAAGAATAACTAAAACAGAACTGACGGAGTTCCGCATAACAAACAGTTTTAATCCTAAAATATTCAAACGATCGGTAGAGTTCCGCGTAACCAACCCTACGCATAGAACTTCTGAAGGTTCCTGGCATTCCAAGTACGCTTGAGAGGGTGTCCGTACTCGTCTTCCAATTCGTAACTTCCGTTCACTCTTGCACCAACGACCTTGTAAGGTCCTTCCCATTTAGGCTTGAGCTTTCCAACATTGCTCAAGATATCAGCTTGGCGGATCACTAGGTCTCCGACCTGTAAGTCTTTCGCGTGAACATTCCTGTTGTAGGCCCGGGCTGCAGTTGCTTGGTACCTGTGGATATTAGCCAACGCCTCGGTTCTTTTCTGTTCCAGCATATCCAGATCAAATATCCGAGCTTCCTGATTGACGTAATCATTGAACTCTTGGATCCTCATTGTTTCAACTGCAATTTCTGCTGGTATGACTGCTTCCGAGCCATAGACCAAGGCAAATGGGGTTTCTCTAGTTGAGGTCCGTGTAATGGTGCGATGGGCCCACAATACGCCATCTAGGTCATCCGCCCAACTCTCCTGGGAAGTCCTCAGTTGTTTTTCCAAGATCTTGACAATCGTTTTGTTTGTGGATTCCACTTGTCCATTGGCTTGTGGATATCCGACAGATGTAAAGCGTTGCTCAATCTTGAAAGAGGCTAACCATTCCTTGAGTCTATGGCCTGAGAATTGAGCACCATTATCTGAGACAAGAATTCTTGGTAGGCCAAAGCGACAAATGATGTTCTTCCAAATGAAGGTCCGCACACGACTTTCCGTGATAGTGGCCACAGCTTCTGCTTCTACCCATTTGGTGAAATATTCCACAACCACAATTAAGAATTCTTTTGCTGAGTGCCCCTTGGGAATGGCCTGACAATATCGATGCCCCATTGATCAAACGGACACGCTATGACTGACGGAATCATAGGGTGTGTCGGACGATGGGGAACATTCGCATAATATTGACAGTCAGGACATCTTCGGGCATAGCTCGCGGAATCCTTATCAATGGTAGGCCAATAGTAGCCTTGTCGAATGATCTTCTGAGCAAGAGTTCGTCCTCCGGAATGGCTTCCGCAGCTTCCACTGTGAATTTCCTCAAGGACAATCTTCGCTTCTTGCGGACCCAAGAATCTCAAGTGAGTCCCAGCGAAAGATTTCTTATACAAATCTTCCCCAAGTATGAAATATCTGTTTGCTCGGCGCTGTACACTCCTTGATTCCTTCGTATCAGCTGGTAATGATCCGTCCCTGAGATAACCAAAGATATCAGTCATCCAGTTTCTTCCTGTTTCAGTTATCATAACATTAATTTGGAGTAGGACTCATGACGGATAAGTTCATAATAGTGAGTAGAATAACTCTCCTTGTGTCTAAAGCAGCTGTTGCGGACGCATACTTTGCCAGGGTTTCCGCTCTTTCGTTCCATGCTCTATCAAACTTTGCCAGGGTAAATTCATCAAAGAGACTAACTTCTTGCTTGAGTAGCTCGAGATACTTGATCATTGAAGGTCCTCTTGTGGCAAAAGCACCAGAAAATTGAGCTGCAACTAACTGTGAGTCCGTGTAAGCTTTGAGTTTCCGAATCTGTAGTGACTTGGCTAGAAGCAGTCCGACTAACAATGCTTCATATTCAGCCTCATTATTGGTGACTTTGAAGTCCAAGGATATCGCATAGTCGAGTTCCGCGCCATCAGGGCTTTTAAGATAGATTCCAATACCTCCTACTCTTCCAGTGGAGGAACCATCCACTTCCAATGTCCAAACATCAAAGGGATGTTCTTTGGTTTGGAGATCTTCTGTAAGCTCCCGAGTTTCCAACCTTTGTTCCTCCTTCTCTTTGACATCCGGCTCAGAATTGTTAGTACCGGATTCCCTTGTGATATCGTCAAGAAGGAACATTTGGTTTACCCGAGATTCCTCCCATGATGTAGTCTGAGACTGATTGATGAACTGAGCATCTTCGAGGTTTTCAGGGCTGATCCGCAGTGGAACCGGCTTCCGGTTGATCTGCTTGGTGATCAGGCATTCAAATGCCTGTTTGTCCGGGACTTTCTCTGACTCCGCTTCAGGGTATTCTGCAAGGAAGTCGGCAACGACTTGAGCTTTCTTGGCTGTCGGAGCCTGATAGCTAATGTCGTATTCGCTCAGCTCAATGGCCCACTTGGAGAGTCGTCCGGATTGGTCGGGCTTTCACAGGACCTGTTTCAAAGGTTCCGTAGTTAGTACTACTATTTTATGAGACTTGAAATATGGCTTTAACCGCCTTGCTGTGTAAACCAGAGCATATGCAAATTTCTCAATCTTGACGTATCTCGTCTCCGCCCCAGCAAGGGCTTTACTAAGATAGTAGATTGGCAAGTGATCATTAGCTTGGACCCATACTAATACGAAACTCATTGCCTCTTCCGCAATTGCTAGGTAGAGGTAGAGTGGTTCTCCTTCAACGGGTTTGGAGAGCAGTGGAGGGGAATGGAGGTACTTTTTCAAATTTTCAAAAGCCTCGGAACATTCCGTGGTCCACTCAAAGCTCTCTTCTTTCCGGAGGATTTTGAAAAATGGAAGGTTCTTCTCCGCGGATCGCGAAATAAAACGACTTAAGACGTCCAATAAGCTGTTGTACCTCATTGAGGTTCTTCGGATGAGGCAGATCTAGGATCGCTTTGATCTTCTCAGGATTTGCACTTATCCCTCTCTCTGTGACCATGTAGCCCAAAAACTTTCCGCCCTTCACTCTGAAGGTGCACTTTTCTGGGTTCAGTTTCATTCCATACTTTCTGAGGATAACGAAGCATTTGCCCAAGTGCTCTATATGCTGTTCTTCGGTTTTGCTTTTCATGAGCATGTCGTCCACGTATACCTCCAGGGTCTTGCCAATTTCCTCCTTGAACATCTGATTCACCAGTCGTTGGTAAGTTGCTCCAGCGTTTTTCAATTCAAATGGCATCACTTTAAAGCAATATACCCCTCCCGCAGCAAAGAAAGTTGTTTTCTTAATGTCTTCCTTCACCATCCGAATTTGGTAAAAGCCCTTATACGCGTCCATGAAACTTAGTAACGCGCATCCGGATGTAGAATCAACCAGTTGGTCAATCCGTGGCAAAGGGTATGGATCCTTTGGGCAAAACTTATTCAGCCTGGTGAAATCATTGCACATCCGCCATTTTCCTGGTGACTTTTCTACTAAACCACGTTGCAAACCCAATCAGAATAACGGACCTCTTCGATATGTCACTACAAGAAAAACATTAAAAAACGACGTTATGGGGCGACGGATTTTATCCGTCGCCCCATAACGACGGATCGCCTATTGGGGCGACGGAATCTATCCGTCGTCCCAATTCACGACGGATAACAGTTATCCGTCGCTTATTAGCGACGGATAACTTATCCGTCGCTAAATTGGGCGACGGATAATTATTATCCGTCGCCCAGGTTTGACTTTTTTTTTAAAAAAAAAAATATAAAAAAAACTGGGCGACGGATAGATTATCCGTCGCTATAAGGCGACGGATTCTATCCGCGTCGCCTGATCGGGCGACGGATCGGCCTGCGGGCCGACGGATACGTGTCCGCGGCCGTAGTTCTTATTTTCCTAAGAAAGCAGGCGTAATCCTCATTTCTTCATCTTCTTCCTCATTTTCTTCTTCTCCTCAATCTCGCTTTTCGCCAATCATCCGTTATTCCGCCAATCTTGGTGCCTAATCAAGCTCGTGTGACAAGGAGTTTGGTTCTTCGATCAATTTCATATTTCTACCGATTAATCAAGGTATTTTTGCTAAAACCCTAGTTTTTAAAAATTTGGGGATTTTGTTTATTTTTGATTAATTTGAGCAATTATATGTATATATGATAAGTATGTAGTAGTTAGTTTAGTTAATTTGATCAATTATATGTAATTTGTTCAAATTGAATGATATGAATGTATGTAGTATGTTAAGTTTGGTATGTATGAATGTATGTAGTTAGTTTGATTTGTGTGTTAAGTATATATAGTTAGTTTAGTTAATTTGATATGTTTGTTAAGTATAGAAGTATGTAGTTTTGATTTGATAAATTTGTATGTTAAGTATGTAATTTGATATGAATATATGTAGTAATTGATATGTATAGAGTAATTAGTTAATTTGATATGTATGTTAAGTATATAATATATGTACTAAGAGGTTGAAATGGTTATTATATATGTCCAATTTTGTAACACATCGAACACTTAATTAATAATTAATTTATAAGGAACATATAATAATTAACAACTAACCTCTACAATCTTCTTATCCGAATTGGAATCGATCTAATAAATTAAATACGATCTAATCAATTGGAACGTCTCAGGTTAAAAATAAAGTAAACAATGAATTCCGACTGCTCATGGATGTACGATCGCATTGTAAATGATGAGAGTTTCTAGGAGTTTTGTAGAAGGGTTAAAGGTTTCATCTCGTTTGCCATGGGACATCCGGTTTGTGCAATTGGGGGTTGATAAAGTGTTCTTGCATTGAAACCCGGAAACAAGCAATTTATGACGCCTCTGCAGATTCGAGCACTTGCGACGTTATGGATTCATGCCCGAGTATCATGTATGGATTCATCACGGTGAGAAGCACCGTCCATGGCATACCTCCGATGGAGGGAGAGGCGGGGTTTGGGGCCGCCTATTGAGTGCCTTCTCGGAACATGTGCATGGTGTATTGGGAGGAGGATGTAGATCTGTTGGAATGCAAGTTACGTGGTAGGGAGCGTCACAAGTGATGAGGAGGGGGTGCATGAGAATGAGGAGTTTCATCCGTTTGTCTCTGAAGCTTGTATAACTAGTAATCATTAGTTGATATATATATGAAACCAAACATTATGGTAAAATTGAAGCTGATGTAACTTATATTATGTAATGCCTTAACAATTGACTGAAGCTAATATAACTTATATTACGTAGCAATTGATTGAATTATTGTGAAATTGATTTATTACCGTAAATGAAAGACCTCGATCTAATGAATTCAAACGTGTCAGGTTATTATCTAATTATTCAATGAATACCGATCGTGGATGGATGTATTGTCGTACTCTCAATTACCAACTCGTACCAACAAGAGGATGTCGATAAACAAGCAGAAGATCCCATAGAAGCAGATGATGAGTTGTTTGATCTGCACGAGGACCAATATGTAGTCTTAGAGGACGGCTATAATGGTATATTATGTATTATGAGTAATTATATGTGTTATTATAATCATTATGTATTATAATTTTTACTAAAAAATTTTTTTTGTATTTATTACATTTTTTGCAGATGTCACAGAGGCCGTCCACCTATCGTCCCCACGCAGCAGCCGCATGATAGTGGTGGGTCGGGGACACCGTCGAACGAGGAGGGCTCGAAGATCGGAGACGGCGGTCTCGGATTCTGAGACCCCAGGCAGAGAGAGCGGCCGTGGCTCTACCGGTCGGCCGGACACATCTTTGGAGGACGACCACGACGATTGTCCCTACCTCGTGTTCGATCCAAACAATCCCAACGTCACGTGGGACGGCTTGCCTGTGATTTTCCCTATTGGTCCTGCCAAGTAAGTATTATACATTCTTCTTAAATATGTAAAACATAACTGATAATGATAGTTGACAAGTATAAATTGTTGTACTAAAGTAATGCATATTCGTTTCTTGTATCTTATACATTGACAATAGCTTATGGCCTCGGGAGGTGCACAACAAACTAGGTGACATCTTCCGGAGCAGGAGAGAGCCACCGGGGCAGGGTGGTGAGTGTTGGAGCCACATCTCGGAGCGCATGAGGGCCGAGTACTTCGATGAGCTGAGGGTAAGTTAAAATATGACATTCATTTGTTTGTAATTATAATCGTTTTAATATGAGTGGTATGTTAGCCACTGTATGTGAGTGGTATGTTAGCCACTTTATTTGGGTGATATGTTAGTCACCATTGTGTTAGTAAATTTTAGGACAATGTGAGTGGTATGTTAGCCACTGTATGTGAGTGGTATGTTAGCCACTTTATTTGGGTGATATGTTAGTCACCATTGTGTTAGTAAATTTTAGGACAATGTGAGTGGTATGTTAGCCACTGTATGTGAGTGGTATGTTAGCCACTTTATTTGGGTGATATGTTAGTCACCATTGTGTTAGTAAATTTTAGGACAATGTGAGTGGTATGTTAGCCATTGTATGTGAGTGGTATGTTAGCCACTTTATTTGGGTGATATGTTAGTCACCATTCTGTTAGTAAATTTTAGGACAATGTGAGTGGTATGTTAGCCACGATGTCGAGTGGTATGTTAGCCACTATATGTGAGTGGTATGTTAGCCACTTTATTTGGGTGATATGTTAGTCACCATATCATTATGTTGTTAGGACATGTATTGACTTTGGATGTTGTATGAAATTGGGAATGTAGAAGGAGTACTTCATTCAGCGGTTGATCCACAGATCTGGCGTTACGAGGCTGGGATCCAAACTGAGGATATGGTCTGACGTGGAAGGCCATTCGGGATCGGGTGGCCCAATCCCTCCAAGTTGATGCACGGAGTGGGCCCTTTGGGATGCCTCGGCGCCGATCGATGTCGGGCGTTGCTTGGACCAACAATGAGCAACTGGCATCCCGATCGTCTGGCAGAAGGGCGTTCACCACCTTGGCAGCGATCTCGATTATTATCAATCGGTGCGTATATGTGTTTTGCAATCTAGCATTACGTATGCGTGAAGTCTCTGTTGCTCTATTACTTGTAGATGATAAATTGTTGACTAGATCTGGTTTGATTCAGTGGCACGGGGAGGTGACATCCAAGTATGCCATCTTCAAGAAGGCCAGCGGAAGGCGGGGTATGGACCGATCACGGCCTCGTCTATTCGGTATGTTTATGTTGCTTAAAGTTCATATTTGTACACTATTACAAGTTACTTTTTAAAACGATGGCGATCATTATATCTGCTATTTACGATTTCAGTGAGGTTGATGCTCGGTGGCGGCGGGGAAGGACGAGACGGGTGATGTGTTGTCAAGAACAAGTTGACAACATCTTCCTAGAGGTCAACAAACCGGACAAGAAAGGACGAATATATGGACTCGAGCCTCGGTTTGCATCTGGCTAGTCCGGCGTGCTCCTCATCATCATCCCAAGATCAGGACGTCCGGTTTACACACAGACCAGGTCTCGAAATGGTGCGATCGCGGTCAGGAACATGTTGCTCGGCTAACTCAAGAGATGGAGCAACAAAGGGGAGATGGAGCAACAAAGGGACGAGATGGAGCGCCATGACAGAGAACGAAGGAGGAGAACGAGCGCCCTTCTGAGATGGAGCAGTTCATGTCCCAGTTCCGCCATCACCCACCCCCGTCTGATAGCTAGTTATGTATCTGTATGTTCGGATTTTTTTCATATTTACACTTGTTTGGATAATTTCTCCAGCTCCGAATATTACTTTTTTATTCATTGAAACATTTTCCGTATTATTGATTTATTATCGAACATTATATTGATTAAATAGGTGAACTACGAAAAATAGGGATTAATATGAAATAAATAGTGACGGAAGTAGTGACGGAATTCACAGTGACGGAATTAGTGACGGAATTTCAAATTCCGTCACTAGTCCAATTAAAATATTTAGCGACGGATAGATTCTATCCGTCGCTAAATTTCGGAATTAAAAAAAAAAAATTGGTCAATCCGTCGCGAATTGGACGACGGATTGTTATCCGTCGCCACAGCTCCAGGGGGGCGACGGATTTTCTATCCGTCGCCAGAGCTGGGGCGACGGATAGCTGGCCTGTAGCGACGGATCTATCCGTCGCTACAGGCCAGATTTTTTGTAGTGTGTCCTGCTTTCAAGAGTCGATCAACTTCGGCGAATATGATGGCATCCTTGATAGGATCGAAATCCTTTCTCCTCTGGCGGATATATTTAATCGAGGGATCCATGTTCAGACGGTGAACAACAACCCTCGGATATATCCCCTTTAGGTCATCATTCCTCCAAGCAAAGACATCACTGTTGTCTCGGAGACAAGCAATGAGCTTCATTTCCACTTTCGCATTCATCTTTGTCCCAATTCTAGTCTTCTTATCCGGGCTCCCAACAACAAGCTCAATTTCCCTGAGAGTTTCATGAGGCTCGATCCGTGCAGCTTTAGGAAACTTGTCCTTTTGACTCCCTACCCCAATGTTAGGATTCTCCTTTTTTGGTGGAAGAACGAACTGCGGATCAGAAGTCACAGTGACTGCCAACACGGGTGTGGATGCTCTCCTTGTGGACATAATATAACACTCCCAAGCTTCTCAGATGTTCCCCACTTCCTCTCCAACTCCGCACGGGGTCGGGAACTTCATCCTATTATGGAGTGTGGAGGATATAGCTCGGAATTGATTGAGTCCCGGACGACCAAAAATGGCATTGTAGTCAAAAGTTTGATCCACCACTACAAAACGAACTAGCTGTGTCACTCTTGCGGGATGTGTCCCAAGTGAAACGTGAAGCATGACACTTCCTAGGGGGCGAACAGTTCCTCCTCCAAACCCTAATATGGAGGTATTGACTCTCTCATATCGGATTCCTCCCAGATTCATCTGATCTATTGTCGATTTGGACATGATGTTCGAGGAACTCCCTGTATCTACCAGGATCTTGTTTACTCGATAGGTTGCAATGGTTAAAGAAACCACCAGCGGAACATCCGGATCATCTATGTCTTCGCCTCCTGCCGTAGGAGGAGGGATCTCACTATCATCAAAGTATATAGCATTTGTCCCTCGAATTGCTGGAGCAGCATATGATCTATCATTTTTCCGAAGATTCTGAGCTGTCCGCTCTCTTGCGTTCCTACTATCGCCCCCAGTTGGTCCGACTGCTATGGTGTTGATCACCCTGTTGTATGGAGGGTCTCCATTTCAATGTCATCTTCGTACCTGTATAGGTGTCGGTCCGTCCGAGGCGGATGGTTGGCTGGCGGAGGTGGCAAGGATAGAGGACGGGGCGGTGGCTATGTAGCTCTATCATCTCTTTTTCGTTCCGTTCTATCATGTCTAGAAGGCTCATCCGTATAGATGTGCTCCTTCAACTTTCCCTCTCTTATCAAATGTTCAACCTCTGTTTTCAGTTGAATGCAATCATTCGTCTCATGACCACGGCTCTTGTGAAACTTGAAATATCCTTTCCCATTCTTGTTCTTCCGGTTATTATGAGATGGCTTGGGCCATTGAATATCCAACTTCTTCTCAATAATAGTTGCCAAGATGTCGGATCTTGGTCTATTGAGGCGAGTATAATCCGCATATCTCCTTGCCGGACTCCTTTCTCCTTGAAACCCTTATCTCTGTGATCCTTCCTCTGATCAAACTTACCAGGGCGGTGCTCTTGTTTCACTGGTTCTTTTCCTTTCTTGGATCCTGCTCTCACTGGGACATTCCTTCGGTACTCCTCTCTGTACATTACTTCTTCACATATGTCATCCAAATGCTTTTCACTCCTCACTTCCTGACTAGAAAGTTTTCTGCGGAGCTCTGTGTTGAAAGTATTAGCATACAGGTGACGGACCCGTTCCTTAATACTGTGTGGCTCAACTTGAAGAACTTCCATGTTAAATCGATCGAGGAAGGTCCTGAGATCCTCTTGCTCCCTTTGGATAACTTCTGCCAGATGCTCCACAGTGCACCTCCTCCTCCTCGATTTTCCAAATCGTCCCAGAAACTTGGAGGAGAGGTCCGCATAAGATTTTATCGACTTGTTTGGCAACGTAGTGTACCAATCCATAGCTATTCCGAAGAGGGTGGATGAAAAAGTGAGAGCCTTTGTATTATCACTCATCCCCTTGGAATCCATCTTACTATTGTACCTTGTCAAGTGGCCAACGGGACAAGTATCCCCGTAATAGTATTCCAAGTTCGGAATCACTTGATCCAAGTTCCTGTTCCTTTCCTTCTCTCTCATGATGTCATCGCACAAAGGATTTTGTGCACTTGTAGCTACCTGCTCATGGTCTTTCACCAAACGCCCGAGGTTGAGAATCTGGGCTTCCAAGGCTTTTTGCTGAGCATAGATTTCTTCTGCATTCATGATCTCCCCCGTCCTAGGATGAATTGCTACATCCGCAGGGAGTTCATCTAGGCGGACCACATGAATGGTCTCCGCTACATGATCTCTGGCTCTCGGAGGTACTTGTTGCGGAGCTTTGGGCTGCCTGTTATTCTCCTCCTGATACTCTCTCCTGCCGTTTGGACTTCCTTCACCTCGAACTTGGGAAGCAGTTGCTCTTCGATCTAGAAGGTTCCACAGATCTTCTTGGGGTAGCTGATTCCCCAACCTCTGCTGGATCGGATGTTGCCTGTTCCTTGATAGGGCGGGCTCTGCTTGAACCGGAGTAGCCACTGGCGGAGTGGCTTGCTGAGGATGGGCATTGTTAGACCCGAGGCCACCTTGGATTATCGTGAGCAATCTATCGAACTGTGTCTCACTTAAACCGAGGTCACTAGTGCGGACGGTGCGACCATCGGGCATAGTAAACTGTTGACCTGTAGTGGGGCCTTGAGCTTCTGCCGGAGAAACTCGTTCGACCCCTTCTCCATGGTTCTCGGGTACAATGTTCTCAGGAACATTTCAGACTCTTCTGGCCGGAACATCACCTCCTTCATCTGTGGATGGGCTTGCTGTGCGGCCATCACTCGGATACCTTCTTCTTACAGTGTTCCTCCTTGTTGCATTGGTTCTCCGCCCTCTGTTTGGGGGACGTCCGCGTGCACGCGGGGGTGGAGTTCCGACGTCGGATGCACTGGTTCGTGCTGCCCTCCTCGTTCTTTCCATTAGAGTGATTGAAACACGAAACCTTTTGTAACGGTTCCCACAGACGGCGCCAAAATGTTGGAAGGGTAACACCTCGAACACTAACTAAACTATTACAAGCAACCTAGTCTAAGATCCACCTCCTACTTGAAGTCCGAAGCAGCACATGTCCGAGCTAGAGTACCTGAAAGGACTAAGTGGGGGGGGGGGGGGGTTAGAAAGGGTTACCCGGATTGCGTATGTCAATCCGGTAAGAGACTTTACTCAAGAAAGAGTTGGGAGCTCTCAATGTAATAGTTATGAGGAAGGTTATGAAGTCTAGAAACTTGGAATTGTTACTTACCTCAAGGTATTGGACCTTGTGCTATATTTATAGTTATCATGTACTGATGAAGAGGTTCATAAGATGATGCCAAGTGTATGTTCCAGATTTGGACACCAATGCTACCTTTGGCCCACAGCCCATTAATGAACAGTAGCCCACATCCGATTAATGGGCCTGGGAGGGTAGTTTGGACCTTTTTCCTCTGAGAGTATTGTTCCGCCTGTTGGGTCCGTGTTAGTCCCTCGGAAAGATCTGTCTGTTTGGTTGGTCTGCCCTTAGGTAACTCTGGGTGTCCGAGCCAGAAATTTCACGGAAGTATCTCAGTGGTTCTGTTATATACGTTTGGTCTTAATGTGATGGTGGCGTCCGAGATTCTCTCGTCCGGTCCGTTTGGCATCCTAGGACTGACAGTTTATGGTACTTGGAAGGACCAAGTGACCTTTTGTCAGGTTCTGAAGTCATACACCCATCTTGGTCGGACTTAGCTGAGAAGGTGTGTTGACTTGTAAGCACTAGTTGACCTGGAATGGTTTCCCTTAGGTCGGACCATTTGAAGGTCGGACTAGTACTGAGTTGGCTATTTCAGCCTTGATGCGCTCTAGGACACGCTCTATGGCGCCCTTAATGGATTGGACACATGTCCGTATCAACAGTACTCTTAGGTCATCTCGGCCTACCAACCCGAATTCAACCCTGTTCGAAATAATGATGGTTAAGTCCGGTCTGGCATATACTCGACAGATAGTGGGGACACATGGGTTGTAAATGTTGTAGAAATGTGACATTTGTAGTGGGACAAATATAAATGGAATATATGTCATTTGTAGTGGGTAGTAGATCCCTCCTCCCTCTGATACTCTCTAGGCTGGGAAACTCTATTCGATCTCTACTTTCTTGATCCATAACGGGGTCAGGGATCATCTGATACTCTCTAGGAGAGGAAACTCTCTTTGATCTACTTTCTTGATCCATAACGGGGCCGGGATCATCTGATACTCTCTAGGCGGGGAAATTGTCTTCGATCTTCTCTGTACTTTCTTAATCTCCTGGACGGGACGGGCCGGGACCCGGGAGGGGGGGGGTTGTGGAAAAAAACCGTAGAATGTGAAATTATGTTTGTAGAATAATAATTTTTGTGTCTTTGGTGGTGACACATACCACCGCGGGGGTTGAAAAAAAACAACAACCGTAACATGTAAAATTATATTTGTATAATATTTTTTTGTGTGGTGGAGTGGCCACTTACCACGACGCGGATTGTTGGGAACAACCCTATTGATTGTGTTATATACTTTTGTATTTTATTTTGATTCGGTTTGAGGGATACAAATTTTTTAAAAAAACATATCTCTGTTACTAATTACAGGTTGGATACGGTAGTACCTGATACAAAATATAAGTTATCAACCCGTCGGGTCCCGAACGGGCTAAGGCTGAATCATACCATTTTCAAAGCATATCCGTCACCATGAGTCGTATTTTTACATTTTCTATAGTTGGCATAAATAAAGACTAAATGATATAATATTGGATGAAGAAGGACTACCGACCTACACCACGACCAATGTTGTGTACATAAATTTGACTACCTTATTTTCTCGATTAATTTATTTTATGCTTCCTTTTTTATTTATTATTAAAAGTAAACCATACTGTGGCATCGCCACTGGTTAGTACTAATTTTCATATGCATTCCAAGTACATTCATTTGCTAATTAATTATTTTTCTAAAAATAAAATGTAACACACCGTAGTTGTAGGTCGAGGCCCAATCCTTTGAGCCCGTGCGGTTACTCTTGACCTGCTTTGTGGATGATATGCTGACCACATGTAAGCACAACACATGTCCTTTCTGCGCACTTTGTCTTCACCCGTGAGAGCATTGAGGGACTTTCCAGTTGGACACCCATTCGAGCAACAAAAGACCTCATTTTCTTACACAATTGAAAAGTGTTCCAAAGTCCAAACAGTTTTATACGAGAAATATGTTATTTCCTAATATTAAAGAAAATCAATACTTTTTCAAGAATTTCACCACTCACCCTAACAATTTTCCAGAGCAAACACGTTTAACTTTCGAGTTCTTATGGATAATTCAAAAAAAAAAAAAAAAGTACACTTTGTTGGTAACTTGGTATGAACAATGTACTCAATCCATTTAATCTCTTTGAAACTTATCTGAAACTTTGGTGCATTACAGAAACTATTGACACATTTGTTTTGTTTTTGCACGTATAATGTACACAAACATACTATTCGCTCGGTCCATAGAAATTCATGTATTATATTTATCGTCCCATAAAACTTCATACAACCCCCAACAAATAATTGAAAATTTTACGTTTACACAAAATCACGTATATCTCACTAAAATTACATCCTTATACCATTTTATTAATTTATTTTAATTTTTCATCAAGATCTTACGCATTAACGTATCGTAAGCTTCTCCTATTTAACAATAATAAAAGTGTTAAAAGAGTCGCATTCCTAAGCGATCGCAATTCATAGACCCAAGTATCCAACTGCAAGGAGTATGAAGCACATCTAGGCCCAAATCCTCTGCAATGGTATTTCTCTCTCAGACTCTCACCTACTTTACGATCATTTTTTCGATCGATTGTTCCTGCTTCGGCTTAGAAATGGTGAAATTTGATCGATTTGTTTTGTAATTTGCAGGCCAAGAGAACCAAGAAGGTCGGTATCGTCGGGAAATATGGTACGTTCTCACAAGATTCGGTTTTGTCGATTAAACTTACTGTAACTCACTAGATTGTGTTTGTTTGAGGTATTGTTTGAACAAGAAATCAGGAAGTTGAGTTTACTGTATTTGAATTGAGTTTATTCCTTAATCTGTTTTTTATTTTCTTTTCTTGGATCTGCCCCTGGTTTTATTTCATCTTCACTGGATGAATAGACTTAATTTCATCTCAGTCTTATGTCTTAGGCTCTGTTATCTTCAACTGAAAACTCGTCAGTTCTGCTTAAGTTATATTTTATACTTCACTTCAGTTCAGTTGAAGAGAACAGAGCCTTCATCTGTGTTATATTCTGATTGAACTTTGCAAGTGGAAATAGAGTTTACACCAAGAATTACATATCTTCTGTTGTACTTGTGAGGTCATGGATGTTCTAATCATGTGAGGTCATAGTTACCAAGAATTACATATCTTCTGTTGTAATTGTGCATCCCAAGCTTACACCAAGAATTACTGGAACAAACAACTCCAAGTGATAATGTATGTACACAGGCTTACTGCAAGAATCACGTATCTTCAGTTTTTTTTTTTTTTTACCTTTAATAGTAATTTTGGTCTGGAACCGATTTTTGGTCCGGGCTGGACCGAACAAATTTAGGTCTGGTCTTTTGGTCCTTTAATATTGTCAACTGTCGTCCAGCCCATTTTGGGCCAGTCCGGTTCGGCTCTGGACTGATGCTCACCCCTACCTACACAAATCCAAACCAAAACACCATTTTGCCAGCACCAGATTCACTGAAACTGTATTCTTGTTCCCAGGTGTGTCTGTCTGTCTTTAAATATTTTTTGCTTTAACTTGTCCCTTTGTTTTTTTTCTTTGTAGTAGTATTTTCTGCACCTGGTGTTTGATTTTTTTTACTTTGTAATATTATTCTCTGAACCTGGTGGTGGCTAACTGACATGCTACTTTTGTTGTTATCAAGCGGCATTCATTATGTTATTAAAAAGGGAGTAGATTGATTGGCTTTTACTATGAATGATGAATCATTGGTTGAAAGTCATGGCATTGCAGATTTAATTGGCCTTTTGGATTGTATACTAAATTTCTTGTTCCTGTTTCAGGTACACTTCTGTTGATGTGATGCTGATTTGAGTTGACAAAATGCTACAAAATAGCATTCCGCACCAAATGGTACAATCTCCAGCCAGGCTAGGCTTGCCAACGCCAAATTCACCATCTGTCCAAAACTCCAACCCATCTAAATTCACATCTCAAACTCAACAGCCTCATCAAACATCGTCGAACCAATTGGCAGCAGCCCCTTCAGTTTCCTCAACACTCCTTCCTCTCCTACCACCACTCCCCCGTGCTCAAGCCCTTCTCCTTCAAATGGCATCGCTTGCCTCAAAACTGTTTGAAGTCTCTCCCAACCGTTCTCATTGGATCAGTTCATTTCGGGGCTCCTTGCCTACCTTCTTGTCTTCCCAGACGCAGTCCTTGACACCTGCTGCTCCAACCACAGATTCAGCTCAAACTTCAGTCAAAGAAATCCTATCACAGTTCACAGCTATTCAGGCTCAACTTGTGGATGCTGTGGCACAACTTCAAGAGATCCTTGATCTCCAAGATGCAAAGCAGAAGACTGCTCGTGACATCCGGGCAAAAGACTCTGCTCTGCTGACATTTGCCAACAAAGTTAAAGAAGCAGAACATGTTCTGGACAATCTTATGGATGATTATTCTGATTATCGTCGCCTGAAGAGATCCAAGACAGTGAAGGAGGCAGACGATGATTCTACAACTACTGTTGCAACTCATTTAAAATTATCAGATATATTGTCTTATGCTCATAGGATAAGCTATACAACTTTTGCACCTCCAGAGTTTGGTGCGGGACAAGCTCCTCTCAGGGGTGCTCTTCCTCCTGCACCACAGGAAGAGCAAATGCGAGCATCAGAATTATATAACTTTGCAAATCTTGATGTTGGTTTACCAAAGACAGATGAAGACAAAGATAAAATATTTGAGCCACTGATTGAAACAGAAAGCAATCTACCTGCAAATCAAGGTCTGCTTCCTCCGAATATTGTCGTCCCATCAGGGTGGAAACCTGGGATGCCTGTGGAGTTGCCGCTCGATATACCAATGCAACCTCCTGCTGGATGGAGGCCTGGTGATCCAATTACGTTGCCTCCAACGGATTCTCTACCCCCTCCAGCAAGAGTCGAGGAACAGCCAAGGCCTATTCCTCCTGGCCTGCCAAAAGCACCCGAGCCTATACAAGTGCGGCATGTGCAACTAGATATTGAGGATGATAGTAGTGATTATAGCAGCGACATAGGCAGCTCGGATAGTGAAGACTGAGATTCGTTATGTATTAGATAAACTGTAAGCTCTTATTTTGTTTAGATTGGTGTGTAAACTTTATAACATGTGAACTACAGTACACTGCTTTGACAGTTCTATTCTGGTTTTCGGATAACAGAACTTCTCTAATGTTATTTGTGGGTAGCCCTTTGAGTTTGCCAACATTGGCATTACAACACTTTCTTGTCCTTCAATAGTTCTTAGATTAGCATAGGTGCTTACTATTTTGGGTGATTGTCAAGTATGAATCCATGACTGACATTGTCAACTCTCAAGTATGGTAAGATTGCTTCTTAAGCAATTTATAGGGTTTTGTAATTGTTGTGAGTTTTAATTGAGTAGTCACTCGATTAAAAAAGATAACTATTACCTCAACTAGTGCTAACCCGTGGCGATGCCACGACATAATTTGCTTTAAATATAGGATAAAATAAATTAATCGAGATAATTAGTGTTCTCAAACTAATTGTAGTTAAATACATATTTGCAATATATGTGAAGTATATGATTATTTAATTTTCAACATTCGAGTAGAGTTTCATCGACATCAAAGCAAGTAAAGGTTACATATATAAGTTGTACTTCAAACTCATAAGAAAACAAAATACATTAAGTTAGCCATTAGCGTTTAATTATACCTTAAAGGTTTCTAAAAACATCATTTATAAAAAATCATATCCTTACATGAATTACTACATATTTCTTTGAGTTTAAACGGGTAGGGTCCAACACGATCGAACCCGTTTAATGTCAATGTGTTGATACACGCTAAGTTTTAAACAGGTCGTCTTCTTGTATTCGACCTGAACACGTTATTATTACCAGGTACACAGTTCGGGTACCTCGTTAAACATGTTTGAAAATAGGCAATATAAGCTCGTTTTGAATTTTGGTTATCAGATTCATTAATGTGACTGACTCATAGGCTTTTAAATAGGCAAGGGACGACCCAACCTGAACCTGTTACGGACCTAACAGACCTAACAGATTGACACTTGAAATCTTGTTATCTGGTCATCTACCCATACCCAACTTGCTATAAATTAATGACGCGTTTTAGAAAAATAAACCCGTTCAACCCCAACACCCCCCCCCCCCCTCCTCTACAAAATTTTGTTATTTCACTAATTTAATCATAATATGTGGTGCTGCAGACTCGTGTTTTTCGGATTGTCGAGTCTTATTACATGTGAGTGAGCACATAGACCCAACCCGAATCCGACCACAATTATTTTGAAAGGGTATTGTGCAGGACTTCTTATGGTTGAATAGAAGTTGACCCGTTTTTAAAAAAAATCTACTTAATCATAGGACCTCGATGAAGAAGAAGATTTAGGAGTAGTGAGCGGTTTATTGGTTTGGGTGGGAGTGGATCATGATATGAGTGAATAACAGAGCTGAGATGATGAAGAAAATAAATTGTTAGTTGAGAGCAAATGAGAGTAGTTCGCCAAACTACTTGATTGAATTAATCAATATATTAGAATCTTCATTTTGAAACTAAACCTGTTGTGGAACGGCTATAGGTAAATATATGAAGATATTATGATTTTTATGATGAAAGAATCGATCAAATCAATTATCATAGTCATTATTTATGTCTTGTAAACTAATATTCTGGTCGGTTCAGATTTATACCATATAAGTGTAAACCTACGAACCAATCAGATTCCACCCCATGTGTCATGTTGTATAATATATAGGTTATGGTTTCTCTTCCCTTCCTACCATGGTTGTACCATATGTATTAAATGTTGTATTATACCATGGTTATACCATATGTATTAAATGTTGTATTGTACAATACATTAAAGCACCAGGAGGTAGTGCAGCATGCTGCAGTGTAGAAAAAACCGCGGTACTACTATGGCAACTTCACAAGGTGACCTATTTTGTAGACGGTAGAAGGAAATTATATGCCACAACAAGCTCATCAATGCTTAAATACATTAATTATTTATCGATTTGTGTTTTCTAACATCATATGAATATTCTCAAACAAAAAAAAAGAAGGAAATTGTGTTTTTATGGTGAATCGGATGTGGGGAAACGCAAACAAACTTGGAATCTCTTGAGACGTTTGAGTGACATGTCTAATTTACCTTGGTTGTGTATGGGTGATTTTAACGAAATCCTATCTAATGAGGAAAAAATGGGAGGCTTGACTGTTAGTCCTTGTCACATTCGAGATTTTAGAGAAAGTATACAATATGCTGGGCTTTCGGACTTGGGCTTTTCTGGCTATAATTATACTTGGTATAATAAAAGAGCCCATCCTAATACTATTCGGGTCAGACTGGACAGAGCCATCGCTAACAGCGCTTGGCGTCTTCTTTTTCCTCTTGCTGCTGTTAAGCATCTTAGATGCCTCTACTCCGATCACAACCCCATTACTAACACACTAAAGCCCCTCATGAATGATCTTATTAGTGAAAATCAGTCAGCTTTCATACCTGGAAGATTGATAACAGATAATGTGCTTGTTTCTGATGAAATTAATCACTATCTCAAGCGTAAAACCAGGGGAAAAAAGGGGCATCTGGCTCTAAAGTTACCTGAGGAAGGCTTTTGATAGAGTAGAATGGCCTTTCTTGTATGCTGTCTTGTTAAAATTAGGCTTTCGTACTTCTTTTATTAACTCCATTATGCTTTGTGTAAGTTCTGTATCTTATTCAGTAATTCTTAATGGGGTCCAGTTCGGTAATTTTAAACCAACTAGAGGTATTCGTCAAGGCGATCCTCTCTCTCCCTACCTTTTTCTTTTTTGTACTGAGGTTCTTTGTCCTCTTCTCGAGGGGGCAGTTGGTAGAGGCGATTTGGTTGGGGTGAAGGTAAGCCCTAGTGCTCCTGCTATTTCTCACCTCTTATTCGTCGATGACACCAAGATTTTATGTCAAGCTACTGCTGAGGCTGCTAATTCTATTATGGATGTTTTTCATCTTTACAGTCTAGCCTCTGGTCAATAAATCAATTTGGAAAAGTCCACTACTATTTTTCGTAGAAATATTGATGAAAGCAAGCAGCTTGATATCCAGTGCATTCTTAATGTCCAAATTGTGGATAAACATGAGAAGTATTTGGGTCTGCCTACCACCATGGGTAAAAATAAAAAAGAAATTTTTGGGTGGTTACGGGATAAACTTTGGAAAAAAAAAGCAAATTCTTTTGATGGAAATTTTTTATCTAAAGCTGGCAAAGAGATTCTTATTAAATCTGTTTTACAAGCTATTCCTAGCTATGTGATGAGCTGTTTTAAGTTGCCTGATTATCTCATTCGCGATCTTGAATCTTTAATTGTCAACTTTTTGTGGAATGAGGATGGAAAAAACAAGTTGCATTGGTTGAATTGGCAAACCATGACGAAAAGTAAGCGTGATGGTGGTTTAGGCTTTATAAACTTGCATGCTTTTAATCTGGCTTTGCTCGGCAAACAAATTTAGCTCATTATTGAATATCCTAACTCTCTCTTGAGTCGTGTTTTTAAAGCAAAATATTTCCCCAACTCCTATATCCTCAATTCTATCCCTAAGGCTGATTCTTCTTTTACTTGGAAAGTATCTGTGCTGCTCTAGAATTAGTCAATGAAGGGATTCGATGGAGGGTAGGAAACGGGGAAAATATTGATATTTGGCAAGATAAATGGATTCCGGGAAATCTTTCTTTTAAACCAAAAACCCCGGATCTTTTTCGTGAAGGCCCTTTAAAAGTTTCTTTTCTAATTCACCCTACGCTTTTAGACTGGGATTTGCCAATCCTCAATTATTTGTTTTGGAATGATGATATTCAAGATATTCTAAAGATTCCCTTAGCTGGCAAAGAAACTTGTGATGTTCAGGTCTGGCATTATACTAGACATGGCTGTTATACAGTTAAGTCAGGTGATCATTTAGCTATGACTTTGAAGCAACGCAAGTTGGATAACCAACAAGGCTCTTCCTCTCGGCCTCTTCAACATAACTGGAATTTTATTTGGCAACTCAAAGTCCAGAACAAGGTGAAACATTTTTTCTGGCGAGTACTACATAATTCCTTGCCCACTGGTGCTGAATTGAATCGACGTCATATTAGTACTTGTTCAAGTTGTGCAATGTGTGGACATGAAAATGAATCTATTTTACATCTATTGCGTGATTGTCATTTTGCGATACAATATTGGGCCATCTTCCACTGCCCCGTCCCGTAGATTTATTTTGAGTCAGAAAACATCTGGAGCTGGATTTATGGCGTTAGAATCAGGATGGATTCTCATGGATTCCATATTTTTGTCTATTCTTGCTAGAGTCTTTGGTACAACAAAAACAAGCTGATTCATGACCAGAAAAAGTACACTCCCTTGGATACTTTCAACTTTGTTGTGAACTTCTCCAACTTCTATAAGTCGAACATGTTAAAGCCGGTAGGAACACTTAATGGGCAACAGCCTACTGTTCATGGGCCTTGGTCTGCACCACCTGATGGATGGATAAAAATAAATTTTGATGCCGCTGTGCCACGGAATGGTTTGGGTGGTATAGCCATTGTTGCTAGAGATAGTACTGGATTGGTTTTAGCTTGGAGTCGCAAGAAACTTTATGGTCACTTTGATGTTGAGGTTGCTGAACTTTCAGCAGCTCACCTTGCTGTTTCGTTGGCAAAGGAAATGGGCTACAATAAAATTATTCTGGAAGGTGACGCATTGTTGGTTATAAATAATTTACAATCCCATGCCGAGCCTCGAGCTACCAATGGACATGTATAATCTGCTGTTAAGCAATTGCTCTGCGAATTTGTTGAGTTTTGTGTATGTCATATACGGCGTGAAGCAAATCGTCTCGCTCATCAACTCTGTCACCACTTTGCAACGGATTCACATGGCTATCTCTCTTTACCTTTCGAGTTTCATGAAATCCTGTAATTTGTTTTTTCAGATACAATACTACAATACTCTTTGTAATGAGCTATGGCTCCTTTTTTCCTGATTTCCTAATGAAATCTTTCTTTCTCCAAAAAAAAAAAAAAAAAAAAAAAAAGATTACCTTTCTCTTTCTACTATACTCATCTTCTTTCTTGATTTAAAAAAAATATATACTGACCCCCTTTTAGCCAGTACTAGTATTAACCCGTGGCAATGTCACGGTATAGTTTACTTTTAATAATAAATAGAAGGGGATGACAAAATAAATAAATCAAGAAAATAAGATGGTCAAATGACCCAATACTCTTGTAATGACCTAGCTACTAATGCGTTGAAACTCGACCCATTGGATCGGCGAGGTTACTCATGACTGGCCCCGGCCCACACACATCTCGTTGGTATGATATTGTCCACTTTAGGCCGGAGCCGGCCGGATTTGCTTTTGAAGTCACCCAAAATGCCTCATACCATAGGAGCGTGGTGGTCTACATTATCCCACCCATTTTTAACCGATGTGGGATGTTAAAATCTACCCCCTTAAATCCTTGACGTCCTCGTCAACCTTTTTAGGGGGGTTTACAATATGTCTTGAGGCCAACCATCTGTGCAAGATTCTAAAGGTGGCTCCCACCGCCCACACCAACCGCCTATACGCTGTAGCACTTTGCCCCGCATGATACTTAGTTCATGCAATTCCATATATTCCCGCTTTTATATCACTTGTAACAACCCGATCACTAATGGCCCGAGACCGACGCATTGGACCGGTACTCATGACTCATTCAAATCTCATTAGTATGATTTTGTATGTTTTGTGCCGGAGCCCGCACAGAGTTGCTTTTGAAATCGCCCAAAAATGCATGATATATACCATAGGAGAATGGTGTCTACATATGTACGCATTGGATCGGCGAGGTTACTCATTACTGGCCAACACACATCTCATTTGTATGATATTCTCCGCTTTGGACCGGAACCCGCGCGGATTTGATTTTGGAATCACCCAAAAGGCTTCATACCATATGAGAATGGCTACATATATACCATTTATCCCACCCGTTTTTGCCTATGTGGGATGTTACAATAACATTGAGTCTTTTTTATGGTAACTATATAAAATGGAAAATACTCATCATGACGGATATGCTTTAAAAGGGGCAGGATCCAACCCCTTAAGGACCTGACAGGCCGATAACATATACTCCCTCTGTCCCGCTTTGTTACTCCACTTTTTTTCGGCGTTGTTTTTTAAAAAAACAATAGTTTATTGTTTGTTATGGAATAGATAAATGATAAATAATGGAGAAAGTATGGGAGATAGGAGAGGGAAATGATAATGATTGAAAAAATATGAGAGATAAATAATAAAGTAAGAAGGATATTGGTTAATGGAGTTTACTTTTTTGATATTTTAGTAATGTGACTATATTAATGGGACGCCCATAAAAGTATAGTGGATTAACGAAGCGGGCTAGAGGGAGTATTTTATATCGGGTGCTCTACCCATACATGACGCCCTTAATTAGGAACCGATACATGTTTTAAAACAATTGTATCCCTTAAATCCGAACCAAATCAACATGGTTGGTTCTCAACAATGGTATATGGTCCCCCACCGCACAAATAAAAATTATTATTTTACAAAAATAATTTCACATGTTATGTTGGTTTTTTGGCACCCCAAAAATGTAGTATTTTTTACTAACTCAGCCAATGTTGCGGTTGCGGTCTTGTTACAAAGGTATGGTACGGGTTCGAGTTTATACCCGACCGGGACCTGAACATCATTAGTTCGAACGTCGTTGAATTCGGATTAGATAGAAACCGACCCGTTTAAAAGTAAAATGACGGAATATCAATGTAATATGATATAGAGCGACATGGCCTCAACAGTGTCCCTGACTCTTGTTAATTATCGTAACTTAGTAAACATATTTAGAAAAATGTAAGCGCTGGAATCTATAGTAGAAAATTGTGTATTGTTTAGACGCATATGATGTGAAATTTAATATCTCAATGAATATGATTTTTTTTTCTTTCTAATTAAGGAGTACACAAAGATGTATCAAGTGCAAATCCCGAAAAAGTACATGCCATCAACCCTCACGACATATGACACATTGGCCACGTCGGTATCTGGATAGTATTTGGACCTGCCCAACACGATCCTCGACGGAAACACTTCGAGCCCTTTTTAACAGAATTCATTAGATTCATTTAGCATAAAGGACATGAGGCAACATCAAGTGCGAGTCAAGGTACGAGTAAACAAAGCCAAAATCAGCAAAAGTGGGTTTTACATAAAGCAAACACACAAGAGACCCGATACCTTTCAACCTTGGTTTCAAACAGCCTTTCAAACCCTAAGCATCACCACTATGAGCTACAAACCAGTAACATCCAGAGACCAGTACAGAAGCACAAAAAAAAAAAAAAAAAAAAGCATCACATTTTTTTTCTATTTTTCCAATGTTGACTGTGATGTTGAGTCAACATTGGTCTCAACAACGAAAATCACAGAGAGCACAGACCAAGAGACTGGAGAATCTCTCACTATCTAAAGGCTTGGTAAAGATATCTGCAAGCTGATTGGTTGTATCTATGCGTTCTATGTCAATTACTTGCTTATTGACCAAGTTCCTAAGAAAATGATGCCTAATGTGTATGTGCTTTGTGCGTGAGTGCTGAACTGGGTTCTTAGAAATATGTATGGCGCTAAGGTTGTGATAGAACATCAAAAGGGTATCACTTTGAAGACCATGGTCATGCAACATGTTTTTCAACCAAACTAGTTGAGACACACAACTCCCAGTTGCTACATATTCAGATTCAGCAGTTAAAAGTGACACACAGTTCTGTTTCTTGCTATACCAAGACACCAAATTTGGACCAAGATAAAAGCAACCTCCACTAGTAAATTTTCTATCATCTAGATCACCAGCCCAATCAGAATCACAAAATCCCACCAGATTAGTGTTTGTATCACAAGCAAACCATAATCCAAGATTAACAGTAAAGTTATCGATTATCCAACACAGTAGTTATTTTAATGTTTAAATAAAACTGATGTAGATCCATATCTGAAATTTTGCCTTTAGCTGTAGCTCCAAGAACGAAAACTTCAATAGTTGATTAGTTTACAAATTTAGTTATTTCTCTAGTCACAACTGTACCATCTATAAAAACACCTTAGAATATTACAATGTGATTAAAAACTGTTAGCACCTAACTGAAATAACATATAGTAGTCATGTTTGTATTTAAGCGTTATTCATTTCGGGAATTTTATATACATACATACATATATATATATATATATATATATATATATATATATATATATATGAGGTTTACTAACCGATGTCCGTCCAAATATAAGTCCAATTCATAATGTAAGAATTTTTAACATTTCTTGTCAAAAAAAAAAAAAAAAAAAAGCAAAAAGTTGTAATTCCAGTGATGCACTCGTGTGTGATATTTGAATATGAACAGATTTACCTGCTCTACCAAGTTAGCCCCATCTCTCATAGATCAAGCCTGCATCTCCATTTCAAACACACACACACACACACACACACACACACACATATATATATATATATATATCCAAAATAATTTGCGTGGAACACTTTATCAAAACAATATCAATATACATATTTTGCTCGATCAAACATACACTAAAGCCACACAAACCGTGGTGACACACAGGTCGGCTTTTACAATACAATAACAATGCCCTATCAAAGGATAACAATACAAAAGGGAGATCTCCAAAAGACGACATTCCCCCGAAAGGGCCAATCAATTCATAGGCATATCGATGACCATAAAACATATTTTCAATCCATGCTTTTGAACAAAACGATTTTCAAACATCACATTTACAATAAAACATTTATGGGTGCACATACTTGATCTTACAGATAATACAAATCTACCAAACCACCATCATCATAAGAACACCTAGCTTATAATCTTTGTGCTAAACCGTGAGCTTTATGTTTAACCTAGCAAAACTTCATGGAACAAAATTCTCCATCAGATACCTGAATTTCTTTGAAAAGTGAAACAAAGGGGCAAGCTAAAATTTGTCAATTTATGATATTTAAGTTAATTTACATCTATATCACAAATCGGTCCAATTTAACTTAAATTAAGTATCCAATTGCACAACTCCAATAGTTGTCCACTTATATATATACTGTAATACATACTTTATTTCCTATTATAATTTAGTATCTACTTGTCTAATCTTTTAAATTTGTCTTCAATTTAATTTGGTATTTATTATTACAATCATCATCAAGTTTGATATTGATTCACATAATCAATCTAATTATAGACGAAATTACAATCAATATTACTATTCTCCAAATTCCAAACAAATTGAATCATATAGCCAGATTCATCTACGCGATAGGAATCACAAATTCTTCATCAATTGAACATTCAAGCATCATATATAGAATGCCATGTTTCACGATAGTCAGATTATGATTTTGAAATTTAGTATGACATTGCAAGTACAAATTTCACATAGATGAATAGGATGCCAATTTTCAACCGAATGAAATCTAATTACTGAAAAGCAAGCATCACTTTAGGAAATCAAGCATCATACTGAAAATCAAGCATCACAAACATCATATTGGAATTCAATTACTGAAAATCAAGCATCAGTTTTCAGGAAATCAAGCATCATACTGAAAAGCAAGCATTACATTTTTGGAAAACAACCATCATAAGTACTCAAAAGTCAAAACCAAGCATCTTATTTCTAGGAATCAATCATCATAATTACTAATAAATAAGCGTCATATAAAATACCTCTTGACATGAATATTTGTATATTGGAAATCAAACACCATAATCATCTATATTAACTACCAAAATAGACGATTTGATTAGATATATAATTAATGAATTAATTACATCAATATTGGAATGTTTCTTTTCAAAGATATTAAAATTAACATGATGACTAATTTGTAGAAATGTTTTGACTAATTTATTGAAAACTTTTTTTATGTATGACTAATGTGTTTGAAAGTTTTTGAAACTAGCATCATTTTGTAATTATTTCAAATTTTATTTATCAATTAAATTGTGTTCTGTAAGTTTCTTAGAGACGGTATTTACATAACTTATTTAGAGACAGTTGTCAAGAAAACCATCAATATTATTAATCAAAACGTATACTATGTTTTCAATATTGGTGCTTTATATTATTACAATAAACACATTTCTTTCGTGGATTGTACGAAATTTATACGTATAATTATCACAAGTATGGCTTGGTTAAAATAATTATTCCTAGTAACTATGACACCAAGAAGACATAAACATTTACTGATATTTTGATATTCCACTTTTTACAAACCTACTATGACTGTACGCGGTCACAAAAGACTAATTTAATGTGGAGCGTACACAAGTTTTGTAACAACTTGTTGTAATAAATTATGATTGTATACTCTAACAAACGACTAAGAGGGAGTCAAGTATTTCTATTGGACCGTATGCACATTATTCTGTAACTGCAGACCCTTACACAAAATTCTTGTGGACCCGCATATTTACTGTTACCGGACAAGGTACTGTCACATGTACTTGGTCACAAAAGATTAAGGTTTTTAGTAGTGTAAGGTCTTTCTATTAAAGAGCATGGATTTTATTATTTTTGATAACATATGTCTAGTGTAAAATGAAAGATGGGCATGTTTACTAGAAGAAATGGAAAAATAGAAAAGAAAAGGAAAAAGGGTGGTGGAGAATGATTATGTAATGAGTGTACATATTTGTTATCCAACTTCCAAATATAGGTTGTGATAAAAACAAAGTTGAATCGAGATGGTCAATAGTCAAACGCATTCTTCCACAATATTGTTGAAGAATTATTTGTCTATAACTGTTGATGGCCTAGCTTCCGGTTGCATCAGGCAGCAACATATCTGTTTTACATCGTTGCTGCTGTCCGCCGCCGTGTTACATATATCATATATCCGAACGCAGGGACGACGACGACAACAACAACGACCACACATATCATACATATTGAGGAACTAACTAATTGGTATGTGCATGGCGAATTTGTTGGATGAAGGTTCATACATATCAACTGTTGTCGCCATTGATCGGGACAAGAATAGCCAACATGCTGTTAAATGGGCCGTCGAGAATCTTAAGCTCAAGGATGACCGGATAATCCTCGTTCACGTTACCACACAACTCAATCGTAGGTATCCTTGCTCTGTGTTTGAAAATTTTGTCATTAAATCTATTAACGAGATCAAACTATTTTGAATTCGTGTTCAGAATTATATTAAATTTTGGCTCTAAAAAACATGGTAAATGAGATGGTTTTACAAAGTAATTCTTCCATCCAATTTATAATCAAGTTTAAAACAATCGATAAAAATGAAATGGAAACCTTAATCAAGGACGATGAAGTATATATTATGACACTGTGCTTAATTTTGACAGCGAATTCCTCCAATCAGGCTCGTTCACCGAATGCAGCTGAAATGCAAAAGCTCTATCTTCCTTATCGAGGTTTCTGTGCTCGAAAAGGGGTACGTGCCATAATTCTATAAGGCTTTACACTAATACGTACTTAAGTCTTCTCATAATTTTGATATATTGTTCCATACATATATGTGTCCATTTGAAACCAGAATAACTACTCTTAATTAGCTCTACTCGAATATTGTGATTTTCTACATGTACATGTGCAACGATTTTCCTCAAAAAGTTATGCATCCTAGTCTTTTTGTGATAATAATGCGCGAATGATTGCAGGTTCGCGCAAAGGAAGTGATACTACATGACCTTGATGTTGCAAGTGCACTCTGTGAGTATATCCGAGCAAGTTCGTTCACATCCATTGTTCTTGGTGCTTCAAGTCGGAGTGCATTAGCAAGGGCATTTAAGAGTATGGACGTTCCAACTTGTGTAGGAGCATCTGCACCTAACTTTTGTTCCGTCTATGTTGTTTCAAGAGGGAAGACCACCAAGATTAAGTCTGCAACTGAGTCCCCAAAATTTAAGCATACATTATCCACTGACAATAAGCCTTCAGGGAAATTTCATCAGTAAGTCTTCAATAACTTGATTTTATCTGCCATAGAAACTAGAAACTTTTGTTGTAGCTTATCACGTGAGTACGTATTTATGGTATGTCGTTTGATGTTATGTTGTAAGAGCAGTCTAGGTAGTGGGAGAAATTCGCCACCTGACATATGGGATGGCAACAAGACTAGTCTTGCATCAAACGTTAGAGATTATCCATTTGGTCAAAGGGAGAGAAGCAACTCACCCTCACCTCATGGCTCTATTGATAACAATGATTTTATGCACATGCTACATTGGGAAAACCGGCAGGGACCAGAATCAACAAAAACTAGTTGCGAATCCTCACCGTATGGTAGCAATTTCAACTCCCCGCATGCTTCAGGAACTGGTGACATGATGATTATGAGGAACAGATATCCTGATGGAAAGACATTTATGGTGAACAATATAAATCTTTCCATTAGTTCTGTCTCTGGATCAAGCGATAATTCTGGAGATCAAAGTTTCCGGTCAGATGTCTCATTTGAACAACTTGATATCTCTCGAACTTCAGATTCACCCAGAAGCTCTGCATCCTCACAAACAGCAGTAAGTTCAAAATCTGACACGTATCTATGGTGATATGAATTCGATTTTTTTTTCCATAGTATCATCAATAACCTGACTGACTTAAGAAATGAATAATATATGTTCCAGGAAATAGAAGATGAATTAAGAAGATTGAAACTGGAGTTGAAGCAATTCACTGAAATGTACAATGTAGCTTGTCGAGAAGCTGTTACTGCAAGAGAAGAGGTACAAGGCATTGTTCAATGGAAATCAGAAGAGGGAAGTAAGCTAGAAGAAGCTTTGCATGCCCAAGAGGCTGCATTAGCCATCGTCGAAAGGGAAAGACAGAAATATAAGGTTGCAATTGAAGTAGCACATAAGGCACAACGCATAGCGGATCTGGAGTTGGATAAGAGAAAACGTGCAGAGATGAGGTTCAAAAATGATGCAGGAGAAAAGCACAAGGCAATTTATGCACTCACACAAACCGTTGTTCGATATAGGAAATACACAATTCAGGAAATTGAGATAGCAACAAATTACTTTCTCGGGTCAAATAAGATTGGTGAAGGGGGGTATGGACCTGTCTTTAAAGCTATGCTTGATCACACTCCTGTTGCTATTAAGGTTCTAAGACCGGATATATCACAAGGCCAAAAACAGTTTCAAAGAGAGGTTGAGGTGTTGAGTCGGATGAGACACCCCCATATGGTGATCCTTATGGGAGCATGTCCAGAGTATGGTTGCCTGGTATACGAATACATGGAAAATGGGAGTCTAGAAGACAGACTATTCTGTAAAGATGGTACTCCACCCCTACCCTGGGGTGACCGATTCAGAATAGCTGCGGAGATTGCCACTGCACTGAATTTTCTACATCAAACAAGACCAGAGCCCCTGGTGCACCGTGACCTTAAACCTGGAAATATCCTATTGGACAGGAACTATGTGAGCAAAATAAGTGACGTTGGTCTAGCGAGGCTAGTCCCCCCATCTATAGCCGATAGTGTCACTCAATATTACATGACAGCTGCAGCAGGCACTTTTTGTTACATTGACCCAGAGTACCAACAAACTGGAATGTTAGGAACCAAATCAGACATATATTCTCTAGGCGTAATGTTGTTGCAGATCATAACTGCCAAGCCGCCAATGGGTTTGACACATCATGTTCAGACCGCAATAGATAAAGGTTGTTTTGCTGACATTCTTGATTCCAAAGTTGAAGACTGGCCAGTTGAGGAGGCTTTATGTTATGCAAAATTAGCCTTAAAATGTTGTGAGTTGAGGCGCAAGGACCGCCCTGATCTTGACACAGTGATATTACCTGAACTCGGACGCCTAAGGGACCTTGACCCACAAAATAAACTTGAAGGAGGCTATTATTATATGTATGGACCAAGTAGTTATCAAGAAAGCTCAACTTTAAGCCAGGTTAGACTGATAACAAAAACATGCTTATTACAAGAATCTTGATAAATCTATATGTGTGTTAGTTTTAAATATTGATTTTGGTTGGGCAGAACACTCGGACTGTCAGTTCGGAATTGCAGTCTGATGACCATACAAGAACATGCAACAACACAGCTACAACACAGGGAACCATGGATTAGTTTTGCAGTACTTTCTTCTGGATGATATATATATATATATATATATTCCTTTAATTTCTTAACCTCAATCTCTGTTTAGAGAATTGAGAATTTGGGTTTTGCAGCTTCAGGACTTGGAGTGATCGAGGGGTAGATGTAGTGTATTTTTAAAGAGCAGAGAATATGAAGCAAACTTTTGTCCAAACAATTTCAGTATTTATATCTCATTGTACATAGTCATGTTTAAGATGGTTTTTCCTGAAAATTATTTTGCTGCCTTTTTTATGCTTCCATTCACAATCCAGTATCCTTGATTAAACTTCAAATCTTAATAACGGACTAGCATTCCAACGCCTAGCTTACTTTCAATATTTGTATTGGGACAAATGCAACTATCTTAATAACCTAATGAAAAATGATGAGTGGAAGTATATATGTTCTGGCTCCGCTTGCGCTCTCAGCACCAAAGTGCAGATCGCATAAGGCTGACCAGACGGTCTCCTCAACGTGTTATGACGAACTTGGCCTTTGACCACTAAGTCCACGGCCCAAGCCTGAGCTTAAGGTCGTGGCCAACACCGTACACTCTCCAAACCAACACGATTATGTATTTTGTGGTACCGGGTGCACTTTATCATCAACTATAATAAGAGGGTGTTGTTCGTGGATCGAGGTAATACATTAACTACTTCCAACTACTTTACTTAGAGGGTGGAGACTTGAAGCCTGTCAACCCCTCTACTATCAAATAAAAACCCGACTTGTCGAAGGCTAGCCGGTTACAGCCCCTTCTCTTTTTGTTTTGAACTCCTGATCTTGCTTCGGATCATGGTCGCCCTAACTTGACCTTGAGTTTCCCATGCCTCCATAATTCCTTCCCTGATCTCCTTCATGAGGTGTGATACCTTTATTCACCCGTAATTACTGTGGAACAAAACTACAAGTCCTAGCATAGTGTGCCCAAAGTTCAAACATTTGAAACATTGATGAGGTTGAACCTCATACACTACTTACTGAAAATGAACTCTTCTATCAGGCCCTTTCAACTTGATTGAATCCACATTTTCTCCCCCAAACCTAACTTCACGGGAATCCTATGTTAGATCAAGTTTAGATTTTAATGAGCAAACACATTACATCTTTAGTCTCAGCAAGTGATTATTACTCTTAGTTCGTAGGTTTATTTTTCGATTGGACATTGTAAAAGAGGAACATACTTGACATATAGTTACTTATTTGTATAAGTGTTAGGTCTCAAATAGCGTGTAATTTTATCTTTATTTGAAGCTACTGAAGACCTACGCCTTGACATTGCTACCAAGGATGTTGTGAAGACAAGTCACTGAAGACTTAGTATAACTGAATAAGTTTTCTAAGAATAGAGGACAAACTTTCAACAAGGAAGTGCCTCAGCATATACTTGGTTAAGTGAAAATCTATATGACATAGTAGGTTGACCAAACTAACTATTGATGTACATTGTTGATGGTAGTCTCTCAAAAGACGGAAAAATGGCTACTTAGTTACACAAATAACCAAGTAATAAATCTTTTAGAAAGGAGATTTAAATTGATACTTCGGTAATACAAAAAGACAAAAGTCTTACCCTGCCATAAAGCAATCATGTTGAGGGTAAGGACAAAAACCAAGTATACGCACACAACAAATGAGGTAAAACATTCTCTCTTTGATATGCATCCGTTAAAATCTCCCGGTCCTGATTGTTGGCCAATTGTTGGTGACTCTATGATTCCGACTACCTTAGGTTTTTTTAATAATATATCTTTTGTGAAAACCTGAATTATACTATCATATCGTGTTGATTCCCAAATGCAAATCCCATAGTATATGACTAGTTTCGGCCAAATAGCCTTAGCAATGTGGTGTACAAAATTGCTTCCAAAATAGTAGCTTACAGACTAAAACCTTTTATGAACCAAATTGTTAGCGAAATCCAGTCTGCCTTTGTTCCTGGAAGATTAATAATTGATAATGTGCTAGTTGCGTACGAGGTTAACCATTACCTCAATTAGAAAACTAAAGCGGGGAGGGTCATATTGCATTAAAATTGGACATGAGTAAGCCTTACGACTGGGTTGAATGGTCTTTTCTTGAAAGATTCCTGGGTAGATTAGGCTTTACTTCTCAGTTCATTCATATTGGTATGACTTGTATACGCATTGTGTCTTACTCGGTTATAGTGAATGGGAATACGTGTGGGAATTTTAGACCAGGAAGAGGGATCCGACAACGATATCCATTATCTCCTTATCAGTTTTTATTTTGCGCTGAGGCTTTGCACTCTCTCATTACCCATGGAGAAGGTAGGGGGTTATTGCAGGGTGTGAGGATGAGTCGTAGTGCGCAGGTGGTTTCTCACATGTTGTTTGCTGATGATACTTTAATCTATTGTCAGACTACCGCCGGTTAGATCTCATGAAAAATCGTCAACCATAATCGTAACGGTAACCGACGGTTACGGTTTCGATTTTCTAACCGGCGGTTATGGTTCGATTACGGTTATAGACGGTTATTAACCCTACGTTTCTTAACCGCATGTTAAAACTGTTGGACCGGGATTGGTACTATGGACAAGTTTCAGACGATGTTGACTATAATGTTTAGTCAACAACGTGTTCAACAATGGTTGACAGCAGAATACTAATAAGAATAGAGAGCAGCGGACAAGTAACTGAACAACCAGAAATAAAATCTAGCTAGTATATATAAAATATACTGACCGTGCCGTAGGCAAAATTTCCACTATCAGTAAAAGTAGAATTACAGAAACGAAGCTTAAATCAATCACAGACGATTGTTTAAACTTACATAAAACTAGACCTAGAACAGACAAGCAAAAACCTATTCTAGTTCGAAGCATCTACAGTAAATTTCAATATTTAGAAATCACTCACAATAGAAATCGATATCAAAGTCTAGTAAAGCAAGACAGCCTAAACTCAATAATCAGAAAGTCGAATCTCTATAGGCGTAGTCTAGCACAACATTTTCTTCCTGTATATATATAAGCTTCCATCGATCAGCAGGCAGAAGACATAAGTCGAAGAGGAGAAGGACACGTGAAGAAGGAAAATCACGTGAAGAAAGAAAGCGTGATTTTCTTTCTTGCTTCCAGCAATCCTGTATATGGAAAACTTCTCTTCTCCAATCTTTATTTCCTTATAGCGTCAAACTCTTCCTTTCTTTATTAGATTGCATTCCTTGTATATAAAGCAAATCAAACTCCTTCTTTTTTCTTTCCAGCAAGCGCCTACTTTATTCCAACAAGCGTTCCAGATTTCTTCACGTCAGTTTGCTGGCAACTTTCCAGATCTTCTAGATATATTTCTTAAGGCCCATTCTTAGCAAAGTCCAGTCCACCAACTTGAGTTACAGCCCAACTTGTTCTTTCCTACAAAATATCCATAGAAAAACAACTATAATTGTCGAACCGGTTAATAAACGAAGAAAGGCCGAATTAACAAAGCAAGTGCAATATAAATTGCACTTTCAATCTCCCCCTTAATTCTTGCCTTTCTTCACAAAAACCTGAAAGCAGTTAGTAGGAAAATACAAGACAATATCAAGAAACTCCCCCTTGCTCCAAGAACTCCCCCTTAATACAAAAAATCAAGAGTACAAACATTCTCCCCCTTTTTGTGAGGAAAGAAAGAAAACAAAGTTCTTTGAAGAACTTCAACATCTTGATAATCTGTTGAGGACCTGCAGACAAAGTACCAATGCAGAGACACGATGTTGACTCAACATTGTCGTCAACACTGGCAAAGGTAGTAGCCGAAGCAGGATTAGAGGATGGATCGGCTGGAGTGCAGTAATCAGGAATAGAGATTGGATCAGCTGGTGGGAAGTCTTAGGATAAGAGTGGATGGTCATGTACACAACTTACAAGATAAGTCATGATGGGTGTTGTTGGGTTTGCTTCGAGGTAGATTCCTGCAGATATATATCAAAGCAACGAAAAACTGTGCACAACTGTTAATTAAAGATTAAAGTTGCAAGTAAAACAGTTATCCGTCAAGTCAAAGTAATCAGATAAACAGATAAATTCTAGGGAGGTTGACCAAAAATCTTGATCTTAAAGAAAATGACTTGAAATGCAAGTACATGAATGCAGAAACCCAAAACCCCAAGGAAACACCTTAGACCTACTCCCCCTCAAACCCAAAAACACAAGACTTAGAGCACAAAAAATGGAGCACAACAAAAGAGCAAATAGTACTTCATGTAAAGTCTCTGTTGACCAGAATGTTGACTCAACAATGGTGACAACATCGGGAAATCGGACCATTCTTATTGTAAGTCAGCCAGGAAACCAAGTCTCAAAATGTGCAGATCCGATTAACACCACTAATGCTGCAGGCAAAACAGAAAGAGAAAGGAATACCAAAGAAACACACCCAACATTGCCTCAAAGGTAAAGTAAACAATTAGCATAAAATTGAGTGGTGATGACCATGAGACAGTGAACCATGTCAAATAATTGGAACACGTATGAATCCGCTCCAAAGCCGAAGCCTATGCGGAGTTAGGTAAACACACGTCTCATGGCATAAAGATCACTCATTGGACCACATTGGACAATTTGGTACTCAAAAAGTGAACCAGCAGCATTACGAGAATTAACACTTTTGTGCGTGTCGGTTTCCAGTACAGGCCATCAACCCTCACGACATATGACACATTGGCCACGTCGGTATCTGGATAGTATTTGGACCTGCCCAACACGATCCTCGACGGAAACACTTCGAGCCCTTTTTAACAGAATTCATTAGATTCATTAAGCATAAAGGACATGAGGCAACATCAAGTGCGAGTCAAGGTACGAGTAAACAAAGCCAAAATCAGCAAAAGTGGGTTTTACATAAAGCAAACACACAAGAGACCCGATACCTTTCAACCTTGGTTTCAAACAGCCTTTCAAACCCTAAGCATCACCACTATGAGCTACAAACCAGTAACATCCAGAGACCAGTACAGAAGCACAAAAAAAAAAAAAAAAAAAAAAAAGCATCACATTTTTTTCTATTTTTCCAATGTTGACTGTGATGTTGAGTCAACATTGGTCTCAACAACGAAAATCACAGAGAGCACAGACCAAGAGACTGGAGAATCTCTCACTATCTAAAGGCTTGGTAAAGATATCTGCAAGCTGATTGGTTGTATCTATGCGTTCTATGTCAATTACTTGCTTATTGACCAAGTTCCTAAGAAAATGATGCCTAATGTGTATGTGCTTTGTGCGTGAGTGCTGAACTGGGTTCTTAGAAATATGTATGGCGCTAAGGTTGTGATAGAACATCAAAAGGGTATCACTTTGAAGACCATGGTCATGCAACATGTTTTTCAACCAAACTAGTTGAGACACACAACTCCCAGTTGCTACATATTCAGATTCAGCAGTTGAAAATGACACACAGTTCTGTTTCTTGCTATACCAAGACACCAAATTTGGACCAAGATAAAAGCAACCTCCACTAGTATATTTTCTATCATCTAGATCGCCAGCCCAATCAGAATCACAAAATCCCACCAGATTAGTATTTGTATCACAAGCAAACCATAATCCAAGATATATATATATATATATATATATATATATATATATATATATATATATATAAGTACCTGATCAATGGGGTCTTTTAGGGTTGGACTGATACCTGGCACACATACACACAGAGAACATGATGTCATTGGTCACAGAACGGCTTCCAATCATTGATCTGTACAATGTTGGGTAAACATCCTTGCCAACATCGATTCTGCTCAGTTTCAGAGACGTAGCCATAGGAGTACTGCATGGATTAGACTGAGGTTCAGCTGGTTCCAGATCAGGTTCATCTTCTTTTTCAGAGATAGAGTCATCTGATGAACATTCTGCCCGTGTTGTTGGGCGCAATGTTGAGTCAACTCTGTGATCAACATCGATCACTTCTTCTCTGACTGCAGCTGGGGGATCTAGTTTAGAACCTGCATCTGGTTCAGTACCTGTCTCATCCTTTTCAAGTTCTGCATCTTTCAGTTTCAGCTCTTCCACCATCTGTTCGTTAGTGAACTCTTCTTCAAAGGGACAATCTACAGATAAATCAACTGAGCCATGCAAACAGTAAATGTTAGTAGACACAGAGTTTTCAGAGTCCAAAGATTTATCACGGAATATCTCGTCACAGTTCTGTGAGTCATCATAATCAAAGAAGAGGATCTGTGACGATGTTGAGTTTTCATTGTTGACCGAACATTGATTTCCAACATCGTCCAGAACAAAGGCCAGAGTTGCAACACGACCTTCTGTAGTATCAGCTTCATGTTCGTCACCTGAATCATCACTAAGACAAGCAAGCAACGTTTTCCCCTTCTTACGAAGAGTGTTAGCACATTCATTCTGAAAGTGACCCCATCCTTGACATTCAAAACATCTAACTTTGTCTAGTCGTTTAGAATTAAAACCAGGAAGCTCTGTGGCATTATTGAACTTGCCAGTAGCCTTAGGATTACTTGGGGAGGCATTGTTAGAATTCTTCCTAAAGCTGGTTTTGGTGAACTTTCTAAGCAACTTAGTATAAGCTTTACCAAAGGCTTCTTCAGTCATCTCATCAGACTCATCACTACTGCTTTCAGACTCAAAGATTTTTGATTTTGAGTGAAGAGACATACTATGGCTTTTCGTACCTTTGCGCTCATTCTGTTGGAGCTCAAAATTTTTCAAATTGTTCATCAGGATATGAAAATCTATAGTAGCCACGTTTTGAGTATCTTTCAAAACAGTTCGTTTTATATCAAATTTTGAAGAAAGAGTACGAATAGCTTTGAAAATCAGTTGCTTATTAGACATAGCATCACCTAGCAGTTGAATATCATTTGAAATAGTGAGTAGTTTATCAAAATAAGAATCAATGGTTTCTTCTTCTGCCATTCTCAAGTTTTCAAATTTTGACCAAAGCAGTTGAAGTTTAGTTTGCTTAATATTGTTATCACCTTCACAATGATTTTGAAGTAAATCCCAAGCTTGTTTAGCAGTAGTGCAGTTCTGAATGAGGTTAAACATATGTGGATCAACATGCGAAAAAATAGCATTCAAAGCTTTTTCATTGTAAGAGAGCTAGCAAGAAAATCATCACCTGACCATTGAGCTTCTGGTTTAGGAACGACATCTCCATCAGTGTCTGGTCCTATGGTAGGCCACACATAGCCTTCAAAAACAGATTTCCATGCACGCCCTTCAATGGATTTGATGTACGTTTTGATCCTTATTTTCCAGTAGTGGTAGTTCGACCCATCTAGCATAGGTGGCCTGTTGACACTTGAATTGACAGCGTCCATTATCGTAGTACCAAATCCAAAACACCAATAAATTAGGTACTTGGCTCTGATACCACTTGTTAAAACTGTTGGACCGGGTGGTACTATGGACAAGTTTCAGACGATGTTGACTTTGATGCTGAGTCAACAACGTGTTCAACAATGGTTGACAGCAGAATACTAATAAGAACAGAGAGCAGCGAACAAGTAACTAAACAACCAGAAATAAAATCTAGCCAGTATATATAAAATATACTGACCGTGCCGTAGGCGAAATTTCCACTATCAGTAAAAGTAGAATTACAGAAACGAAGCTTAAATCAATCACAGACGATTGTTTAAACTTACAGAAAACTAGACCTAGAACAGACAAGCAAAAACCTATTCTAGTTCGAAGCCTCTAGAGTAAATTTCAATTTTTGGAAATCACTCACAAGAGAAATTGATATCAAAGTCTAGTAAAGCAAGACAGCCTAAACTCAATAATCAGAAAGTCGAATCTCTATAGGCGTAGTCTGGCACAATGTTTTCTTCCTGTATATATATATATATATGTATGTATATATATATATGTATATGTATGTATATATATATATATGTATATATATGTATGTATATATATGTATATATATATATATGTATATATATATGTATATATATATATGTATATGTATATGTATATATATATATATGTATATATATATATATATATATATGTATATATATATATATAAGCTTCCATCGATCAGCAGGCAGAAGACATAAGTCGAAGAGGAGAAGGACACGTGAAGAAGAAAAATCGCGTGAAGAAAGAAAGCGTGATTTTCTTTCTTACTTCCAGCAATCCTGTATATGGAAAACTTCTCTTCTTCAATCTTTATTCCTTATAGCTTCAAACTCTTCCTTTCTTTATTAAATTGCATTCCTTGTGTCCAACTTGTTCTTTCCTACAAAATATCCATAGAAAAACAACTACAATTGTCGAACCGGTTAATAAACGAAGAAAGGCCGAATTAACAAAACAAGTGCAATATAAATTGCACTTTCACCGTCAAACCGTCGATTTTGAACCGTCGGTTTGTCCGTTTTGAACCGTTGATTTGTTTAGAAAAATAAAATAAAAACTTGTTAATTTATTTATTACCAATACTTAATAAACACTTGGCCAAATAATTTTACAAAAAAGAAAAAGGAGTTTACACACTTACTAAAGAGTTTTAAGTTTAAACCTTAAAAGTTTACTAAACGTGTAAGGTTATTAAGCATGTGTAAAACATTTATTATAAATGTTATTTACTTGGTCCAAAGAATTGGGAATTTTTTTTTTTTTTTACTTTTAACCTGCGGTTGACACTGTCGGTTAGGCCCACTTTTTTTTTTTTTTTTTTTTTTTTTTTTTTTTTTTTTTTGAATAAGCTAATTATATTACAAGGGCTCAATTACCAACTACTTCTTGTCTTCCGCTTCAACCATCTTATAACTCTTCTACCTTCCGCCTCAACCACCTTATAACTAATTTCAATAATTGATGCCGCCAGGATTAGGCCCACGGTTAGAAAAAACATCAACCATAATCGCCGGTTACAGTTGGATCCCTTCAACCGCCAGTTATGTTTGACTAACTGTATATTCAGTTCGGTTTTCAGTTCAGTTTGGTCGAGTATAGGATACACTAGTTTTCCTTTTTTTTTTTTTTTTTTTTTTTTTGATCATTAGTTCTCCATTTTACTATTGCTGGTGATCGGGGCTGATTTTGTTCCCATAAAAAGAAATGCCATCCACAGAACATACAGTAATATATATGTCATCACTCATTTGCGGCCCAAGAAATGCTTGTTAGACTAAGATCTTCATTTCGATGATTTACTACGACATCAATGTATAGCTGCCCTAGCCCGACTCACTACTCTTAACTATGGCGCGCAAAGCCGTCTCAGCATCTACAAGTGCTTGACCTGCATAAAGCTTGAGTTGACCTTTCTTCACCACAAACACGTCCTCAGTCTGAGTTTTCACTTCTTTGATCAATTCTTTGACTGTTACAGGAACAACCTCAGCCTTGAAGTCCACGAGATCCTCGAAGAAAGTTTTGAGAACATAACAGAAATTGGTAGCATCAACACGGTCCTCAAAAGCAACAACATGAGTTACGCGGTCGTCTTCAGTGCTAGAACCACTGTTTAAGTTATATAATCCTTGACCACCTTCACCATTATTGCCTTGTTGCATGAGCACACAAAGAACATAAGGAAGCTTCAGCCACCAAAAGCCAGTCTCATGTTTTTGTTTCTTCGCTGATTTAACTTCAGCAAATCCGATGGGTTTTAGACTACCATTTGAGTTCGATAATCCCTTGGATATTGCTGCAGTATCCGACATACTAGCACTTCTCAACTTGATACCGTGAGTAACAGGTTTTCCATTATTTTTCACCTTTGGGTTTCGTACCACCTTCTCCATTCCTTGCTTTCTTACACCCCTTTGTCTTGTGATCCCCTTACTACTATGCTTGGCCGGCTCAACAATTTTTACACCCTTATCTTGATCTTCACCTACACGGTGAACAACATCACTTTCCCTTGCATCAATTTTCGATCCTTCAGCTAACTTTTCTTCATCCCTCGAATCTACTGCATCATTACCCCCTCTAAACAACTCATCCACTTTTTCCAAACTTCCACTTCCGTTAAATTTATCAATGTTCTTATCATCTGAACTTATGAAACCCCTTGGTTTCTCTCTAGGGTCACCCGGCAACCCTTTGAATTTGTACTTCTTTCTATACAACAATGCCTCATTCTCCACTCTCCTATCCAATTCACCCTTTCTCAAATACCCAAGTGAAGCCCTCGGCACACTGTCACCGGCATTTGCTAACGTCTTTCTCAACTTAGCCAATCGACTATCAACCTCATCCTCAACCCTAGTCTTGACATGTTTTTCCTTATCACTTTGAAAACCAGAAACACTCTTTGACTCGAATCTCTCCTCCTTTCTGGCATCACTCGCCATTACCTGAATTTCCTCAATTCTCCTCTTCATTTCCAACTCAGCCACTCCATATTTCCCAATTCCTCCTAAACTTCTCATACCCTCATTTGATATTTCAATTGTATCATCGTCATTAGAACCCAAAAAACAAGTAACAAGAAGAGCCTGGAAAAGAAAAGACCCAACTACCCATAATCCATATTTCAAGATTGGATTTTTAACCCATAAAGTAACATTCCTATCAACAACAACCCCAATTTCTCCAACACTAGCTTCTGTACTTTCGGGCTTGCTTTGTTGAGCAGTTTTAGGGTCTCTGTGGATTTCTTGAACAGGGTCTAATTTGGGAATTTGGGTCGTCTTGAGGAGTTTTTGACGGAGGTAGTTTTTCCTTGTGGTGGGCTTTAAGGGTAAGGAAGTATGAAGATGGGAAAGTATGAAAAGAGGCTTCTTTGCAGGTGGAGTGGTGGAGCTGATGAAGTGGCGATGGGATAAGGAGTTGCTGGCGGCGAAATGCCAAGCCGCCATTTTCATCGCCATTTTGCTGGTATAGGGTAGACTAGTTGTGACTTGTGATAGTAGTAGTACTGGAGACACTGTTTTACGAATTCCCTTTAGGAACCTTTGTAACTTATTCTGTTTTGGAAAGGCAATGAAATATGTTTAGATTCTAAAAAAGATAAAAAGGATGTAATAATAAAAGATACTACTATATGCATAGATCAAGTTTCTTGAGAGAGAGTATATACATAACTTATCTAGAGACGAACTTATCATGTTAAGAAAATCATCCATGTTATTAATCAAAACGTCTATGTTATCAATACTGATGCTTTTTCATATTACAAAAAACAAATCAAGTTAACAATATAGACGTTTTGGTTAATAATATGAATGATTTTTTTGATGATATAGATTCTTCTCTAGATAATTTATTTAAAGACCGTCTTTTCAAAAACTTTTTGTGAACATATATTTGCAAGATTTTACAAATTGTTTCTTGAAAAAAAAAAAAAACAAAAGAAGCAAGTTGCCATTTTTTACCACAACCATAACCGTAAAGTGTGACCAGTTTCGATTGTTTATAGAACATTTGCAGTTAAATACTATGAACTCTATTACAAGAATGAACCATGTTAAATGGATATATAATCTAAGAAATAGGATAATTTCGTATTAGGATCTCAATTCGAACAGTAGCCATATGCTATGACTGATAAAATTTGAACGTCTATAAAATTACATCATCCAATTTGGAAACTCGATTTGAATGGCTATAAAATGTGATAGATTCTATCTTGGAAATTCAATTTGAATAGTAAACCAACTATATATATGTGATAACTACAACTTGAAACTCTATTGAAAGGGTACATCACGATATTTAGAATAATCTAAGAATGTAATAATTTAAAGTTAAGAGTTCAATTGAAAGGGTAAACGAATTTAGAAATTGGGGGTTTTTGGGTAATCAACCAAAGTGGAAACTCCACTATCTGGGAAAGTAATGCAATAAATCATTCTAACTTAGACACTATATTCGAAGTATAAACCGATATAAAGCATGAAATCCCAAATTTGGAATTTAATTTGAATTGTAAACCAAGTCTAATAATGTGATAAATGAAACTTCAGAATACGATTCGAAAGATAAATATAAGAATGAGTTAATTCAATCTTGAGATTTCTTTTCGAAGTGCAAATTAACTGTCAAGATAACTCAATTCCAGTTTGTAGCCATACACTCCGAAGATAATTACAACTCGATTACTCAACTCGAAGAGTAAACCTCACTAAATTCTAACTTAGGAAATACTCCAAGAGTAGGATGTTTCTAACCTAGGAACTAAATTCTAATAATAAATGACCTCTAAGAATGAACTAATTCCAACCAAGAAACTCAATTCGAATGGTAAACTCAGCTCTAGAAATGAGATAGTTTCAAATAGGGGAACCCAATGGTTAATCTGAATTCTTAAAGGGGATAGTTCAATCTTTGAAAATCAAACCGACTCGAATAATGACATAATTTTGAGAACTACATTGAAATGGTAAACCACACTATATGGAAAAAAGAAAAAAAAAACTTTAAGAATATGGTACGTACGTAATTTCAAATTGACGGCTCAAATTTGAAGTATTAACCAACTTTTAAAAATGGTATATTAATAACTATTTGAATAGTAAATTACACTTTGTGGGATATACTCTAAAAAATGTAAAATTCCAACTTTCAAATTCAATTTGGAGGGTAAATCAACTCCAAGAATGTGATAATTGCAACATCGGAATTCAATTAAGAGGGCAAACTCAACTTCGAGTTACGATATAATTCCAACTCGAAGGTCCGACCCACAGACGACTAATGTGGTATACCTTATCCATTTTGTTTCCCCATCTGCAAATACTTCAACATCGAAATGCTGCAGATCATGTATTCTTCCTCAGCAGCCGTATCATCAATCTCTTTGGCGAAAACCCTCTCTTTGTCTCATCTCGATGGCAAAATGTTTTCTTGTTCACTGTACTCTAACTCAGCTAGAAGATCAGTAACGACACCACATGTTACGCTGCTCGAAACTCCGGCAATTCTGTGGGCTGGCCGTCTTTGTATCCACTACGCTTTGTTGAAAGCTGGTTTGGCCGGATCTCCTGCTAATCCACTTGTTTCTGGTGGTCATTACTCGCTTTTATCTTTCTTTACTGTCCATCTCATTTCTATTCTTACTTGCGTTATTTCCTTGTTTCTTGCTAGATTTGGAAACTGGTGCTGCTGATTTGGGTTTTGCCAACTGGTTTGACCAATTGAGCAAGCCAGGTTTGTAATTGTGCCCCTTTTTTTTTCTTTTCATTTCATTTATTTATTTTCATGTCATAGGAATTAGTCAAGTATAATGTTACTCTGGTTAAGGATCATCTTGTGGTTAGCTTTGTTCTATTCAACTGAAAACTCATTCAGTTCAGCTTAGTTGTATTTTATACTACAGTTTCAATTCAGTTCATTTCATAAAATTACAGTTGTTCTCTTGAACATAGACTTACTCAACATGGGAAGTTGATTTATTACTCTAATGGCCAATTTCCTACAAACAACCATGTTCCAGTGCTAGTTTGTGAAAGGTTAATCTTTGAAGAAGAACTAGTGTTGGACTTTCACATTTAGGGAATTAGCGAAAATGCCTGACAATCAGGGGCGGAAACGGTACAAATTCAATTGAAATATACACTTTTTATGCCAAAAAAATACCACAAAATGTCACCATGAAATTTGTTTTTTACAAACCAAGAGTTAAAATATACTTCATAAAAGTGAAATTTAAGTATTATGCATTATAAAGGTTGAAATTTAAATGAAATTATTTGACGAAACTATCAATATATAGGAAAAAACGTAGGAAATGGGTGTGGCTGACAATTAGGTGGGTGGTGGTGTGGCTTCTTTTCTCCTTTCTATGATTCTGTTTATTTATTTATGTTCTTGTGATTAGAATACAGGGATTGTTAAACTAGGAGTTTAGTTTGATGTTGTGGTTTTTTTTTTTTTTGAGAAATTTGATGTTGTGGTTAATGATGATCAATTTGGTTTAAACCAATGGGGCATGATTATGAACACTGACTTCTATTATTTGCCAGAGTCACTGGTTGTTCAATTGGATTCATGGCCCAGCCTGATTTGTTCTCTGTGTCAACCATGCTCTGACTCTAGTTTACAAAAAGCTAACACTTAATATACACACATTTTTTTCCATGATAACTCTGGTTTGAAGGGATAGTATCTATTTATCAATTCGACATGAGGTCTTTGATATTCATTAAAACCATGTTTTATTCATAACTGCAAGCAACTAACTCAAAAGCATCCCTCTTTTTTGTTATGAGATGATGCCAATCAGGCCTTGTTTGTGTTTGTGTTACAGTTCCTGGTTTTCAAATGTAAAGATTAGATATGCTAATGAATTGAAAATTTTCTGGAACTTGGAACTGATGATACAAATCAAACAGTGACAATATATTATTACATTTGAGTAATTAAGGTTTGTGGCATTTTATTTTACTTTATTTGTTTAATTTTTCCTCAAAAAGATTTTTATTTTGTTTATATATTTATTTGTTTATTTATTCATTTTCATTTGATTGAATGTGATGTGCTTGTATATAGACTGGGAGATGGGATTGGTAAGCCAGGAGAGTAGTGTAAAGTTATTCTGCTTAGTGGACTTCAACCGCATGAATGCAGTATTCAATTGTGTTACTCACAACTATGCTCTAGCTCTAGGCTGCAAAAAGCTAAAATATTCAATGGACAGTTTTTACATAATAACTATTGATTATTGGAATGGTATTGGTTTATGGGTTGGAATCAAGATCTTTGATGTATGTAGACCATGTCATAGGTTCCATCCAGGAAAGGGAGGGCAGCGCTTATATACAGGGTTGGTCCTTTTCTGTAACTGCAATTTATGCAATATCACTCACTTATTAAGGCTTTCAGTGGCTTTGTACACTCAGAGGGAAAGAAGGAAGTTTGAAATGTACATGCTTCAAACTTTCATAGAGACCCTATGAAAAACCAGATTTTATTCGTGTAATCTCAAAATGAATAGAGAGATGTTATTTGACTTGGTTGCTTTCAGTTACTTGACAGCTTCGACAAGAAAGTTAAATTGAACTAAATTAGTTTTGCACTTGATGGAGCTCATTAAATAGTTTGTTTAAGTAGCATTTCTCTAATCTAGCTTTACATGGTTTTCCTGTGAGCCTTTGATTAGAACCATATCACTTGCTCGCTTTAAAATATCCGTACTGGTAGCTAGTTCTTGTGTAAAAATCAAGCAACATTGAGTTTAGGTTCTGTTATTCGCTCTATGATATTGTAACAGATTTTACAGTCTCCTGTATATTTAATATAACGGGAAGTTTCTCCCTTCTTCATAGAAAAGGAGGCAGCCGAGAAAAGAATGCTAGGAAGCAAATGGCATCCTACTACAAAAGGTACTCTGAGGCGCAATTACAGAATTAATTCAAAATCCGAGGGGAAGCGCCTGCTTAGAGCCATTGCATCTGTACTATCAGACGATGATCAGTTTAGAGATGCAACATCTCACAAGGTAAATGAACCAAACATGTTTTTTATCTTTAGCTTCTGTTGATGTTTTTCTTTATGTTTTTAAGATTATTTATGAGAGCAGATTTTGCAAGGGTCCGTCTATAGGAAAAACGGAATTAACATCACATATTAGCTATAATTATATCACCTTGTTAGTAATGCAGAGGTAATGCAAGTACATATTAAACATTCGATTCGATGTTTGAAACTACAAATCTGAGGTTTGTAATTAAACATGCGATGTTGAAACACGGCCTCTAACAAGTATTTATTTACTATGCCCATTATTGGAAAGATGATGTTTATTAAGGAAAACAGTTGATCTGTTCTTTCTTCAGGGGTGTCAAATAAGGAGGGAGAGTGCTCATGGAGAGAGCGTTTGTTGCAACAACGTTCGTGCATTGTTCGACGAGCTGCCCACACCGCACCTAATTGTCGAAATCACACCATTTCCTGCCGGCCCCCTCACAGAAACTGATTATACCAAGGCCGAGAGACTTGAAAGGGTGCTCAGAACTGGTCCTTCTGTTTGAGTAAACTGTCTATCTGACTGTCTTCAAGCTTTTTATTTTTGCCTGTCTAAATCCTGTCTGTTGTACATAACATGCCTGGCAATAAGAAACAAATATCTGGATTCTGGAGTAAACATTTGATCTTCATAGTTTGATTTAGAAGCTAGATAATTGTAATCCCTCAATCTGGATAATTCATAAGTACATTAGAATTTGCATGTAAGCTTAGGTGAAATTTAAAATAAATGACTAAGACATGAAAATGTTATAAAAGGTGTTAGTGGTCAATGGTGTAATTTTAATGTAAAGATAACATTTTTAATTTATTTGTTATGTGTGTTGTAGTTTCCGATTTTGGAAATATATGAAATTTTGTGGGATGTCTAAAAATGAAAAATGTATTAGGTTTTGAAAAAATGGTGAAATTGATTTCTATTAATCTTGAATAGTTTAATTCTGGTTACGGTGAATTTGGATCTCAAAAGTTCACTGTGGGATTTTATGACGTCAAAGTTGGGAAAACGTGGTTCGGGGGCTTGTACATCGGATCTCGAATAAAATTATCAAATTGAGAGCTTTTGTGATGAACGATGATGAACTTCTTGAGAACTAATGAACCCTAATAAAACCCTAATAAAATGCTTCTAAATTGTCTTAGAGTCTAACCATCCATCTTCTTTAGAGGAAGTTCGACCTCTGGGAAGCGTTTATTCAAGGAGTGAGAATGATTGTTGATGATGGCTGCGTTCTTCATTCTTCACTGGTTGTGACGGCTATGATTTCTAAGATTACGTTTTTGGAGGTGGTTCTTGTTGGAAAATATGCAATAATAACCTAATTAATTCAAATTTTAAATTTTATTTCTTGATCTTGATTCGATATAATATAATAAAACAAACAAATAAAATTATCTTTACTTACTTTCAGATATCAACTTTAAAACTTTAACTTTTAAAACTTCTTTATGTTATATTCTTGAATACAATTTCAAATCGTTCATCGATGTTGATGTTGATTCGTCATGATTCATGCTTCTCAACCTTTGGTATTCACGATCGTCAATCAAGAACGTTAGGATGTTCTTGTTCGAAACCCACCAAGCCCTTAATAATAGTAAATTAAATACTTATTAATCCAATTAATATTTAATTCACTCCAATATTCATTTGGTAGAACAATCACCGTAGAGTTCATGATGATACAGTCATTTCATTCGCGAACACTCGATTAAGTCTATAACTTGATTTGGTGTCTGTTCCAATAACTTAATAACTTTATCTCATTCTACTAATTGATCCATAATATCTGAACACCATTTCAAATATATCTTGCGTTGCCCAACGACTTTGATCAAACTAGTAATGAGAAGTTAAGTCTTCTCTCCAAGTCTATTTTGAGGAATGAATCCTATATTGGTTCAACTACTAACAACATGTGTTTCGTGATATGCCCAACACATGTCGTATCTACCCCTACAAGGAGTGTAAGCATTGGTCATGGTCAAAGCACACCACTCCACACATGTAATGATATTCTGCTCAAGTCGAATTTATTACCTTACAAACCGTTACTTCCGTAAATAGAGTACATCAAACGGTTTCTTGGCTGGGTATACCAACACTCTCTAAAGTGTCCATGTGTCCATCACGGATTACCAAGTAATTCGTAGTCGTGAGAACTACTACACCCTCAAAGGATATGATGCAGACCACATGCCAATCTCCAATGCATCATCGATATTCCATTCTCGATGATCATTGATTGGGGCTATTTTAGAGCTATGTTAGATCTCAGTTTCTATGAAACACATATGTAAACAATTACAGACAAACAAATAATAATATTTACATAGTGTAATGCCTATTTATAAATGAACAGTAATCATAAATAAATATTGAATCGAATTTGTCCTCAATACGATTGTCTCTAGGACATGTAGATACTTCAGGTGGATTGATGATCCAGTTGCTCCCCATCTTGCGAATATGATTTCCGGCTTACTTCGCCAGAAATTAACTGTAGAGAAGCATGCTGATAAGTTAGAGTTCACAGTGGCGGATTTGACAACGGATATTAAGAACTTGCTCGAGATGAAATCAACAACTGTTGAGACTATTGCAGAGAAGAATGGTGTACTTGAATTCTTTATGGAGTTGGCTATAGAGAACAAGGTGATTGCTGCAGAGAAGAAGAGGCTTGCACTAGAGAAGGAGGTGATTGCTGAGAACAATGTGTTGAAGAAAAGGTTGGAGAATATAGAGTTTGATTTCATTGTTGTGTTGGCAGTCTTTGTAATTTGTTTGGCTTGGTAGGTGACCTGTACCTGTAGTACTAATTAAATCCTAGGATTAAAAAGTAGTTTAAACTGGTTTGTTGTTGCTTATTGTAATGTTTTGCTGATAGTATTTTAATGGAACAACAACTAGTTTGGTATGATCCTAAATCTTATTTATCATCTTTAATGTGAATGCACAACAAATTGTTACGTGTGCCACAACAATACAGTGTAAATGCCAATGGCGCAGGCATGGCACTGGCAGTGTAATGCCATGGCATTACCAGGGTGGTGCCATGGCACTGGCAGGGTTACCAATGTTGTGCCATGGGCAGACGATGGCACTGCAATGGCACCACCATGGGCAATGCCATGGCAGATCATGGCATTGCCATTGAGTGCCAATTTAACTGAATTTAAGACAAAAATTTGGCATGAGCTTTGCATATAAGCAAGTAGCCTAAAAACCTGTAAAGAACAAGGAGTCACAAACATAGCTAAATGGATTCCACATGCATAAATCCAACTGTTGCCAAACAAATCTAGAACAACACATCCAAAATGGTACCTACCAGTCAACACATCCCAAGTATTACATAAGAGCAAAATGCTAGCTAATTGTTTATGTTCAGGCCATGTACTAAATGAATAACTACCCCTGCTTTTTGTTGCTCTTGAGTACTTTAGCAGCTTCCAACAACTTTGCCCTACTTATAGTGTTTGATGGTGGCTGTTTCATGTGCAGAGTAGAGCCATCAATTTTGAGATTCTTGGTGAAGTTCTCAATTGCAGCACAAGCTTTTAGTTGGTCCCACATAGATGGTGGTTGTGTTGAACCAGAAGTGCCTTCCCCATCAGCATTTGTTAGCTTCTTCAGCATATGGACTATACCAGGCTTCACTTTGTTGACCTAGTTTTAGTGACAATTTTTTAGCTTCTTCAACATATTACATGTCAGGAATGACACTAATTAAGCCATTTCACATATAACATTTAAGTACATGTCACAACTGGTACATAATAGGGCATATAGAAGTGGCATTTAAGAAATTGTCCCAAATAATCAGGACACTTAGTACAGTAAAATGTCACATAGTCGCAAATAATGGCTTGAGTTAATGAATACCCTACTACAAATGGCTTGAGTTTTGCATGGTACACATGGCACAAATTATACGGCTACATAGCACAAATTACATATAAACAAGAGTATAAACACATGAAGACTCAAGTTCCATCACATATTACATATAAACAGAAAATAAAAGAAAGAAGACTCAATTTTCCAACACATATTACATCACAAATTACATAATAAAAACAGAATAAAAGAAAGAAGACTCAAGTTCCATCACATAATACATCACATATAAGATAGTGAATACTCACTTCAGTATCATACTTTATGATACACTTCTATAATAACTGTTATAACTTACTCTATCCATCGAAATGTAGCTTGCAGGCAAGGCCATGAACGTGGTTCAAGATGTGATGAAAACAACCATGAGACGGCTACAGAATGCCTTGATACAAATTATTATGGTGTCAGGAATGTTACCGAAGCCCTTCTTCCTTCACTAAAACTTTCCACCTCAAGAGCCAGAATTGTGAATATATCTTCTCTAAGGAGTGAATTATGTGTAAGAAGATCTTCATAGTAACTTTTATTATAAAACTCGAGTAAATTGGATGGCTAAACTGCACATTTATAAATAAATCTTAACAACGGTACAAACAAAAGTCTCTAATGAGCAGATAAGGAATGAACTTGGTGATATTCAAACTTTGACCGAAGAGAGAATCAATCAAATACTGCAAATTTTTTTGTATGATTTGCAAGAAGATGCACTTGAAGTAAATGGCTGGCAAAAGATGGTACCAGCTTATAGCATTTCAAAGGCCACACTTAATGCATACACCAGAGTTCTTGCAAAGAAGTATCCACATATGTACGTAAACTGTGTACATCCAGGATACGTGAACACAGACCTCAACTGGCACACTGGAACTATAACAGTGAAAGAGGGAGCTGAAGGGCCGGTGATGCTTGCTCTACTGCCTGATGGAGGTCCTACAGGTCACTACTTTGACTGCACACAAATTGGCTGAGTTTTGATTATGTCTTTTTCTCTTCAGTAATTGTTCGAAACACATTCTAGTTACTTCTCTTGCTTTAACACAACTCTGTTCCAGATACATGGCCATGATACTGTGTGAGGCTTATTCAATCTGATGACAATAGAGTTAACATTGAATGGTTTTCTTGAGTATGATTTTTTTGGCCTCTAAATTTTGCTATTGACACAATAATACTAGTTAAAACTACAAACTAAACCCAAACTAAATCTCAACAAAAACACCAGATATAGTGGAACCAAAACCAATCCAACTCGAAACAGAGATTTCAGACTAGGACAAAAACAGACAACTGACTTTTCTCTTTTGTGGATAGAGAAAACATACACCTCATAGTCCTCGGCCTATGCAAATTACACTAAAGAAAAGTCAATCAAATATCAAGTCTCTTCAAGTAACTTTCTGAATTTTCCACCATTTCCCAAACAAGTGAGAATATTGGAATTACAGAAGAACTGCAGATATGGCACTGAATGCAACCCAAACCGCGATAAGGTGACACTGAATTTCACAGTTTGAAATAAGCGGAATACGATATTGATCAGGGGATGTTTGAATTTTAATCTTTTTCAGGTATGCTGTGGTTACTGGTATCGGTTTGGAAACTGTCCGGAAGCTGGCGAATGAAGGTGTGACCGTCATCTTAACATCCAGAAATGAGAAGAGGTGGATGGAAGCCATAAGGTTGCTGCAAGAATCAGGTTTGACAAATGTGTTTTTCCATCAGCTTGATGTTACTGATCCACAAAGCATAGAGTCGCTAGCCAAGTTCGTTGCAGCTTAGTTTAAATGACTCGATATTTAGGTAAGATGAATACTTTCAACATATCATAATTCATAAACCATCGAAAATAATTAAAGAGTTCATCTTTCAGCTATCTGCATACTATTTTTGAGAATCAACAGAGAGATTTCAGCAGGTAGGTGGTTGATTATGCGATACATATACAGGTAAACAATGCTGGAGTTCTTGGTGTTGCAGTTGTTGGAGATGGGCTTAAGGCTTTAAACATAGAATCTGCAACACAGGTAAGACGGACAAGAAATACTTCTACATCGGTTTTGAACATAGACAATACTAGTTCATATATGATATATCTTGCTTGCTCATCGATGCAGCTAGCAGGAATGGACGTTTTCAAGATTATACATGTCTCGAAAACAACCTATGAGATGGTTAAAGAATGTTTGGATACTAATTACTATGGTTCCAGGAACGTAACTCAGGTCCTTCTTCCATTGCTACAACTTTCCACATCAGGAGCAAGAATTGTGAACGTCTCTTCCGATGCAGGTGGACTAAAAGTGAGCAGATCACTCCAAGAGTTCATCTTTTTATAACAATATGTATAAAGAATACTAATTAACTGTGTTTTTTCACCCTTTCTTATTTAGCACATCCCTAGTGAGCAGATAAGGAAAAAACTTGCGGACATCGACACTCTAACAGAAGAGAAAATCAATGGAGTACTCCAGAAGTTCTTGCAAGATTTTCAAGAAAATGCACTTGAAGCAAATGGATGGCCAAAGATAGTACCAGCTTATATCATGTCAAAGGCCACACTTAATGCTTATACTAGAGTCCTCGCGAAGAAATATCCAGACATGCATAACATCCAGGTAATATCCCTACCGATATAATTTGGCATAATGGAACAATGATGGTGGAAGAGGGAGCTGAAGGAACTGTAAAGTTAGCTCTAGTACCTGATGGAGGTCCTTCTGGCTTCTACTTTGACAGTACGCAGGTGGCTGAGTTTTGATTACAAGACATAAATTTTATCGAATATATACACATCTTATACAAGTACGTGTACCAGTGGTTGGATAAATTTGACATGAACTATACTCTTTCTATGTTGTAATAAATTTTCAGGTATGCAGTAGTCACCGGAGTAAATAAAACTTCATAGAAATGCATTGGGATTTTTTTCGCAACAATTTTTTTCCAATTCTAAAACTTCATGTACAATAATGTATATAAAGTCCAAAGATTATTGATCAAACTTTAATAATCAACCTGATCAGTAGATAGACTAGCTGATGGTGATGGAAACTAACATCTTTTTTAGCCGGATTCTATTCAAGATGAAGACAGAAAGCAAGCATTGTAATATGCAAATGCTTTTTATATTTGCTTGTGTAGAAACAAATTAAACACCTTATAAAACTATGATGCAAATGGGATGAAATTGGTCACAAGCATCAGCTAATTCTTGGGAAAAGCGAAGGCCAGGAAACGCACAAGTCTCAGGTATGGCACCAGATGCAACTCAGGCCCCAAAAAGGAGATCAGTAGAGTTCTTGAGACAGTTCTTTGATATAGCGTTGGTTATGAGCAGTTATCTGTATGGTTTATGATTTACAGGTATGCAGTGGTTACCGGAGCAAATTGGAAAGGCATTGGTTTTGAGACTGTCTAGCAGCTTGCAAAGAAGGTGTGACGGTAGTTTTGCCAGCTAGAAATGAGACGAGGGGTATGGAAGCCACGAAACTGCTGCAGGAAGCAGGCCTTTCCAATGTGTTCTTCCATCAGCTTGATGTTAGAGATCCACAAAGCATAGTGCTCCTGGCCATGTTCATAACGACTGAGTTCAAAAGACTCAATATTTTGGTAAGATAAATTTATTTCAAGTTTTCGACATATCACTATTTGAAATGATGAAAACAAGAGGAATTTAGACCATTTAATGTGAAGTTCAAGATTATGTTCTCAACTTACTCCTATGTGTCATTTCTTAGTTAGATGAAAACGATGCAGGTGCATTAGTAACATATCAGGGGAATGAGCAATAATACATCTTGCGTGGCTTAACTTTCAAGCTAGGCATGATTGATTTATATGATTTATAATTGATACAAATGCAGGTGAACAATGCTGGAGCTCAAGGAGTTGTTGTTGACTAAGATGGGCTAAAGAATTTAAATATAGAAACCGCACCAGAGGTAATACATATCGGAAATGACATTAATAACAAAACTAGATTTTAGTTCTCAACTCTAGCAATCTCCATCAATTGCAGTTGGCAGGCAAGTCGATAATTAAGATTCTAGATGTTGCAAAAACAACGTATGAGATGGCAAAAGAAGGACTCGATACCAACTATTATGGCGCCAAGAATGTAACTGAAGCCCTTCTTGCATTGCTACACCTTTCCTCCACAGGAGCAAGAATAGTGAACATCTCTTCTGAAGCTGGTGAATTAAGTGTAAGTAGATAAATCCAACCAGTGATATAATTCGACAACAAGAAAGATGTTGCAAAACAAGATTAAAATTAGACTCCTAAAGTGAATTTATGCTTAATTTTTACAATGCAGCACGTTCCTAATGAGTAGATCAGGAAACAACTTGGAGATATCGACACTCTAACAGAAGAGAAAATTGATGGAATTTTGGAGAAGTTCTTGCATGACGTGCAAGAAGATGCATTGGAAGCCAATAGATGGCAAACTATGTTTCCAGCTTACATCATATCAAAGGCCACCCTTACTGCATACACTAGAGAGTTCTTGCACGGAAGTATACCAATATGTGCATCAACTCTGTCCATCCAGGCCATGTCCCGACAGACTTAAGCTGGCACACCAGAACTGTGAAAACCGAAGAGTGAGCTCAATGGCCTATGATGCTGGCTCTATTACCTCAAGGAGGTCTTACAGGATGCTACTTCTATCGTACACAGTGGCTGAATTTTAATTCACTGGTAGAACTTGTTGAGGTTTGTGGAATCTAGTGATCATTTATATTAATTATCCAATACGGCTCTCACACTAGAACTGCTTGAGAGGCTTCCACGTTCTATTAAGCAGACATATTATCACAGTAACTGTTAGCTGCGGTTCCTAATGCAGAAGAATTACTGCATACATCATACATTGTAAGTTCTGTCACCGAACCATTCAAGGCGGATGAAACAAGCAATTTACGTAACATATTACACTGTAAGCAGGGGAGTGCCCAGGATTGGATGTGCGAATGACCAAATTATACAAATGTGATTATTTCGAAAGTCTTTCTGAATCATGTCATTTAACATGTCAATCTCAATTAATGTGACTAACTATCTAGATGATTGCATAATTTGATTTTGTGTCAATATAGCAATACATCATGTTAGAAATTTACTCAAGTGTCTTAAGTTAATTCCTCAGTTGAAGTCAAGTTGATTAGATTTAGATCGAGTAGTTTGTATTGGTGTAATAGGTCAATATTGTTAATACACTGGTTCACTACATTAGTGTTCTGTGTTGTCATACCAAATCAGGGGATTCCCAAACATTCTCAAAATGGAGTGAGTAATTTTCTGCAAAACCAAAGTGTAAATCAGTCAAATAAATGCATTAACCATTTAACCTAACCACGAGTACTATATACAGTGAAACAGTTATTATGGTTGAGTTTTGATTACAACGCATAAACTTTATTGAAAATATATACATCTTATACAAGTACGTTTACCAGTGGTGGGATAAATTTTTTTTTTTTTTTGGAACCAAGAGCTTACTTTCTTATTATCCCAAAAACAAGTAAATACAAACCGATCCAAAGATCCAGGTGTAATCAAGACTCAAGCTACCTGCCTATTCACCACAAAAGCCAACAGTTTTTATAAATCAAACTGGGCACAAAACAAATCTAATTTTCGTGACAAACGAGCTCTAACTCTACAAGTATGTATAATCTGCTCCATAAGATGTAAACTAACCCGCCCTTGCTGGAAAATAATAGCATTCCGCAAAGACCATATAGCATAGATAGTCTCAGCCAACGCAAGCTTCACAAACTGGGCCCTTGCATCCTTTCATGAATTAGCCGCGGAAATCCAAACAAGTTCCTGCTCACAGCTTTCGGTTGCCCAGTAATCCCACAGTTATGCAACACACCAGCCCAAACTTTCTGTGTAAAAGGACACTCAAAAAGAAGATGCTCAACACTTTCTTGCTGGAAACAGAAACAACAAAATCCATCCGTTTGCACTCCAAACCGAATCAATCTATCCTTCGTTGCCAAACGCTTTTTCAAGCTCAACCACAAAATAAAACAAGCTCTTGGTCGAACCTTGTTTCCATACAAAACTTTCCTCCAATTTACCTTCTCTTTAGCCCCTCGCAATGTTGGAAATTTGGGTGGTGATAATCCTGGAAATCTTCTATGGATCGTGTAGTCACTTTCCGAACAAGATAATTCGACCCAATTTACAGCCTGGGTTACACGAATTCCTTGCGGGGATAATCCAAGAAGGCAATCTAATTCAGGCTATATGAATTTCGATCAGAAAAATAGAGAGGATGTAAGATTTTCGTATTTCTGTTCTGGAGACCGAATCCTCCAATTTGTAGAAGTACCAAGTCGAAGCCGTTTGGCGGTTGAGGGGGTTCTAATCTTATCCTGAATTAACCGAGTTCTGATCTTATCCAGAATCATGGGAAAACATTTATCAGCGGGACCCCAGGGCCCCTTGACCATAGGCTCCGCCTGCAACCCACGAGGGCTCCGCCCCGACCCATAAGCGCAGCCCTCGACCTCGTCAGATTTGCGGCCGATAACTCGTTAGCTCAACAAGCGTGCACTCCGCACTACCCGAACTCGTTCCGAGCCTTAACGTGAGATCGCATCGGTCTCTAGTAAATCACATTACTACTAAAATGAGTTGATGACACTAAAATCACCAACACGCAACTCATGATAGAACTTCCACGTGGGAAATTTGCAACCACTATGCAACCCCCTCCACACATCACTATGTTCCACTAACTCCCGTTGCTTAAGAATGACCTTAAGAATCCAAGAACAATTATCTTGCGGGACATACTCCATAATATCCCCATCTCGAATGTAGTAGGCATGAATCCAACGAACCCACAACTTGTCGGCTTTGTCACACAGATTCCACAATAGCTTGGACATAGTTGCCTTATTCCATTCTACTATAGAAGTGCTATTCAACCCTCCCACATCCTTCGAATCACACACATTATCCCATGCAACTGGAGCTTTCCGAGTCACCTCTTCAGTCCCACTCCATAAGAAAGATCGACAAATAGCCTCAACATGCTTCAAAACCTTCTTAGGTGATGGAAAAACTTGCATCCAATAGCTAGTGATAGCAAAAAGTACACTTTGTACTAATTGAACTCTACCCGCATAACTAAGGAGTTTAGCTGACCAATGCTTGACCCGCGCCACAATTTTATCAATCAAAGGCTTACATAAGTGAATGGACATCTTTTTCGTAGTTAATGGCACCCCCAAATATTTGAAAGGCATAGCACCAACCATGAAACCAGTAGCTTGCTGAATCAAAACATGCTCCTCCATACTTACTCCACCAAAATACAACTTCCATTTTGCTCTATTTGCTTTCAATCCAGTCGAGGTTGAAAAATCATCAAACATGCTCATAATCAACTGAACAGACCCCAAATCACCTCGAGAATATAGTAACAAATCATCAGCAAATCAAATATTGATAAGTCAAACCTTTTCACATCTAGGATGGAAATTAAAATTAGGCTGCACACACAAAGTCTGCATCTTCCTATGTAAATACTCCATCACCAAAACAAAGAGCAAAGGAGAAATAGGATCCCCTTGCTGAATCCCCTGCTTTGCAATCAAAATACGGGTAGGCCTCCCATTAATACTATATCGATACAACACAGTACGCACACAAATCATGACCCACACCACAAACTGTCGAGGGAAATTCAATTCAATCATAATACCCTCCAAAGCATCCAAATCCACAGTATCATATGCTTTTTGAAGATCCATCTGTATCATACATCTTGGCGAAATCCCTTTCCGAGAATACCCTCTTACTAACTCATGGGCAATCAGAATATTATCATGGATCACCTTTCCCGGCACAAATGCAGATTGACAATCACTCACAACATTTCCAATTACCTTACTCAAACGCATAGTAAGTACCTTCGAAATAATCTTGTATAAAGTGGTGCAACAAGAAATGGGGCGCATTTCTTTCATGGATTTAGCATCTTTTGTCTTCGGGATTAAGGTAACTAACGTGCAATTGACAGCTTTATAGAGCTTATTGTAATGGAAGAACTCCTTCACAGAAGCCACAACATGTTCCATTACAACACTCCAGCTTGCTTTAAAAAACTTCGCATTAAACCCATCAAATATTGGTGCTTTATTATCGCCTATTCCCTTCAAAGCTTGATATATTTCTGCCTTAGTAACATCCACAATTAAACTATCTCCAAGGTCAGTACTCAACTGTGTACCTGAACGCAGAGCTGGTATATCCAATCCTATCCTAGTCGGTTCAGCTGTACCGATGAGTTTAGAATAAAACTCAATTACTTCATCCTCAATTCTCTCAGCAGACTGTACTAACTGTCCCCTATCATTTTCCAGCCGCATAATTCCAGAATGTGCATTTTTTTTCCTTCAAAGTAGCATAAAAATACGCATTATTCCCATCTCCAAGCTTTATCCAATCCACTTTAGCTTTCTGCTGCAGCAAACTTTCCTCATCAGCTCGTAACTTTAGTAAATTTGTTGTACAGATTTTCTCATGAACAATAAGCTCCCTATTTACTCTGTCATTAATCAGCTCCTTCTGGACCAATTCTAAGTCATTTCGAGCTTGCAAAATTCTCAGCTCAAACTGACCAAACTATTTTTGTAACCCTGCATAGCCGGCTGCAACCGCTTAAGCTTTTGCCAAACACGAAACATGGCTCGACCATGTAAAGGTTGTCCCCAATCAGCCCGTACAGTTTCCAAGAACTGTACCTTAATCTACCACACAATTCATGAACTTAAACATATTATATCTTCGCTCAATCACTGGCATATGAAAATTCATATACAAAGGGCAATGATCAGAAACATGTGGCTCCAACACTTCAACTTGAACGCATTGATATGTTTGAAACCAATCCATGTTCTCCAAAGCACAATCAATTCTCGAATATATCACCCCTTGCGTATGTTTATTCGACCAAGTATACTCACGACCAACCATCTGGAGTTCATACAGTCCCAACCCATCCATCATGTGTTCCAAATCAACATACTCACAAGCTTGAATAGGATTACCACCAATCCTATCCGTTGTATGAAGTACATTATTGTAATCACCTATTATGACCCAAGGGCCAGAAACTCCATTTGCCAACAACCTTATATCATTCCAAAGTTGCTTTCTCTCATTCAAATGGTTATGAGAATAGACAACAGTAAGACTACAATTCACCTACTAAGCAATTACCAACTTCAACGGACTGAAAACCATTACCCAAATTCACATCCACACCACCAAATTTAATAGCAGAAACCATACCATGAGGCATCAAAATTTTTGCTTTACTTCCTTGCTCCTTCTGCTTTCGATTTTTTACCTCCGTCCAATCAGCATTTTCAACAACCTTCTGTTTACCAGCCTTAATTTGATCCAACTTACTAACTCCAGGATCCACCTGCTTCCCCAAACTACTTTGATTGATCTGCCCAATTTTCTGAGTAACTATCTGGCCTTTATCAGTAGTCCTTGGCCTCCAGAATTGTTGTCGCTTCTGTCTTTCTACCCTCTGAGACAAATGCGCATTAGCTTGCTTCTTAGGAGGTTCCCATTCAAACTCCACTTCCTGCATATAAGATCCCCCTTTCATATTGGTTATCTTCACCTCCTTCACCAATGGTTGAGTAATATCAACTTCAACAAGAATACGGGCATATGAAACACGCAATTTCTTAGCCGTACACTCATCCATAAACAAAGGCCGACCCACCACACTAGCAATCTTACCAAGACTTTGAGTTCCCCATAAACCCAAAGGTAGTTGTGGAAATTTAATCCAAATATGCGCAAGCCTGAGCAAATCCTTACTGAAAACAAAATCTGTAGTCCATGGAATTAACACCATAGGCATATTATAGATTGTGTAAGGACCATTTTTTACCACAGCATCCATATCCATTTTAGAACAAAATCGCAACAAGAAATACCCAGCTTCATTATAGTATATCCAAGGCATCTTAACAAAACTCCACACTTTAGCTAAACTGCCGAACAAAGTTCATAGATAAATCCTCACCCAAGTTATACATGACCACTGTGTTTGCCCAAAATTGCATCTCCGAAGCAACATCTTCATCATTAATTAGAACCTCCACATTCCCCTCATGAATAATTGGCTGAATAAAAGGGAGCTTCCAGCTTTGATCTGGAATTCGATTATTACGAATAACATCAACCCAAGGGAGTTTCTGCTCAGCTGAAACTTCATCCTCACAAGGGAGTTTCTCATCAGAAACTTCGTCCTCACAAGGGAGTTTCTGCGTTGTTGAAACTTCATCCTTAGATTGATGACAAAAAGCATTACCCACCAAAGCATCATACATTTCTATCACTGGATCCAAAGAAACTCCAGTCGGCGTATTGGTCGGAGTAACAAACACCGGTTGTTGAACATCAGATCTCCTCAATTCAGTCGCAAACTGTCGCGAATCCTCAATCCCCAATTTCTTCTTCTGTGCTACCTTTCGCAAAACCTCATCCTGCAAAATCGACTTCTGCTCTACCTGTCATACCCACCAAATTCGTCATGCCCTTCGTTTGTTTTGAGTTAAAAATCGCCCTAACCACTGAGTTCCGACTCGCTAAAAGAAACCGTATATGATACAACTGTCAGTAGTATATTACACAAATTGAAGATCTGTTGGTTAAAATAAAATTTTGGGTGGTGATAATCCTGGAAACTTCTTTGGATCGCAGAATACTTTCCAAACAAAGTTTAATTCACCCAATTTACGTACGCATAATTAATTTCTCATGGATAATCCAAGAAGGCAATCTAATTCAGGCTATATGAATTTCGATCAGAAAGTAGAGAGGATGTTCGATTTTCGTCTGTCTGTTCTGGAGACCGATTCCTCCAATATGTTAAGTGCAAAGTCGAAGCAAACTTGCGGTTAAGGCGGTTGAGGGGTTCTAAAACTTATCCAGAATTAACTGAATTTACTGACCAGGCTCCGCCCTTGGATTTCGTAGGGCTCACCAAGACTTTAGGGCTCCGCCGACCAAGGCAAGCCTCGACCTCGTCAGATTTGCGATTCGATAACTCAACCAAGACAAGACTACCCAAACTCGTCCCGAGCCTTAACGTGAGATCGCATCGGTCTCTAGTAAATCACATTACTACTAAAATGAGTTGATGACACTAAAATCACCAACAAATCCCCCCCATTTTAGTGTAATCCTTGATCTACTTAGTATATATAAAAATATATACAAGTGTATAAACACAAACATTACGATCAAACAAATGCATAAATGAAAATGTCTTGCGATTGAATTTTCATCTTAGTACAATACACATTCCAAATACTCGAGAATCGGGGTGTCGTAACGATTGAACCCGTCAACCCATTTGAATACCTGAAGATATCATACACAAATGTTTCTACAACACTCTACTGTTCATACTTGACACTATATAAGCCATGTGTCCTTATCCCATAATAAGCATATAGGAAGCCAAGTCCAAGCTTCTTGAAGCGGCAAAACTTCATGCTTACATAGGTGGCCCTTTTAGTCTTGCACCTGCATTTGCAATTTGTCAAAAGAACCATTAAGAAGATATACTTCAACCTAACATCACTTGCAGGTCTGAGCACATACCTTGGGAAGGTAAACACATGTGCTCCAATCTCTAGCTATGGTCTTTCCACATTGAATTCTGCTTCTAACGTTGTATTAGAAGGGAATTGGGTAAACCACAGCTAGTAGATTTAGATGGACTTTAATCCCATCCCAATCACCGACCTTTTCACTAAGTCCCTAGCCAACCCCTTCGTCAAGTGGTCAGCCAAGTTTTGTTGCGACCGAACAAACTCAATGGATATCACCCCATTCATGATTAGCTCCCTAATCATACTATGTCTAACACCCAAGTGTCTAGACTTGCCATTATAAATTTGACTATAAGCTCTAGCCAACGTGGCAGCACTATCACAACGGATAGAAATAGGTGATATAGGTTTAGGCCATAAGGGAATCTCATACACTAAGTTTCTTAGCCATTCCGCTTCTTTACCAGCGGCGGCTAAGGCTACAAATACAGATTCCATTGTGGAGCTAGTTATACATGTTTGCTTCTTGGAAGCCCATGAAATGGCACCTCCCCCAAGCAAAAACACCCATCCACTTGTGGAAGATGAGTCTTCAACATTATTTATCCAACTAGCATCCATATAACCTTCTAACACCGAAGGAAATCCCACATATGACAAACCATGATTCATAGTACCTTTCAAGTACTTGAATACCCTTGTTATTGCATGCCAATGATGTCTACTAGGATTACTAGTAAATCTGCTCAATTTACCAACCGCATAAGCAATATCCGGTCTAGTGCTAGTCATAGCATACATCAAACGACTATGGCTTTGAGTATTCGAATGATCCACGTTTACTCAGATTCGGCATAAGCTTTTCTTCCGGATCCATGGGGGTACTTACCGGAGAACAACCTTCATGATTGAACTTCTTGAGTATCTTCTCAATGTAATGAGATTGTGTGATAACAATCCCATTATTCTCCCGTTTAATCTTGATACCAAGAATAACGTCCGCTTCTCCCATATCTTTCATGGAGAACTTTGATGACAAAAATTTCTTGGTTTTATCAACCTGATTTTGGTCAGTACCAAATATCAACATGTCATCCACATATAGGCAAATGATTACACCTTTTCCAGATGCATCAAATTTGCTATATACACACTTGTCCGCTTGGTTCAGAATGAAACCACTAGACAAAACAACCTCATCAAATTTTTGATGCCACTGTTTTGGTGCTTGTTTCAGCCCATACAATGACTTAATCAGCTTACACACTTTATTCTCATTACCGGGCATTACAAATCCTTCCGGTTGCTTCATGTACACTTCTTCTTCCAAAACACCATTTAGAAATGCTGTTTTGACATCCATTTGATGGATCACTAAATTGTGAATAGCCGCCAAGGCAATCAACAATCTAATAGTAGTGATACGAGCAACAGGAGCGTAGGTATCGAAGTAATCGATCCCTTCCCTTTGTCTAAAGCCTTGGATAACCAATCGAGCCTTAAACTTGTCAATTGTACCATCGACTTTCATCTTCCTTTAAAGATCCATTTGCAGCTCAGTGATTTACAACCTGGTGGTAAATCAGATAAGATCCAAGTATTATTTTCCATGATAGAGCCAATCTCTTCATCAATCGCTTCTTTCCAAAAAGCTGAATCTCGAGATTTAATAGCTTCATCATATGTCCTTGGATCCTCCTCAATACTATAACAGTAAGAGTATTGGGATTCAATCTGATCCTTTGATCCCTCAACTAAGTATAGTTGAAAATCAGAACCATAAGATTTAGGTTTCCTAGCTCTTTTGCTTCTACGGGGTTCAGGAGTCTCACTTGGTACATCATTTGAATGATCATCCCTTAGAGTATCATCCGAACTTGGTATAGTATACCTTGGTCTAGGTATTGAGGAGAAACGATTCTCATCAAAGATAGCATCTCTCGATTCTATAATTGTGTTAATAGAAATCGAATCATTAGGTTCTATGACATAAAACCTATAAGCCTTGGAATGCTCAGCATATCCAACAAAGATGCAATCAATCCCCTTTTCACCCAAAGTTTTCCTCTTAGGGTCCGGGAGTCTAACCACGGCCCTACAACCCCAAACTCGCAAAAATGTCAAGTTAGGTCGTTTCTTATACCAAAGTTCATATGGGGTAGTCTTGTTCCTTTTGTTAGGAACCCTATTTAACAAATAGCAAGCCGTTAACATGGCTTCTCCCCAGAATCCCTCACTTAAACCAGAGTAAGACAACATGGCATTCACCATTTCCTTAAGAGCTCTATTTTTCCTTTCAGCCACACCATTCTGTTGTGGCGTATAAGGAGCCGTAGTCTCATGAATGATTCCTACGGATTGGAAAAATACAGGATCATAATATTCACCACCTCTATCCGTGCGTAAGGTTTTAATCAAGCCATTTTGTTGTAATTCAACCTCAGTTTTATAAATTCTGAATTTATCTAAGGCTTCATCCTTTGTATGCAGCATATAAACATAACAGAACCTAGATGCATCATCTATGAAAGTAACAACATACTTCTTGTTCCCTAAAGATGGAGTAGCATGCAAATCACATAGATCACTATGAATTAAATCAAGTATGACAGAATTCCTGATTATATTCTTAAAAGGTTTTCTAGTGATCTTAGTTAACATGCAAGTATTACACTTTCCTATGTTTCCATCAAAAACAGGAATCAAATCATCTTTAGACATTTCAAGCATCCTTTTATAATGTACATGTCCTAGACGAGCATGCCAAAGAGAAGAATCAATCACATTCAAAGAGGACATAAATACAGAACCAGAATCATGCGAAACTCCATTCAGATTCATCATAAACATTCCATTATTATAATAACCAGATCCAATATACACACCACACTTCGACAAGATATACTTGTCTGATTCACAAACCTGCTTGTAACCAAGCTTATTTAAAATAGTGCCTGAAATTAAGTTCTTACGTAACTTAGGAACATATAAAACATTACACAAATACAGTGTTTTTCCAGAACTAAATTCTAGCACCACGTCTCCTTTGCCTTCCACGGGAGAGAAGTGATCATCTCCCATATAGAGGACAGAACCGTCATCCACTGGTACAAGTGTCTTGAACCACCTACGGTCCTTGCAAACGTGAGTTGTGGCACCAGAATCTATCCACCACGCGATAGCATCATCCTGCACATAATATGCTTCAGAAATAAGTGAAACTGAATATTCAATCAAATTATTCAAATCACTTTTTAGATTCTGACCTTGGTTTCGGGATTGGTCCGTAGACCCCTTTCCCGAACCACTTGCGTTCGCGTTGTTGTGCTTCTTGCCAGATCGGCAATCCCTCTTGAAGTGGCCAGGTTTGCCACAATTCCAACACTCTAGCTTCGGTTTCTTGTTAGAACCGGAACTGCCTTTGTTGTTGTTAGAAGCACGCTTCTTTCCTTTGTTCTTGTTGTTATTGTTCTTACCACCCTCTTCGATCATGTTGACCGAGGGTCCAGCAACATCTTTGCCCTTGCCCTTATCTTCCGAAGCCCTCAGAGATTCTTCTATGTGAAGATGGCTTCCAAGTTGAACCAGAGATAGTTCCTCTTTACCATGTTTCAGAGTATGCTTGAACTCTTTCCAGGAAGGAGGCAACTTATCAATGATACTTGAGACAGAGATGGATTCATCCATCTTCAAACCGTGTTAGCAAATTGTCCGAGAATCCGAGAATTTCATTGAATCTATTCCATGACGGCATCGAATCAACCATCTTGTAGTTGTTGAAATCGCTAACCAGGAATTTCCTGCTTGAAGAATCCTCTGCCATATATTTGGCTTCGAGGGAATCCCACAGTTCCTTCGCAGACTCCACTGTTTGGTAAATATCGAACAAAGGATCAGACATACCATTCAAGATGTGTCCTCTGCAGATATAGTCATCGTTTTCCCACTTGGATTTGCGCCTGAGTGCTTCAACCGGTCCATCATCTTCCACTTCTGGCATTGGTGTAGACAGGACGTACACCACCTTCAAGGCCGTAAGCATGAAGTGCATCTTCTTTTGCCAGCGTCTGAAGTCGTGGCCTTGGAACTTCTCCAGTTTCCCGAAATTGTTTGTCATCTCCCTGACAGTGCTTCCGCTTCCTCCAGCCATGATTATCAACAGATTATCTTGTTTGTTTGTTGGTTAAAATAAAATTTTGGGTGGTGATAATCCTGGAAACTTCTTTGGATCGTGTAGTCACTTTCCAAACAAGATAATTCGACCCAATTTACAGCCTGGGTTACACGAATTCCTTGCGGGGATAATCCAAGAAGGCAATCTAATTCAGGCTATATGAATTTCGATCAGAAAGTAGAGAGGATGTTCGATTTTCGTCTGTCTGTTCTGGAGACCGATTCCTCCAATATGTTAAGTGCAAAGTCGAAGCAAACTTGCGGTTAAGGCGGTTGAGGGGTTTCTAAAACTTATCCAGAATTAACTGAATTTACCCGGCTCAGGCTCCTTGGACCCCATGAGGCTCCGCCTGCAACCCGTGTCGGGCTCGCCCCGCACCAGGAGGCTCGCCCTCGACCGCCTTCGTATTTGCGGTCGATAACTCGTTAGCTCAACAAGCGTGCACTCCGCACTACCCAAACTCGTCCCGAGCCTTAACGTGAGATCGCATCGGTCTCTAGTAAATCACATTACTACTAAAATGAGTTGATGACACTAAAATCACGAACAAGATCAACAATCAGTTAATTATCCTAAACCTTCAATGGCTAAAGGAAACCTTTGATCCGATTGGAATTGAATCATAACAGGAGTCTTCAATTCGATGCTATAACTAAATAAAGGTAATCCATTTATATTCTAGATATTTTCCTCGATTTTAGGTTTATAGTTGATTGATTCCATTTGTGGATTTAATGCTCGGTCTTGCAGAATTTCGCCCCGGCGTACAAGTTCAGAAGATCATTCCCGATTCAAATTCCGGCCAATCATGATTCAGTACAGCTACAAGACTTCAATGTCTCTGCTACAGATTATACTCGGGTCTCTAACTTTAAGGATGCCTGGGAAAGCATGGTTGCTGAGACTGGCCGTGAAGAATAGGATCGATCATGTTTGCATAATAATGAATTCGTAAGTTATTCCTCTTCACTTGAAATGATCAAACATAAGTTTATATGGAATCCACAAATAAGAAACCACCTTTGCCTTAAACTCATTCCTTACAACTACGCTCTGCAGACCTTTCTTCATTCCAGGTAATTCTCCATTGCTCATGTCTTTACCATTAAATATATTTTGCCAATTTCGGTTACTTATCTTCACCTGCTTTTATATGAAGCCAATAAAAAAAATTCATGGTTTTTAATCTTATGCAGTAACTACAGTTGAATTAATATATTTCAATGATGGTTGTTTCTCTGCTCATACTCGACAATGATTTTGATGGTGATCTGGAGTTGGGTTTGATAATGCACAAAGGGTTCATGAGAAACATTGAAATATACAAACTGATCGACAGGGCGGATCCAGGATTTCAACCTTAAGTACGAAATTATATATATATATATACATATATATATATACATATATATATATACATATATGTATATATATACATATATGTATATATATATGTATATATGAGTTTTTTCCCTTCCTTACTTATCATATACTATTGTGTTTCATTGCTTTCCCTTCCTAAGTAATCACACTACTCAGTATATATGCTACATCTTGTAATCTCTGAATTCCAAGTCAAGTCATCTTCTCTCTCTCTCTATTGGTTTGGTGGAAATGACTCTTCCACCCAAATCTTTTCTAATTTCAACGGAATGTGAATGGGATGCATGTTTTTGGTTGGAGATGACAAATGTTACCCTTTATTTGTGATCCGGAAGTGTTCGAAGTGATTGCTACAAAGTGTAGAGTTCAGCTTGCCACTGACCACGGATGGAATATAGTGATTACTTGAGGGGATTGTGCAACAACTATGGAGTCTCAGTCACCTGTTTGTTCTATATCATCAATAGGCAATTTGCATTGCCAGGGTAAAGTGTAATAGGCGAAATTTGTGTCTGTATTCTCAAAGAAATAATTTTGTGTCTTTTACTTTCAAACAAATCATCCTCCGGCAATTCTTTACCACATTATATTAGAAACAAATTTGTTTGATGGTAATGCTTTTTATGCTTTGCCTATGCATTTTATTCATCTATTATTTATTAGCATGTTATGGATTACTGATGTGTATTTATATCACTTATGGAAAGGGTTAAATGTAAAATACCCCTGAGTTATTAAAAATGTGCGCGAAACCCCATGAGTTAAAGAATTAGTACCAAACTCCCTTGAGTTATAAAAAAATGTGTGCCAAACCCTCCAAGTTAAAAAATGAGTCCTTGAGTTATTAAAAATGAGCGCTAACCACCCAGGAGTTAACGAATCAGTTCCAAACCTCTGTGAGTTATTAAAAAATGTGTTCAAAACCCCCTGAGTTATTTAAAAATGTGTGCAACACCCCCAATCATTTTTTTCGACATATGAGTACCCGTTATGTGCAACTAGGGATGTTTCATTACATTTTCCTACTCCAGATTAATGCGACCAAGTGAACTGGATATTCTTAATTTTAGTGTTTTATCTCCTGCATTCACTTTTTTCATTTACATGATGAATTGGTATAATCTGTTGATAAGTAGTGATAATTTTAATTGGTGTTATATATGGTGACCAGCTAAGGCCCCTAAATAATCGCTTGGTGATAAAAGGAGGTAGGGACTTTATAAGAATCTCGGGGGAGTTTCAAACATTTTAAATAACTCAGGGGTGTTTCGCGTACATTTTTAATAATTCGGGGGGTTTCACAAACATTTTTTAATAACTCAAATTTGATGCTTCTTCGTTAACTCATGTGGGTTTTGCACCCATTTTTAGTAAGTCAGGGATTCATTTATTAACTTGGGGGAGTTTCGCGCACACTTTTTAATAATTCAAGGGGGTTTGATACTAATTCGTTAACACAAGGGGGTTTCACGCACATTTCTAATAACTTAAGGGGGTATATACAAACTTTTGTGAAAGACCGTCTCTCATATGTGTAACTTCAAACATTGTGTGTATATTAACCTACATTATATTTACATTACATGCATCTATTAACATGTGATGTTTTTAGTTAAACATGACAAAATATGTGATGTTTGATTGGGCTCTTCAAGTGACGTCTCTCGCAAAAGTTACTCAGTAAATGAGGAAAAGTCTAAACGATGTAGAACTATATATGTTTACCATGATAACGGCGTGGGATGTTATACCACAGGTTTTACAAATACTATGTCACACCCCAATACCAAAATACATTGGTTTTACATACCGACGGAGGAATATATTATATAACATTCGAGTGATCATGAACCATATCCTATAACACTTACACTGAAAGTATTGCAATTCAAAATAGGAAAAGTGTTACTTCCTTCGTCTCGGAGAAATTTATACTTTAAAGTTGCCGCATAGGTTTAGGTGAAAAATTAAAATAAATCATTAAAAATGATAATGTGACAAAAAATTTAATTTTTGTGGGTAAAACATGCAATTTAATAACTAGATTTTAATTTTTTTACCAAAACCAATTAAATTATGACAGTTGGGTATATTTCAATGTGCAATTTTCTGATTTTTTTGCAATAAAACTGTGTTCCCAATTTCCAAATATATATTCTCATCTAACTCAAAGATGTGATTCGTGTTAAAATTAAATATTTGAGTCGCCCGACCTCTATTCATTCATATTGTTGTTGACAGGGATTGAGATTGTTCGTCGCTGAAAAAATAGAGAGAGGTCGGGACTAATTGGCGGAAAAAGGTAAAACAAAAGGAACCTCTTGGAAGATTCTCCATCCATTGATTCGATTGGAATTGAGGATTCCCGATCATATTTCCTTATTCAAATTGTTGGGGTAGGACTCTCTTTATAATTTAGGGAACGGGACTAATTGTTCTGTATTATGAATTTAAACTTTCTTCTATATAGGCCATGCCCAACGGTTATGTAATGGCACTAGAACGATGGTGACAAATATTGAGAAGCTTATTGTGGAGGCAAACTTTAACTAGAATAAGTGTCGGAGAGAAGGTGTTCATTACAAGAACTATTTTGAACCGGTCTTATGCAAACTAAAATTTTCTATTAAATTCCATCAAAGACATTACCCTTTGTTTGTCTATTTTGCCATGACTATATTAAGGGACAATCACTTTCACATGTTCGTATGCAACTGGACCTGTATTTAGTCATGACAAGCTCTATGTCTCTTTATCGAGAGTCACTGACAAGAAGGGACTGACAATCATTATATGTGATGAACAGGGTCAATTTTTTATACGACTACTACCAATGTTGTGTATAAAGAGATCTTCAACAAGTTAAAGTTATGATGCAAGAGTTAAATGTTTAAATATAATTGAACGAGTGCATATGGAATTTTCTATTTTCTTTCTACTCATAAATATAATTTGTCCCTTTTTTTTTTTTTTTTTTTGCTTCAGATTCAGTTCCATATACCGCACTTGGATATATTATTGTACGTTAATATTTCTGATTTATGTGGAATTTTAAGACCCTGTCTTATTTTGGGAGAAATGTAATGCTTAGATAAAGTTGAATTTTTTTATGCATTTCTATATTACTGTGTCTTACTTTTACTAAAAAATGATCTATTAATTGCCTTAATAATCATAGTAATTTACTATGGATAAATTAAAAATCTTTCAATTAAACACTTTAGTTCTCTTAGATATCCTGCGTGCATATTGACGTGATACTTATGTTGTAAAATCATTATGTGTGATAAAATGTTAGCTTTACACGATACGAATATACTAGTAGTAGAAAGAGAGATACTTTCACTCTGCTCTTTTTTGAGTTGATGAGGTGGTGTTGATACGGAGATATGTCCAATCCGTTAAGGGCGCCATAGAGCGTGTCGTAGAGCGCATCACGGTTTAATAGCCAATTTAGTACTGGTCCGACCTCACATGGTCCGTCCTAGTGAGTTAACCAGTACGCTAAAGTCACTACACCCTCACAGCTAGTCCGAGCTAGCTGGGAAAAGGACTTCTAAACCTGACTGAGTCAGTACAAAGATGCCCAACGGACCGGACGAGATAGCCTCTTGGATGCCACCTTTGCAGTAAGACCAAACGTATACTGGAACCACTAAGATACTTCCGTGAGACTCTCGGCTCGGACATCCAAAGTTACCTGAGGTTAGATCAATCAAGCAGACATATCTATCCTAAGGACTTACACGGACCCAACAAGCGGAACAGTACTCTCAGTAGGGAAATGACCGATTTATCCTCCCAGGCCCAATACACAGTATTGGACTATAACATACTGTTGGGCCATGGGCTAAAGGAATGTCGCTATCCTTAAATCCACACCTTACACTTGGCACCATCTTATGAGTCACCTCATAACCTATGATAACTATAAATATGGCACAAGATCCAAGACCTTAAGGTAAATCAAAAGTGATAAAGTTTCCAATATCATAACCTTCCTCATAACTATTACATTGAGAGCTTCCAACTCTCTCTTGAGTAAAGTCTCTTACCGAATTGACATCTGCAATCCGGGTAACCCTTTCTAACCCCCCCCCCCCAAACCCCCACTTAGTCCTTTCAGGTACTCTAGCTCGGACAGGTACTGCTTCGGACTTCAAATAGGAGGTGGATCTTAGACTAGGTTACTTGTAATAGTTTAGTTAGTGTTTGAGGTCTTACCCCTCAACATTTGGCGCCGTCTGTGGGAACCGTTACTAAAGGTTCCGTGTTCTAAGGTTGAGTTGATGGCAAGAACGAGAAGGACAGCGCGGTCAAGTGCTACTGGAGTCCGAACTCCTCCACCTCCTCGCCCACACGGACGTCCACCCACCAGGGGACGACAGACTACTAGAGGCCCAGGAGGCAAGGATGGTTATCCGAGGGATGGCCGCACAACAAGCCCATCCACGGACTATGCATATCAAGCCCATCCACGGACCATCCACAACAATACGTCATCTTCACAAGTCCAACGTGAGCTAAGTTCGCAGGTAGCTCAACAAGGGGACGTGAACAGGCAGCCCAGAGCTCCGCCACAAGTTCCTCCTAAAGCCAGAGATCACGTAGCAGAGACTGCTCCCGTGATTAATGTGGATGAACTCCCAGCGGATGTAGCGATACATCCACGGACTGGAGACATGATGAACGCGGAAGAAATCTGTGCACAGCAGAAGGCATTGGAGGCTCAGATTCTTAGTCTCGGACGATTGGTGAAGGTTCATGAGCACATCCATGCCAGCACTCCAAACCCTTTGTGTGATGAGATCATGAAGGAAAAGGGAAGGAACAAAAGCCTGGACCTGGTGATTCCAAACTTGGAGTACTACTATGGTGATTCTTGTCCGCAAGGCCATCTTACAAGGTACAATAGCAAAATGGATTCCAAAGGTATGACTGATGATACTAAGGCTATTACTTTCTCGTCTACTCTTTTTGGAACTGCTATGGATTGGTATAATGCATTGCCCCAACAAATCTATAAAATCTTATGCTGATCTCACTTCTAAGTTTCTGTTAAGATTTGGAAAGTCAAAAAGTAAGAAATGAACCGTGAAACATCTGGCGGATATCGTGCAAAGAGAGAATGAGGATCTCAATGCTTTCCTTGATCGCTTCAACACGGAGTTACCCCGAGTTGAGCCACACAGTATTAAGGATCGGGTCCATCACCTGTATTCTAATACTTACAATGGTGAATTCCAGAGGAGACTCTCCAGCCAGGTGGTAAGAAGTGAGAGGAATTTGGAGGAGATTTGTGAGGATGTATTGTACGGGGAAGATTATCGATGGACCGTGCCAGTGAGGGTCGGATCCAAGAAAGGAAAAGACCCAGTTAAATAGGAGCAACAGAAGTTCGATTTGAAGAAAGAATACAAGGATAAAGGATTTCATAGGGAAAGAAGTCCGCCAAGAAGGTTTGCAGACTACACCCGTCTCAATAAGCCAAGATCCGAGATCTTGGCTACCATTATTGAGAAAAAGTTGGATATCCAATGGCCGAAGCCATCTAACAGGAGCAGGAAGAACAACAAAGCCAAGGGCTTTTGCAAATTTCATAAGAGCTATGATCATGAAACGGATGATTGCATCCATTTGAAAACAGAAATTGAGAATTTGGTCAGGCAAGGAAAGTTGAAGGAAACCGTCCAGATGGATGAACCTTCAAGTCATAATAGGACAGAACATAGAAGAGAAGATAGAGCAACGGAACCACAGCCTCGTCCATTATCACTGCCACCTCCCCCCACAGGTCATCCACCTCATCATAACCAATACGAGTACGAGGATGATATTGAGATGGAGAACCGTCCGTATAGTGGTGTAATCAATACGATTGCAGGAGGACCGGCATGATGTGATAGTCGGAATGCAAGGGAAAGAACGGCTCAGAATCTAAGGAACAATTACAGGGCTTATGATGCACCAGCCCTCCGAGGGACAAATACTATCTCCTTTGATGATAGTGAGGTTCCCCCTCCTACGTCAGGAGGCGGAGATGTGGATTTTCCAGATGTTCCACTTGTGGTCTCTCTGACAATTGCCACCTATAGGGTGAACAAAATCCTAGTCGATACAGGAAGTTCCTCCAACATTATTGCCAAAAGTACTGTTTATCAAATGAATTTAGGAAGAGTCCAATACGAAAGAGTTAACAGCTACATATCTGGATTTGGAGGAGGTGTTGTCCGACCTTTGGGCAGCATCATGTTGCACGTATCTTTGGGTACTTTTCCAGCTAGGGTTACCCAGTTGGTCCGCTTTGTGGTAGTTAATCGCACTTTTGATTATAATGCCATATTCGGAAGGCCAGGCCTTAATCAATTCCGTGCAATATCCTCCACCTTGCACAACAGAATGAAGTTCCCAACTCCATATGGAGTAGGGGAAGAGATAGGAAACATCAGAGAAGCATGGGAATGTTACATCATGTCAACTAGAAGAGCATCCGCCTAACCTCCGTCACAAGAACATCGATCCATGACTTGTCCTACCTCCCAAGAAAGAAAATCCTGTCATTGGAATAGGGAATCAGAAGGACAAATTTCCTATGGCAGCACGGATCGAACCTCATGAGACTTTCAAAGATGTTGAGCTAGTCATTGGGAGTCCAGAGAAGAAGACTAGAATTGGAACTAAGATGAGTGCGGAGGTTGAGATGAAGTTGATAGCTTGTCTCCGAGATAACGGAGATGTTTTTGCTCGGAGCACGGATGATCTGAAAGGGATAGATCCGAGGGTCGCAATCCACCGACTGAATGTAGACCCCTCTATCAAGTACATCCGCCAAAAGAGAAGAGATTTCGGTCATTGAAGATGCCATTATGGCCGCAGAAGTGGACAGGCTCATGAAAGCCGGACACATTGAAGAAGTTCGTTACTCTGATTGGGTCTGCAATGTTGTTCTAGTTGAGAAGTCACCGGGAAAATGGAGGATGTGCGATGATTTCACAAGGCTAAACAAGTTTTGTACTAAGGATATGTATCCTTTACCACAGATAGACCAGCTAGTTGACTCCACTTCCGGATGCGCACTGTTAAGCTTTATGGATGCATTTCAAGGCTTTTACCAGATTCGGATGGCCGGAGAGGACATTAAGAAAATGACTTTCTTCGCCGCAGGAGGGGTGTATTGCTTCAAAGTGATGCCCTTCGAACTAAAGAATGTTGGAGCCACTTACCAACGTCTGGTACGTAAATCAAATGTTTAAAGAAGAAATTGGAAAAACAATGGAAGTATATGTTGATGACATGCTTGTCAAAGCAAAACTGAGGAGCAACACATAGAGCATTTGAACAGATGCTTTACAATCCTACGGAAATACGGGATGAAACTCAACCCGGAAAAATGCACTTTTGGGGTCAAAGGCGGAAAGTTCTTAGGGTACACGATCACGGAAAGGGGAATAAGCGCAAATCCAGAAAAAATCAAGGCTATCCTAGACCTACCACAACCAAAGAACATCAACAAGGTACAACAACTCATCAGACGTCTCATGTCCTTGAGTCGTTTCATATCCCGGTCTGCAGAAAAGAATATTCCATTCTTCAAAATCCTATGGAAGGGGGAGAAGTTTGAATGGACAGCGGAATGTTCAGAGGCTTTCGAAAACTTGAAAAAGTACCTCCAATCCCCTCCATTACTCTCCAAACCCATGGAAGGACAACCACTCCACCTCTATCTGGCTGTCACGGAAGAGGCGATGAGTTCCGTCCTAGTACGGATTCAGGCTAACGATCACATGCAAATCTACTATCTTAGTAAAGACCTTGCTGGGGCAGAAACAAGATATGTAAAGATTGAAAAGATCGCATACGCCTTGATTTACACGGCAAGACGGTTGAAACCGTACTTTAAAGTCTCACAAGATCATTGTACTAACCTCAAAAACCTTGAAACAGGTCCTTGGGAAGCCAGATCAATCCGGGATGCTCTCAAAGTGGGCAATTGAACTGAGTGAGTACGATATCAGTTTTCAGGCTCCAACAGCCAGGAAAGCTCAAGTCATTGCGGATTTTTTGGCAGATTATCCTGAAACGGATTTTGAAAAGACCTCGGACAAGCAAACATTTGAGTGTTTGATAGTCAAGGCAGTCAAAGGCAAGACAGCTCCGTCAAAGACAGGATTGGATAACTTCGAAGATGCTCAGTTTATCAACCGTTCTCAGGTGCCAACTTCGGAAGAATCTCGAGTAAATCACATGTTTCTCCTTGATAATATCTCCCACGGATCATCAATCCCGAGTTCCGAGAAGGAAAACAAAGCAGAACCAGAGAAAGTGTTGGAGGTTGGCCAGCCTCAAGATGATTCCAAGTTCGAGGAAGAGCCATCCAATGTTTGGACATTGGAGGTTGACGGATCGTCCACTGGAAGGATGGGAGGCATTGGGATTTTTCTCAAAAGCCCGGATGGCGCACAACTAGATTATGCCATCTCATTGGATTTCAAGGTGACAAACAACGAGGCTGAGTATGACGCTCTGCTGGTAGGGTTGCGGATCGCCAGGTCATTGCAAGTCTGAAAGCTTAAAGCTTACACGGACTCACAATTGGTCGAAGCGCAATTTTCTGGGGCTTTTGCCACAAAACGCCCTCAATGATCAAGTATCTCGAACTACATAAGAAAGAAGTGAGCCTCTTTGAAGAGTTGAAAAAGAAAGAAATCTGGGTGAATATATGTTCTAAGGTTGAAAATATCTGTATTTTTTGAATCTACCCTTGTTGTTTCATTTTCTACGGCGGGTTTTACAAATGAGTACAAAGTTCGGGCTTCGTTCTTCCGCGAATCATGTTATTTTCCGACGGTTCCTTTTCTATTACAGAAGTTGCACTCTGAAGAAGTTTGATAGATAATGGAATGAGAAAGCGGACACTTTGGCCAAATATGCATCCGCAACAGCAGCCCTAGACACAAGGAGAGTGATTTTGCTCACAATTAAAGATTCATCCCTTGCGAGTTCAAGTCCATCCGTCATGGCTATTGGATCAGGAAGAAATTAGATGACAGATATTTACAATTATTTGAAAGATGGATCTTTACCATCTGATCCAAAAGAATCAAGGAGTGTGGAGTGTCGAGCAAATAGGTACTTCATATTGGGAGAGGATCTATACAAGAAATCTTTCACTGGCACACATATGAGATGCCTTGATCCGCAGGAAGCACGAACTGTGTTGGAAGAGATACACAGGGGAAGTTATGGAATTCATTCAGGAGGGCGGACATTGGCCCAAAAGATTATCCGACAAGGCTATTACTGGCCTACAATTGATAAGGATGTAGCAAACTTTGCTCGAAACTGCCCTGATTGCCAATATTATGCCAATATCCCACATCGTCTGACATATCAAATGATTCCGTCAGTCATTGCGTGTCCGTTTGATCAGTGGGGTATCGACATTGTCGGACCCTTCCCAAGAGGAACCCAACAGAGAAAGTTTCTGATTGTGGCAGTAGAGTACTTCACCAAGTGGGTAGAAGCAGAAGCCGTTGCCACTATCACGGAAAGCAGAGTGAGAACTTTTATCTGGAAGAACATCATTTGTCGCTTCGGATTGCCGAGAGTCCTTGTCTCTGATAATGGAGCTCAATTCTCTAGTAGCAGGCTCAAGGAATGGCTAACCTCATTCAAGATTGAGCAACGATTCACCTCAGTCGGATATCCCCAGGCAAATGGACAAGCTGAGTCCACCAACAAGACAATTGTTAAGATCATTGAGAAGCATTTGAGAACCTCTCAAGATAGCTGGGCGGACGATTTAGATGGTGTACTTTGGGCTCATCGCACCACAACACGGACTGCTACAAGAGAAACTCCATTCACTCTGGTTTATGGCTCGGAAGCAGTCATACCAGCGGAAATTGCTGTAGAGACAATGAGGATCGAAGAGTATAATGATTCCGACAATCGAGAGGCTCAGAGTTATGATCTTGATATGCTAGATCAGAAAAGATCCAAGGCATTGGCTCGTGTTCACAGATATCAGGCTACTGCAGCCCGAGCCTATAACAAGAATATCCATGAGAAGGACCTGCAGGTCGGAGACCTAGTACTCCGTCGGGCTGATATCTTAAGCAATGTAGGAAAGCTCAAACCCAACTGGGAGGGACCCTACAAGATAATTGGAGCAAGGGTGAATGGAAGTTATGAGCTAGAGGATGATCACGGACGTTCACTGAAACGCCCTTGGAATGCAAAGAACCTTCAAAAGTTCTACGCTTAGGTTTCCTGCACGAAACTCTATCCAATGGCTACTCCTGTGTTTTGTCTAGGAGGCCGTTTTGTTACACGCAACTCCTGCAGTTAAGTTTTTTGCTACTCTTTTGTCATTGGCCATGCAGTCTTTCAGTTGTAATTGGATTTCCGTCAAATCAATACAACTTCTATCTTTCAATTCGTAAATCTGAAATTTAGTATTTAGGTGACAACGAAGCAAGCAATGAATTTTATTCATATACAAAACAAAGTGTACATAACACTGTCTTTACAGTTTACATCCACAGATCTCTATCCGGTTCTACAGTTACAATACATAAATTGTACTGAAAATCTCGGGAGATACGTCATCTTCCGCCGAGATTATTCCTCCGTCAGGAAAGTATTCCCCATGTTCACCACTTCCGGGAACACCAAGAGTCTGATGTACCTTCACAATACAAATTGACTCAGTATGGTAGATTTTACTACAAAATTACCATATTACGTAGTCTTTGTACGGATCCCATGCATAGTGTGTACGGACACCAATTCTCCAGTGGTCCTTGGAAGTCGAAACGACCAGATCTTCGCCTATCCATCTTTAGAGGCTTAAACCCTCTTAGAGTCAAGGGTTTTTCACCGATTCAAGAGATATTTGGGCCACTAAAGGGGGAACGGCAGAAAAGGCTCTTGAGTTATTTCCTCAACCAACCCACCTTTAGGAACCCAATCTCTCTCAAAGTGAAGGGTTCTACACCTATTTGAGAAAGATTTAAGTCACTAAAGGATGCTTGGCCGAAAGGATATGATGTTGTTTTATCAGCCGGTTGCCTTAGTGGTTTCTTTTGAGCAGCCTATCCTTCAATACCCGCACCTTTCCTGCATTTAGGGTTTGTACCAAACTAGGAAAGGATGGGAGTATTGAAAGGCATGCCAGTCAAGAAGAATCATTTTAGTAAAATTTATGTACTTTGATCGTGGATTTTTATAGAAAACTCTGACCAATCAGCGTCCGCCACGTAATAAGGTCGGTGTTGACAATGGGCCTGGGCCATCCGTTTGGGCCAGATAGTGTTGGATCACTTGGGTTTACCCATTTTTGATCACACTAAGCCCATGGATGAACACTTTACAAATCACAGAAAAGACTGTCCGAGTGGATCCCTCAACGGATAAACCTAACCAGTGATTGTTAGCCCAGTCCGAGTCACCATGAGTCGGTAATTTATCATTGCCAGTCTATGAAAGACTACTCAGAATCTCACACTCATGAGTAGACGCAACAGACATATCTAATGCGTCCGAAATCCTATCAGTTCTAATCAATCATCATTGGTTTACACTTATCAAGAGAAGCATGCAATGCTACTTCGTATTTGTCCATACGTCCGAGATAAGATAAGTTTATGGTTCATCATTGCTGGATTGTACGAATTATTGCGGATATTTGACTTACTACTACGAATGTCTATCCTACGGATTCGAGACAAGTCCGAGTAGCCAACAGTTGGATAATTCATGCAAGATTATCAACTAAAGATAAAGGAAGCAAGGCAGAATTATCTTAAACATAACAGATAATTGTGCGGAAAATTATATCACAACAACAAGAATAATATCAATGTACTTGGCAACGTTCCGTGCCACCAAAAGATTTTCAGAATTCAGTAGTTACAGTTACACGGGGCATACCCCGAACTCTCACTGTTGCCACGAGTGGTGGTTACTAGGACCGGCTTCATTTGTTCCATGGCGGAAAACAACAAGGGGATTGGCAGGAGTGGCGGAAGAGGTTCCCTCATCAGTATTTCCAGAAGCGGTGACATTATCCGCAATGGCCTCCTCTGCGTCCATAACTTCACATGAAGCCCTCATAGTCTCGTACATACTGAAGTCTGGATTGAACCCGAGTACCTTGGCGGGCAATCAACACCATTTTTTCAGATAGTCAATATGATCCTTGAATGGCCTTAGACGGAACATTTGGAAAGCACTCATGATGACGTTTGGGAGGTAGGGTTTGTTATGTTTGATTTTAATGTCGCCCTCCTCGGTCACCAACTCCGTGAACTCATCCATGGCCAATTCTTCGTCTGGCACAACAACCCGCGCAAAAGGCACTCCCTTGGCGTCCACGGAAGGGGTCAATCCTTCGGGTTTCCAATTGTAGCTAGCGGGAATAAGATTCTTGTCCTGTAGTTGTGCAATTGCGAACGTGAATCCCTCAAGGCGGTGGGTATCAACCTTGTCCGCCAAAAGGTATTTGAATGCCGCGGAAGCTAAAAAATCCTTAACAGCCTGAATTCGGCAGGATTTGAGATCCTCAAGCAGGGTATCCTTGAAGTTCAAGAGTTGTTTCAGATAATTGGCCGAAGTCTGTCTCTCACCAGCCAGATCCGCCTTGCACAGTTCCAGAAAACGGTTAAGCTTAGTCATGAGGACATTACCCTTCCGCACCCGCTAATTCAACACCTTTATCATCTTATCTGCATCCGCTTGGGCAGCCTGTGCCTTGTGCAAATCCTCCTCGATAGTGGCTCGATCGCTGGCTGCATGCTTAAATGCTTGGACCATGCATTCGAGCTACACTTATTCCGTGCAAGAGATAGTTAGAGACTCTGCGAGAATAAATAATGAAACAACAAACATTATTTTTGATGAAGGCTTACCCGCTCGTACAACATGGACAGCTCGCCAACTCTCTCAAGTTCCGGGAGGCTCCTACACCTCTCCTGTTCCGCCTCCAAAGCAGCTTGATCCGCCAGAGGCTGTAGGGCAGAAGCCTTCTTCCTCTTGGCTATTGAGGTACGGGTCGGAGTAGGCGCAGGCCTCTTCCAAGAAGACGTAATTGCGTCTTTCAGGAGCTTGTCCTAGACAGGGACGGAGGTCGGCTGCAGAGCTCTCTTTGGGGACGGAATCTCAATGGATTTTCACTTGTTCGGCAAACTTTGAGTTTGAAGATCCTCCCCAGCTTTCACTCCCTGTTCTGCCTCCGCAGCGTATTCAGCCGCATTCTTCGGATCTTCCATTGGAAGAGTGGGCGGAATGTTCACAATTCTGTTCCGCGTTCCTGCGGCAACCTCCAGTGCCTGCTGCTCTCTCTGGATCCTCTTCCGTTCTTGGAGAGTCGACATGATATACCTCCACCAAAAATCTGTGGAACGAAACAAGGAAGAGTTAGAAACAGACATCAAAATCAAAGTGCAGATAAAAAGTAATAAACTCGGAATGCACAAGTTGAGAGCAAAGAAACATAGAGACAGGATAGAAGGATTACTGAAATCTTCATTTCCGCCACACTCGAGTCGGTCAAGCCACCAAGTATAGTGCAATTTGGCGGTGAATCCGTTAAACGAAAACTTCCGAGGCTTGGGATCAGCCCCCTTGTGCAACCTAGCCACCCACTTCGGATGGTTGCTGGCTACAGGACGGTAGTCCGTGATGTCAGCTCTTGAGAATTTTCGGGAAAAACCCCATTGTTCTCTTGCCCTCTCGGGCTTACCTACTTCTAAACCTAATCTAATAAAGATAAATTTCTCCCACCATTTACAACCAAGTGAGGAGATAAAGTCAGAAATGAAATTAAAGTTGGGCCTATTTACAAATGTGTACATGAGGGCATTGCCCGGACTAAAGGAAATGTTGAAGAGTTGGCGGAAGTTTTCAAAATTTATTTCCATCTTCTTCCGCTTGGAGAAGACAGCGGAGCAGATAAGATTACCCAAAGGTTTTGGGATAACCTGCATCGGACTGATGCCGAGGTGGTCAAGGATCCCCTTGATTCACGTAGCAATAGGGAGCCTCCATCCGCACTGGAAAGAGATCTCGTGGACCGAGATGTAGCCTTCTGGCGGATTGTAGAAGGCTTGGTCCGGAGAAGGGACCAGGATCTCCACGGAGTCGGGAATTGCCCACTTCCGCCTCAGCTCAGGAATCTGAGACTCCTTCACCTTAGAAGGGCAAGTTGGGAGGGCCCCATCCTCATTCAGCTCTCCATATGGATCCGCAATAGCGACGGGAGTATGAGGATGCGGAAACTTAGTCCACTAGGCGTTTACCCCACGCTCTCCTGCCTTCGGCGCCTCAGGTATAACAGCTTTGAGGTTGAGCTGGCTCCTAGACCGCCCGGACCTCTTCCTTTTGCGGACAGGACGGGATGCCTCTTCCGCCTCATCGTCCTCTTCACCTCCTTCCTCCTCCATGGAAGCATCATTTGTGCCCGGAACTGATTCCGCGGCCACCCTCTCCTCATCCCCAGCTTCGAAAATCTCAAGATCATCTAGATCTTGCTTCATTTCACCTCCCTGTTCCACCAGTATTGCATCCGCATCATCATCAATCCTTCCACCACCAATTGTCCTAGCACGGACAGTGACCCTAGTCCGCCTGGAACTTCCCTCAACATTTGCAGCACCACTCAGACTATCTCCATCCTGACGGACCACATCCCCAGCATCTGAATCACCTGAAGAAGGGATGTTGACCACGTCCTTCGGGCCAACATCCATATCCACTGATCGGATGACCGCATTTTCAGGGATCACCTGATTTTGGGGCATCTCAAACTTCACATGGTCCAAGACGGTATTGCTGAGTGGCGGACAATGACTGCTGCTCCACAGCATCGTCATAATTCTGAGCCTCAGATTGGTTCTGACTATCATTCTCGGACATCCTAGGGGACAAGAAACGGAACAGTCAGAGAGTTTTTGTTTGTCCGAGAATTCATTTATGTATCTTATTAGGTCCGAAGTTAGTAAGAGAAACCCTATGAACAACTAGGAATTCTCAGGCCATAATCTCCTTACAATTGACACACCAATGGCACATATAGTGGCACATATGGTAGTGTCATAGGGGGATTACATGCGCCATCGGCTCCTAATCTAGTACATAAACAAGCGAGCACTGTGCCCAGCCTGTGCCACTCGTAGGAGTATATGTGCCTTATGGAACTAATACTCCACACAAATGGCATATGCACAGTGCCATTGGACTACTTACAGTCAACAAATTTTTGACAAAAACTTGCGAGTTTTTACAATTCTAGCAGTAAGCCTATACAATTCCAATTTGATTATACATCATTACTGGAAAACATAGCATGCACAACACATAAGTGTCTTCTATTTCAAAAATACGGAAACATGCCAACAGTCATTACAGGCTTAAGGCTACATAGTGCCTCAATTTAAATAATTTTGGGGATTCAAGCACTACCCTATACTAGGAACTACAACATACATCTCTACAGAATTCAAACATAATTCTAAAAATGAGATTCTAAACTCCTAAGCATGCAATCATCAGTGCAGAAGCAACAGAGCACAACAAGTACAATACCGAAAACATTCCAGATCTGGGAGGAGGTCAAAGAGCACTTACTTGATTTAGCTTGGGTGAGTACGAGTTGAAATTCAACAAAGGTTGGCTCTTCCTTGAGTATCACTTGCTCGGATCTCCTCTTATTCTGTGAGTTCTTGCTTGCTCGGATGTTCTTGCTTGCTCGGATTGCTTAAAGTGCTCTGGATTCAAATTTGCTAAAGTTTGAAAGTGACGACAATGGCGATCTATTTATAGAGGGTACTTGAGGGAGACGAAACGTCGCATCCTTCCGCCCTAAATCCTAATTGTTGGTCGTTTTAATCTAACGTTCATGTCGCTTCACACTTGGAGAAATTACATCCGGGCCCCATTATTATTAATTGAGAAATTCTCCACTCACTCGGGATTCGCACCTGTGGGCCAAATAGAAAGTTAATTAGGCCTTTGGTGTCACTGTTCGTCACCCCAATTGGCCCATTCACCAATTTCGGTCCAAAAGGATTAACTTCCTTTGTACTCTTCTATCAGAGACATTAATTCCTCACCGTACTCGGATCTCGATATATCTCCGTTACTAATACCTTTTCCTTCTACAGTCCGAGTTACTACATAACTCGGACTATAGAAAGAAAGGGGGGGGGGGGGGGGGGGGGGCGAGATATATATTGAATTTCTGAAAACACGGACAACGGATTTTACAAAAAGGAATTTTTTCATTCATAGTTAACGATTCGGACACGCTCCACAACACACTTGTTCTTTTTGTAGTTACCAACTATCTTCTACTAAGATACTTGGAAACTAGGGGGACATATGTTGATACGGATATATGTCAAATCCGTTAAGGGCACCATAGAGCATGTCCTAGAGCGCATCACGGTTTTATAGCCAATTCAGTATTGATCCGACCTCACATGGTCCGTCCTAGTGAGTTAACCAGTACGCTAAGGTCACTACACCCACACAGCAAGTCCGAGCTAATTGGGAAAAGGACTTCTAAACCTGATTGAGTTAGTACAAAGATGACCAACGGACCAAACGAGATAGCCTCTCGGACGCCACCTTTGCAGTAAGACCAAACGTATACTGGAACCACTGAGATACTTCCGTGAGACTCTCGGCTCAGACATCCAGAGTTACTTGAGGTTAGATCAATCAAGCAGATAGATCTATCCTAAGGACTTACAGGGATCCAACAAGCGGAACAGTACTCTCAGTAGGGAAAGGACCGATTTATCCTCCAAGGCCCAATACACGGTATTGGACTATAACATACTGTTGGGCCATAGGCCAAAGGAATGTCGTTATCCTTGAATCCACACCCACTACAAGAAATCCGTCGCCCCTATAGCGACGAATTGCTAAGGGTAGCGACGGATTTAATCCGTCGCTACAGAGCGACAGATAATTTTATCCGTCCCTCTGTTAGAGATGGATAATTTTATCCGTCGCTAATGTGTTGACTTTTAATTTTATTTTTAAAAAAAATTCAAAAATTTCCGACGGATAGATTATCCGTCGTAAATTATTTAAAATTTAATTTAAAAAAAATAGCGACGGATAAATTATCCGTCGGTAATTTTTTTAAAAAATAATAAAAAATAAATTAGGACTGACGGATAGCTTATTTGTCGGTTCTAGCGACGGATCGCTATATCCGTCGCTAGAAAATGGTGAAAAACGGGGAGCAGCCCCCATTTTCACCATTTTCACCATTTTCACTTCTGCTTCCCATCTTCCTCCTCTCTTCGCCTCATTCGTTCTTCTCCACTTTCTGGCCAAAACTCAACCATTCCGGCCAATCTTGGTGTCAATTTGAAGCTCGTGGGACAAGGAGCTTGGGTGGTCGATCAATTTCATCCTTCTTCGGCTATTTTTCCCGCAATTTGAAGGTATTAGGCTAAACCCTAACTATTCTAAATTTGGGATTTTTGATAATTTGGATCAATTGTATGTTTGTAAACAATTATGGTAGCTAGTATATGTTATATGAAGTAGTGGGTTAAGCTTGGGGTTGTCAATTGATTGATTTTGTTGTGAAATTGATTTAGTGTTTGCTGTTTGATTGATTAAGCTTGATTTTCATGTTTGATGTCTTTGCATATGTATTACGATTAGTGTTTTGAAACCCTAATTTTTTGACAAATTTGGGAAATTTGTTAATTTCGACTAGTTTAATGTTAAGTATATATATCAAATAATATTACTAGTTAATTAGTATAATGTTAAGATTTAGTTAATTAACTTTGAGATTGCTATCACTTAGATTGCTAATTAGTATAATGTTAAGTAGTTTTGATTTGATAAATTTGTATATGTACTAGATTACGAGGATTTAGTTAAGTGTTTTGAGACCATTTGTTGACTATATTAACGTGTAATTTATAATTTATAACTCGTAGTAGTAAGTGGTTGAAATGGTTAAAATACATGGGAAATTTTGTAACATATCCAACACTTAATAATTAATCATGAAATTATAAGGAACGTATAATAATTAACAATTAATCTCGACAATCTCGGCAGAATTGGAATCGATCTAATCAATTAAATACGATCTAATCAATTGGAACGTGTCAGGTTACAAAAGTATCTAATGAATTCCGGTCGTTCATGGATGTACGATCGTACGACGGTAAATGGCAGAGTTTGTAGGAGTTTTGTAAAAGGGGTTAAAGGTTTCATCGTGTTTGCCATGGGACATCCGGCTTGTGCAAATGGGGGGTTGATAAAGTGTCCTTGCACATTGGAAACCTGCAGAAACAAGCAATTTATGACTCCTACAGCGGTATTAGACCACTTGAGATGTAATGGATTCAAGCCTGAGAATCATGTATGGATTCATCATGGTGAGGAAGCACCGTCCATGGCATAACTCCAATGGAGGGAGAGGCGGGGTTTGGGGCCGCCTATTGAGTACTTTTTTGGTTGTCGGAACATGTGCATGGTGTATTGGGAGGAGGATGTAGATCTGTTGGAATGCAAGTTCTGTGGTAGGAAGCGTCACAAGTGGTGAGGAGGGGGCTGAAGAGAATGATGAGTTTTATCCATTTTGTCTTTAAGCTTGTATAACTAGTAATCATTAGTTGACATATGAAACCAAACATTATGGTAAAATTGAAGCTAATGTAACTTATATTATGTAATGACGTAAAAATTGATTGAAGCTAATATAACTTATATTATGTAGCAATTTATTGAATTATTGTAAAATTGATTTATTATCGTAAATGATAGACCTCGATCTAATGTATTCAAATGTGTCAGGTTATTATCTAATTATTCAATGAATACCGATCGTTCATGGATGTATTATCGTACTTTAAATGGTAGAGTTCAATCGAGTTTTCTGAAAGGGGTTGAAGGTTTCATTGCATTTGCAATCTCAAATCCGGCTTGTGTAAAGGATGGGTTGATAAAGTTCCTTTGTACAATGAAAAAGTGCAGAAACAAGAAAAACATGACTCCTACAGCGGTAGTCCAGCACTTGAGGAAAAATGGATTCCTGCCTGTGTATCAGGTATGAAATCATCATGGTGAGGAAGCAGCACCGTCCAATACATATGACCAATACAGACAACGTGGAAGGAAGAGAAAAAATGAACAAGTCGGGGAACAAAATACATCTGAAGGCGATGCTATTCGAGCTCGAGTCGAACAAATGGTGTATGATGCTGCAGGGGCAGAGTTCATGTACACAAGTAACACTGAAACCGAGGGGGAGGTGGAGGAACCACCGAATCTCGAGGATCAGGTGTTCTTTGACTTGTTAGAATCATCAAGGAAGCTGGTTTATCCGGGGTGTAAGCTCACTGAGTTGTCTTTGTTGGCTCGGCTAATGAGTGGTAAGGCTAATGGTCAGCAATCTGAAACGAGCTTCAATGAATTGGTTGATGTAATGTCGGCCCTTTGTCCTGAAGAAAACCTAGTTCCCACCAACTTTTACCAAGCGAAGAAAAAGATGCGGGGTTTGGGGTTGCCTGTGGTAACCATAGACTGTTGTCCGAAAATGTGCATGATCTATTGGGAGGAGGATGCAGATCTAATACAATGCAAGTTCTGTGGTAAGGAACGGTACAAGCGTTACAAGGAGGGGGCTTCAAAGAAACGACAGAAGAAAAATCTCCCACATAAGAAAATGTGGTACTTCCCTCTAGCACCTCGTTTGAAGAGATTGTATGCTTCAAGTGCTTCTGTCGATAAAATGCGGTGGCACAAGGACCGAGTAATCTTGGATAATGCAGAAGATGGTAGAATGGACCATCCAGCAGACTCACCCGCATGGAAATCATTTGACAAGACATATCCAGAGTTTGCAGCCGAATCTAGAAATGTACGATTGGGACTTTGTACGGATGGTTTTAACCCGTTTGGAAGTGACCGAAAACACTCTTGTTGGCGCTTATGCTCTGCACACCGCATAACCCGCCGTGAGTGCATGAAGGAGCCATTCATGTTTTTGACTGCGTTGGTGCCTGGGCCGAAAGATCCTGAACTGACGTTGGATGTTTTCTTGCAACCCCTAATCAAGGAGCTGATTGAGTTGTGGACGGATGGTATCCCTGCATATGATGTGTCGACCAAAAAGAACTTCACCTTGAGAGCAGCTCTTCTTTGGACCGTGAGTGACTTCCCTGCGTACTCCATGCAATCTGGAAGGAAAACCGCAGGGAAATATGCATGTCCACATTGCTTGGAGGATACTGATGCATTTAGACTGAAGGGTAGTGGAAAATTTTGTTGGTTTGATTGTCATCGTAGGTTGCTAGAAAGTGACCATTCGTTCAGGAAGAACATCAATTCTTGAAAAATAAAGTCGTAAATAAAAAAGCCCCGAGATGACTTACTGGTGCACAAATTCTTGCGGAGATTGATAGGTTGGGTCTTATGAAGGTGACTGAACTTGGTTGGATGAAGCATAACGAGAAAATTGGTAAAAAATGTGGTTGGAAGAAGAGAAGCATCTTCTGGGACTTGCCTTGTTGGAGCAGTCTTCTTATCCGTCACAACTTAGATTTCATGCACATTGAGAAGAACGTGTTCGAGAACTTATTCAATACACTTTGCAACATTGAGGGCAAAACAAAGGACCATGCGAAGTCTAGAGCCGAGTTGGATACGTGGTGTAAAAGGCCTGAGTTGACAAAGAAGGATGAGAAAGGTAAGTGGCCGAAAGCGTGCTACACAATTGACAATGCATCTAGGTCAATTCTGTTTGATTGGGTGAGGGCATTGAGTTTCCCAGATAATTATGCCTCAAATTTAGAGAAGAGTGTGGATTTGAAGAAGACAAAGGTTTTTGGGATGAAGAGCCACGACTGTCATGTGTTCATGGAGAGGCTTATCCCGGTAGCATTTCGAGAGCTGCTACCTAAACATGTATGGACTGCTATCACCGAGTTGAGCTTATTTTTCAAAAATTTAGGCACAAGGTTGGTTCATGACAAAGTGTTGGAAAATCTTGAAAAGAACATACCATTGATTCTATGCAAGCTCGAGCGTATCTTTCCACCGAGCTGGTTTGATTCTATGGAGCACTTGCCGGTTCACCTTCCACATCAAGCGAGACTTGCTGGACCGGTTCAGTATCGATGGATGTATCCATTCGAGAGGTACTTGGGGAAATTGAATAAGTATGTGAACAACAAAGGTAAACCTGAAGGATCGATTGCCAATGCCTACATTCGAGAGGAAACTGCAACCTTCTGCTCTTATTACTTTGATGAGCACGTCCCTACGAAGACATCAAGGTCGGCTCGAAACGCAGACACATTCGAAGTTCAAAAGGATGGTGAGTTTTCCCTATCTGTCTTTAGGGTATCAGGGAGACCTCTTGGTGGAGCTAAGAAAGAATATCTTACGGGGAAGGAGTTGAAAGCAGCTCAATATTATGTCCTCACGAATTCTGCTGAGGTTGACAAGTATATGGTGCTATTTGCGAGGTGAGCAACACTTTCTTTAAATTTTAATATAGCAACGTAAGTCTCTACTTCAATTATAGACTTATCATCGAATCAATGTTTGCAGTGTTTTCAAAAACTGTTGTTTGGAAGAAAATCCTCAGGTGACAGAGGATACACTAGAGGAACTACTTGACTCAAAAATGGAATCTGAATTTCCAGATTGGTTCAAAGAGTATGTCCGGAATCCTATTAACAACGTCACATGCCTATACTTAAAGGCTCTCGGAGAGGGGCCATTCAAAAAGGTCTACACATTCCAAGGTTATATAGTCAATGGCCTTAGGTTCCACACGACTGAATGTAACACGGCCATGGCGACAAGCAACTCCAGGGTGTCTGTTAAGGGTGCAGATTATGGAGACGCTGCTTTTTTTGATTTCCACGGGAAGCTAAAACGAATATTGAGGATTGAATATCCAGGCGTGCCATTGAAACGAACCTTCTTGTTTGATGTTGAGTGGTATGATCCTAATCCAGGAGGTACGAGGAAGAACGAGCAGTATGAAATGGTTGATGTAAACCAAAAGAAGAGGTACAGAACCAAGTATGAACCATTTATTTTGGCAACTCAAGCAAGACAAGTGGTGTTTCTTGAATATCCAAGCAAGAAACGCGATAAGGCAGAATGGTTAGCTGCGATACCTATTCGTGCTCGCTCGAAAGTGGAGTATGATGAGACAATATTCTAACGTCTCATTTGTTCTTTTTTTAGCGATCTTTGTGAGTCTTTGTCTTTAGTTTTGTAGTCTTTTTAGTTCGTTTTTACGCTTTGGTGTTTTGTTTGTGTTTTGTAGAAACCTGTGTCTTTTGAGCCGTATGAAGACAAGCTGGTTAGCATGGCTCGTCGCGGCAAGGGATCCAGTCCGCCGCGGTGAGATTTTAAGAGCTTGGCATTGGAAGTTCCAGCATGGCTCGCCGCGGCGAGGAAATTAGTCCGTCGCGGCGAGATTTAGCGAGAGATGCCCCTGTTTGAAGATTGAAGCTCGCCGCGGTGAAGGAATTGGTCCGCCGCGGCGAGATTATCTGTTGGACATACGGTCACGATTAAGAAGGCTCGCATTGCTATTTCTTCCTTGACAAGCGACGCAGATTTAATTTTATTTTCCTTTTTAGATTAGAATTTTGATCCCTTTCTTTTCATACGTCTTTTAACCTAGTTTTGAGAAAAGCTCCAGGATTCACACATTGATATTGAGACATCTCTGGGGCTTGGATTATTCATTGATTTTATTCATCAAGATTATTGGTATTGATTTCTCCATTGCTTTCTCCTTTACAATTCATTCTTTATCTTTATTGATTGAATTGTATGTTATTGCAGGCGAGTTTCATATCTATGTTTCGTATGATTATTACCATGAATCTTTGCATGCAATTATAAATTATGAGTAGCTAAACACCTTTGAATACATTAGTATGTGAAGATTATGCATATTCGTTCTAGGGTTTATCAAAGCACTCATATAGGTTAGTCTCGTATAAAATCTTCGTAAAAACCTTCAATTCGATAAGTCCGTATTAAATTCTCTAAATTGTTCATGTTTAAGGATCGTGAATTGACGACTCACGATTTCTCCAGTATAATATTTTCTAAGAACAATTGGTTGAATCGATGAATCGAATTGATTGATTTGCTGTACAACGACCGTGTGACAAATATGAGTGTTATCCCTAGTTCGAATTAGCATAATTGGATCTTGCTACTGTATTCATCTTTCTCTCATTGTTAATCGTAATCTTAGCTTTAGTCAAACTAGTTAGAAGTAATCAAAACCAAACAAATCAATTTGTTTTCACAAGTAACTGTTTGCTTTCAAACCGTTGTGGTAGCTTAATTGGTTCCTTAGCGAACGATCCTGTGGTTAGCATTGTCTGCCTACAACAACTGCTTACTACTTGTTTTCTAAGTAATAATTTGAGCACATCAGGGTACATTGAGAAAGACGACTCAATTACCAACTCGTACCAACAAGAGGATGTCGATAAACAAGCAGAAAATCCCATAGACGCGGATGATGAGTTGTTTGATCTGCACGAGGACCAATATGTAGACTTAGAGGACGGCGATAACGGTATATTATGTGTATTATAACTAGTTAGTAGTTGATAACACTTGAGTATTTCTGTTCTGCATGAAAAATGGTTACATGTGTTATTATAATCTGTTCTGTATTATAACTCGTACTAACACATTTTATTGTATTTGTTACATGTTTTTGCAGATGTCGCGACAGAGACCACGCACCTATCCCCCCCCCCACCCCCACGCAGCCAGCCGCATGATAGTCCCTGGCGGGGGCGAGGTCGAGGGTGAGGCTCTGTAGTCGAGCGGAAGTCTCGGATTCCTGAGACCCCACCAGCAGGTGATAGCAGCAGGGGCTCTATCAGTCAGCCCGGGCACAGACAGGAGGAGGAGGATGATTGTCCCTATCTCGAGTGGATGCACAGAATCCCAACGTTACGTGGGACGGGGTGCCGGTGATTTTTCGTTTGGGTCCTGCCAAGTAAGTATTATACATTCTTCTTAAATATGTAAAACATAACTTATGATAGTTGACAAGTATAACTTGTTGTACTAAAGTAATTAATATTTGTTTCTTGTATCTTATACATTGACAACAGTTTATGGCCTCGAGAGGTCCATAATAAACTCGGTGACATCATTCGGAGCAGGAGAAAGCCACCGGGGAAGGGTGGTAAGTGTTGGTCTCACATTTCGGACCACATGAGGGTCGAGTACTTTGATGAGTTGCTGGTAAGTTAAAATATGACATTCCTTTATTTGTTATTATAATCGTTGTTTTAATATGAGTGTTATGTTAGCCACTGTATGTGAGTGGTATGTTATCCACTTTGTTTGGGTGATATGTTAGTCACCATTTATGTTATGTTGTTGTATCTTATTAAATTGATGTAACATGGTGACATTATATATATTGACTTTGGATGTTGTATGAAATTGGGAATGTAGAAGGAGTACTTCATTTCCAGCAGATTGACCCCCCAGATATGGCGTGTTTACGAGACTGTGGGGTCTTAATTATACAGGGATATTGTCCATACTTGGAAAGGCATTCGGGATCGGAAAGGCCCAATGCCTCCACAAGTTGATGCAGAGGAGTGGGCCCTTTGGGATGCCTACTGGGCTCGAACTAATGTCGAGAATAATGCCTACATCAACAAAGCGAGCAAGGCGTCTCGATGCAAATGAGGAAGGCCGTTCAGCACCTTGGGAGGCGATCTACTGTCACTGATTATTATAAATCGGTAAGTATATATATCTATATATATATATATATATATATATATATATATATATATATATATATATATATATATATATATATATATATATATATATATATATATATATGTTTTTTTTTTTCAATCTAGCATTATGTGTATGTATTGTGTCTCTGCTCTATTAATTGTGAGATGATAAATGGTTGACTATATATGTTGTTCAGATGTCAGAGGGGGAGGTGAAATCCAAGTATGACATCTTCAAAAAGGCCAAGCTGAAGGACGGGATATGGACTGACTCCAGGGCCGAGTCTATTGCGGTATGTTTATGTTGGTTAAAGTTCATATTTGTACACTACAACAAGTTATTTTTGAAAAATAGTAACTGATCATGATATCTGCTATTTACGATTTCAGGCTGAGATTGATGCTCAGGTAGTGAGGCAGGAGGAAGAGACGGGTGAGGTGCTGTCAACTGAACAAGTTGACAAAATCTTCTTAGAGGTGAACAAACCGGACAGCAAAGGACGAACATATGCACTCGGGAGCCTCGGTTTGAGCTTGACTAGTCCTAACTACTCCTCATCATCATCCCAGCAGTCTAGACATCAGGTTTTCACACAGGCCCAGGTCTCGGATATGGTGCAGTCACAGGTTTCAGAACATGTTGCACGGCTAATAGAAGAGATGGAGCGGCGCGACAGAGAACAAAGGGAGGAGAACGAGCGTCTTCGGTTACAGATGGAGGCTTTCATGTTCCAGTTCGGCCAGCACCCACCCCCGTCTGGTAGCTAGTTATGTTTATCGTTACTTTAGACAATGTACGTTTGGATATATTATATTTAGACTTGTTCAGATAATTAAGACTTATTTGGATTTTCGGTTTGTTAACTTATGAATGATTTATCATTTATTGAAACATTTTCCGTATTCTTGATTTAATATCGAGCATTATATTGATTAAATAGGTGAAATACGAAAAACAGGGATTAATATAATAAAAAAAAAGTATATTTTGTGACGGAATTAGTGACGGAATTTGAGATTCCGTCACTGATTCACACCAATAATGTAGCGACGGATAATTTATCCGTCAAGGTAGCGACGGAATTAGTGAATGAATTTCAAATTCCGTCACTAATTCCAATAATACATGTAGCGACGGATAGTCTATCCGTCCCTATATTGGCGACGGATAATCTATCCGTCGCCAATAATCGAATTTTAAAAAAAGGAAAAAAAAAAGTCAAATTAGATAATCCGTCGCAAATTGGGCGACGGATTATCTATCCGTCCTTCTGACTCAGTGGCGGAATTATTATCCGTCGCTAGAGCTGGGGCGACGGATCGCTGGCCTGTAGCGACGGATCTATCCGTCGCTACAGACCAGTTTTTTTGTAGTGACCTTACACTTGGCACCATTTTATGAGTCACCTCATAACGGGCGAGCTACCGTGAGACACCCATAGATTTTCGCCCAACGAGCAGGTCACTTTGGTTACGGGCAAGTCACCTTGGTACCGGTACCAAGGTGACTTGCCCGTAACCAAAGTGACTTGCTTAAAATCTAGGTGTCTCCTGATAAAAAATCCCATTAGTGACTAATTTGTAAAAAATCCACGTCATAACCTATGATAATTATAAATATAGCGCAAGGTCCAAGACCTTAAGATAAGTCAAAAGTGATAAAGTTTCCAATATCATAACCTTCTCATAACTATTACATTGAGAGCTTCCAACTCTCTCTTGAGTAAAGTCTCTTACCGGATTGACTCCTGCAATCCGGGTAACCCTTTCTAACCCCCCCCCCCCCCCCCCAGTCCTTTCAGGTACTCTAGCTCGGACAGGTACTACTTCGGACTTCAAGTAGGAGGCGAATCTTAGACTAGGTTACTTGTAATAGTTTAATTAGTGTTTGAGGTTTTACCCCTCAGCATGTGGGATAAATTTGACTTGAACAATACTCTTTCTATGTTGTAATAAAATTTCAGGCATGCAGTAGTCACCGGAGTAAATAAAACTTATAGAAATGCATTGCCATATTTTTTGCAACAATTCTCTTTTCCAATTCTAAAACTGTGTAAAATAATGTATATGAAGTCCAAAAATAATTATTGATCAAACTTATATAATCAACCTGATTAGTAGATAGACTAGCTGATGGTGACGGAGACTATGGCACCGTTTGGTAGCATGTGACTAGGAATTTTAAGTGAGTTGACCGGCCTAGTCACAACGTTTGGTTGGAAAAAATGCTAACAGAATACAGATGGTTCGCCCCGACGAATTTCGCGGGCTGTAACTCAAAAAACATCTCATGTTGTATCTTGAAATACCTTGGTGAGGCGTAGTATTCCGAAATACAGCTTCCTCTGTATTTTGTGATGGTTGTTTAAAGACTAGTTTATCCTTCAAAATGCAAAGATAGTTACTAGCTTGTCCCTGTTGCTCAAATTAAGGATGTATAAATAACTTCATTTATTGGATCCCATCATTATTGATTTAGCTTTCTTTTTATCAAAGCTACCAAATAATTTATGAGCAAGTCTCCTGAGAGACGGTCTCTAGATAATTTATTTAGAGACGGACCTATGTTATTAAGAAAATCATCAATGTTATTAATTAAAACATCTATGTTATCAACATTGGTCTTTTTTCATATTACAAAATAAATAAATTTCGTTAACAACATAGACATTTTGATTTATAACATAGATCATTTTCCTAAAAACATAGGTCATCTCTAAACAAGTTATCTAGAGACCCTTTCTCATGAAACTTTGTGATAATTTATATATGCTAAATGCAAGGGATGTATATGCTATTAGACCTCCTAAATTACACTAATGTTAAACGCAGCACCAATTATTTGCGCACTTACCAAAAATGCCCCTAACTCAAAAAAAACTTTAAAAATTAACGTAAAATCGAAATAACTCGTTTACACAAACACAATAACATTAACATGCACGATTGAATACAAATTTCAATAATAAAAAACATCGAAAAATTTTCGCTTTTTTTTTTTTTTTTTGGTGAAAGTTGGAAAAAGTTGAAAAATATGTAGAGAAATTGGGGGGAAAAAACAAACTGCAAAAAAAAAAAAAAAAAAAAAAAAAACCCGGCCATTTCATGTAATGGCCGGTTCTCAAAACCGGCCATTTTTTAAATGGCCGGTTTTGAGAACCGGCAATTACCTTTTTATTATTATTTTTTTGCAGCTTTTTTTTTTCCAACTTTTTTTTTCCAATTAAAATGGCCCGTTTGACCGGCAATATTTTTTTTAAAATTTAAATTTATTTATTTTGAATTTGCAACTTTAACTTTAATTCGAACTTGAATCGAAATGCTTCCGAATAAAAGGTTACAATTTGAACACGAACGAACTTGAATAGAAAACTATTCTTTTAACAATTATTTATTTATTTATTTTACATAAAGAACTATTTCAGTAAAAGTGGAATCATATTTATTTAATTACGGCAACATGAATTTTCACTCATTTCACTATAAATACGGAACACAACATAAAATTGAAAGCATAAACTAGAACAAAAACCATTGGCGTAGCCGAACGGAATAATGTTGCATCCAATGGCTTATTCTAACCTCTCTAGCAGATTCCCATGACATCCATAATGGTGGAAGTGGGCATTCATCTATCACGCGCAACCTAATATAGTGATTGTTATCAACGAATCCCATTGTCCACTCTTCATCTGTCGATGGAGGGTCCGGAGATGGTGAGTCCATCTGTGAACGACACTCCAATGGAAAATATGTAAGACTCCCAGTCTTTGCATAGCAGCTCAAGACCCGTTGGTACGTTGTAGCTGTAAGAAAGCCCATATCGGGGAGTGTATACCACCATGGGTTGTTACATGGGCCTGCAAACCAGTTCAAACGACTAGTTATTTCCGTGACCCTTTGTTGCCCCATTTCTGCGACGTAAAGCTCCATGTGGTTGTTCAACTCCTCCATAAGTTCCTGCCTGACGTCTGGCCACCGGTCTTGTGACTGGTATTGGAGTTTTGCTATGACCCTAAAACCGCAGTTTCCATCGGAGACGACATTAGTCCAACCTCTAATGAAGTGTACAGTTTGTTGCGGCATTTGACACTGGTATTTAAATGATCTACCAGTACTTGCTTGCGAACCTGAACCTGCATTGCTTGGGGTGGAATTCCGTCGTGATTGATTCGCGTGTTGGTGCTCCCAAGCAGATGGGATCCTACTCCCTATTGCTCTAGGTCGCCTACCTCTTCGTTGGTTTACGATTGGCTCCTCCAAGAACGATTTTGACGCACTCGAATCGTCAAAATACGATCTCAACTCCTCCTCCGTGGCAGTCTCGCTGTGGTCCCTCGCCCAGTCATTAAACTGGTCCCGTACCTAGTTTCAGGTGGTTCCCCATGTGAAGAGTTCTCCAGAACACGCTTAGATCGTGAACCGGGTGGACGGTCCTCCTGTTTCTCAACTTGACGGCCAATTGACATGCGCACATTAGTCCAAAACTTGTGCGCAATGTGTGATCGCAATCACTGGGATTAACATCGTCCATTTCTTTCACCATTTTGTCAATGGCAAGATGTTAAACCACACCTCCCAGCCTACGGAAGATGTGACTTGTTGTGGAATGAGGCTTAATCGTAAGAGATCTCTCAAACTCTGTGCGGATCGCATCAAAATGCATTTCAAGTAGGCCATGCAGTTTCGGGAATGCCCGGTGAAACTTTTGATTTGAAGGACCCAACCACAACTTGTACCTGGCGTGAGCAGATTCGACTCTACAACCAATTTACAGTGTTGAAATGTCAGTTTCGGCATAACTGTAATTATAGGCTAGTAGTGCAATACGAAATAAACTAATGTACGAATGGCTTTATGACGATAAATAGAATTACCTGTTGGTCGTGTTTGTGCCGTAGTGTAGGATGTTCTTGGTCCAAGCGAGGACAAATCGCTCACGGTATGGGTCCAACCATGTACTCCGTACGTACTCCATGACAGCCGGTAGTCTTCGCCAGGCCTCCGCCATTTCTGCAAACACCGCTCATGGAGTTCCGCAGTCTTTGCATGCACGATGCGATCCCATCTGGATTTTACTGCCCCTTGATACTTTGTGGAACCACACAACTTGTTTACTTTAGCCTGCACATCCTTTGCTATGTGCCTCCGACACAGTAGGTGTGCTGCTTCTGGAAATACGATATTAATCGCATTCATTGCCGCTAACTCTCTGTCGGTAACAAAAACCCCCGGTGAGACACCACACTCAGCAAACAACTCCCGCAATTGTGTAAGCCCCCACACATAACTTGACGTCCTTTCGTTCGAGAGGAAAATGAAAGTTATGTGATAGTTTTGCCCAGTGGGTAAGACGCCAATCAATTCCACCAAAGGCATGTCGTACAAATTTGTCTTGTAGGTTGCATCCATGAGGACAACTTGCGGGAACAAACGGATCATCTCCCTTGTATTAGGATGAGCTAAGAAAATTCCCTCCAATATGTTAGTACCCTGCACTTGTGAGTGTGTAAATATATAATGATGTTTTTCCAACATATGCAAGAAATAATCCATTGGGGCCATCGATCCCATCTCCATACGTTGATATTTCTGGTCAGCATTGTATATGTGTCGTAGGACACTACAGTTGTTTGTAAACTCCTTTTTGAGTTTCGTGATAATTTCTCTAGGTGGCATTCCGCACTGCAGCATTTCAATCACTCGGCTGAACTCTTCCTCATTCAGCTTCGAACTGGACGTGTGCCAATGGGAGTAATTCCCGAGTGCAAGATTGTGTTTCTCGTGGCCCTCTCTGATAGCAACTCTCCACTCCCCTGGATACCTCTCATGCAGCTTAACCTGAAATTGACAATTGTGCTTCTTAGTCCCAACTGCATTTCTGGATTTCACTTCGGGATCACTTGAAGACGTGTTTCTATAGGCCCCACCACGCTCACAACTCATGTATACGTGTCTTGGTTTCGAATGTGAGATCGCAAAAAAGATATTGTTTTCTCGACCAACAGCACGAACCCAAGTTTCTGCAACTTCACGAGTATCAAAACTCTGATTGTTTTGGAAAAACTGACTGCAATCTGGAAAAACAGCCGCATCATCGGATGAAATATATGAAATAGGTGAGTGACTCATAGTATACGTGTTTGGAATTTGAAGTGTTTCGGGTTTGAAGTGTTTGATATTTGAAGTGTTTAGAGTAGAATGTTTGTTTCAATCAAGTGTGGAGTTTTTTAAAATGATGGTGGGGGTGGGGGAGATTTTATAGAAGTGTAGATACGTCACGTGAATCGATATGTCACGTTAATCGATATGTCACGTGAATCGATATGTCACGTTAATCGATATGTCACGTAAACCGATATGTCACGTGAAACGATATGTCACGTTAATCGATATGTCACGTTAATCGATATGTCACATTAATCGAAATGTCACGTTAATCGATATGTCACGTTAATCGATATGTCACGTTAATCGAAATGTCACGTGAATCGATATGTCACGTTAATCAAAATGTCACGTTAATCGATATCTCACGTTAATCGATATGTCACGTTAATCGAAATGTCACGTTAATCGAAATGTCACGTGAATCGATATGTCACGTTAATCGATATGTCACGTCAATCGAAATGTCACGTTAACCGATATGTCACGTGAACCGATATGTCACGTTAATTGAAATGTCACGTTAATCGATATGTCGCGTTAATCGATATGTCACGTAAACCAATATGTCACGTTAATCGATATGTCAACTCATATGCAACTAAATGATGCATCATTGAAGGCCAACTTTAAAAGTTCTGGGTTCAAGCGTAGCACAATTGAGGCCGTTTTAAAAGCACAAACTCTTCCACCTCCTTCACATGCTATCATGTACTTGTTGTGGTTGATAGGCACATCGCTATTTGTTGACAAGAGTGGTCATCGAGTACCGGTCGGATTTCTACCGTTCCTACATCAGCTGGATGAGGTTCATATGTACGCATGGGGAGCTGCTGCACTTGGCAATCAGTATAGACAGTTGGAAATTGCATCACGTATTGACTGCAAACAAATAGATGGATGTCTCTCACTCGTGCAGGTTTTTTACATCCCGTATATTATTTATACATTTTTTCGTAACTTTAAAAAAGAATAAATTTTTTATTGAAGTCTTTATACGATTTCAGATGTGGATCTACAAGCACTTTCCTGGTTTTGAATCATGGAAATTGGGAACCATCGACCAAGATCAAACTACTCTACATCTTGCATACAGAAGTGCCCTAGACAATGTTCCTACAAATGAAGTCTGTCATGAAATTTATCACGCTAGTCTTCATTAACATTTAAACTCTATTATGATTATTTACTTATGTTACTTACCTCATATGTAATAGGTTATTTGGACACCATATGGACAAAGAGCGGAGGAAGCTGTCCCCATTTCTCAATTTAGGGGAATTATTCATTGTTTAAAGATTACGGAGTCTTACATGCCAGACCGTGTTATGCGCCAGTTCGGATACCCCCAATTCATTCCTCAACCACTCATAACATCAATGATTGTGCAAAGGCCACCACAACCTTCACTCTATCGATGTTCTTATCGTCCTGGAGACTCATTCGAGAACTTTCGCATCATCGATGTAATTTCCATCTCCAAACACTTCGAGTTCATTACGGACCTGAAGCTCTTCCACCATATCAGGACTGGTTTCGCCCAAGGACGCATATGCAAGTGACACGCCAAGAATCATTTACTCGAAGGGCACATTACTGATCAGCCGACATAATCCTACCGTGGTATGGTTCCTAAACATTCAATACATATACATACACGACATTACCATTTCATCAAATCCTTACGTTCTGTGTTTTTTATTTGTAGAGGATACAATGGCTCGGGGCTAAACTTGCACAAATAACTGAGCCAAGCAGGCGCTTATATGAGCCAGAAAGACGTATTCGACATTGTCGATGAAATTTGTGAACACTTTGAAGATGTTATTCCATTACGTAGTCAATAGTCATGGCATGTAATATTTTCTATTCAAGTTCGTTCGTGTTCAAATTGTAACTTTTTATTCGAAAGCATTTCGATTCAAGTTCGAATTAAAGTTAAAGTTGCAAATTCAAAATAAATAAATTTAAATTTAAAAAAAAAATATTGCCGGTCAAACGGGCCATTTTAATTGGAAAAAAAAAAGCTGCAAAAAAAAAAAAAAGGTAATGGCCGGTTCTCAAAACCGGCCATTTTTGAAATGGCCGATTTTGAGAACCGGCCATTTCATGATTTTTTTTTTTTTGCAGTTTTTTTTCCCCCCAATTTCTCTACATATTTTTCAACTTTTTCCACTTTTCACCAAAAAAAAAGCGAAAATTTTTCGATATTTTTTATTGTTGAAATTTGTATTCAATCGTGCATGTTAATGTTATTGTGTTTGTGTAAACGAGTTATTTCGATTTTACATTAATTTTTAAAGTTTTTTTTTAGTTAGGGGCATTTTTGGTAAGTACGCAAATAATTGGTGCTGCGTTTAGCCAAAAAGGTGTTGTGTTTAACAACTAGATTAGTTTAAATTATGGTTGAAGGCTTTTTTAAATTATGGTCTAGTTTAGTCTAAATTATGGTCTAGATTAGTTTAAATTGTGTGCAAGGGGGTGCATGTGCTTTCCCTTCTCTTCTGATATCATGTTTTATATTATGGCCTCGAAGGCTAAAGTGGTGTTCTTACTCTTTTTAATTAGAGCATCCCTACCATGATCCAAATTGTTGTTTGGATTACAATTTAGTTTGTAAAATTGTGAGTTATGACCACAATTCATTGGTGTCTTCTTAACCATGAACCAATTTTACATGTATTTTGTTTTATTTTTATCCTAAATGTATCAAATGATATTATTATTATTATTATTAGTTACTTAAATTATTATACTTATTTTTTTTAAATTTTAATTCACTATTGTATAAACAATTATAATATTAATAATAATATTAAAACATATTAATTACAATAATAAAATATATCAATTACAACATATTTATAATGAAAATATTTTAATTAACATATTATATTATATGTTTATCTTTTTATTAATTAAAAATAAAAGTTTAATGTGGGAGTGGGTCACATGTCACACTCCCACTTATTGTATTGGTTTTTGATTTTGTTTGGTGCTATATATGAACCATTTTTGAGCTGGTCATGGTTAAGAGCTCTTTGAACCATTTTATTTGTTGTTTGCTCCCATGAACCAAAAATGGCTCATGGATCGGGCTGCTTTTATATAGATTCTAAATATACAATTTCATGAGTTCTAGATTAGTTTTAATTGATTGTTTGTTAAATTCATTGGTTTGAACTTATGGTTTTTTATTATTATAATAACTAAATTTTTTTTTTTTAATTTAACTCAAATTAGTGTGTTTAATTGTTGTTTGGTCCATAGTAGGATCATGTATGCATTACTTTTTAGTTGGTAAAATTCAAAGGATTGCATATTTACGTCGGACACATTTGTAATATAAATGTAAATTAAATTTTCATTAAAAAAAAACCAATATCATTCTGCAAGTAAATTTCAAGCCATAATTCAATATCAACAAAATCAATTCATCATAAAAAAAAAATTCAATCTGTTTTCTCCAATTAAATTCCAAACTCTAATACAATCCGAATAACATTAATTTATCGTAAAATAAAACAACGATAGCTAATTCTTCTTCTTTATCGTTTCAAATTAAATTAAAACATATTAGTTCTCACTAATCTAAACCCTAATTCAACTTATTTTGCAATACATTCAAAATTTTGTCGTAATCAACCTTGTAATTTCTTTTCTTTTTTCGACATTATAAATCATTTTAAGATTACACATGCAAATCCACCTTCAGACATTTATACCAAACACCAGAAAATAATTAATGGGGTTTTTAGTGGTACTTTGGTCATTAACCACATAAATACATATGTAAACACACTTTTAATCTCAACCAAACACTTGAAATTGTTCTGGAATACATGTTAAAACACGTCTCATATTTTCTATCAAACACTGTAAAATTCGGTCAAACCCATCTAAATACACATTAAAATACACACCGGACTATACATATGTGATTTAAGTGAGTTGACCGGGCTAATCACATATCTCTGATAGCATCTTTTTTAGCCTGATTCTTTTCTTGATACTTGAAAGTCGATGCAAATGCTTTTTAAATGCAAAGCAAATGCTTTATAAATGCAAATGCTTTTTAAATGTAAAGCAAATGCTTTTTAAATGCATCGATCATCTACATTAGTTTCTTGGTAATAATTGATCGAGTAGTGTTCTGAAAGTTTATAATTATCTTCTTACATTTGGGTTTTCAGAGTTAAGTGAATCATCATCATCAGATCAACAATTCTTGCAGCTAGCACAGCAGGTAAATCATAATCAACAATGTCGTCGATTTACTTTTCTTCTTCTACTTGTATATATTGCTAGTAATTATGACTATAAACTAAATAGATTGATTGATACGCAATGTTTTCATTAAATTATATTCTGAAACTTAAGAATCCATGGGGTATACTATATTGCAGGGTCATATATAGTACAAGTAAAATGGCTTCTTACGCAGCTGTTATGACTCTTCTGGATCTCATGGACCGGATCCAGACATACCATTCTCTCCACCACACTTTCACTGCCCACCACCAAATCCAGCTTAAATCCTTGCGTGAAAAGGTTAGTTTCATCCAACATTTTCTTGAGGCTAGTAATTACAATTACTCCGATTGCAATGATGATCATGAAATACGAGTTTTGGAGAGTCGAATATCAGATGCAGCTTATCTTGCTGAAGATGTCATTGAGTCTTACGTTGTTGATCATGTTCTTGCTCGATCCAATAACGAGCTGGAAAAGATGAACCCCAGTAAGTTCACTCAAGATGTCGAAAAAGTCCTAGGTGACTTTGATTCTTTGATGGGAGAAGCACTTGAAATTCAAGAGAAGAGTAAAGTACTTAAGAATCCACTCCCACAAGAAACTGAGGGATCTGGTTCGTCAAGAGTACTCAAATTAGAGAAGGATTTGTTGGTGGGATTTGATGACATCTTGAATCAGGTCACGGATAAACTCAAAGGATATGCATCCGATCGCCAAGTCATTGCACTCACTGGCATGGGTGGTATCGGAAAGTCTACTCTTGCTAAAAAGGTTTATGATAATCAGCGTAGTCAGCAACATTTTGATGTATGTGCTTGGGTCACAGTGTCTCAAGTTTTTAATGTACAAGATTTGTTGATTCGGTTGCTAAAAGAATGTAGAATTGAACAACTTGAAGAGGCATCTGCAAATGACTTGGGTGTAATCTTACACAAGCATCTGATCGGACGGAGATACTTTATTGTAATTGATGATATTTGGAGTCTTGATGCATGGGATGGAATAAAGCTATTCTATCCTGAGGATAACATCGGAAGCCGAATTATAGTAACTACAAGGTTATTGAATTTGGCAACTGATATTGGCTCTTGTCATATCTATAAGATGAATCTCTTAGATGATGATGACAGTTGGAGTCTACTTCGGAGGAAGGTATTCGTCCAAGAAAGTTGTCCTCATGATCTGGAGGAAGTTGGAAATATGATTGCAAGAAAGTGCAAAGGTCTGCCTCTGTCGATTGTTGTGATCAGTGGACTCCTCAAAAGATCTCTTAACCGAGAGTACTGGGAGTGCATTAAAGAGGACGTAAGTGCAAATTTAAATTCAGAAGGCAATGAGCATTGTTTGAAGATGTTGCGGTTGAGTTACAGTCACTTGCATGTTCATTTGAAACCATGTTTGCTTTATCTTGGAGTATTCCCGGAGGATGATAGGATTAAAGTATCACATCTTGAGAAATTATGGGTAGCTGAAGGATTTCTAAAACCAAAAGAAGGCAAAAGCTTGGAAGAGGTGGCCTCTTATTACTTGAAAGATCTCATTGATAGAAATCTCGTACTTGTCGATGCACTTGGAAGTACATTTAATGTGAAATACATCAAAGTTCATGATTTGGTGAGAGATTTCTGCTTGAGAGAGGCTAATAAAGAGAGGTTTCTTTATGTATATGGGAAGCCAAACTTTGATCTTTCACAAGGTTTAGCAAGTTACCGTCGGCTAGCAGTCTATAATGAGGAGCAAAAGAGTCGAGCTGCTCCAACCTTTGATGCAACCCAGTCCTGGCCCTCCTTGCGCTCAATCGTGGGTACTTGTCAGCTACCAGCTGATGTCAAACTGCTTAGGGTTTGGAATGCGAGAAACCGACTCCCTGATGAGAAAATTGAATCTGTTGGATGTAACTTACGATGCCTTCTTTATATGTATATTCCCATATCAAAGTATGTAACATCTACACACCGAAGTTGGAATATACAAACAATAATTTCCAATCAATTTAAGCTAGACTATGCTGCACCATTGGAAATATGGGATATGCCACAACTTCGTCATCTAATGATTAATAAAGTGTATCTCTGTGGATTAAGCTTTGGAAAAATGGATGTGCAATTACCTAACAGTAGTGTGCTTAGAGATCTCCAATCACTTGGAGTGATAAGAGATTTTTGTTGCACCGAAGAGGTCCTTAGGATGCTTCCCAACATAAAGAAGTTGAGAATATGTTATGAGGATGAAAAAGTACTCTTGCCGTCTGCTTATTGTCTTGATAATCTTAGTCGTCTAGATAAACTCGAATCACTGAGCTGCAGTTTCTTTTTCCATGATGAAAGTTTGAGTTTGAAATATTTCCAGAATCTGGGATTCTCTCTATCACTCAAGAAGTTGTTCCTACTGGATTGCAATTTCAGTTGGGAAGAAATGGGGAGAAAGATTGGATCACTGCCCCATCTTGAAAAGTTGATATTGATAAATTGCGGGGAATCAGGGAAGGTGTGGAACTGTGTTGACGACCAATTCCTTTCCCTCAAATATTTGAGTCTTAACTATTTGGTTTCCCTCAAATTTAAACTTGAGGCCAACAATTGTTTGGTAGAATGGACAGCAGATAGTAGTCATTTCCCATCACTTGAGCACATTCATCTTCATAATTTAAGAAAGATGGAGGAGATTTCCCCTGAAATTGGAGAAATACCATCTCTTCGATTAATTGAAGTGGGTTACTGCTGTAATACAGTCAAGAAATGGGCAACGGCGATACAAGAAGAACAAAGGAGCTTTGGAAATCACGATCTTATTGTTCGAATTAAGTGAAGGCATATATATCTGCACCGTTTCTCCAGAAGGTTTGATTTATCTGTTCTCTTGAAATTTAAAGTTTCCAGTACATTATATTTAAACTGCAATACATATTTAAAAACAAATCTAATCTGCTTTGAAATTAATTAGCAATCTTGAATATCTGCTGCCTAGTCTAGCCTACTTCTATTTTTCTTCTACACTTTTCTATTAGAACATCATTAATTATTTGTTACTACTAAATTACACCTAGCTAGCTTAAATTCCATATCTTAATTAAATGGTGGGAGTAAGATATCACAGTACATCATTTAATCTTCATTGCTATTGCTTGTACATTATATATACTAGTTTAATAGAAAATGAAACCAAGGTGTTGAATGGTTATTTACATTGTTTAACAATTAGCTTGCAGGTCAGTACTACTGATCACTCATCCATTTCAGTTGATAGTTATATTCAGCTCTTGCCAAGATGATGAGATGTGGCGGACCTCCCACTTGGTGAGTTAACTGGCCTATATCTTGATCAGATGGGTCACAGATTTGTTAGAAACTCCAACACCGTCTCCCTCAGCAGCATTCATCATCCGAGTCCTCTGCAGAACCTACTTCATTCGAGTGGAAATTCGGTGTCAGTTCTTCAATAAGTTCTTGTAGTCCTGGTCTGGGATTGCATAAATAATGTCGAACATGTTATATGAAAAGTAAAATGAAAATAAATTCCGGAACATTTATACATTGTTGAACATGTTGTATGATTGTTTGTAGGATCTCATGTGTTATAGATGTGTTATAGGTAGGACTGTAGGAGGGCCCATGACGTTAAATATTTCCATTAAAAGTTGACTCAGCTATTTACAAGTTAAATTCAACCTATTTTTATGATGTGCATCAACTCTGTCCATCCAGGTCATGTCTTGAAAGACTTAACCTGGTACGCCAGAACTGTGACAGCCGAAAAGAGAGCTTAGGGGTTTGTGATGCTGGCTTTATTACCTTAAGGAGGTCGTACAGGCTGCCACTTCTATTGTACACAGTTAGCTGAAGTTTAATTACTACTTATAGAACTTGTAGAGTTTTGTGGAATATAGTCATTTACATTAATTATTCGATACAATTCTCAAACTAGAACTGCTTGAAAAGCTTCCACACTATAAGTTGTCTGTTAAGATTTTCACAATAACTGTTATCTGCAGTTCCCAATTATCCATATAAGAAATGCAGCATACATCATACATTATTGTAAGTTCTGTCACCGAACCATTCGAGGCGAATGAAACAAGCAATTAACTTAACATATTACATAGGCTTGTCACTGGCGCTTCGGATCCCTACTCATTTTACTGCTTATAATACTGCTCGAGCCTCTCAAGAGTTGACATGTGGCAGAAGCATCAAGACAAAAAAACGAACATCATTTTCTACTTTGTTTACTGCCAGAAATAACATTAAGAACTTTTATTAGAGCAAGAAAAAATGGAATAGGATCCATAACATTCTTCTCCAACAATGATTTAGGACTAAGATTTGACGAACTTTTGGTAGCTAGCAAAATGATCAAGTGAAATTTGATTTCTCTAATTTCAACAAGGTCCAGGACAACGAGGAACAACCTTATGTGAATGAAACATGAAGAAATTAGGTTTTTTCAAAACCCTTGACCAATCAAGCCACCGGCAGGACCGACATGAACAATGGGCTTAGCTTGGTCTATATCCCTCTGACCTTTCAATTGACTCGTGTCTCTAAATATCCCGATCTGTACGGTGTATGAGCTTGTTAAACTCTTGCCACCATTAATGGCTTCCTTGAAGTTTCACCCGAGATTCGCGGACAGACCCCAACGATGGATGAACTATATAGAGAAGAATGGGGAGACGTGGAAGGGGGATCGCATTCTGACTGCAGCAAACCCTAGCAATCTATCTCTCACGCCACCATCTCTCAAGCTCACTGATCAACGCTCTCAACCATCCACCGTCATCCACCATCGTCCATCACCAACCACCGTCATCCACCATCACCAATCGTTGTCCGACGACGATTAGCTAGCTCCCTCCTACAAGGTCAGCTAGCCTCTCGCTGGTGCTCGTCCGTACTCTGCCGAACCGACTCAACCAGCAGGATAAGTCGACGCCCCTCTCTCTCTCTCTCTCTCTCTCTCTCTCTCTCTCTCTCTCTCTCTCTCTCTCTCTCTCTCTCTCTCTCTCTCTCTCTCCCTCCCTCTCTCTCTCCCCTCTAACTTGAGCATCAGATTCCCTTCGGTCGGCACCACACCGGTGTCACCTCGGAATCTCACGTCTCTGTTTGCTATTGTTGCCTTGCAGGTTGTCGGTGCCCCCCAATTTCTAACCCTCGGAGCGTCTACAGCGCCCACGCAAACGTTTCCTGAGTCTGAAATTGACTATTCAATTGAGTCTCTCCACGCGCCACTTTGTTGTTTATTATACTAATAATAATAATTTGAATTATACCTCAATTAAAATTTATACAATTAAAGTTCCGTACCAAACCGACCGTAAGTAACTTGATAAAGTGCTCAAAATTAAAAAAGTCTCCAGGTTGATAAAGTGCTCAAAATTTACCTCCAGAACTTCCAAGTTTGGACACCTTTGTAGTAAAAAAAAGTGGCTTTCAGTGTTGAGCATAGCATACAGGGGATCCAATTTTTTAAGCCTTGAAGCAACAGGGTGAAGAATGGTCATTTGTGCTTCCTCCAAGTAAGTGAGCCCAAACTGCATAATCTTGATTGGAATACTACAGAACAATGAATTTCTCTTTGCTCATTAAATTCCCCTTCATCAAGCAGATGAAGGGCTTCAACGAAGCCACCACGAAACTCTTCCAATGAGGCTGCGGCTCGGAAAAAACTAACAAGCTCAGTAATGTCAGAGTCACTAATTTTTATTGAGGCTAAAGACGGGCACCTTCTTGCTATCAGTCAGGTAGAAGTTGAAGTGCTCGAGAACTGTGTTGTTCAAAGCAAGCTCGTGCAACCATTCCCCCGTGAACATATTTTACTTAAACAACCACAAGCTCTAGCAAACCCAGGCACTTAACACATACTGTATTTCTTCAATACTTAATCTTACTAATCAAAGGCTAACAACCTTGGTCATTACTTTCAGCTGAAGACAAGTGATCTTTCAAACAACACAATTAAGCACAACATGTAGCATTAAATCCATGAACATAGAGATTAAATAAGGCTTGCAACCGAGAAAAACCAATAAGAACAGCATAAGTTCATCACACTCCTAATCAACCAGATACTTTAAAATCTAGTAATCGAAATCTCCCTCAGAAAGCATCCCAATCCACTTAAGTATAAGGCGATCGAATCAGATTTCTACTCTTGAGCCAAAACCATAAGTTTCGCTTAATATTCTCGTAAATATATACCGGCAAAGACGTGATTCCTTGAAACATCAGATCATTCCTTGATTTCCATATGAACCATAGTGTCCCATGAAACACCATAAGTAACATAGACAAATTCAAACAAGTAACTACAAGCAAACAAAAACTCAAACAAATACAAAAATAACAAACAAATGCATAAATGAACAAGAAAGTACCTTCAAACAGTGGATGTCGAACAGGGGATGTTACCAAATTCACGAAACCGCTACCGACAATTTGAGTGGTATGTTACCACTAAGCTTGTTTTGATGTGTTAGTCACCATTCATGAACTTGTTGTGTCATTTGAGTGGTATGTTAGCCACTAAACTTGGGTGATATGTTAGTCACCATTGTGTTAGTCAATTTTAGGACAATTTGAGTGGTATGTTACCACTAAGCTTGTTTTGATGTGTTAGTCACCATTTATAAACTTGTTGTGTCATTTGAGTGGTATGTTAGCCACTAAACTTGGGTGATATGTTGGTATTTATTCATGAACTTATTGCACACAATTTGAGTGGTATGTTAGCCACTAAACTTGGGTGATATGTTGGTATTTATTCATGAACTTATTCCACACAATTTGAGTGGTATGTTAGCCACTAAACTTGGTGTTATATTTAAATTGTTATCTTTCTTTAAAATTGTATAATTTTTACTTTAAATGGAATTGTTGTAGAAGGACTACTACATTCCCAATGTCCTGGTGTCCCAGTTGTACTCTGTATTCGAGACTTTAGGGTCAGACATCTATAGGAAAATGGTTTACAAAATGAAGGAGACACGCAGACAACCAACTTGGGTGGGGATGACGAGTGGGCACTTTGGGAGGCGTACTGGAATGATCCATTTGTCCAGGATCAAGCGTACAAGAACAGACAAAACCGTTTGTCTGAGCCGCGAGATGGTACGGGCACTGTCAGACATCACTATGGGTCGCGAGCTGTTGTTACAGATCACGTGATGGAGGTTAGTAATTATGTTGTTTATGACTTGGAATATGATACATAACAGTTTTTTGCTTTCATTTCAATCAACTAACTACTTGTTTGCACATATGTTTTTTTAGGCCAATAGAGGACAGCCGAAGAGTGCTCTGTACCATTCAAGAAGGCTAAGATGAAGAATGACATCTGGACTGACGTGAGGGCCGAGCGTATTGCGGTACGTTTCTTTCTTAAGGTTAACATTTGTATTTGAGTATTTTAAATTGATTCCTAAAATTGCATCTCATTTCGTATGCAACCAACAATTGCAGAGTGAGGTCGAGAGGAGGATGGATGAGAGGATGATCGACAGTCATGAGCTGTCAATTGAAGAGCAAGACCAGATCTTCTTCGAGGTCAACCCAATAGACAACAAGGGTCGAACATATGGATTGGGAAGTTTGGGCCCTTCCATGAGTTCTGGTAGCTTCTCAGTGTCCCAGGGATCAGGATCGCGATCTAATCTCTTCACACAGGACCAGGTTCAAGAGATGATGACTCCTCTCCACCAGGAAATAGTCGTGACTAAGGCGACTACGAGCAAGTGCTTGAGGAACAGGCTCGTATGGCTCAACGGATGGACGCTTTGACCCAGATGTTCAGCACTTCTTCCCAGTCTCACCCACCGCCTCCTCCCGATTATTCTTATTTACATCAGACTTATATTGTTTATGCTACATATATACTTTGACACTATTTCACCTTCTTGTGCTTGCATACTTTGGACTTGTTATGGATAATTTATATTGTTTCAAATATATTAATGCAATTTAATTGTTTCGGGTATATTATCTATGATTATATTATGTGAAAAAACAGGTGAAATGTGAAACAGAAATATAAAAAAAAATAAAAAATTAAACAGTGAATTTAGTGACGGAAAAAAATCCGTCGCTAAATTCACGAACTAAGGGTGAATTAGCCCATTGAATTTAAAATCCGTCGCTAAATGTCAAGCGAACTAAGGGCGAATTAGTGGTGGAATTTAGCGACGAAAAAAATCCGTCGCTAATGGGCGACGGATAAGTAATCCGTCGCCAATTCGGACGGACTGGTCAACGGATTAATCCGTCGCCAGTTCGTCGTTATTTAGCGACGGAATACTTATCCGTCGCCAAAAAAATAGTGACGCGTTGTTTGGGGACGGGGGATTATCCGTCGCTAATTTAGCGACGGATCGGCACTGTTTTAGCGACGAATATTTCCGTCGCTAAAACAAGTATTTTCTGTAGTGATAGTCATTTACATTAATTATTCGATACAGTTCTCAAACTAGAACTACTTGAAAAGCTTCCACGCTATAAGTTGTTTGTTAAGATTTTCACAATAACTGTTATCTGCAGTTCCCAATTATCCATATAAGAAATGCAGCATACATCATACATTATTGTAAGTTTTGTCACCGAACCATTCGAGGCGAATGAAACAAGCAATTAACTTAACATATTACATAGGCTTGTCACTGGCACTTCGGATCCCCTACTCATTTTACTGCTTATAATACTGCTCGAGCCTCTCAAGAGTTGACATGTGGCAGAAGCATCAAGACAAAAAAACGAACATCATTTTCTACTTTGTTTACTGCCAGAAATAACATTAAGAACTTTTATTAGAGCAAGAAAAAATGGAATAGGATCCATAACATTCTTCTCCAACAATGATTTAGGACTAAGATTTGACGAACTTTTGGTAGCTAGCAAAATGATCAAGTGAAATTTGATTTCTCTGATTTCAACAAGGTCCAGGACAACGAGGAACAACCTTATGTGAATGAAACATGAAGAAATTAGGTTTTTTCAAAACCCTTGACCAATCAAGCCACCGGAAGGACCACCATGAACAACCGGCTTGGCTTGGTCTATATCCCTCCGACCTTTCAATTGACTTGTGTATGAGCTTGTTAAACTCTTGCCACCATTAATGGCTTCCTTGAAGTTTCACAGAGCTTTTTTCATATTTCACCAGTACTAATCGATTCCGACAAGGATTGAGTGAGATGAATTCTTAGTTTTAAGGATTGTTTCGGATGACAGAGTTACTTTAGAGAGGAGGAAGTCACGGTCGCACCGACGAAGATTCGCCGGAACTGATGGAGAAGAAGGTGAAAAGGGTTTTGATGTTCAGTTTCTTTTCTCATTCTAATAAATATTCTAAAGTTATTTTGTCACTTAATACCTGTCACGTGTCAATTCTTAAGTGGCTCAAGCAGTATTATAAGCAATAAAATGAGCAGGGGATCAGAAGCCTGTCACTTGCCATAAGACCATAAATATCCATAACCACCCAAACACCTCAAACACCCAACCTTCTCAATAAATAATTAATTTCTCTCTCCTTCACATACCCAACCTCCAACCAACCCAACCACAACAATAAAATTCAATTTTATCCATGACCACCACCAACCCAACCGATTCAATAAATTTTATTATTCTTTTCATTATTATCATAAAATAATTTTAATATATAATTAAATATAATAGTAAAATATTGAAATATTAAATAATTATAATATATAATAATTATAATATAATATTAAAAATATTAATTTAGTTTGAAAAATTAAAATACAAGGTGATGTGGCAATTTTAAACTACATTACAGAATTACATGGAAAAAAAATTACAACGCTTCAAATGTAAATGCAAAATAAAAACGCTGCTGAAAGATAAAAAAAATTGAAAAATTACATATTCAGTCCTCCTCATCATTAAAATGCTCCCATATGTGCTCAATTAAATCGTCCATAAGTTCCTTGTGACTATTTACATATGGGTTGGTCCTCGTTAGTCATATATCGGGCTAGACTTGCAATACGCTCGAGGAGTAGTTGAAAATAGGATCAACAACGCTTCTTCGCCTCATCCGCATTCACATGTCCGGACGATCTTTCATGAATTCGTGGGATCGATAGTTTAGGTAAGTGTCTCTTTCATCTTCAACTATCATATTATGGAGGATGATGCAAGCAATCATAATTTGACCAATGGCATGTCGATCCCATAGAAGACATGGATGTTTAATAAAAGAGAAACGAGCTTGTAGAATACCAAAAGCCCGCTCAACATCTTTCCTAACAGCCTCTTGACGATTAGCAAATAACTTGTGCTTGCGAATAATTGGAGACTTAATAGATTTCACAAATGCATTTCAAGATAAATTCCATCAGTGAGGTAATATCCCATATTCCTTTCACGACCATTAACAGTGTAACTGATTTTCGGGGCACGGCCTGCTAAAATATCATTGAAAACAGGAGATTTGTGTAGCACATTAATATCATTGTTCGCACTGGGTTCCAAAAATGCATGCGATCCAACAATCTTCGACGCAATGCCTTCCAAAATGATTGTGGCTTTCCACTTCTTCCTCGATCATCGCCTTGCAAGAGGGACAATTCTTCCATTCCCAATGCATGCAATCAATACTTCCCATCATTCCTGGAAATCCATGGCGTTCACCAATATGTAGAAGCCGCGCCATGTCGTCTTCGGTTGGACTCCTGAGGTATTCATTCCCAAAGTTGGCAATTACGCCATCTACAAACTTCATAACTGATTTTCTTATCACCTGCTCGCTCATTCGCAGGGATTCATCATGCACGTCTGGTGGTGTTCCATAGGCTAAAACTCTTATAGCAGCAGTACATTTTTGAATCAAAGACATACCTAATCGACCAGTGGCATCCCGCTTTTGTTGAAAATATTCATCTGAACTGAGCTTTTCCATTATACGTTCAACACATGCTTTCTCATTCAAACCTCCGAAAAACGTCTTCCGGTAGATTGTTCCGGAAGACCGAGAAATACATTTTGTAAAAGTTTTGATGGCCTTCCTCACGAATTCGCTCAATATGCCGCCTCTAGCTCTAATATTGTGGTTTGTGGTGTAACAATGAGTAGTAGGAATTTGGGAGACCACATCCTCGACAATGTGGTCAAGTGTTTGGTTTTGTCAGACAACACGTTCTTCCCACTCTTCTTGAGAATCATCACCAATTAGAACCATGGAATATGTTCTCATTCGATGACATTATTTTAGGTGAAGAAATGGAAGGGATGAGGAAGACTTGAGTGTGAGTATGGTAATGATCTCAGCCACATATAAAGAGATGGACCTGAGCCATTCTTGAAGAATCATATCTTGCAGAAAGTAGATTGGACTATAGTAGGTTGGACTCTAGTGGATTGGACTATATCTTGAAGAATCATATCTTGCAGAAAGTAGATTGGACTATATCTTGAACAATCATATCTTAAAAAAACGAAAGTAGACAATAGATTTTTCAGATGATTTGGACAATGCACTGGCAAAGGATAAAAAAGTAGAAGAATCATGTCAGATATCTTGAAAAAAATGAAAGTAGACTATAGACTTTTCAGATGATTTGGACAATGCATTGGCAAAAGATAAAAAAGTAGAAGAATCATGTCGGATATCATGTCAGATATCTTGAAAAAAACGAAAGTAGAATAGACTAGGAATTAATATTACATAAGCAGAAATTAAAATTACATAATAATACATAATCAAACACAACTAAAATAACACGAAAACATAGTACTACATAACAACAACAGAAAACAAGGAATTAGAATTACAGATAGGTCATGTGCAAACCCAACAGGCGATTCTTAAGCTCTTCTTCTTGTGGAGTTAAGTTTGGCTTTGCCAACAAAGCACTCAACATGTTTGCATTGAGCCTCCTATTCTCCATTTCAAGCCTTTTTTCCTCAATTTGTTTCCTTTCATTCCTGGTCTCTTTCATATGCTCAAGTTCTTTTTCACGTGTGATCCTCATCGCACGAAGTTCACTAGTAAAATCCTCTGGAATTGTAGTGAATCGATGATGATGATGCTTTCGCTTTTCCCTTTCGCTTAGCTTTGGCCGCCTCTCTACCGGTAGGATGACTTATTGTTGAAGCATCACTCACCGGAGTTTCTGGAGTAGGTTCGGCGGGGTCTTCATCATCGGTTCGTGATCTTTTTGAACTACCATGACCTTCGTCCTCTGAATCCGGTGCAACTGTACGAGGCCTCCTATGATCACCGCCCAAATTCAGCTCCCACTTGGGTACGTGGCGCATAACTTGTTCAAAAACAAGAGTATGCGGAAATCCCTTCTTGTTATTGTAAAGTCATTGAAATGCACTTTCAACATCTGCCATGCTCATTCCGCTCGCTTTCTGGTTATAGGCTTCTCTGTAGCAACCTATCCACTTCGCAACATTTTTGTTAAGTCGCGACCAACGACCTCTCAACGACTCCTTACTTCACTTTGAAAGTGTACCGGGATTTTCTGCTCGGGATTGCTCATACAATTTGAGAACTTTGACCCACAGACTATCACATGTTTGATTAGTGCCGGTTATTGCATCTCCACCGACGTGAACCCAAGCTGACATTAGGGCCACATCTTCAAGGGGCTCCCATTGAACAGATTCATTGCCCTTGTTCATTGCCCTTGTTCATTGCAACTTCGGGCTGAGGGTTATTTGGAGTCAGATTAGGAGGGCTATTTTGAGTAAGATTCGGAGGAAATTGAGAGTTGAAATTTTGCGAGTAACCAGAAAATTCTTCAGAGTTTTGGGAGTTTCCATATGGAGAATAATAGTTTGGATAGAAGGAATCATTAGGATCCATTGGAGAGGAGAGTTTTGAGGTTGGAAGTGTTTGAGATATGAAGTAGTAGAAGAGGGATTTTCAGATGTGTAAAAACTATACTGATATGGGTGTCTACTTATAGAGAATTTTTTTTTATGAATTTTAATATATTTTTTTATTTTTTTTAAAAGGATAATATGAAGTTATTTTAAAAAAACTAAAAAATCTAAAAAAAAAATATACAACCAATAGGGAGGGGACAAGTATTAAAAGTACAAAAAAAAGGGGGAGGGAGAATGCATGGGCGCCCATGATGGGCGCCCATCATCAATATTTTTTTTTTTAAAAAATCAATGAACTTGGTGGGGCCCACGCCACCACCCCACTAAGTTCATTGATATTTATGGTCTAACGAGTAGCCCTAGTTGTTTACTAATCAATCTATGTTGCCACGTGTTGTGCAGCATACACGATTAATTTTAATTGTAGTAATGATTAAATAAATCAATAATTCACTAATAAGCCATCTAAATCATCTAATTAACAAACAATAAATTGCTTTATTTCCTAGGAACCTTTCCTCATTCATCACGCCGCAAAGAACAGAACATTGCTGATCTGTTTTTTTATCACAGCCTCATCTCCCAAATCTTCACTCTCTCTCTTACATCTTCTCAATTGCTGCATCATGTCAAGCGACATACTGCAACTTTCCCTACCAAAGGTAATGAGAATGGGGTTAAGTCTTCTTGCTACTTATTACAGATTTGAAAAATTCAACCTCCACTCACATTACTTGGAGCACATGAATAAGGTATACCACTTTACCAGGTTAATGTATCTGAGATTACCTTGGAGAGGTCCGATTCAAAATGGGACACATCAGACTTGGTCAAATAGGCGGTGATGTTGAAAGGATCTGAGGGAAAGCATCTCACGAAATCCTAAAGGCTAGGGTTTTTCGATTGAGAAGAAGAAGAAAGAGTGGACTGGAATTTGTTGTTCGCCTGAGAAGGAGGAGAAGATAGTGGTGATTGGTGAAGAAAGAAAGAGGGAATGAAGAAGAAGCGAGTCACGCGCCCACGCGAACGTTTCCTGAGTCTGAAATTGACTATTCAGTTGAGTCTCTCCACGCGCAACTTTGTTGTTTATTATACTAAATAAATAATAATAATTTGAATTATACCTCAATTAAAATTTACACAATTAGAGTTCCGTACCAAACCGACCGTAAGTAACTTGATAAAGTGCTCAAAATTAAAAGTGTCTCCAGGTTGATAAAGTGCTCAAAATTTACATCCAGAACTTCCAAGTTTGGACACCTTTGTAGTAAAAAAAAAAAGTGGCTTTCAGTGTTGAGCATAGCATACAGGAGATCCAATTTTTTAAGCCTTGAAGCAACAGGGTGAAGAATGGTCATTTATGCTTCCTCCAAGTAAGTGAGACCAAACCGCATAATCTTGATTGGAATACTACAGAACAATGAATTTCTCTTTGCTCATTAAATTCCCCTTCATCAAGCAGATCAAGGGCTTCAACGGAGCCACCACGAAACTCTTCCAATGAGGCTGCGGCTCGGAAAAAACTAACAAGCTCAGTAATGTCAGAGTCACTAATTTTCATTGAGGCTAAAGACGGGCACCTTCTTGCTATCAGCTCAAGGTCTTCAGATCTGACTTCCTGAAGATCAGTCAGGTAGAAGTTGAAGTGCTCGAGAACTGTGTTGTTCAAAGCAAGCTCGTGCAACCATTCCCCCGGGAACATATTTTACTTAAACAACCACAAGCTCTAGCAAACCCAGGCACTTAACACATACTGTATTTCTTCAATCCTTAATCTTACTAATCAAAGGCTAACAACCTTGGTCATTACTTTCAGCTGAAGACAAGTGATCTTTCAAACAACACAATTAAGCACAACATGTAGCTTTAAATCCACGAACATATAGATTAAATAAGGCTTGCAACCGAGAAAAACCAATAAGAACAGCATAAGTTCATCACACTCCTAATCAACCAGATACTTTAAAATCTAGTAATCAAAATCTCCCTCAGAAAGCATCCCAATCCGCATAAGTATAAGATGATCAAATCAGATTTCTACTCCTGAGCCAAAACCATAAGTTTCGCTTAATATTCTCGTAAATATATACCGGCAAAGACGTGATTCCTTGAAACATCAGATCATTCCTTGATTTCCATATGAACCATAGTGTCCCATGAAACACCATAAGTAGCATAGACAAATTCAAACAAGTAACTACAAACAAACAAAAACTCAAACAAATACAAAAAATAACAAACAAATGCATAAATGAACAAGAAAGTACCTTCAAACAGTGGATGTCGAACAGGGGATGTTACCAAATTCACGAAACCGCTACCGACAATTCTCCAACTACACCGACAAGGAGAAACAACCATGGTTAACAAACGAGTAATCCTGTAATTGGAAACTCACGTATATAATCTCCTCAATTTCACAAAGAATGGCAAAATGCGGTCGAGGGTTTACAAAGTTGCGTCGTACCAGTGTTCTACCACATAAACACAGTAAATCGCAGCCTTTCACTACGCTTCGAGATGAACGAAATTTGGGGAAGAACTCAACAATTTTTTATTTATATGATGATCCGCAACAATTTGGGGAAGAACTCAACCTAGCATATTGAAGAGGAAGGAGGACAATTTGGGATTTATCATATTCAGTCAACCCAATTCTTTGACCCGAAAAGATAGTCATCCCATGGCACCATAGCCATATCTCCGTCTTCTCTTATATTTGGCCTTTTTCGTGAAACAAACGGGTCCATATCACTCAAATAGTGATATCCACCTCACTGTCATTATTAGCACCAACACTACAAGAAAATCAGCAAAAACCAAAATTATGGGGCGACGGATTCATAACAACGGATCGGTAATTGGGGCGACGGATCCGTCGCTTATTAGCGACGGATAACTTATCCGTCGCTAAATTGGGCGATGGATAATAATTATCCGTCGCCCCAGCCCAGTTTTTTTGTAGTGCAATAACACCATCACCGACTTGTAAAATCCACTCTGCGAATTGCCTGGTCTTGTTTATCTCAGCAGGTGAATTTCCAGACTGCATGTGATGTAAAATTTAATGTTAATCAACTCTATTGTTTAACAAAACAAAAGTATTGAAACAAAAAAAAATACCTGCAACCTCAGGTTTTTAGTTAATTTGAGGACTTCACATGTTGCTCATATTTTGGATGAGCATATGGCTGCATTAACTATATCGTATCTTGTTCCACCAGGAACCACAAGAAGAATATGACTAAAGTCTCCACCAAAAAACAACCACAAGGCCACCAAAAGGGTCATGAGGGTGATGCATATCATCTCTCAAGCTCCGATCAACTATCTGGAAGCAAAATTTATTCATCATAAGAGTCTCGTCCCATATAATAAGCTTAGTAAGCCTTAATAACTCGGTAGCATCAGAATTTGCACTGATCTTTGAGCATATTGAGTCCTTATTAGGATGAAGTGGTATGTTGAATCTCGAATGAGCTGCGCTACCCCTTGGAAGCAATACTGATGCAATACCACTCGATGCAACTGGGAGAACTATATCTCCTCTGGATCTCAATCCCGAGCATAAAGTTCCCCATATAAAAGTCTTCCTAGTCCTTCCATATCCACATAAGAACAACACTCAACCTTTACCCGAATTGACAGAAGATATTATCTTCTCGTAGATTGTACGTTGCTCCTCAGTCAATCGTGGATATAACGATTTGAACTCTTCGCTCTCAACATCTTTATGGTTAGACGTCTCATCCACTATATATGAACTGGTCAGTAACACTGTTTATGATGTCATTTGAAGGTATAAGCGTACGTTCAAATTGTCAGACAGTTGTAGTTTGATCTTAAATGATTCTCAATCTCCATTAAAGACAAATCATTAATCTGATCATTCGCGAGTTCCACACATGTATATTGTAATACAAAATATGAATGTAATAAAGCATATGTATAAGTATGTCTATAAAATAACATTGAACCATAGTTTTTAGTACCTGGATTGTTTTTTCTCTTGTGTTGGGTATTCAATAGGTCATCTGATAATAATTCTCATGCCTTCAACCAAACGTCTTTAGAAATTGACATGATGTGAGATAGAAGCAACATTGTGAATAGATGACAGTGAAAGAAGCCTAGTAACTTGCGTTAATTATTCCACTATCGTACCCCCTATCATCAAATAAGAGACCTAACGAACCACATTCGGACTTGTATGAATCATAAATAATACCATTGACCATTCTGATATCCTCATAGCAAGTCACACCTCTTAATTACATGATTCAACATGAGTCTCATGTAGTACTGGTTTTCATTAATAATATTGACATTATGTATACGCCCAACACTTTGTGCTTTTGTCTTTCTACGAGACCATATCTTCTCTCTTTCATTCAACAATAATGTTGTGGCAATTCATGATACAAAAGCTTTCGGGCTTCAGGATTGACTTTGTTCAGTTCGAACCATTGTAAGAATTTTGATTGCTTTGCATATGGCTTCTTTAGTAAACGGGCACGTAAACCCTTCAAGCGGAATGATAACCTCTCAACTGCAGAAGTCCTATAATGTATGTAAAATTCAAATATTCTCCATATAGTTTCACATGCAGAAGCATACCGGTCGTCAACATGCCTCATGATTTAATCTAAATTGTTCTTGTCCACAAAACTAAACCATATACAGTCACTCTCCTTGGATATATACTTAAACAAATACTTCATAGACCACCCCTAATTGCAGAATTCTATGTTCATGTGCGTCAATACTTCAACATCAATTGATGATTATATGGGATTACATATCTAACCAACTTTGTAATAATGGAATAGCTTAATAACAGGAGACACGTTGATATTAATTATCTTAAAATTTAAAAAGCGAAAAAAATTCGACTTAGTTAGATTAAACCACTTGTCAAGCACTTGGTCTTTTTTTTTTCGATAGTTTCATCTGTATCCCTTCTGTTGTATATCTGGTACCCATTCTCGCCTGTGTGCGTGTTCTCATTGTAACTCTTGGGAAAGAATTTCGCACATTTACCCTTCTCCATGGATTTGAGAAGTACGTTGGCTGATCACATGCACTGCATCATGTGGTTTGACACGACTTCATACAGCTCCAGATGTTTCTCTTCTTCAGGAAGCTCAACACATATATAATCGTCAATGTTATATTAATGAAAGAACACAAAGAGATGCCTATTAAATTACAATAGACCTCATGAGCTACTTGAATTATGAACATGTATGCATGATTTGATCACATTATCATATGAATGGGCCAAATTGCCCATATTAATTGTTTGAAAGTCAGGATGAACTGTGAACAGACCAAAACACCATCCACAAACTTTTCTATCCAATATGAATTGAGTATTCTGCCACGTGACATGACAAATGGACCAATAAGAAGCCTAGAAAACTAATTCGATTCATAGATATATACAAAAAAAAAAAATCATTGTGGAATAATATAGTACTTCCTCCGTCCTGGTCAAAGCTTCCCATTTTGCCATTTTAGTTGTATCATACAAAGCTTCCCATTTCCATTTTTGGTAATGAGACCACCTATCCTACCTAATCAATAACCTCATAATACATTCTTATTTACAACTTTACCAACCCACTATCTCCTTTTTATTCATTCTTCATTTAAATAATACTCAACTTTCCACTTTATCAACTCACTATCAACTTTTAATCATTCTTTATTAGATTTCCATTTAAATAAAATCCAATACTCCCCATTTCCTTATTTGGTTGACCAAAAAACCAAACGGGAAGCTATTCCCGGGATGGAGGAAGTAGTACATAGTGCTGCCATATTTCCTTTTTAATAGTGAGAGATCTATATAAATATTTAAATTATAATTGAAGCTCATATACATCACTAAGTAGCAAGGTATCCACATTTCGTCAATGATAACAATAACTTAGCTAATTTACGTGATGGTGGAGAATGGACACGTACTCAAGGTTATTCCAACACTTTCTTGCTGGAAACAGAAACAGCAAAATCCATCCGTTTGCACTCCAAACCGAGTCAATCTATCCTTCGTTGCCAAACGCTTTTTCAAGCTCAACCACAAAATAAAACAAGCTCTTGGTCGAGCCTTGTTTCCATACAAAACTTTCCTCCAATTTACCTTCTCTTTAGCCCCTCGCAACTCATGATAGAACTTCCGCGTGGGAAATTTGCAACCACTATGCAACCCCCTCCACACATCACTATGTTCCACTAACTCCCGTTGCTTAAGAATGGCCTTAAGAATCCAAGAACAATTATCTCGCGGGACATGCTCCATAACATCCCCATCTCGAATGTTGTAGGCATGAATCCAACGAACCCACAACTTGTCGGCTTTGTTACACAGATTCCACAATAACTTGGACATAGTTGCCTTATTCCATTCTACTATAGAAGTGCTATTCAGCCCTCCCACATCCTTCGAATCACACACATTATCCCATGCAACTAGAGCTTTTCGAGTCACCTCTTCAGTCCCACTCCATAAGAAGGATCGACAAATAGCCTCAACATGCTTCAAAACCTTCTTAGGTAATGGAAAAACTTGCATCCAATAGCTAGTGATAGCAAAAAGTACACTTTGTTCTAATTGAACTCTACCCGCATAACTAAGGAGTTTAGCCGACCAATGCTTGACCCGCGCCACAATTTTATCAATCAAAGGCTTACATAAGTGAATGGACAACTTTTTCGTAGTTAATGGCACCCCCAAATATTTAAAAGGCATAGCACCAACCATGAAACCAGTAGCTTGCTGAATCAAAACCTGCTCCTCCATACTTACTCCACCAAAATACAACTTACATTTGCTCTATTTGCTTTCAATCCAGTCGAGGTTGAAAAATCATCAAACATGCTCATAATCAACTGAACAGACCCCACATCACCTCGACAATATAGTAACAAATCATCAGCAAATCAAATATTGATAAGTCGAACCTTTTCACATCGAGGATGGAAATTAAAATTAGGCTGCGCACACAAAGTCTGCATCTTCCTATGTAAATACTCCATCACCAAAACAAAGAGCAAAGGAGAAATAGGATCCCCTTGCCGAATCCCCTGCTTTGCAATCAAAATACGGCTAGGCCTCCCGTTAATACTATATCGATACGACACAGTACGCACACAAATCATGACCCACACCACAAACTGTCGAGGGAAATTCAATTCAATCATAATACCCTGCAAAGCATCCCAATCCACCGTATAATATGCTTTTTGAAGATCCATCTGTATCATACATCTTGGCGAAATACCTTTCCGAGAATACCCTCTTACTAACTCATGGGCAATCAGAATATTATCATGGATCACCTTTCCCGGCACAAATGCAGATTGACAATCACTCACAACATTTCCAATTACCTTACTTAAACGCATAGTAGGTACCTTCGAATTAATCTTGTATAAAGTGGTGCAACAAGAAATGGGGCGCATTTCTTTCATGGATTTAGCATCTTTTGTCTTCGGGATTAAGGTAACTAACGTAATCGATAAATTTTATAGAGCTTATCAGATCGAAGAACTCCTTCACAGAAGCCACAACATCTTCCTTTACAACACTCCAGCTTGCTTTAAAAAACTTCGCATTAAACCCATCAAATCCCGGTGCTTTATTATCCCCTATTCCCTTCAAAGCTTGATATATACTTTCAGTTCCTTCTCTTGTATCTTGTTGCACATCAAGAGAAGTAGGGTTATGATTTGAAAGACCTTGGCATTGCTTATATAATGTTTAAGCCTTGGAAATTTCGTGCATAACAGTCTCTAGAAGGTGGTGGATCATGGGCCAAACTTATACGGACTTGGGTTTCGAGAATTTGGGGACCAGCAGGGTCACTGCGGCACATAGCTCGATCTATGACTCTTATTCAGTTTTTGTCTTCGTAGCACTTTTCAGATGTCCAAACTAAATTATACTGAAAAGTGGTCTTCCAAAATGTTTTAGTGCTTCGAATAAGCTTCACAACGGTGGATCTCATGCTTTCATTGGATTCCTCTAACTCCTCGTATGAATTGATGATCGTTTATTAGTAATTCATCGGATTAAGCGTATTTATTCATATTTACTTCAATACTCTCCTTAATCTCTTCACTTTGCATATTTATACCTTGTGAAACATTAAAACACGTAATGAGCAGACTGAGCTATGCTATTAGAGATTCTTTGTCTACTTTTGAAGCTTTTAATATAGTCCATGTTAGAAGAGAAGCTAATGAGCTAGCACATAAACTATGTCATAACTTTGCCAAGGATTCTTCTCGTTTTGGTGTGTTGCCTTTTGAGTTTTTTTGAACAATTGTAAGGTTCTTTTTTTTTTTTTTTTAAATGAAAGCATTTTTATTTCTTAAAAAAAACACCTTTGGTACTGGGACGGTTAAAATGACAAATTATTTGGAAATGGTCATCACACGGTCATCGATGAACTTCACCGACAAGGTCTATCTATTTGACATAAAATTCCCACCTCTTGCTAAAATTTGTGAGGGAGTTCTCCCTTTTCCAGCCTTTAAAAATGGCTAATGGAACTAACTATTAGATAGCCCTCTAAGAAAAAAGCCACACAAATTTTATCCAGTTTCCCACGCCAAACAAGGAATCAATTTTCAACAAGAGAATGAGAAAAAAATAATAAAAATAGAAAATACTCCCTCCGTCTCGGAGAACTTTATACATTAAGGTTAACGTGCAATTTTATGCGAAAAGTTAAAGTAATGATAGAAGATAGAAAAGTTGGGAAAATGTGTACTTTTAGTGATAAAATGTGTAATTTAAGTGTAAAATTGAGATTGTTTATTATTTGTTGGGTATGAGATAGTTTCCTTTTTTAATAATGTATAAAGTTCTATAAGATAACTAAAAATGACAAATGTATTAAGTTATGCGGGACGGAATGAGGATTGAAAACGATTAAATTCCCATGTTATCATGTGACCCAAATCTGACCGTCATCATCAATCACAATAATTCAAAGACATGAGTCGTGCTGTGGGACCCAGCTGAAACACTGATAAAATCTTTCGCATTACTCCTATACACATATATATAGAGTGTGAACCATAAGCGTCTTTCTCACTAGATCGGTGTTCAGGAGGATACATATAACAGATTAACAGGTACCTTTTGAACTCTAATGTGTGATCTGTTGCAATGCGGTTTCTTATAAGTTCTTGAAATCCTTAACTTTTGTTGTTTGTCTTTGTTTGTATTTGGTTGTTTGGATTAGATCTTGTTGTTTGGTTTATTTAATGTCTACTTTTGTTTAGATCTGGTGTACTAGAAGATACATACATATCTTGTTAGATAGATCACAACTTCAATAGTGCATCATACAATTCTGTCTTTAATTCAATTTGCCTTTTTAGCTCAAGGTAAAGTTTTTATAATGTGTGCTACCGTGTTTGTATCAGACATTCAAGTTGTTGAGAGATGGCGAAATGGGAAACCTCAATGTTAACTAGACTTGGCATTATGCTAAGTTTAGCTGTTGTAACTCTTGCTGGCAACAGCGGTGATTTTCACTTGTTCTACTTCGTGCAACAGGTTATTGTTCTTTCGTTTTTGTTCTCAACTACTAACTCCGTCCCGTTAATCTAATCCTAATGGACATTTTTGGTAAACGGTCTCCATGTTTGACTATTGTAAATTAAATTTGTAAATTGTTCAATTAAATTATATAATGTCTAAAGTGAAGTTATAGTAGTATCATTTATGAGTCGGTAGATAAAAATTCGAACTGGATCGTATTAGCAGGCACTGAGGGAGGATTATATGAGTGGCAAAAGGTTCGGATTCTTATAATTGGTATGTTTATATAATGTTGGCAGTGGCTAGGATCATACTGTGACCAAAATGGAGAAAGATGCTGCTACCCAGTAACTGGAAAGCCAGGACCAGATTTTACAATATATGGACTCTGGCCTTACTACAATGATGGTAGCTTTCCTTACAATTGCGGTGGTGGAAACTTCGACGAAGCTCTCGTATGTTTATCCCCTCTAACATTCGCAGCAACTCGTTTTTATTTGATTCTCTGCCTGTTTATGCTATCACAAAAGTGTCTGTTTATGCTATCACGAAAGTGTCTGAGTAGTACTTGTTCAGTGGTGAACGTGGTTAAGAGATTTTTTTTTCGTAATCAAGTGAAACGTTAAAGAAGTCTACTTAGATTTTCATTGGGCAATGCTGAATTTAGCCTCATAGATTGTGTATGCTTGGAATTTGTAGTGATAATTGTAGTGTACTTCTTAGCGCAATGTATGTATCTTGTGAATGCAGATCAAACCGATGCAGGACAGACTACGAAAGGAGTGGCCATCAGTAACATGCCCAGACATAGGGAGAAAGTTCTGGGTACATGAATGGAACAAACATGGATCATGCTCGAAATCCGTCCTAAGCGAAATCCCATACTTCCAGGCCGCTCTGAACCTCAAGTACAAGGTCAACCTCCTGCACGCTCTTGCAAGCTTCGGTATCAGACCAAACAACCAGCTGTATGCTCTTAGCGACATCAAGAAGGCCATTGCTCGTGGAACTGGGTTCCACCCTTGGGTTGATTGCAACCACAATGCCCAAGGGCAAAGCCAGATTTGGCAGGTGTCTATGTGTGTTGACAGGACTGGAACAAGACTTACCAACTGCCCTTTCCTTCCCAAGGGGCGTGGGAATTGTGTGTCTAGAGTCAAGTTTCCTTCTTTCTAGTCAAGTTGCAAGCGTAGCTAGATCAGTTAGAAGAGTCTACATCTAGCTTGATATGCTAAGTATCGAAGCGAGACCTGCCTACTTATGCTTGCTTCTTTTTAACAAGCAACTATTGCAGCAATGTTGTATAATATAGGATGAATACCCTCGGTGGGTTCAGTTCAGACTATGCCATTGCTAGCTAAAGATAAGGTAACTAATGCCAGTAAGTGCTCTTTTTTTATTGCATGTAACGAGGAACAATTATGTACCCAGTATGTAGTTACTCCTTTGGTTCTAGCTTTAAGTTTCTGTCGCACTTTCTGGACACTGATTCTCTGAATCCCGAACTTGCATTGAAAAAAGACCTGATTCATGTAACATCCTGAAATCCGTTAATCAAATTTATGCGTTTTAACACGAATCTGAATGTTGTGGTGGATGGGTTTATAAAGCATGGTTGTTGTCTCAACTATTAGTCACTTCAACTTCAGCCAAATACTTGACTTGACGAAACCTAAATATCTAGGTATTTCTATTTTCATGTCGGTTTCGTACCGAATACGTTATTGTTAAATGATTGTCATGTGACAATTCAATTTGTTCAATTCGTTTTTGTTCAAAATCATTTTATGTAGTATAATTTTGGATACGAATTCTTTTAGAAACAAATACTCACTTCTAATATATACCAGTTGTCTACTTTGCTTTTTTACACGTAAAATAAGGAGAGTAATATTATATCATTATATAGTAATGTGGAGTTTACTTTATGACTTTATTGGTCGTTAATTTGATTGTTTAATTTACTTTTCACATAACTTTATTGGAAGTAGTAAAACACAACTCAATTTTTGTGTTAGTAAAATGATACGAACAATGATCAGTAAGGAAAGTAACTGTTACTAAAGCTTGAGAGTTAAGCTAAGAAATTACCCGAATGATCTCAGTTCCTTCCTTCAAAATGAGCTACAACAGCTATTTATAGTTCGTTGACGATCCAACGAACTCACACAGCAGCGGCCGTTAGATCAACAACCGCCCCAATTGATCACAACTGTTCGATCTCACTAATAAAAGCGTAATACTAAAAACGTAATAGTAAAATGACAACTTCAACGTTAAAGCTATTAAAACAAAACTCAATTTGAATTGAGAAAACTCAAATCAACTTCGTCAATTGGAACTGTTGTTCGAGTCCAAGTCGTTATAAGCCAACAACATAGATGTTACCAAAATTGAATCCCAGCCGTCCATGGCCTATTAAGATCTTACGGATCTTACGGCTCTTGAATCACTTACACTGCTCTATACTTATCTATGAGAATTAGGGTACGTTCTATGTAATTGATTTCAGGAATATTCCCTGAATTTGTTCAATTCCGTATACTAGTTGTTGTCAGACAATAATTAGCTATATACTTTCCCATGTTCCCGCATTCCGTTTTGAACCGTCCCAACTTCTTCTTCTCCTCATCCCTTAAATAGAAAATATCTTTCCTATTTTATACACTATATCTCCTACTTTATTCACTATTTGTCATACTTTATTCACTCTCTTTCATACTTTATCACAATCTCTCCTATTTTATTCACTTTTCTCTTAAATCTTGTGTTCGGACTAGCAGGAAGATAAAATCGGGACGAAGGGAGTATGATGGAACCCTGCCCAACGGGCCCATCACAAGTTCGCCAGACCTAGCACTACAAAAAAACTGGTCTGTAGCGACGGATAGATCCATCGCCATTGATCAGCCGATCAGCCCAGCTAGCGACGGATAGAAATTCACGCCCACTAGAGCGTATGACGGATAAATAATCCGTCGTCCAATTCACAACGGATTATCATTTTTTACCTTTTTTTTTAATCGATTATTGGCGACGGATAGATTCTATCCGTCGCCAATGTAACGACGGATAGATTCTATTCGTCGCCCAATTCGCGACGGATAGATCTATCCGTCGCTGAAAAGCTATTTTTAAAAAAAAAAATCCTTATTCGAATTTTTATATTCGTATACGGATTAATTCGTATCCAATTTGTATTCGTATACGAGATATTGATTTATCGAAACTACAATATTCAAATCGGACAATAATTCGATTGATATTCAAATCGAAACTACAATATTCAATACGATTATACAATAAATCGAAAATTTTATACAATGGCAATAATACAAATTCATTATACAATAATACAATACAAACTAAAATACCGAAAATGTACAAAAAGATAAAAGATAAATACCTAAAATACCTAAAATGTACAAACTAAAATACCGAAAATGTACAAAAAGATAAATCGAAGATCCGGAGGTGGACGGTGGAGATCCGGTGGCGGTTGTGGCGTGGAGAGACGGGTGGTGGTGGTGGTGAGAGGCAGGTGGTGGAGTGGAGGAGGAAGAGCGGTGGTGGTGGCAGTGTGGTGGGAGGAGAAAGGTGGTGGTGGCAGTGGTGCGGTGGTGGTGGGAGGAAGAGGAGGTGGTGGAGGAGGAAAGGAGGTGGTGGAGGAGATGGTGGTGGTGGAGGAAGAGAGGTGGTGGTGGAGGAGATGGTGCACTACAAAATCGGTCAGAGCGACGGATAGATCCGCTTGAGCCAGCCTATCCGTCGCCTCAGGCATTGGATCGGGCGACGGATAAAAATCCGCCTCGAGCCGTGGCGACGGATAAAAATCCGTCGTCCAATTCGCGACGGATTGGACGACGGATTGACCTTTTTTTTTAAAAAAAAAAAAATGATTATGGGGCGACGGATAGATCTATCCGTCGCCCCATTTTTTTTTTTTTTTTTAAAAAATAAAATCCGTATACGAATTTTTATATTCGTATACGGATTAATTCCGGCAGTGGTGGTGCGGTGGTGGCAGTGGTGGTGCGGTGGGTGTGGTGCAGGTGGTGGTGGGAGGTGGTGGTGGTGGTGGTGGAGGAGATGGTGGTGGTGGCAGGGTGGTGGTGCGGTGGTGGTGGGAGTAGAGAGGTGGTGGTGGTGGAGATGGTGGTGGAGGAGGATGGTGGAGGAAAGGAGGTGGTGGAGGAGATGGTGGTGGTGGAGGATGGTGGTGGTGGCAGGGTGGTGGTGGTGGTGAGATGGTGGTGGAGGAGATGGTGGTGGTGGAGGATGGTGGTGGTGGGAGGAGAAAGGTGGTGGAGGAGATGGTGGTGGTGGAGGATGGTGGTGGTGGGAGGAGATGGTGGTGGTGGAGGATGGTGGTGGTGGGAGGAGAAAGGTGGTGGTGGGAGGAGGAGGAGAGGAGAAGTAGTGGAGAAAAGGAGGTGGTGGAGGAGATATATTATATTTTTTTTAGGTTTTTAGCGACGGATAGATCTAGATCTATCCGTCGCTAATTTTTTTTTTTTTTCCGGCCTTGTAGCGACGGATAAATCTATCCGTCGCGAAATTTTTTTTTTTTTTTTTTAATTTTGGTCAACGCTCTGTAGCGACGGATAATTTTATCCGTCGCTACAGAGCGACGGATAACCTTTATCCGTCGCCCCAAGTAGCGATCCGTCGCTACAGGGGCGACGGATAAAATCCGTCGCCCCTTTCCGTCCCGTTACGGATGGATTCTTGTAGTGGTGGTGGAGGAGGAGAGGAGAAATGGAGGAGAGGTGGTGGTGGAGGAGGAAGGGAGGTGGTGGTGGAGATATATTAATGTTTTTTAGGCTTTTAGCGAGATCTATCCGTCGCTAACTTTTCTATTTTTTTTTTTTATATTCCGGTCATCTGGCGACGGATAGATCTATCCGTCGCTAAATTTTTTTTATTTTTTTTCTTTTTATTATGGTCAACAAAATTAGCGACAGATAAAAGTTATCCGTCGCTACAGAGCGACGGATAATTTTATCCGTCGCCCCAATCCGTCCCGTTTCAACAGAATTCTTGTAGTGTAGGGTTAGCGCGGCCGTCATCTTTTAATTGGGAAGAATCCTCTAGAAGATCTCCCAAACATATCTCCTTATCATATTTTAAGCAATTAGATTATGTCTTGCAGATAAACATTAAAAGGTAGAATATCTTTAGAAGTCTTTTATTTCTAGAATTAGTAGCTTGTTAGTAAACTCTAGATTCTTGCAGATCTTAATTAGATTTCTGTGTATCTTTATTTCCTTTAGAGTTCTAGACTACCTAAATAACTCTGTCAGGTAGCTAGTATAAATAGAACCAATTAGGGCTTAACCCTAATGATGTGACAATGAAATGTGCAATATAGCATGCTTTTAGACCCTCGTTTTTTGCCTTAGATACAATATTTGTATCGTTTTATGGTCAATTACCAACTTTACGTGTTTTTTGTAGGTCATGATCGCATTTTTGAGGATTTGCACGATTTCAGGCACCAAAACGGCATAATTGTACCAAATCGAGACGAGGAAGCAAATACGCCGGATTGACAGTTGCACGGAGTTCGAGGAGTCAAAACATGTCATGCGACCAACCAATGCAAACATAATTGAAGATGCAATAACTTTGTAGAAGACCACTTTCCGAGGAAACGAAGCTACGAAGCCCGAAATTGAAGAACAAAGAAAATATATTCGAAGCTGCAGACATCGCAGATGGCGGTCCACAGGGCACCGCAGAAGGCCCCACTGCGGTCCACAGGCGACCACAGTCAAGCCTCTGTTTTGTTCTGGGTTGTTTCTCCTGGCCTTTCAGGCTAGAGCCCGCCTTCCTAAACCTTCCTTATTGAAGAATGGCGACCGGAACTCGATTTCCACACTATAAATAAGACCTCAGGGGTCTCATAATTCTACACTGCTCACAAAGCAGCTCTCCAGAGAGAGAACCAGTCCTCGGGAAAGTGAAACCCCAAAACCGCTGGCCGTCAGGCACCTAGAAGGAGGAAACCCTAGAAGCAGCTGCACGAAGACATCAGAGACTAAGCTTCTTCTTCCTTTCTTCTCTAGATTTTCGATTTCTGTTCTCAGATTACTATGAGTAGCTAACTTTCTTTTGTAAAGGCGAACCGCCGTAACTTTGCTTTTGCTACTTCTTTATATACCGTGATATATTAATGGAATAGTTATTAGACGTAAATCGTGGTTATACAACTCTATACATCCTTCCTGGTGTGATGTTTAGCTGAGTGACACAGTGGTTTCATTGAACTGAGTAGGGTACTCGTGCCGACTGCGCCTTGTGAACCATAGTATTATGCCTTGCTTTCGTTAGAGGTAAATGCATAGGATTTTAACTAGGAAGTTGGGAGTAGCATAGCAGAGGGAGGTTGGGGAACCTTTACGCCTTTCCATCATTGATTTACAACAAAGCAAATTTAGGGTTTACTGCAATTCAATTATTCTGTCTGAGATCAAACTGTTTACTTTTCTGCATTCAATTACAAATGTTATTTGCTTGGTCCTAAGCTAAGTGTTCGTGGAGAACGACATCCCGAGTCAACTTTTCGCTATAAACTGTGGATTTGAGGACTTCCGAATTATAAATTTAATCTTGATTGTATTTAGGGATTACATGTTCTACAATAAAAAACGCAATCTCTAAGTGCACATCACCTAATTAGTTGATTAATGATATTTATTTCCCGTAATCAACATGTCCACCGCGTCAAGCGTGCCTACCGATTTAGGTCTTCCTAACTCTTGATTTTACTTTCTGTTCGTGCTAACCTAGCGTTAGAGGTGATCCGGATGCGCCAGTTGTTCATAATTTGGCTTCTACGGGTTAGTTTTACTCAATTCTCATCTCTTTTCATGTTAGTTCGTGGAGCGTCAAACCAACATTCTAACACTTGGCCTCAGAGCCGGTTGTGGGAATCTGCTACGTTTCCAAATTAGCACTCTGATAACTCAAAACACATCTCACACTGTATCTTGAAATACCTTGGTCAGGCGTAGTATTCCGAAATACAGCTTCCTCTGTATTTTGTGATGGTTGTTTAAAGATTAGTTTATCCTTCAAAATGCAAAGATAGTTACTAGCTTGTCCCTGTTGCTCAAATTAAGGATGTATAAATAACTTCATTTATTGGATCCCATCATTATTGATTTAGCTTTCTTTTTATCAAAGCTACCAAATAATTTATGAGCAAGTCTCCTAAGAGACGGTCTCTAGATAATTTATTTAGAGACGGACCTATGTTATTAAGAAAATCATCATTGTTATTAATTAAAACCTCTATGTTATCAACATTGGTCTTTTTTTATATTACAAAATAAATAAATTTCGTTAACAACATAGACATTTTGATTTATAACATAGATCATTTTCCTAAAAACATAGATCGTCTCTAAACAAGTTATCTAGAGACCGTTTCTCATGAAACTTTGTGATAATTTATATATGCTAAATGCAAGGGATGTATGTGCTATTAGACCTCCTAAATTATGGTCTAGATTAGTTTAAATTATGGTTGAAGGCTTTTTTAAATTATGGTCTAGTTTAGTCTAAATTATGGTCTAGATTAGTTTAAATTGTGTGCAAGGGGGTGCATGTGCTTTCCCTTCTCTTCTGATATCATGTTTTATATTATGGCCTCGAAGGCTAAAGTGGTGTTCTTACTCTTTTTAATTAGAGCATCCCTACCATGATCCAAATTGTTGTTTGGCTTACAACTTAGTTTGTAAAATTGTGAGTTATGACCACAATTCATTGGTGTCTTCTTAACCATGAACCAATTTTACATGTATTTTGTTTTATTTTTATCCTAAATGTATCAAATGATGATTATTATTATTAGTTACTTAAATTATTATACTTAATTTTTTTAATTTTAATTCACTATTGTATAAACAATTATAATATTAATAATAATATTAAAACATATTAATTACAATAATAAAATATATCAATTACAACATATTTATAATGAAAATATTTTAATTAACATATTATATTATATGTTTATCTTTTTATTAATTAAAAATAAAAGTTTAATGTGGGAGCGGGTCACATGTCACACTCCCACTTGTTGGATTGGTTTGTGATTTTGTTTGGTGCAATATATGAACCAGTTTTGGGCGGGTCATGGTTAAGAGCTATTTGAACCATTTTATTTTATTTGTTGTTTGCTCCCATGAACCAAAAATGGCTCATGGATCGGGCTGCTTTTATATAGATTCTAAATATGCAGTTTCATGAGTTCTAGATTAGTTTTAATTGATTGTTTGTTAAATTTATTGGTTTGAACTTATGGTTTTTTATTATTATAATAAATAAATTTTCTTTTTTCTTTTTAATTTAACTCAAATTAGTGTGTTTAATTGTTGTTTGGTCCATAGTAGGATCATGTATGCATTACTTTTTAGTTGGTAAAATTCAAAGGATTGCATATTTACGCCGGACACATTTGTAATATAAATGTAAATTAAACTTTAATTAAAAAAAAACCAATGTCATTCTGCAAGTAAATTTCAAGCCATAATTCAATATCAACAAAATCAATTCATCATAAAAAAAAAATTCAATCTGTTTTCTCCAAGTAAATTCCAAACTCTAATCCAATCCGAATAACATTAATTTATCGTAAAATAAAAAAACGATAGCTAATTCTTCTTCTTTATCGTTTCAAATTAAATTAAAACAGATTAGTTCGCACTAATCTAAACCCTAATTCAACTTATTTTGCAATACATTCAAAATTTTGTCGTAATCTACCTTGTAATTTCTTTTCTTTTTTCGACATTATAAATCATTTTAAGATTACACATGCAAATCCACCTTCAGACATTTATACCAAACACTAGAAAATAATTAATGGGGTTTTTAGTGGTATTTTGGTCATTAACCACATAAATACATATGTAAACACACTTTTAATCTCAACCAAACATTTGAAAGTGTTACGGAATACATGTTAAAACACATCTCTTATAACCTACCATACACTGTAAAATTCGGTCAAATCAATCCAAATACACATCAAAATACACATGAAAACACACCGGACTATACATGTGTGATTTAAGTGAGTTGGCCGGGCTAGTCACATACACTACAAGAATTTTCGGATTTAGGGACGGATAAATATCTGTCCCTAAGTTAGGGACGAATCGGCGAGTTTAGGGACGGATTAGGGACGGATAGGCCGTCCTTAATTAGGGACGGATTTTTTTCCGTCCCGAAAACAGTTGACTGAATAAAAAAAAAAACATTTTTAGGGACGGATAGCTATCCGTCCCTAAATACACACGGACTTAGGGACGGATATCTATCCGTCCCTAAAAACGATTACAGATTTACAGAAGTCGGCCATTTCTCCATTTTCGTTCTGCTTCCTTTCTTTCTTCCTTTCTTCTCCAAATTCGCCCCTACCATTTTCCGGCCAAATCTCGACGATTCCGGCCAATCTTGGTCTCGTTTCGAAGCTCGTCGGATAAGGAGCTCGGATTGTGCATCAATTTCAACTTTCATCCGCTATTTTCCCCAGAATTGAAGGTATTTTGGCTAAAACCCTTACTTTTTAAAATTTGGGAATTTTATGAATTTCGACTAGTTTGATCAATTGTATGTTTATAGGAAGTATGTAGTAGATAATTTAGCTTATATTACGTATTGGATTAGCTTTGAGATGTGCAATTGATATATTTATTGTGAAATTGGATTGCTAGTATGATGTTAATATGATTGTAAATATGTAGGGTATTTACTTAGCTATTTTCGTATACGTACTAGGATTATGAAGATTTAATTGTGTGTTTGGAGACAATTTGGTGATTTTAATATAATTTTGGAGTATTAACATAAAAACAATCAATAATATTTTCATCTACAATTTGTAATGTTAATAGATATATGGAAGTTTAACTACTAGAAAATTGAATTGTAATCATAAAATGCATGTAATTCATTACCAATTGTTACCGTATCATAATTAAAAATGTAATTATAATTGTAATGAAACTAAATACGTAATGGTATAAATGTTATAACTACTAGAAAATTGAATTGTAATTGTAAAATGCATGTAATTCATTACCAATTGTTAACGGATCATAATTAAAAATGTAATTGTAATTGTAATGAAACTAAATACGTAATGTTATAAATGTTATAAATCTAATAAATTGAGACGCAGGTTAATTGTTGAATTATGAATCCCGATCGTTCATGGATGGTATGTTAGCCACTGTATTTGGGTGATATGTTAGTCACCATTACTGAACTTGTTGTGCTGATTTCGTGGTATGTTAGCCAATGTACTTGGGTGATATGTTAGTCACCATTGTGTTAGTAAATTTTAGGACAATTTGAGTGATATATTAGTCACTGTTCTTTGACTTGTTGTGTTGATTGAGTGGTATATTAGCCACTGTACTTGGGTGATATGTTAGTCACCATTACTGAACTTGTTGTGCTGATTTCGTGGTATGTTAGCCACTGTACTTGGGTGATATGTTAGTCACCATTGTGTTAGTAAATTTTAGGACAATTTGAGTGGTATGTTAGCCACTGTAATTGAGTGATATATTAGTCACTGTTCTTTGACTTGTTGTGCTGATTGAGTGGTATGTTAGCCACTGTACTTGGGTGATATGTTAGTCACCATTGTGTTAGTAAATTTTAGGACAATTTGAGTGGTATGTTAGCCACTGTAATTGAGTGATATATTAGTCACTGTTCTTTGACTTATTATGCTAATTGAGTGGTATGTTAGCCACTGTACTTGGGTGATATGTTAGTCACCATTACTGAATTTGTTGTGCTGATTTCGTGGTATGTTAGCCACTGTACTTGTGTTTATCTTTAAATTCCCACTTTTATTAATCTATTTGGGCTTTCTACTTCTTATGGAAATGTTGTAGAAGTACTACTTCATTCCCAATGCCCTCATTCCCCAACTGTGGCCTGTTTTCGAGACTGTTGGATCAGAGTGCTATAAGAGGATGGTTTGCAACATGAAAGCCACTGGGGTAAAGCCGCAGTTCATGGGGGATGATGAGTGGGCACTTTGGAAGGAGTACGTGAGAGATCCCTTTGTCATGGACACGGCGGCGAAGAACAGAGCGAACCGGTTGACTGAGGCGCGAGATGGTACAGGCACCTCCAGGCATCATTATGGGTCGCGGGCTGTTGTTACAGACCGCCAGATGTCGGTTAGTATATATGTTATTTATGACTTGCAATATGATTTGTACATATGTTTTTTGCTTTCATTTCTAACAACTTTCTACTTGTTTGCATGTTCTTCAGCTCCATGTCGGGGAGCCCACTACTGCTCTTCACCACTTTAAGAAGGCAAAAATGAAGAATGGCATGTGGACTGATCCTAGGGCCGAGCAAATTGGGGTATGTTTCTTTGTTAAGGTTCACATTTGCATTTGTGTATATTATATATCGAGCGTATCTTCCTAAAACTGTATCTCATTTCGTATGCACTACACTATTGCAGACTGAGGTGGAGCGGATCATGGAGGAGAGGATGATCGACAGTCATGAGCTCACAATTCGAGAGCAAGACCAGATATTCTTCCAAGTGAACCCGATGGACGCTAAGGGTCGAGTGTATGGGCTCGGCAGTTTGGGCCCTTCATTGACGGGTGGTAGCTTCTCCGTGTCTCAGGCATCCTCATCACGTGGAAATTTCTACACTCAAGAGCAGGTGAATGAGCTGATGAATCCTCTTAAGCAAACGATCGATCAAGTTCTAGAGCAGCAAGCTCATATCACTCGTCGGATGGATGAGATGGCACAACAGATGTTCGGTGCGAACCAACAACCACCGCCTCCTCCCGGTTCTTAGATGCTCATGTCCTTATGTTGTTCTAGCTACATACTTTCACACTATTCATCTTGTTCGGATATTTTATCGAGTCTCTATTTTAATTAATGCAATTTTATCACTTTCGGGTATATTATCTACGACTATATTGTAAAACAGGTGAAATGTGAAAAACATGAAAATAAAAAAAAATTTTAAAAAAAAACAAGTTTAGTCACTTGGAGTGATAATTGATTTTTGTTGCACCGAAGAGGTCCTTAGGATGCTTCCCAACATAAAGAAGTTGAGAATACGTTATGACGATGAAAAAGTACTCTTGCCGTCTGCTTATTGTCTTGATAATCTTAGTCGTCTAGATAAACTCGAAACACTGCGCTGCAGTTTCCTTTTCGGTGATGAAAGTTTGAGATTGAAATATTTCCAGAATCTGGGATTCTCTCTATCACTCAAGAAGTTGGTATTGGGTCATTGCAAATTCAGTTGGGAAGAAATGGGGAGAAAGATTGGATCACTGCCCCATCTTGAAAAGTTGAGATTAGATGATTGCGGGGGATCAGGGAAGGTGTGGAACTGTGTTGACGACCAATTCCTTTCCCTCAAATATCATTTGCGTGACTCCAACAATTGTTTGGTAGAATGGACAGCAGATAGTAGTCATTTCCCATCCCTTGAGCACATTTCTCTTCGGGGTTTAGATAAGATGGAGAAATACCATCACTTTGGAAATCACGAATTTATAGGTTGCGCATTTGAAGGCATATATATCTGCACCGTTTCTCCAGAAGGTTTGATTTATCTGTTCTCTTGAAATTTAAAGTTTCCAGTACATTATATTTAAACTGCAATACATATTTAAAAACAAATCTAAACTGCTTTGAAATTAATTAGCAATCTTGAATATCTGCTGCCTAATCTAGCCTACTTCTATTTTTCTTCTACACTTTTCTATTAGAACATCATTAATTATTTGTTACTACTAAATTACACCTAGCTAGCTTAAATTCCATATCTTAATTAAATGGTGGGAGTAAGATATCACAGTACATCATTTAATCTTCATTGCTATTGCTTGTACATTATATATACTAGTTTAATAGAAAATGAAACCAAGGTGTTGCATGGTTATTTACATTGTTTAACAATTAGCTTGCAAGTCAGTACTACTGATCACCAATCCATTTCAGTTGATAGTTATATTCAGCTCTTGCCAAGATGATGAGATGTGGCGGACCTCCCACTCGGTGAGTTAACTGGCCTATATCTTGATCAGAAGGGCCACAGATTTGTTAGAAACTCCAACACCGTCTCCCTCAGCAGCATTCATCATCCGAGTCCTCTGTAGAACATACTTCATTCGATTGGAAATTCGGTGTCAGTTCTTCAATAAGTTCTTGTAGTCCTGGTCTGGGATTGCATAAATAATGTCGAACATGTTGTATGAAAAGTAAAATGAAAATTGATTCCGGAACATTTATATATTGTTGAAGATGTTGTATGATTGTTTCTAGGATCTCATGTATTATAGATGTGTTATAGGTAGGACTGTAGGAGGGCCCATGACATTAAATATTTCCATTAAAAGTTGACTCAGCTATTTACAAGTTAAATTCAACCTATTTTTATGATGTCAGCAAAAAGTCAAAAGTGAAAAATTAAAATACCATCAAAAGGTTTGGAAGTAAAGTTTTTTAATATGAACCAAAACTCTTATCGCATACACTAGACTTCTCACACGCAAGTATTCCAATATGTGCATCAACTTTTGTCCATCCAGGCCATGTCCATCCAGGCCATGTCTTGACAGACTTAACCTAGTACGCCAGAACTGTGACAACCGAAGAGAGTGCTTAGGGGTTTGTGATGCTGGATCTATTACCTTAAGGAGGTCGTACAGGCTGCTACTTATATCGTACACAGTTAGCTGAGTTTAATTACTACTTTATAGAACTTGTAGAGTTTTGTGGAATATACACTACAAGAAATCCACCAAATAGCGACGGGGGATAGCGACGGATTTTATCCGTCGCTACCTAGCGACGAATCGCTAGGTTTAGCGACGGATTGGAGACGGATTGAGCGAATTCGCTCAATCCGTCGCCAAATTAGCGACGGATATTTTTCCGTCGCTATTTGGCGACGGATAAAAATATCCGTCGTTATTTAAGGACAGATATTATATCCGTCCCTAAATAAGTTGACCGGATTAAAAAAATATATATAAAAAATAAAGAAAATGGATTTAGCGACGGATAGCGATCCGTCGCTAAAATATATATACAATCGGGCAGAAGCCCTTTCTTCTCCATTTCCGTTTATGCAGCTTCTTTTCTTCCTTCTTTCTTCTTCATTCGCCATTTCCAATTTCCGACCAAAACTCGACCGTTCCGGCCAAATTTGGAGTCTTCTCGAAGCTCGTGGGACAAGGAGCTCGACACATCAACCAATTTCATCTTTTTTCAGCTTACACTACAAGAATTCTGGTATTATGCAACAGATTGGGGCGACGGAGTTTATCGTCGCCCCATAGCGACGGATCGCTAGATTTGGCGACAGATTTTATCCGTCGCCAAATCTAGCGACGGATTAAAATTATCCGTCGCTCATTAGCGACGGATAATTTTATCCGTCGCTATATGGGCGACGGATTTTATTAATCCGTCGCCCGTTGGTTGACTTTTTTTTTTTTAAAAAAATTAAATATTAACGACGGATAAATTATCCGTCGTTAATATTTATATATTAAATAAAAAAAATTATCTGACGTATTAGTGATCCGTCGCTACGGGGCGACGGATAGTTATCCGTCGCCCCGTATAGAGACGGATCGATACTGGGCCGACGGATACGTGTCCGTCGGCCCAGTAAGGTTTTAGCCATTGTTGCTGAAGCAGAAGCTTCATTTCTGCGTTTTTCTTCGTTTCTCCTCCGTCAAATCCGGCCATTTGTTGTCGATTCTTTCCAATCTTGGTGTCAATTCGAAGATCGTTGGACGAGGAGCTCGTTTCTTCCTTCAATTTCAAATTTCATCCGCTATTTTCTTCGGAATCAAAGGTATTACTTCTAAACCCTAACTTTTGAAAAATTGGAATTTTTTTGATTTTTGACTACTTATTCTCAATTGTATGTTTATATGAAGTATGTAGTAGCTTGTTTAGTTAATTTGATATATGTAATGTGATATGTATATGTAATTTGATTAATTTGATTTGTATATGTAATTTGATAGTTAGTTTGGTTAATTTGATATGAATGTATGTAGTAATTCAATATGTATGTATGTTAATTCGATAAATATGTATGTAGTGAAGTATGTATGTTAATTAAGTATGTATGTAGTTGGTTTAGTTAGTTTAGTTAATTTGATATGTATGTTAAGTATGTATGTAGTTAGTTTAGTTAATTTGATATGTATGTAAGTAGTAGTTGGAGTTGATTTGATAAATTCGTATATGTACTAAATTACGAGGATATAGTTAAGTGTTTTGAGCGACGGATAATATGTTGATTATATTAACGTGTAATTTATAATTTATAAGTCGTAGTAGTAAAACACTTAATAAATTTTGTAACATATCGAACACTTAATAATTAATTTATAAGGAACGTATAATAATTAACAATTAATCTCTACAATCTTCTTATCCGAATTAGAATCGATCTAATAAATTAAATACGATCTAATCAATTGGAACAGGTTAAAAAAAGTATGCAATGAATTCCAACCGTTCATGGATGTACGATCGTACGGCGGTAAATGGCAGAGTTTCTAGGAGTTTTGTAGAAGGGGTTAAAGGTTTCATCTCGTTTGCCATGGGACGTCCGGCTTGTGCAACTGGGGGTTGATAAAGTGTCCTTGCACATTGGAAACCTGTAGAAACAAGCAATTTATGATTCCTACAGCAATATTCGAGCACTTGCGACGTTATGGATTCATGCCTGAGTATCATGTATGGATTCATCACGGTTAGGAAGCACCGTCCATGGCATACCTCCAATGGAGGGAGAGGCGGGGTTTGGGGCTGCCTATTGAGTGCCTTTCTAGTTGTCGGAACATGTGCATGGTGTATTGGGAGGAGGATGTAGATCTGTTGGAATGCAAGTTCTGTGGTAGGGAGCGTCACAAGTGATGATCGGAGGGGGCTGCAAGAGAAAGAATCATTTGATAATCCGTTTTGTCTCTAGGCTTGTATAACTAGTAATCATTAGTTGATTTATGAAACCAAACATTATGGTAAAATTGAAGCTAATGTAACTTATATTATGTAATGTCGTAACAATTGATGTTGAAGCTAATATAACTTATATTACGTAGCAATTGATTGAAATTGATTTATTATCGTAAATGATAGACCTCGATCTAATGAATTCAAATGTGTCAGGTTATTATCTAATTATTCAATGAATACCAATCGTTCATGGATGTATTGTCGTACTCTAAATGGCAGAGTTCAATCGAGTTTTCTGAAAGGGGTTGAAGGTTTCATTGCATTTGCAATCTCAAATCCGGCTTGTATAAATGATGGGTTGATAAAGTGCCCTTGTGCAATGAAATAGTGCAGAAACAAGCAATACGTGACTCCTACAGCGGTAGTCCAGCACTTGAGGAAAAATGGATTCCTACCTGCGTATCAGGTATGGAATCATCATGGTGAGGAAGCAGCACCGTCCAATACATATGACCAATACAGACAGCGTGGAAGGAAGAGAAAAAATGAACAAGTCGGGGAACAAAGTACATCTGTAGGCGATGCTATTCTAGCTCAAGTCGAACAAATGGTGTATGATGCTGCAGGGGCAGAGTTCATGGACACAACTAACACTGAAAACGAGGTGGGGGTGGAGGAACCACCGAATCCCGAGGATCAGGTGTTCTTTGACTTGTTAGAATCATCAAGGAAGCCGGTTTATCCGGGGGTGTAAGCTCACTGAGTTGTCTTTGTTGGCTCGGCTAATGAGTTGTAAGGCTAATGGCCAGCAATCTGAAACGAGCTTCAATGAATGGGTTGACGTAATGTCGGACCTTTGTCCTGAAGAAAACCTAGTTCCCACCAACTTTTACCAAGCGAAGAAAAAGATGCAGGGTTCAGGGTTGCCTGTGGTAACCATAGATTGTTGTCCGAAAATGTCCATGATCTATTAGGAGGAGGATGCAGATCTAATACAATGCAAGTTCTGTGGTAAGAAACGGTACAAGAGTTACAAGGAGGGGGTTGCAAATAAACGACAGAAGAAAAATCTCCCACATAAGAAAATGTGGTACTTCCATCTAGCACCTCGTTTGAAAAGATTGTATGCTTCAAGTGCTTCTGCGGATAAAATGCGGTGGCACAAGGAGCGAGTAATCTCGGATAATGCAGAAGATGGTAGAATGGACCATCCAGCAGACTCACCCAGAGTTTGACAAGACATATCCAGAGTTTGCAGCCGAATCTAGAAATGTACGATTGGGACTTTGTACGGATGGTTTTAACCCGTTCGGGAATGAACGAAAATACTCCTATTGGCCAGTTATGCTCACACCGTACAACCTACCCCCCGGTGAGTGCATGAAGGAGCCATTCATGTTCCTGGACTGACGTTGGATGTTTTCTTGCAACCCCTAATCAAGGAGCTGATCGAGTTGTGGACGGATGGTATCCCTGCAGATGATGTGTCGACCAAAAAGAACTTCACCTTGAGAGCAGCTCTTCTTTGGACCGTGAGTGACTTTCCTGCGTACTCCATGCTATCTGGAAGGAAAACCGCAGGGAAATATGCATGTCCACATTGCTTGGAGGATACTGATGCATTTAGACTGAAGGGTAGTGGAAAATTTTGTTGGTTTGATTGTCATCGTAGGTTGCTAGAAAGTGACCATTCGTTCAGGAAGAACAATGATCAATTCTTGAAAAATAAAGTCGTCAACAAAAAGGCCCCGAGAAGACTTACTGGTGCACAAATTCTTGCGGAGATTGATAGGTTGGGTCTTATGAAGGTGACTGAACTTGGGTGGATGAAGCATAACGAGAAAATTGGTAAAAATTGTTGTTGGAGGAAGAGAAGCATCTTCTGGGACTTGCCTTATTGGAGCAGTCTTCTTATCCGTCAGAACTTAGATTTCATGCACATTGAGAAGAACGTGTTCGAGAACTTATTCAATACACTTTGCAACATTGAGGGAAAAACAAAAGACAATGCGAAGTCTAGAGCCGAGTTGTCTACGTGGTGTGAAAGGCCTGAGTTGACAAACAAGGATGAGAATGGTAAGTGGCCGAAAGCGTGCTACACAATTGACAACGCATTTAGGTCAATTTTGTTTGATTGGGTGAGGGCATTGAGTTTCCCAGATAATTACGCCTCAAATTTAGAGAAGTGTGTGGATTTGAAGAAGACAAAGGTTTATGGGATGAAGAGCCACGACTGTCATGTGTTCATGGACAGGCTTATCCCGGTAGCATTTCGAGAGCTGCTACCGAAACATGTATGGACTGCTATCACCAAGTTGAGCTTATTTTTCAAAAATTTAGGCACAAGGATGGTTCATGTCAAAGTGTTGGTAAATCTTGAAAGGAACATACCATTGATTCTATGCAAGCTCGAGCGTATCTTTCCACCGAGCTGGTTTGATTCTATGGAGCACTTGCCGGTTCACCTTCCACATGAAGCGAGACTTGCTGGACCGGTTCAGTATCGATGGATGTATCCATTCGAGATATACTTGGGGAAATTGAAGAAGTATGTCAACAACAAAGGTAAACCTGAAGGTTCGATTGCCAATGTCTACATTCGAGAGGAAACTGCAACCTTCTGCTCTTATTACTTTGATGAACACGGACATGGCGACAAGCAACTCCGGGATGTGTGTTAAGGGTGCAGAAGATTATGGAGACGCTGCTTTGTTTGATTTCCACGGCAAGCTAAAACGAATAGTGAGGATTGAATATTCCGGCTTGCCATTGAAACGAACCTTCTTGTTTGATGTTGAGTGGTATGATCCTAATCCAGGAGGTACGAGGAAGAACGAGCAGTATGAAATGGTTGATGTGAACCAAAAGAAGAGGTACCGAACCAAGTATGAACCATTTATTCTGGCGACTCAAGCACGACAAGTGGTGTTTCTTAAATATCCAAGCAGGAAACACGATAAGGCGGAATGGTTAGCTGCGGTACCTATTCGTGCTCGCTCGAAAGTGGAGTACATTGAGAAAGACGACTCAATTACCAACTCGTACCAACAAGAGGATGTCGATAAACAAGCAGAAAATCCCATAGAAGCAGATGATGAGTTGTTTGATCTGCACGAGGACCTAGATGGTCTCTCATAAGACTTACTCCAACCCATATACTCCCTCTGTCGTCCCGAACACAACTTCATGTTGGTTCGGACACAAGTTTTAAGATAAAGTGAATAAAGTAGGAGAGATAATGAATAAAGTAGCAAAAAGAGTAAATAAAGTACACAAAGAGTGTGATTAAAATATGAGAGATAGTAAATAAAATAGGAGATATATCTAATATTGTCATAGCGGCTCAAGATCCACATTCCTACTATTACAGTCCCTGCTATGGCTGATCACTGCAATAGCATAACTGGTAGGTCTCTAAACCAATTGTTTTCTAAAAACAACTCTTGGTTGACTGTATCCAATGAGTCTGACGCCCCAAATCACTTCTAAAGCTATGGCAATTTAGTAGTGACTTGAGTAAGCCAAACCATCACACCATAATAACAATATTATCTATGAGAAGGTTTTCCACTCGTAGACCGGAGCAAACGCTATGGCGAAGTGCTTTACGGACGAAGAGGTTCATTACACAACTCAATTATGATGGGAACATCATTTGTCCAAGACAAAGGCTTAATTTTAAAACGGGGAACATTTAGCGGGGTATTTAATTGCTTAAACAAGACCTTATCATGTATGGTTCAGATAAACAATTATCTGCCGCTCTACCAGCTATGCAAAGCGGTCCGACAAATAATGGCGCTTACCCATACATAATAAATGCGGTCCGACAAGTATTAGGGCTACTTCACCCAAAGATTCAAAGCGGACTCTACAACTACATAACTTTTAAATAAAATCATGTAGACAAGTAGATCACATAATCATAATGATTATTGCAACGAATCAAACAAACAAGTTCAATACTCAAAGTATTAAATTATAATCGCGGGTTAAAATTATATAATTAATGAGTCTAACTCAAACTCTAAGTTTACAATCTAATTGTTAGATTTTCAAATCCTTAAAGTGTTTCCAAACAAGTTATTAATCTTTAAAAGATTAATTCAACCCCTTTTAAAGTTTCCATAAACCATTTATGGGTCATTTTAAAGTTTATAAAAATTTTGGGGTCTATTTATAATTTTTCAGAATTTAAATAAAATTTTCTAAAAAAAATTCTGGACTTAATTACAAAATTTCAGAAATGTTTGGGATTCAATTGCACAAAACAATAGATTCATAACTTAATTGAATGAGTCAGAATTTTATTGGGCTCAATTGAATGGACCAGAAACTATTTGGGCCCATATGGAAATAGTCCAAAACGCCAATTTCATCCAGAGATCCCTGGACTTTTCTGATTATTCAAACACATCCCAAACCTTTTCCGAAAAATCAATTCAGCCCATAAAACTTTACAGAATTGCAATATGATCCCTGTAAGCATCAAATTCTCAAAATCAAGGGCTTTAAGTTTTGAAATACCTCAAATAGATCCCTGTAAATCCAAAACGAAAATCGAAATCCTAGAAATCGATTTCTAAACTCATCCAAGCTTCCAAACTCAACTAAGATCGAATCCTAGTCTCCTAAACATCATTAATCGAAGTTAAACATTATGAATTGTTCGAAACAAGATCATAAAGTTCGAATCGGAAAATTCGAAATTTTCGGATTCGGGTTTATTCGATTCTTCGGACACAAACATTCACGTTTCTTCGATAGACAATGCAAGAAGAAGCTGCGAAGCTTCCTTGGCCGCCATTAATGGCGATTCGGAAGCTTCGTTCGCTTCGTTCCGACAATGAATAGTAATGATGAATAGTGACGGTTGAATAGTGTCGGGTGAATAGTGACGGATGAATAGTGTCGGGTGAATAGTGACGGATGAATAGTGTCTTATGAATTTTATAATTAATTCAAGTTTAATTATAAATTCCAATTTTAATTTAATTATAAAATCCAATTTTATAATAAATTTATGGAAATAATTAACTATGTAAAAATTAACACGCGAAAATAAACGCAAATTAAGATCGTATAGCTTAATCAGAACCGAGCTTTGATACCACTGTTGGATTTTGTGCGAGAAAATCACCTCAAAGGTTATGCAGCGGAAAGTTAAAATTTTGTATCACCAACAATGATTTAACTGATAAGCTATACAGATACTTATAATTGCGATAACATAAATCGGAAGCTTACTTGTTATGACGATAGTTTAAGATTTTCGAATTTATTATGACTACTAACTCTTCGGATCTAATCCACAAACAAAAGAGCAGGAATGTTTGATCGAAATCGACCTTAGTTGATCCACGATCGAAAGCACCAAAAGCACACGAGGACAATCTCGCGTTTTGTCGGTTTCTCTTTCGAAGAATTGCTAGGATATTCTTCTTAGAGAATTTTTTTCTTCTTATGATATGAAGTTTATGTTTATTTTGGTGTAATTTTATGAAGAATTTTAGCTCCTATTTATAGGAGTTAAAAGTGGAAAATTTGAGATAAAATAAAGAGATAATGGAGAAGAAAAGAAATTAAAAGAAATGTCACTAATGACACCTTTAAGATAGTGCCACAAAAAGTAAATGGCACTACCTCTTTTCTTTTTTTTTGTGTGAATAGTGAACACAGTACCCGCCATATCACTATTAACTGTTGGGCCAGATCACTATTCACTGTTGGGCCATTGGACTTTAATTTCAAATCCGTCCAAGTACACTATCTCATAAATTATTCAATTAAGTCCAATAAATCCAATTTAACTCAATTAAACATTTTCTATCAAATAGAAAACTTCTTCATAATATAAATTAAATATCCTTAATCTAATTAGATATTCAATTAAATTAAATATTCAATCTAATTAATATTTAATTAATTTCAACATTCGATTGGTGCTACAATTACTTATTGTGTGACCCTTAGGGCCTTATGTATAGCAAGCACTAATCCAATTAAGGTCTGGACGAACTCCTAGACGATTCACCAAACATTCTTGATACATAAGGACGTTTGTGAGGACTCATACCTGTGATATAGGGCTTATGATGATACGGTCCCTTCATTCACGAATACTAAAATAAGTCTGGAACTTGATTGTGTGTGTCTATTCCAATAACTTAATTATTATCTCTCAATCTTATTAATTGATCCATGATAATTATTTGAACACCATTTCAAATATTTATCTCTTTGCACCGGCCGATGACTTTGATCAATTAAATATGAGAAGTAAAGTATTCTCTCGTAACTCTATTATGAGGAATGAATTCTTTCTTGGCTCAACTACGACTTTCATGTGCTTCATAATGTACCCAGCGCATGCCGTATCTACCCCCTCAGGAGTGCAAGCGTTGGTCATGACCAAAGTACATTATTCCACATATGAAGTCGTATTGACCTCAAGTCGAAGGACTACTTCATCACCCTATAAACCGATACTCCCATAGACACATAAATAGAGTATATCAAATAGTTTCTCGGTAGGGTATGCCAGCACTATCTAAAGTGTCTATGTGTCCATCATGAATAACCGAGTTAATCGTAGTTGTGAGAACCACTACATCCTCTAAGGATATGATGCAGACCACATACCAATCTCGATGATCATTGATTGGAGCCATTTTAGAGCTTATGTTATATCATTAAGATCTCACTATCTTAGTGATAACGTTAAACTCATGGGAACAGATACATAGATTAATTCAAACAATCAAATAATTAAACAAGTAGTGCAGTGCCAATGAATGAACAATCAATCATATATTAAACTAAATGTGATCAAGTACATATTATCCTTAATAATGATTGTCTCTAGGACACATATACTTTCAAACAAATCCACAGCCCCTCATCTTAGTTATGGCTCATACTCGGTACTCCCCCACATATCAAAATATTTTTCAACAAGTAAAAGACCTTGGAAGTAACATGTAATCTTAAAATGCAAACTACTAGGTGCGAGTATTTCAAAAGCTTCTACAGACCAAGCAAGTTAGCAGGGAGTAGTTAAATCAAATTCTTCCCACAAACCTAGTAGAGAGCATATAGGAAACTAGGAAAGTAAAGAAGAAAAAGGACTGATACTCCCCTCCCGGTGCTGTGCTTCCATACTGGTTCATTTAACTCCTCCTCAGCATATTATCTTGGTCTCCCAGTTGTGCATTGCTCACGAGCTCCACAAAGAGTTTATTCATCTTGCGATGGGTATCCTCCTTCGTTCTTCCATGGTACCTGGCTCAAAAGTGTGTGAGATAGCATGTTTGGAGTGAAATCAGGACTATGGCTTACATGCAAATCTCATGGGGTTTTTCTCCCCCAAACCTGATGTTTGGTATAGAAATTGAAATGAAAAGTAAAAAGTGCAAATGCAAGTGCATAAAATAAACATAACCTTGGGTTGCCTCCCATGAAGCACTTGTTTTAGGTCTTATAGCTCGACCCCTGTTTTCATGATGGCTTATTTGTCGAGGGTTAAACCCTCGATCCCATTGAAGCACTTGTCCATCCATTCCTTTGTTGTGTAGTTCGTATCTCCATCCCAACGCCTCATCGCTTCTTCTTTGATTATATCCATGAAGAAAAGCTGCTCCAATTCTTCATATTGCTCATAGTCAAAGTCCACTATGTCTTCTTCCACCAGATCCGGCATTATATACCCAAATTCCTCTTCATCTCCTAAATGAAAATCATCAGCGCTCTCCCAGCAACCTCTTTCAACTCTCTTTTCTTCCTATAGGAGTTCACCCGTAGAATTGAAACGCTTCTTCTGCCCTTCCACGATTAATGAATAGGTCTTCTCCCCAGTGTCAACTACGGCTTCCATCTGATGCAGGGATGGTCGCCCAATAAGTGTTTTAGATCTCATCACACTTCCTTCCATATCCATCACCAGGAAGTCTAGCCTTGTCCTTATGCCTCCGATCTCCACAGGCAAACCTCTGATTTTTCCAGCACATCTCTTCGTCGAGTTGTCAGCCAGCTGGACGCTAGTTCCGCATGGTTCTATCTCTTCTTCAATCCCTAGCTCCCTTGCTTTAGCAAATGACATAAGATTTACGCTAGCTCCAAGGTCAATCATGCAATTTACCTTTTTGCCCTTCACTCCAATCGTCATGTTGAACTGTCCCGGATCTCCTATTCATCTCCTCACGATATCTGATCCTTCTCTCCACGCCACTCCAACGTAAGCTTTCTTCCGGTTATGGAAGTCCCTTATAGCTGCCATATAGTAAGATGGGTATAGAGTAAACAGGTCTTGCATTGGCACTGGAATTGATTGGCTCTCCAGGTTTCCTTTAGCCTTCTTCTTTGCAGCCTTCTTGATGTCGTTTGCAATTCTTCCTGGGAAAGGTTGATCCTTCAAATCTACTAACTTACCGGTCACGGACCTGACAAATCCCTTCTTGAGCCAATATCTATAATCACGTCCCCTTCTGCAGTCTTCTTTTGCTTTATTCTTCTCTTCCTCCTCATTCGAACCCTTGACTTCCACTACTTCCTTATTCTTCTTCTTTCCCTTAGCGTCTCCTTTTACTTCTTGGCACAGAATCTGGTGATGTTATACCACTCCCAGTGGTTATCGATCCTATGTATTCCATGCGTTGCTCCTTTACTTCTTCCACCTTGTTATCCATATCTCTCACTACGATCTTCATCGTCAACATTTCCTCTTCCACCCCTTCAAACTTCTCACTTAGTTTCTTCAGCTCCTTGCTGACCGCCACGAACTGTTTGCGAAGGAAATTCACTAGAGCTCGGGTATAATTGTCTCCTTTATCCAATTCTTCCAGCACTACCTTTCCTCTATGGTTATGATGTTCCTTGAGGGTCTTGATATCCTCTTCCAACCCCTCCTTAGTAGTTACAATGCTGTCGACCACCTGTTCGCTGCTGATTTTGGAAACTTCATCCTTCCCTTCGATGCTCAGCTCAATAGGTTTCCCTTTTGGTACTTCTTTGCTGACTTCCTTCGATATGCTTCTCTTGTCCAAGTAGTCAGGAGTTCCTATGCTCTGTCCTATAGCCCATTGCGCTTCTTCCTCAATTGCGGCTATTGTCCTTACTTCTTCCATGGCCTCCATCTTGTTGAAGATCTCATTCTCCTTCAGATGCTCACTCTTGTACCTTGTATTCTCATCAGCACTTGCGCAAGCTTCCCGTACTTGCTTAGCAGAACTCCCCATAAATGATCCCTTAAGAGCTACGTCTATAAGGTCTTTGAACTCCTCTCTAACTCCTAGGTAGAAATACTCACAGAGTTGTCGCAAAGTAAACTGATGTTGGGGGCAGTTGTTTTGCATCTCCTCAAACCTTTCCCATGCATCATGAAAGGATTCCTTCTGTTTTTTTTAGTGAAGTTGGATATCATCCTCCTTTCACTCATAACCCTTGCAAGCCCTAGAAACCTCTTCAAGAACATACTCCTCAGCTCTTCCCATTCACTGACTTCTTCTTTAATTGAATCTATCCATCTTTTTTATTGCTCCCTCCAGTGTTTTGATGGAGAACCAGAATTTCAGCTTACCATCGGTTAACCCCTTCGTCGGAAACTGCTCGACAATAGACTCGAATGAGTACATGAACTCGCATTCATTCTCTCCTTCTCTTCCTCCGAACTTTGGTAGTGCGCTAATCAGAGTTAGATCAAATCCTTACTCCCTTACATGCGGCTGGATCCGGATTCCACTCCTTCTGGGCTTCGGCATACTGATCTCCCTGATAGTTCTTTCATCTTCTTCTTCCATCTTAACAAACGAGCTTATGCAGAGATATATAATAATATAATAATAAAGCAGATAAAGGTATTTTTAGGTTTTTTATAGGAAAAAAACAAATACGGAAAAGAAAATATTTTTGGGATTTTTTGCTGTGGGAATCGATTACCACAGGTTATATATGTTTTTTTTGGGTTTATGCTGTACGAACTGAAAGACAGTGCGTAAAGTGAAGCGAAAGAAAGAATTCAACTTATCTGGTTGAAACTTGCTTGAGCGGTCAAGTGTCTTCGGCAGCGGCGCCAAATTTTGATGTGCACTCAGAGATTTCATTTTTCGTTGTAGAACCTGTAATCCCTAAATACAAACAAGATTAAATTTATAAGTCGGAAGTCCTCAAATCCACAGTATATATCGGAAAGTTGACTCGGGATGTCGTTCTCCGCAGACACTTAGCATAGGAACAAGCAAATAACGTTGTAATTGAATGCAGAAGAGTAAACAGATTAATCTCAGACAGAATAATTAAATCGCAGTAAACCCTAAATTGCTCTGTTGTAAATCAATAAAGAGTCGAATGAATAAAGAACAAGCACGAATTACGTTTTAAAACTAATTCATTAATATATCACGGTATATAAAGAAGTAGAAAAGGCAGAGTTACGTCGGTTCTCCTTTACAAAAGAAAGTTAGCTACTCATAGTAACAAAGAACAGAAATCAAAAAGTAAAGAAGAAAGGAAGAAGAAGCTTAGTCTCTGATGTCTTCGTGCTGCTGCTTCTAGGGTTTCCTCATTTTGGGTGCATGACGGCCAGCGGGTTGGGGTTTCACTTCTCTGAGGACTGGTTCTCTCTCCAGGAGAGCTGCTTTGTGAGCTGTGTGAATTCTGAGACCCCTGAGGTCTTATTTATAGGTGAAATTTCGACATCCAAATTGCCATTCTTCAATAAGGAAGGTTTAGAAAGGCGGGCCTCAACCTGACAGGCTAATAGAATAGCCCAGGAGAAATCAACAGGTCCACTGCGGTCGCCTGTGGACCGCAGTGACCCCTGGTGGCCGCCTAGTGTGATTGCAGCAGATTCGAATCTATTTTCTTCGTTCTTCAATTTCGGGCTTCGTTTCCTCGAAAAGTGGTCTTCTACAAAGTTGCTCCATCTTCAATTATCTTCGCATCGGTTGGTCGCATGACATGTTTTGTCTCCTCGAACTCCGTGCAATGTTCAATCCGGCGTATTTGCTTCCTTGTCCCGATTTGGTACAATTATGCCGTTTTGGTGCCTAAATTTTGCAAATCCTCAAAACCACGATCATGACCTACATAAAACACGCAAAGTTGGTAATTGACCATAAAACGATACACATATGGCATCTAGGGCAAAAAACAAGGATCTAAAAATATGCTATATCGCACATTTCATTGTCACATCAGGCGGTCTCCTCATCCTAGTTGCAAAGAGTGCAGTTCGGGTGAGAAACTCGATTCCTATTCCAAACCCATTGAGAAGTTGGGAGTCTTTCCTGGACAACCAACCAGTGAAACATTATGACACTCGTAAGAGTTTGAAGTTTCCATAGTTGCAGTGCGAGACCATCCTATCATTCAAAAAAACACAATCTATGACACCATCCTATTATTAAAAAAACACGATCTATGATACTCGTTAAAAATAATAAATCACATAAACTATCTCGATGACATTCCTACTACTAAGTTTGTACAATTACAATAGGATAATGTTAAACACAGGACAAATTTTAATAAATACATGACAATTATATGACATATTACAAAAGATCCTTTAATATAAATAATTGAAAAATTACCCCATAACTTTAATTTAATCCTAATTTTGAAAAAAAAAGGCCAAGTCACTTGAACTAAATAGGAAGAATGGGCACAAAATCCCATCCGAACTCCATCCACTAAACAGTCCAAATGCTAATATTGCTAATTCATTAGCTAATCCATTAACAGTCCAGTTTTTTGATATTGCTAATATGGATACTAATAATAACAATTAATTAACACATAATTTTTTTGATTCATTGTTAATATACTGCTAACACACCATACTCGTCTGTCCAGTTCATTACCTTGTTTTTCTTCATCTTGCAACTCCAATTCATATTTCTTTATTACAAAATATTTTACCCATATATTGAAATCGAGGTTCAATTTTTTATTTTTCTCCACAATTCCCATACGGAAATCAATCATCCCAAATTCTGGCCATGCGGCCATACCTTCTTAGCAGCTGCCTGTGAGGCAGCTACTCAGGTTTGGCCGCACGGCCAGACCTTCTTAGCAACTGCCTCACAGGCACCTACTCGTCTGGTCTAGCCGCACGGCCAGACCTGACTTTATCTTTTTTTAAATACTTGTTATTGTTTAATTATTGTCTAGTTTAATAATCATCGAATTAAGATAAATGATGAACTTGCTCCCATTTAATTAGATGGGTGGAATTAGGCAAGCTAATCGTTGTATTTTATCTACAATATAGGTAGAAACGAGACGATCCTTTAGTCCGATTCATATATTAGAAGATTAATTTAACATTGAGACATCTATGCAATTATAGTTATTTTAACAGGTCGTTGTAAATTTATATTAATTGTTTGTTGAGTGAGTCTCTTGCTATATTTCCCTGTTTTGATTAGTTATTGATTGTAACTCATTGTTAATGACGTTGTTGTTTATATATTCATAAGGTGTAATAAGGATCGAACGATGTTTTCATTCAAAATTTGACCTCAATCGTCAACTTAGATCTGAAAAATATGATATACAACGTTTCTATGTTCTTTCGTGTGTGTTATGATCTACAATATTACCCAAGTGAATGGTCCCTCCATTCTCGCTCGTGCGTTCGATCCATGGACCATTCTCTCCCGTCCTTCTCATTTTTAATTGAAAGGGGCATTCATTCTTCTTCGTTCCACTTGAATTTCGTGTTATAACATCAACATTCATACTCGACGCCCCTCTGTATTTCCCACTACGTTCGCAACCAATATAAACACGGTTTTTCTTTGATATTGCAATTGTAAAGAACATGTTAGTAGACCGTCCAATTCGTATGACTTCATCCTGTGCGGCTTTCATGGTAGGAAATTCTTCCATATAATTGAACAAGTGGTTTTGGTCTTCATACGCTTGATCATCCTCCTCCTCATCATAACCAGACTCGTGCATACCATCATCCTCATTAAATAGCTCATTGTACGACTCTTCAACAACATCCTCATCGCCACCTCAGAATCACCAAAACTATCACCACCATCACTATCATAATACTCAGAAATATAACATGTGTTATCTTCATATTAGTTTTCATAGAACACATAATCACTTTGAAATCAAAATGTACACACATTAAGATAAGCATACATTAATAAAAAGAAAAGAAAAACGAAAAAAGGAGGAATTAGGTCTGGTCACCTGCATCGATGCAACAAATGCCAGATCGCTATTGAATGGGTCTCAAGGGCGTGACTGCAGAACATACCGCCAGATCACAGACAGAGATCTGCCTTGCTAGACCTTACCACCCCCAGATTCCGATGGGTTTGAATGTCACCGGATTTCGATAGACACGTGAATTAAAAACATAAAAAGGATTTAGATATACATCTTCGTCTTCAAGATCATGCCAATTGTTTCCCGTACATGTTGAAAGTTAGTTTTATGTTGTTGTGTTAGAATAATGAATATATAATTTTATATATTTAACATGTTTTTTATTACTTATGTAAATTTAATAAGTTCTGGGTAATTGTTAATGTTTATAAAAAATAAGAATACTTTTGCAAATTACAAATAATTGTCCAGCGTTTAACAATATCCTTACAATAACTCATTTATACTCATTTTATTTATATATAGTCAACATGTGAGTGTAATAATATTAAATTAATTTTCTTTCACAAGAAGATTATTAAAGTTGAAAATAAAATATAGTGTGTGTGACATAAAATGACATCTGATTGACAGAAAAGGTCCGGACATGGAAGGGTGATGACAAATGGAAAGCGGGAAAAAGGGCTAACTCACTCAACCCACTACTCACCTCTTCTCTACTATTTACTGGATTCTTCATCTCATCTCAAAGAAGAGAAAAGAAAAGACTCGCGTTTACTTCTTGTTGAGTTGTTTGGCCTCCATCTCTACAGTTTTGCTGGCTCCAATGGCGTCATCACCTACTTCATCGTCTTACTCAGCCACGCCCTTTGCTGCCTCTTCCTCCTCGTCTTCTCCGCTCGATTTCCCAGAACTTCCGGTTATGGCTATGAGGCACAAAATCGTCGACAAGATTTTGGAGAATCGCGTCACTCTAATCGTTGGCGAAACTGGCTGCGGTACCTTCTTTCCCATCTTCACTACAACATTCTGCATACTTACCGAGCTTTTTTCTCTTGTTTTCGACTGCCTTTGTTTCTCTTTATTGCGTGATTCTGCTGCTTTTTGCCCTTTTCTGGTTTTCTAGTGTGGAATTTTGTGTTTGGTGCCTTTGAAATTTCAGTTTTTGAAATAAAAAGACAATCTTTTTTCTTGGCAGACCGTGTAAAGGAATAATTTTTTACGCTTTACTCTTATTTGATATTGTCAATCGTTGAATATATATGTTATCTTTGTCTTGTTAAATGTGATACTTTGATTTTGCTGAAAAGGGTTATTATTATTGGATTCTAGCTGATGGGATTGCTTATTTCTAACCATCTGTATGTTGGATGACTAATGGAGAATGTTTTGTCTGTTAATCATATTCATGTGTTGATGGATCATTGTTTGTTAAAAAATTTTATGTTGATAAATCGTTGCTCTAATTGACTGGGAACTTTTAATCTCACCTGAGAAAACTTTTTACCTTTTTTGTTTTTTGTTTTTTTTTCCCCACTCCTCTATTGCAAATTCCGAGTTTGCCATCTGATTCTTTTTTATGGTTATTTATAACTTTCATTTTTTCATGTATGCTTATGGTAACTCTTGTTTCTATTTTTTGGGTTTCATTAACGTAAATTAATGTTTGATGTGGTTAGTGTAGCCGTGTAGTTGGATTTTGGTACTTCTTTTGGCTATTCGATGCTGATACCTTCTTTTCTAAATCTTTGATTTTTTTTTGTAGGAAAGAGCTCACAGATCCCACAATTCCTACTGGAAGAAAATATTGAGCCCATACTCTGTACCCAACCCCGTAGATTTGCTGTTGTAGCTGTTGCTAGAATGGTGGCAAGGGCTCGTAATTGCGAAGTAGGCGGTGAAGTTGGGTACCATATTGGTCATTCAAGGGTATTCTCAGATCGGTATATAGTAGATTATATCCGTGCCAATTGACACTCCTCAACAAATGTACTGATTATCGCATTTGAGCTGGTTGCTGACCTGTCTTTGTTGGAGTCAGAATATACCCCAAGTGGGAATTCTTTCCATTCTTTTCCTTCCATGCATGATACTAAGCACAAAGGATTACTGGGCCTTTTTTTCGCCCAAGTCATTTACGACAATAATCACTATTAATGTTTTGCAGAAGCTATGTTAGGTACATATTCTTTGTATTGGTAAATACAAAATGTTTTAATAGAAATGCATATTTTGCATGCTTTGTGGTTTCTTTGTAGTTAGACTGAAATATCTAAATCTTGTCTGGGGTCCCAAACCTATATGTTATGCCGTAGCTGTTTACTTCGTCCCCTAACATTTCAGTGTGCATGTTTGGAAAATTTGACAGAGCATTAAACTGATGTTGAAAGTTCACTTTGGAGATTGTGTTTAGTAGGAACTGATTTATACTCTGAAAAGAGAAAATAAATAAATAAATAGTAATTATTATTGATTGATTTGAGTCAGGGGTTTTAGCTGCTACTGCTTGAAGTCTACATCCCGGTTTGAACCAATTAATTACTTACATCATAAATGAGAATGTTTGAAATAATAAATACTTAATTTACACAATTATACATTGATGCTGTCAAAGATCTTTAATGACAGAGGTCCTCCAAAAGAAAATTCCAATTTCACGAGCTCTGCCATAATGCCGTGAAGCCGTCTGGCTAAGTTGTATTTAGGTCTTCATTATTGGTCAGTCATTTAGGGCATGAGTTTGCAGAAGAAATAAAAGGTGTCACTTCAATTAAATATCATTTGGTTCTGAGGAACAGTTGTGTAGGTACTTTCATGCCAGTTTTTCTAATACATTGCTCATTAGTCTTACCTTTGAACTCTGGTGATTGTCCGCACTGTTGTCAACTTTCATGAACTGATCATTAACCACATTAGTTTGGTATCTCATTGACTAATACTCTTATTTATATTTACTCAAAAGAATCAATATTTGTTTCAGGTCCAAAATTGTATTCAAAACAGCTGGGGTTCTGTTGGATGAAATGCAAGAGAGGGGTATGAATGCCCTGAAATACAAAGTTATTGTTCTCGATGAGGTACATGAAAGATCTGTGGAGTCTGATCTTGTTCTTGTCTGTATAAAGCAGTTCTTACTCAAAAACAACGACTTGAGGTTAGTATTTAACTGCCAATCCGTATGTTTCTTTTGTAATAATTGATATGCACTGTATTCCACTGATGCTCTACATGATTTCTAAACAAAATTTTTGATGATTTAGAGTGGTGCTGATGTCTGCGACTGCGGATATTTCAAGATATCGTGAGTATTTTAAGGATCTCGGTAGAGGTGAAAGAGTGGAAGTGTTGGCAATTCCTAGCACTGGGAAGAAATCCATTTATCAGAGGGATGTTCTTTACCTCGAGCAGGTAGCATCCTAATCAAATCTTTTATGTCATTGTGCATAGAGTTTAATCAACCAACCTGATTCTTAAGCATGTATTTGTTGATGTTGACCTTCTTCCGAAAAACCCACACCAGTACTCATTTTCTTAGTGTGGAAACGTTATTTATACACCTCTGCCCCAGACTACTATTTATGATCAGAAGTGGCTACTCTAATCAAAATCTAAATGCTTGTATGTACATAAGAATGCACTATACAAATATGAAGCACCAAGGGCAAACACATGTCTAACCAATTTAAAATGGAGTGACAAAAGTATCCTGGTTGATACCCACACTTATGTGTGTGTGCAGTGGCAGTGCCAAACGGACGGCATCCCCTAAAGTTTCTGTTTTTTAATTTCTCACGTACTCTCAGATTCTTCAGAGTTTTGCACCCCTAGTTCTTATGTAATTTCATGTCAGTGATTAGAGAATATATATTATAAATAGTAGTAAATGACCTTTTTGTTTCTTTTCTTCTTTCGGGTGTTCTTAGACTGTACAACGGCTTCCAAAATTTCGATACTAATTGTTAAATTTAACAATAAAACCTTGAAATTATTATGTAGATTTTTTCTTGCAATCCCTTATCCAGGAATCCTATTTCTGCCACTGTCTGTGTATGCATATACTCCCTCTGTTCTTTTACAAGGTTTACCTTTTGGTTTTGTGTAAATTTTAAGAAAATGGATTAAAATATTAAGTGGTAAAAAGTAAGATGAAGAATAGGAAAAGTAAGTGAGAGAATAGATAAAGTGTGAAAGAGAGTGTTTAAAAAATTAATAGGTATAGATAGTGGGTTTCCAAAAAAGGAAATGTTAAAATTTAAAAAAAACTCCTGAAATGGCAAAAAGTAAACCTTTAAAAAGAACGGAGGGAGTACTAAATAACATTTTATAGCAACCATAACCAGTATTTTACTCCCTCCTACTCAAAAGAAATTAAGTTTCCTACTATTTGCCAAATAAATGAAGTTCGAGGTATTTTGCACTCCTCATTTTCCATCAATATAATTATGTCAAGATTTTCTAAATTATTCAGTTCCAAATTATCCAAATTAATAATGATTTTCTCTACTTCATTATAAAAGGATAATTGGAATTTGATAAGGGTAATTTTGGCAAAAAGCTATGTTCATAATTGGTTTAGAAAGAATCAGATCTTCATTTATTTTGAATTAATAGTGGACAGTTTTTTATAAATATAGTTCTATTATTAGCAAAACAAACTTCAAATCACATTTGACGTGAATATATAAAAATATTGTCCTGATGATTTCTTCTTGGACCATAATGGCCCAAATTAGCCTTTTCGCATGCCTTTGCATTTCCACCTTGGTTCAAATGTGATTCGAAAAAGAAATACTTTCGAATCATGCAATGCACTGGGTTGCAAGGTGCAGTAAGTCCAAAATAGTCGCACTATGCAGCTTGTGCCACAGATTCTGGCATGCATGTTTTAAATAAATATCGTAAAAAAGACTTGTGAATGTTATTCTCACATAGATAGGCATGGAATATGGTGGTTGTAGCTTTGCACCCTAATAATTTACTACAAGAGGCAACCTATGTGGTTCCTAATAACAAGTCTTTGTGTTTAGGTAAGTGAACTTCTTGGAATGGACCCTGACAACTTATCCACGAGATACTGTTCTGGACCTAGTCCAGCAGTAGCTGAAGCTGATATCAAACCTGATGTGCACATGTTAATACATAACTTGGTGATACACATTCATAAAAATGAACCTGATATGGAGAAAAGCATTATAGTGTTCCTCCCAACGTACTATGCACTCGAGCAGCAGTGGCACCGTTTGAAGCCTTTCAGCGAGTGCTTCAAGATTAACATTTTGCATAGCAGCATAGATACTGAACAAGCTCTCAAATCAATGAAGATCTGGAAGTCCCACCGTAAGGTACTCAAATTTATTTTCTACTGCAGTAAGTAGATGTTGATACACGTACTGGTACCTTGGAGCAGTGAGGACATCGCAATATTTTATCTAACGAAACTTATGTTTTGCATGATTTATGACGCTCAACTAACAAGAGTAAACAATTTTTTATCAAATGTAGGTTATACTGGCCACAAACATTGCAGAGTCTTCTGTAACAATACCAAAAGTTGGATACGTGATTGACTCCTGTCGTTCTTTACAAGTTTTTTGGGATGGCAATACGAAAGCAGACTCTGCTGAGCTTGTCTGGGTTTCAAAGTCACAGGTATTAACTGTTAATGGTTCTTCGCATTCATGTCTAGTCAGATTTTGCTCCTAACAGTGTATTGTTGCAGGCAGAACAACGTAGGGGGAGAACTGGTCGGACTTGTAACGGTCGTGTGTATCGCTTGGTAACAGGATATTTTTTTGGGCAATTGGAGGATTATGAGTCCCCGGCAATATTAAAGTTATCATTGCGGATGCATGTGCTTCAGATATGCTGTGCTGAATCTAGAGCTATAAATGAACCCAAAGGTGTGGTTAGCTATTTTCACCTGCTACTCCGAATTTGGAGACCATATGAAATTTGAGTTGCTTCTCTCTCTGTACTGGATTTTCTTCTGGGAAAATGTTTGAAACCTGCTTGTGTCTTACCTGCACCAAACTCCTCTATGGTTCCAAGAATGCACAAAATCCTCCATGGTTAAAAAGACTTCAAGTACAAAACCCGTCTTTCTACATTACCTTTAATGAGATGACGGTTTTCTTACTTAGGTCTTAAATCTGGAGGATTCTTGTGCAGGTGTTGCAAACCTGTTGGGGTTGTCGTGCATTTTCTCTGTTCTTCTTTCTCATTTCTGGTAACCGACTTAATGTGTCTTGGTACTTGAGCAATGTCTCTAAATATTGAATGGCCGATGCAAATTAGAATTTACATTAAATTTGTACCATTAATAATCTTCTCATACAGAGTATACAATACTTTGCCATGTTAAGTAATAAAAATTTCCTTCTGGACATAAGATTTGCTTCATTATTTAAATGCATTCCCTTTAGGAAATGGTGCTTATAAACATCCCTACATCGCACTCTAACTGGTCAGCAGTTTTTATTTTATTTTAGTCTTGAGCATCCAAACATTCAAACCTTTCCGGTTTCATCGTAAACTGAACAGAAATTGACACCCTCGTACATTCATTCCTCTGGCTAGAAGTTGTGTTAGTATTGTAATTGTTGTCAGATGCTACTCTTAGTATAAAATTTATAGGTACTGTAGAGAGCAAAAGGATATTCCTTCAGCAGTTTTAGGTGCTACTTTGATTCATAAAACATTTTGTTGTTTGTCTACCTACCTGTATAAATAAATAAACGGATTTACTAAAGTTTTTTTCTCACAGCATTACTGCAGAAGGCTATGGATCCCCCAGATCCCGATGTCTTTGAGGATGCACTGGATTTGCTAGTTCATATGCGTGCATTGGGAAAACTGTCTTCTAGACCCCGTCATGAGCTTACATTTTATGGACGACTGCTGGCTAGTTTCTCCCTTTCATTTGAGGCTTCTGTTCTTATTCTCAAGTTTGGGAACATAGGAATGATTCGTGAAGGAATTCTCCTTGGTATATTGATGGACCTTCAACCTTTACCCATTCTGAGTCCATTTGGGTTGGAAAACCAGGTATTATTTCATTGACTTTGAGCTTCATTTAACCATATATATATATGCGTATACTGACCTGGAGGTTGCTTGATTATTTATGTATATGGTTTTATGTTGTTTGTTTGTTTATCCTTTTCCAGTTCTTGGAGCACACTGATAAGTTTTACAGTGGGGATAAGCTTACGGGGCTAGGCAAAAAGGAGGTGCTGTACATCGCAAACTTATGTGCATTTCAGTTCTGGCAACGAGTTTACAAGGTACCAACATTTAGTTTCTGCAAAACATCCTTTGGAGTTTGAGACGTGTTATGGTGACACTAACTCGAAGAATTAACCTGTTCTACAGGACGCATGGCGGCTTGATCAGCTCAAAAGCTTTGTTAAGCTTGATGAGAATGACATTATCAAAACTGTGCAGTCAAAGATTGAGGAAGAATGGTGCTCGTTTCACAACCTTGTCCTACCTGCACTCCAGCAAGTTGCTGAGACATGTATGATTTCTTGATAATAATTATGACTTATTACATCTGCATTTCTGAGTTTCCCTAATCTATGCTACCAAAGAATTGGATATAATGATAGAGCAGAGAGATTTATGGATAAAGAAAGAGATGATTTTGGTGTAGCAAAAGCTACTATTCTGGAGTTCTATTGACAGAACGTAAATAAAATCAAGTAAGACACCAATCTCCAAAGAGACGAACCACCCTAAAGGGCGAAACCAACTCCTAAGAGCGAAATTGACTAATTTCTGACTTATGAATAATAACCCTAAGACTCTTATATAATAAAACAACTTCCTAATTCGACTGGAACTCTATTAGGTAATAATTAACAAGCTCCAAATTAAACTTAAACTCTATAAGGTAACTTTCCTATCAATACTAGAATTCTATAATAATAATAAGTATTAATCCTAATAATATTTTAGGATTCTAGGTCCGTAACATATATACTCTTATAGCAATTATCATGAACATTTGTACTAACTTCCCAACGCTCAAGAAACAACCTTTATTACCCTTTTTAGCTATAATTATTTGTCAACTTCAGTTTTAGGAGATAAATCCTGTTATTATCCTATAGTTAGATGTAATATTTACTTTTGGAGGGTTGATCCAGGTAATATAGGGAAACCCTGGAGAGCATAGATGTAAATAATGTAATCAACATACTAAAAAAAGGATTTTTGATTTACTCAAATGTAGAATGTTTTGTGCAGATGATGAGATCATAAGCTCTCTGCACCGGTTTCGTCCCAAATTTTTGTTGGCATCTGATGGTATACCACTTCATTATGAGCCCTATGAATATCAGCATACATGCTATCTTAAGTCCATGGAAAATGGAAATGTGGATGCTTTGGCTTTAGAAGTAGATGACCTAGAGCACGGAATTTCAAAGACTTGTGTTACTTTACCATTTGTTGGACCTTATGACTTTCAAACAAACAATGTGGTGACCAAGTTTGCTTCTACTGTTAAAGAGGTACTATATTTTGGTCACTCAGGTGCAGTTTAGTAATTATTATGACACGGTCTGATATCACCTCATTTCATTTGTGTGTAAAATAGATGAGAATGCAGCTGAGTGGGAATGTGTCACGAGGGCAGAATGGATACTTTCTTGATAACGGACATCATGATGCTGGTGGTGCTCCATTGTGCAGATACTTCATCCAAGGTTTATGCTGGAGGGGAACTGAATGCAGGTTTTCTCACTCAGAAACACAAACAAAAAGACCTCTCTGCAAATTTGTATTCTCGCTGCAGGTATCTATTTATGTTCACGTTTTTTTTTACCTTGGGATGTGTTGATAAGTACTTGTTTCATTATCCACTGTGTTACTTGGTTGACAATGGCCATCCTGGATCTTGATGATTGTTATTTGCAGGGATGCCGCAATGGGGATTCCTGCGTCTTTTCTCATGATTCTGAATCTATAGCTGTATCAGGCAGTGGCTTAAGTTTGTGCTGCCCAGAGGATGATTATACTGATGCAAATTCTCTTCTGCAATTACTTCCTGCTGCTTCGGATGGATGTATACTGTTATTGGATGACATTGACCTTCATTTTTCTTCAAATCTCGCCTGTCATTATGATCCTTCGTGCATAATTTCAACCACATCCCAAACAGATCTTTCCGCTCTTGAGCAATCGTCCATAGAAGGCATAACAATCATTCGAAGTAGCCATTTGTATCAATCAATCATGACCAGTGCCATGGAAGATGTAGTGCCATGGAGAGAAATTAAATGTGTGTTGTGGTTCCCAAAATTTGACGATGATCATGTTGAAGGGCACAAGAGTTTGTTACTTTCTTCAATTGTCTTGCCATCCGGTTCTTGGCTGATGTCCTGTGCAATGTGCGAGTAATATTAACCATGAACAATTTGCGGTTCTCAAAACTACAGGTACTTTGACTTCCCTAGCTTAGATATTGTTTCTTGTCCATCATTACAGACTTACATAGGAAATTGTGAACAAAGCTAATTTACCAGTTTAAGATTGGATTTCTAAAAACCTATCTTTCTGTTGAATGGGGAAAAATGCTCTTTTCCTTTTTTTGAGGTATCTAGTTAGAGAGGCTTCTGCAGTTAAAATCTTTGTTTCTATGCACGACTATTACGTAATGCCTATATTAGCAAGAAGTCCTAAACATCTATTTTTTCATGCTAAGGAAGCCTAACAGGCGCACAGGTTTTGAGAAGAACTCTTGAATGGCTGGTATTATATTATGCAGAACTAAAGTCTGACTGTTGATGTATCTTAAAGATAAAATTAGCTTAGTTTGACCTTGGATCATCTTTTAAATTCTGCTCATGATTTCTCAATGGCAGTTAAGGCTCACTTTTGTGGCCAAGAGTTTCTTTTTGTTGGATATAAATGCTCATGTTCGATACTTGTAATAATTGTATCAGGTGGAAAAATTGGCCCGGGACAGTTTCTTCCATCTCTCAGATTCCTTTCCATTTGATGAGGTGAAGTTGGGGAAGTTGTCAGACGGGATGACTACTAGAAAGGAAATGTTCATGTCAAAGTCGGTTTCATATGTTTTTGACATGCATCCTCCTACTGATATCCAGTTTGGTGATTACACATCAGTATTCCGTCAGTGTCTCCTTCACAGTCATTAAAGGCATTGCGCTTTGCAAATTTTATGTTGCAATGCAGTGAAAGTATAGAAGCTTATCTTTGTTAGTATACAGTCCGTGGCACTAAATGATGGTCCTTGTGGTACTTACTCTCTTACCGTGTAGCTTGAATATGTGATTATTACTATTTCTGGGGGCTATTTATCATGAGGATTTTCACAAACTTTTCACACATCCATCAGCATCGCACTCAGTTTGCTATTCGTAAGCACACTTTCCTTCGCAGGTCCAGTTACGAAAAAGTTGCATGAATTGAAGTTGAAATGGGTGATATGGAGTTCAAATCTGAGTTAATAATTCAATTATGTAGTTCTTCCAGACATGGACATCTTTCCTATATGGCCAATGTATGACTTAATTTGGTAAAAACCATCACATTACATCAAATTGTTCATGGAAACTCGTCTAAGTTGAATAATTGTCCACATACATAAAAGCATGAAACCAAGAAAATCAACAACCAGGAGTTTGTTTTTATTCCTCATTTTTTCAGTAGTCGAACTTAGAAAATAGCCATCTAAACTACGCCCAAGGATCCACAACCAGTGCAATACTCTTAATCACACAAAATAGCAGACATTACCTCAATCTTAAAACTTCTTTCTGCACCACAGCCAGAAGTTGATCAACCTCCGAAATTGAACAATAATGGTAAGCTCAACACTTGCTAACTCCAATGAGAGCTAAACGTAATTCATAAAACACAATCATGTCCCGATGTAGATGGATCGTTTTCTAGGAAACATCACAACATATCAGTCTATTGAGGTTGCGACAATGACCTAAAAATCTTAATAGACAAGTGTGCGGACATGAATTTCTGAATTCATAACTCGGTGTGCCAAGGTGAGAGATTCAACAGAATAGCATCCACGCCCGTATAGTACAGTGTAGACACAAAAGAGTAACATCACAAAGAGTATACCTCCATTGGCACCTTCATTTGCAGCACTGTCCCCATCTTGAACTTCTGATCAAGTGCAAGCAAAGAGGCTTATAGGCCTAAACGAGTGTTCTGTTCAGACCATCATTCGAAGCTTTCATTGAAGCTCCATTTCCTGATCATCTTTCACAGCCAAAAAAGTGAAAAACAAACCCGGGGCGAACGAGAGTTGAGAGCTGTAGATTAGATTGAATTGTAAGTATGAAAGATCAGAAGAAAAGAAGAAGAGGATATGTTCTGATTTTGTTCTTGTTTGAAGAAGGAAGCATAAAACGTAATAAGCATGAAGAGTCGCATTTCTACTTATGCGAGTGATGTGGCTTCATCTGATTGGTTCTCTTCGGCTATTATGACATAAGTAGGCGTGTGTGTTGGAGTATAAGTAGAAGAACGCTTCTACTATAGCAGTTACGTTTTTCATCTTTTGTAACAGAAAATAACAAACTTCTTCTTCTTCGGTTTTTTTGCTCTGTTCATTCTTCTGTTCAGTTTCTTCTGTAAATCAGAGATTGAAGCTTGTTGTAAACACTCTCTGTTGATCAATAAAGAATCCTTGATTGCTCCCGTGGATGTAGGCATTTGCCGAACCACGTAAAACACTGTGTCATTGTTGATTACTTTGATTGTTTGTGTTTGATCGAGTGTTTCTTTGTTCGATTGTTTCGAGTTGTTTGATTGTTGAATTATCGATTGATTGAGCTTAACAATTGGCGCCGTCTGTGGGAAAGACTGGATCGATAACTGCTACAATGACGACAACAACAAGTTTTACAATTGAAAGGTCACTGATAAGGTGGATTTCACTCTGTGAAAACACAAGATGGAATGCTTGTTAGAGCAACAAGGATTGAATCAAGCTCTGCTTGGAGATGCTGGATTTCCAAAGGAATGTGATGAAGCTGAGAAGAAGCGCATCATTGGAAAGGCTCGGAGCACTGTGGTTCTCTCCCTTGGTGATATTGCAATGAGAGAAGTTATGAAGTTAAAGACAGCTAAAGAAGTGTGGGATAAATTGGAAGAATTGTAACATGTCAAGACGTCTGCAAGCAAGATGAGAATGAAACAAAAATTCTTTGCTTACAAGATGAAGTCTGACAAATCAGTGATTGAACAATTGGATGAGTTCAATCAACTGTGTGTGGAGCTTGAAGCATTAGATATTACTGTGGCAGATGAGGATAAAACAGTTCTCCTATTGAGCTCTTTACCAAAGAGCTATGAGCACTTTGTGGATGCAATTGTGATGTCAAAACCAGATGGTTTGAAAGCTGCTGATGTTGAGAAGGCACTGAGGAACAAGCTTGATCAGAAGGTGACCACTAATCGACCGACACGATTCTTTGCCCGCTATCAAGAATGCTTGGAACAAGAATCAGGCATCAAGGAACAAGAAGCTCAAGCCACAGAAGGAATCTAGTAACTCTACTGGTGAATTCATTGAGAGGAGAAAGTGCTATCACTGTAAGAAGCCTGGACATCTAAAGAAAAACTGGTATCTTCTAAAGAAAGACAAGAAGAATACAGACTCTCAAGGTCAAGGTGGAGCACATGTTGCAGATACTGCAGAAGCTTCTCATACTTATGATGAAGCTGAGGTACTTTCTATCACCAATTCTACATCTGGTTTAAATTGGATTTTAGACTCAGGATGCTCATTCCATATGTGTCATATAAGGGAGTGGTTTAAGATGTTTATTAGTAATCACAGTGGACATGTGTTACTAGGAGATGATCATGCATGTGCTATTAAGGGTATTGGCAATATCAGGATTAAAATGCATGATGGAGTTACTAGAATTCTCACTGGTGTTAAATATATACCAGAGTTAAAGAGAAATCTCATATCACTTGGTACTTTAGACAAAATGAGATATCAGTATGGTGGAATCAATGGTGTTATGTCAGTATACAAAGATGAAACTACTGTTATTAAAGCAGATTTGAGGAATGGTCTGTATTATCTTCAAGGTTAAGTGATCAGTGAGGCATCAGGTGTAGTATCCACTGTGTCAGTTAAAGACAAAACTCAACTATGGCACAGAAGATTGGCACACAAAAGTGAGAAAGGTCTCAAGGAGTTATCTAAACAGAACTTACTGTGTGGAGATAAGATATCAAGGATTGATTTCTGTGAAGATTGTGTGTTAGGAAAATCACACAAATCTAGCTATGGTACAGGAAAACACACCACTGAGGCCATACTTGATTATGTGCACTCAGACCTATGGGGTCCTGCTATAGTGGAAACAATGAATGGTGGCAGATACTACATGTCAATCATAGATGATTTCTCAAGAAAAGCCTGGATTATAATATTGAAATCCAAGGATGAGGCATTCACTAAGTTTAGGGAATGGTTAAGTGAAGTTGAGAATCATATTGGGAGAAAATTAAAATACCTCAGAACTGACAATGGTTTGGAGTCAATCAAGGGGGAATTCAATCTAGGTGGAGATTTGTAGATTAGATTGAATTGTAAGTATGAAAGATCAGAAGAAAAGAAGAAGAGGATCTGTTCTGATTTTGTTCTTGTTTGAAGAAGGAAGCATAAAACGTAACAAGCATGAAGAGTCGCATTTCTACTTATGCGAGTGATGTGGCTTCATCTGATTGGTTCTCTTCGGCTATTATGACGTAAGGAGGCGTGTGTGTTGGAGTATAAGTAGAAGAACGCTTCTACTATAGCAGTTACATTTTTCATCTTTTGTAACAGAAAATAACAAACTTCTTCTTCTTTGGTTTTTTGCTCTGTTCATTCTTCTGTTCAGTTTAGTTATGTAAATCAGAGATTGAAGCTTGTTGTAAACACTCTCTCTTGATCAATAAAGAATCCTTGATTGCTCCCGTGGATGTAGGCATTTGCCGAACCATGTAAAACACTGTGTCATTGTTGATTACTTTGATTGTTTGTGTTTGATCGAGTGTTTCTTTGTTCGATTGTTTCGAGTTTGTTTGATTGTTGAATTATCGATTGATTGAGCTTAACAAGAGCCTTCCAAATTCTTCAGTGCAAGATAAGCATTGCTTGCAGAAATAGGCAAAATGTGTGACAGTAGTATGATAAACTAAAAATTCAAATTAAACGCAAGTGATCAGGCTTGCAGGTTTAATTAACTTCTGCCATACAGATATATATTGGCTTGAATCACAGCGAAGCGAACCTCATAATCGCACTGAATATTGTAAACTAGGCTCCTCAAGTGATTGCGACGAAACAATATTGCTATTTCAGGTGAAAGAAAGCATACATATATCTGGAACAATTTGGAACTTAAACTTCTCCTGTTTCTTGTGGGCTGTAGGCTATAGAGAGCGCTGTTAGTTTATATATCTCAGATAATTCGATAAACAATTGATAAGGATAATGTAGTACTGTGCCATATTCTGGACAGAGCTATAGAAACTCATAAAACACGGAACAATCAATAAGCTACTGAAGGAGAAAGAGATGCTACAACTTGCAAGCCATTTCAAGTGAAAACAGAACCAAGCAATGTATTTTCGTTGCATCTGTTAGTTCAAATCTAGTCGATATACATAATCTTAAACGGTTCGATCTGTTTCCCAAGGGCTATAGTCTCTGTCAGAGGGCAGGGGTTTATGTCTCCGATAATTTGATAACCAACATATACGAATAATGTATTACTAGCATATTATGATCAGTGTTATAGAAACTCATCAAACACGGAAGAATAATTAATAAACTACGTACATAATGATAAAGAAACGCTGCAGCTATTTTCAGTTGAAAACAGAATTGAACAATCTATTTTCATTGCAATCAATCTGTTGGTGTTACATACAATTGAGTGATTGACAGAGTATGACTTGAGAATGAAAGAATCAGCAGTTATGTCTCTCTGATCCCAATACACAATTCATCATTACATAATTAACACTTAGAAAGACCGACTAACTATTCTTGGCATCCGTCTGATCGATTAAATCCTCCTGAACAGCGCAGGTTCGCTAACATAGCTTCATCCTTTTAGGACGAATAGTATACTGAGAATCAAGGCCAGTCAGATCTATTACTTCTATCATCCCTTCTCCAGCTAAGCCAGATGCGAATGCTGCCAAATCAACCTCATTCAAATCCTGCCTGATCCGTTTAGCCGGTGCTTTAATTATCTGATCATGGATGTCGATACAACCTTTAAGAAACTCGTGATACAGCAGAGTTTGTGCCCGGCATCTATTCTTGGGATTTCTTGCCAAACAAAGTTTCAAGAAACTTTTGGCCTCTTTGGATAACTCACTAGATAATACTGGCAACTCACCCTTTGTCCCTATCTTGTAAGCAATTTCTTCCTCAGTCAAGTTTTTGCCCCACGCGGGCTTACCAGTAAGCATCTCAAGAACAACACAACCCAATGCCCAGATATCAGAAGAGGCTTCTTGAACGCCTTCCATCAAGGTCTCCGGTGCTGCAAACTCAAGGGTACCCCTCCAAGCACAGGGCTGCTGCTGCAACTTCCTTTACTTCCTGTTATTATTTCCATACACTCTGACCTCTTCGCCAATCCAAGATCCGCAATCTTTGCTGTATATCCATTGTTTTCACCTCCAACGAGCAAAATATTCTCAGGCTTGATATCACAATGAACATATCCCAATCCATGCATATGTTTTAAGCCGCTAAGAATCGAGCGAGCATAAGACGGCACATCAGCTTCACACAAACCTTTGATCGTCTGACTTTTCGATCACGTCAGACAAAGTTCCTCCAGAAGCATATTCAAGAAGTAGATTATAAACCTTTTCGCCACCTTCCGCTGTAGTCCACTCGTCACCGAAACATTGAATGATATGATCAGGGCAGCCACGGAGCTGGTCGAAAACCTCCTTCTCAAACTGAAGTGAACCGGAAATGGAATCTTTGGCGGACTTGACAGCCATGTTATCGGGACGATAGTCCAAGCTAAAACCAGACGCAGTAGCCATATAAACTCTACCGAAACCACCCGATCCTAAGAGCCGACCCCTCCACCACCATAAACCGTCACCATAATCTTCCATGCGAGTTCGGAATCTGATCACAAAGCGTTTCATTGTTTTCTTTTCTTGCTTTTCTTTCTTTCTTTTAGGGCACTATAGATTGGGAAAATTTGACCCTGATCTTACTTCGGTGGTCTCATCCTCTCACAGTGTGGATTCCACTGCTACAGTGAGAGGGTGAGGCCACCGGGGTCTAACAAATCATAGGGATTGTATGAAAATGTACATACTACACAGTACGGGGGTTTGTTTTCACTTGAAGTTAGTATTCTAGTCTAGTATTTATATGGTAAGTGTAGCGCGTATTTTAGTTGGGCAATAAACTGCCCAAGCCCAATGGACTCTAATGCTTAATTATCTCCTTGGTCAATTAGGATTGATTCCATCTTTCCTTACTTGTGATTAATTCCATCTTTCCTTATTTAGGAAAATTATGTTGGTTTCTTTGATTTTTTCCTCTTTCCAAATTAAACACATGAAGTACAATTTAACTAACTCCTATTTTCAAATGAGCATTGTCCTTCTTTCTTTTGAATTTTAAAAAGTATTTTTTTTAATTAAAGGGGGAATTTATTAATAGATGAAAAAAATTCATGGGGGATTGTAGGACCCCGTAAACATTACAAAGCCAATCCTATTATAAGGAGTCACAAAATAGCAAAAGACTAGAATAAGATATAAAACTAGCAAGATAAGGAAGCTACGACTTAGGTACGCCTTATTACACAACACAATCTCATAACTAATATAATTAACCCAATAGTTTTTTTTTGCCGAAGACTTGTTTCGAGGAGATTCCATGTTTCGAGTAGGTTTGCTTTTGGCGCCTTTAAATCCTTCTCAAGTGTCATGTTGGTGTAGGAGAGTGAAAGCTTTCTTGCAGCCTTCAATGGCAGTTTTTGGAGACATACGTACCAGATTTCCTTTGAACAGATTTGAGTACAGGAAGAGAAGAAGAATAAGGTGTTTTACGCGAATTCTTAGTCGTTCTTCCAACACTACAAGAAAACTGCCGAATAGTAACGAATTTTAGTAACGGGTATTATCCTTTACTATAGTAACGAATCGGCATTGATTAGCGACAGATTGAGCGATTTGTTCAATTCGTCGCTAATCCGTCGCCAAATCCATTACTATTTAGTAATGGATAGTTTACCCGTTACTAAAGTAATTACAAAAACGGGAAGCTGGCAGCTTCTTCCCCCATTTCTATTATGCTTCTTCTTCCATCTTCTCTTCGCCATTTTTGCCCCAATTCCAACTCCAACCAAAACTCCACCATTCCGGCCAATCTTGTACTCTTTTTGAAGCTCGCTGGACAAGGAACTCAGGTGACCATTCAATTTCATCCGTCTTCAGCTATTTTTTTCCGTAATTGAAGGTATAGTCTAAAACCCTTACTTTGTCAAATTTGAGAATTTTACTAATTTCCACTACAAAATCGGTCAGAATGGCGACGGATAGATCCGTCGAGCATTGACTATCCGTCAGCTCTGGCGACGGATCGGGCGACGGATAAAAAATCCGGCGCCCCCCTGGAGCTGTGGCGACGGATAAAAATCCGTCGTCCAATTCGCGACGGATTGGACGACGGATTGACCTTTTTTTTAAAAAAAAAAAAAAAATGATTATGGGGCGACGGATAGATCTATCCGTCGCCCCATTTTTTTTTTTTTAAAATCCGTATACGAATTTTTATATTAGTATACGGATTAATCCGGCAGTGCGGTGGTGGCGGTGGTGGTGTGTGGGGTGGCTGTGGTGGGGGGTGGGGGGTGGTGCTGGTGGGGGGGGGTGGGGGTGGGGGTGGTGGTGGAGGAGATGGTGGTGGTGGCAGGGTGGTGGTGCGGTGGTGGTGGGAGTAGAGAGGTGGTGGTGGTGGAGATGGTGGTGGAGGAGGATGGTGGAGGAAAGGAGGTGGTGGAGGAGATGGTGGTGGTGGAGGATGGTGGTGGTGGCAGGGTGGTGGTGGTGGGAGGAGAGAGGTGGTGGTGGTGGTGGTGAGATGGTGGTGGAGGAAAGGAGGTGGTGGAGGAGATGGTGGTGGTGGAGGATGGTGGTGGTGGCAGGGTGGTGGTGGTGGGAGGAGAGAGGTGGTGGTGGTGGAGGTGAGATGGTGGTGGAGGAAAGGAGGTGGTGGAGGAGATGGTGGTGGTGGAGGATGGTGGTGGTGGGAGGAGAAAGGTGGTGGTGGTGGAGGAGATGGTGGTGGTGGAGGATGGTGGTGGTGGGAGGAGATGGTGGTGGTGGAGGATGGTGGTGGTGGGAGGAGAAAGGTGGTGGTGGGAGGAGGAGGAGAGGAGAAGTAGTGGAGAAAAGGAGGTGGTGGAGGAGATATATTATATTTTTTTTAGGTTTTTAGCGACGGATAGATCTAGATCTATCTGTCGCTAATTTTTTTTTTCCGGCCTTGTAGCGACGGATAAATCTATCCGTCGCTACATAGCGACGGATAAATCTATCCGTCGCTATTTTAGCGACGGATAAATCTATCCGTCGCTAAAATTTTTTTTTTTTTTTTTAATTTTGGTCAACGCTCTGTAGCGACGGATAATTTTATCCGTCGCTACAGAGCGACGGATAACCTTTATCCGTCGCCAAACGGGGCGACGGATAGAATCCGTCGCCCCAAGTAGCGATCCGTCGCTACAGGGGCGACGGATCTTTCCGTCCCGTTACGGATGGATTCTTGTAGTGTTCGACTAACTTGAGCAATTGTATGTTTATTGGAGGTCTCTACTAGCTAGTTTAGCTTATGTTAAGTAGTGGGTTAAGCCTGAGGTTGTGTAATTGATAGATTTATTGTGAAATTCAATTGTTAGTATCATGTTAGAATGTTGGGGAAATTACATCCAGACCCCCATTTAGATGTCGTAATTACACATTAGTATCACTTAGTCGAACAATTATGATTTTATCCAATTAGATGTAAAACAATTACACTTTCGTCCATGAACTTGACCAAATCCGAATTAAAACCTGGAAAAGTCAATTTTGCCCCTCTCAGATTATTGGATTTTGGAAGTTGCCAAACAATAACACCTTTTGACAAATTGTAATTCAGTCCATGGATATCTAATTTTATATTGTCACCCATAACTTTTCGAAAAACCTCAAATAAGCCCCTAAACTTCTATTGCAATTTGTAAAATTTCCCCTACTTTAAATCAAGATCAAATATCCTTTAAACATCAAAATTGAAAGCCGAAAAAATGAATCAGAGATGAATTTCAACCAGAGTTGTTATGCATTCGAGCTCTATGAGCTCCGGGATCTGCATAATTCCGCTCGTCGTTCCGTTCGAATTTGATGAGATTTTTCACGGCTCCACCGGAGAAGAAAGTGATGAAAGAAAGAGAAGAATGAATCCACCGGAGAAGAAGATATTAAGAAGATGGAGGAAGAAGAAACAAGTTGGAGAAGATGAAGAATGAATGGCTGGATGTTTTTAAAAAATCTTTTCTTTATTTAGAATTTCATAAGGCCTGTTTGGTTGTTTCATTTGAAACAATTTAATTAAGTTGGTCAACGGATAAAATAAAAAATGGACCCAAATGTAATTGTCCCACTAAGTGATATCAATGTGAGAAACACCCTTCTAAATGGGTAGCCCTATGTAATTATCCCTAGAATGTTTGTAAGTATGTAGGGTATTTAATTTGATATTTTCGTACATGTATATTAGGATTAGGCAGATTTGGTTGAGTGTTTGGAGACCATTTAGTGATTTTGGTGATTATAGTATAATTGGCTCGTATATATTAACTTATCAAGAATTACTACTATTTTAATCTACAATATGAAAGCTGTTATTTTTTTTCCTTTGGAATGATGTTTAGAAAAGTAATGGGTGTTCAAACTGTAATTATACCTAGGTTTATAAGAAACTAACTATTTGCTCACAAAACAGATAGTTTATAAGAAACTAACTATTTGCTCACTAACTATCTTCAAGGATGGCTTCTCCACCTTCGTCACCTCCTCCACCGTCGCCTACACTCTCCGAGGCAAACATGTTCACAGGTTTTTCTGCTTTCGATAGAGCATTGGAGGCAGAAATAAAGGCCGACATGGATGATGAAGATGCAAACATGTTCACAGGTTTTTCTGCTTTCGATAGAGCATTGGAGGCAGAAATGAAGGCCGAAATGGATGATGAAGATGCAAACATGGCTAAAACCGATGCTGGGGAAGAAATAGATTATGATGATGATGAGGATTTTGACATGACCATCGAGAGGATGATGAACTTTCGATTATTTGCAAGTGTGTCTATCATGGTAGAATATAAGCGGAATCATTAGAGGTTAGTGTATATATTCGTATCTTTCGTTGATAATATGATCATTCTTGTTTATTTTATGGTGCTTATTTTGTGAGTGATATGTTAGTCACCATTGTATTAGCAAACTTTAGGACAATATGAGTGGTATGTTAATCACCATTTGTGTTAGCAAATTTTAGGACAATATGAGTGGTATGTTAGCCACTATATGTGAGTGGTATGTTAGCCACTGAACTTGGGTGATATGTTAGTCACCATTTGTGTTAGCAAATTTTAGGACAATATGAGTGGTATGTTAGTCAATATATGTGAGTGGTATGTTAGCCACTGAACTTGGGTGATATGTTAGTCACCATTGTGTTAGCAAATTTTAGTACAATAAGAGTTGTATGTTAGCCACTGTATCTGAGTGGTGTTAGCTACTGAACTTGGGTGATATGTTAGTCACCATTTGTGTAGTATGAGTGATTTTTTCATCCGTAACTCATGGTATGCACTTTACGATTTCAGGCTGAGGTGGAGAGGATCGACAGTCATGAGCTGTCAATTCAAGAAGAAAATGACATCTTCTTAGTCTTGATACATTTCGGTTATGCTTCTCCAAGATATTTAGTTTGGACTCGTGTTTTTCTGCCACATGACTTCTTATTTTAGCTTATGGATAATTTGTATTCGTCGAATGTTTTCTGTTAATTAATACAATTTCATTATTCTGGATTTATTATCGTAGATTAAATTTTGTGAAACCGGTGAAATATGACATCAGGCATCAAAATTATTATTATCTTTTTAAATCTGAAAATTTAGTAACGGATAAATTATCCGTTACTAAAAGTCAACAGATCTATCCGTTACTAAATTCGTTACTATTTAGTAACAGATAGTTTATCCGTTATTAAACTGTTAGAGACGAAGGAAATAGCGATGGGCTTATTATCCGTTACTAAATCTGTTACTAAGGACTTAGTAACGAATCGGTAGGCATTTAATTAATCTGTTACTAAAACCTATTTTTTTGTAGTGCAACCTTTTTTCCAGGAGGGTGCGGAGTAGGGAGAGGAGACTCAATTAATTGTTTCTCAAGGGAAACAACCTGTGCCAACACTCCAACTTCTTCTGAAACCGAACCAATGGATTCCAACCTTGTAGTTTCAACAACATTCTCAACTAGAGAAATTACGTTAGAGTCATACCGTCTCTTATAGACCTTTTTAACCGGCTGCTGAGGAGATAAATCTCCTTCCATCAAATCTCCATAAGGAAAGGAGTTAGGGGGGAGCACTTGGTTAATATCTTCAGAGGACCTTCGTCTATTGTGAAGAAGAATGAGGGGCTCAAATTCTGGAATATGATTAAGGGTCAAATCAAAGGAAGTAGAAGAGGGAAGAGAGAGTCCTATAGCCAACGGATAAGGAAGGGAGGAAACATGGATCAAGGGAACCAGGGGTGATTCAATGACAGCGGAAGATTCACTAATCAAAGAAGATTGGACAGAGTTGTTCTCCACTACAATAGCCTCTTCCATGTGAGAGGAGTTTTCAAGGATGCTAAAATTATTTTGAAGAGCTAGAGAGTCTTGGGGTAGATTCTCAGGCTCCTTTCTCGAAAAAGGATCAAGTAAAGGGTTAGGAGAACCTACAGTGGTCCACTCATTATGAACAGGTGTTCTAGGAGATGAACCGGGAATCCACTTTGGCCAAGATGAATAATCATCAGAAGAGTTGGAATCTTTCTCGGAAGATCTACCATCGATTTTTTCCTTAGCAATTTTCTGCAGTTCCTCCATGTGAGGAATCACCCAGGGGGATTTTCTTTGGGGGAGAGGATATGGTCCTTTTTAATGGTATTTAGCGAATCAATTTTTTCAAAATATGCCCCATTTTGCTACAGTGCAAGCAGAAAAGAGGAAGAGGTTCATGCTTTACACTGACTTTTAGCTTTTGCCCTTGTAGTTCGATAAGTAAGGAGTCAGGAATCGGCTTAGAAATATCAATTTCAACTAAAATGCGAGCTTTCTCTAGTCTAGTAAAAGAAGCTGTCGCAGTATCAACTCTCAAAGGCTTTCCAAACAGCTTAACAAGTTCGAATAAAGCTTCTGGATTAAACAGCAAAACACGAAGGTGCCCAGGGAGATCCAAATAGGAACCAAGGGAGAATCCTTGGAAAGATTATGAAAAGGAGACCATTTCACAATACGCATAGAAACATACTTAACGGACATAGAATTTTTGGACCAAAGCACATAATAATCATCTTGTGTGGATAAACTAATTATCGCACTTTTCTTGTTTAGAAAATCAACCGAGAACTTACCAGATAACCCAAGCTTGGCAATGGTTGCTGAAATATCAGAAGCACACGAAGGCGAAGGTAGAAACCGACTAACCAAAGATTTGTTAAAAGGAACAGAGAGATTCAAAATTTCCTGCTCCGAGAAAGAAACCACCGGAATACCATTTTGCAAGAATGGAAGACTTGGGCACTACCACTGACCTTTGGGCAGCCAAGGTTTTAGAGAAGAAATTAATCTTTGCTAGAAAGAGTACCGACTGGGTTGGGAAGATCAGATCCGGTAAAAAGCCCAGAGAAGGATTTAAGAGTATGGGAGGAGAGGACATGAGGAGGTAGGAGGGAGGTCGGAGGCGCAACGCTCGTTGACAGCGGAGGGGAGGGCAGAGCCATCCAAAATTATAAAGAAACCATAGGGCAGCGGTTCAGATCTTAGATAAACTAGGGCGGAGGAAAAATAGAAAAAGGGGGCGCCGCCAGGGACGAGAGGTCGCCGACAGGGAGGACTGAAAAAGTTGCAATCGGGTGATTTGGCATGATGTGATTTGAAGCTGAAGTGAAATGGTATGTCAATGTCACAGAGCTCAAATATGACTACTTTGTGATCAAATTTTGCATGAATACATGCAATCAAACATAGAATAAAATCAAATCACCGTAAATTACTCACTCATCAATCACCAAAACATATAATAAAATTATATGAAGAAAAAACATTAGTTATATTTTCCTAATATAACCTTGCTTTATCGTTTTAAATCTAATTTGATATTAATTTGTGGTCAAAGTTGCTAAAGAAAAGTCAACCTAGAAATTTATTATTGTGGTGAAAGGAATAAAAACTAGGCGAATCTAAAAAACTAAAAGGGAATGGTGAGAGATGTTCACTTAAACCACCAAAACTTACCCTTCTAGAAGTATATTGCATGTTTGGTCCCTTAAATCCCATATTTAATTCACAAGTGTTTATTTTTGTAGTATCCTTCCTTTACTTGAAACCATTGGTTTTGTAACTTATAGTCTCCCTCCATATCATGCTTAATATTGCCAAACCACTTAATTACAATTTATAAATAAAATCTTACCTATCATTTATTTAACCTTAATTAATTACTTATAAAAAAACTATTAATATAGCTATAATTAAATATCTATTACATATGCTCATTTGAAGCTCAACTTTGAACATAGCCTCACTTTGAGGTGGTAGCTCTATTGTCTTAGTAAAGAGGAACAAAGAAGCCTCACTAGAGCATATACAACATTACAAATTGACCAACGAGACAAGTAACTACTAAGGAAAAGACTTGCAATCGCTAAACCACACTTTACGATATCAAGTGAAACGAAAACAAAGAGGCTTATATTTGAGAATCGTGGGGCATGATCACTTAAGAGACCAAAAGTGCAATTTACCTCCCCTAAGACTATATAACATGTTTGGTCCCCTACTTTTAGTTCCCTTGTGTTAGAGCCTCTATATTGACCAACGAGATAAATAGCTAGTAAGGGAATGATTTGCTGGAGCACACATTACAAAGAGGTTTATATGCATAAACGAGTTATTTACATACCATAATTCGACTTCCATGGAAGCTCCAATTGGTGCTTTTCTTTCGCAATTAAAAATGTAAAAAACAAACCATACGCAAACAAGATGTATTTTGCCCGTATCGTATTCGAGCGCACTAAAAAACGAGAAGTACCACCAGTTCGAGGACTGACCATAAAATTGCAATTAGTCCTCCATCAACAACAGTGAGCTAGCTTACGGAGCTGTTTCAGTCACCTCCTTGACTCCTTCAATGGCAGTTCCATGCATGCAATGCACCAAAATTAGCTCAACATTCCCAAAATTAGAATGCAAAGGCTCTTCAAACTTGCAAAGGGAGGAAGCAAAAAATATTTTAGCCAGAATAATCTAGTTAATGTTAACGCAATACACGATGTATTTTTATTTGGGACTCTTGTCTTTCGTGATTTTATGACGTAGTTAAGCAAGACCTTAATAGCCCTATGTACCTCGATCTACTAGATAAGTTTATATCTAATCTATAATCAATATTTTCTAGAAAAAAATATGTGCATTATTGCCAATTTAGGCAAAAATTGATTGTGATAAAGTATAGGCCACTTTAAAATGAACATTTAAGAATTCAATAGTGTCCAGGGCCTTAATGTACAAACTTTACCTACATAGTTACTGAGAATGAAAAATTGTGTGTTGATACCATTATATTGGTTTACACAAATGCCGTTCGATTCAAGATATCACGTTCACTATGTGGCAGGTAAATATGATATGTTTTAGGAATATACTTAATTAAACCAATGATATAATTAATTGTGTAGACCATGTGATGCTCAACATCACACATGCATGGGCCACACTCAATTAATATGTGTTGTGGATAATTCCTCGTCACATAGTATTGCAAAACTCCTAGTATAGTTAAGAGTCCAAAATTTAGAAATGGATTTTGGGCTCAAGAAGCACTCATAGTTTTGGAGGAGGGAGTACATAAATTGCTCCACCGCAGCGAGCCCCCACGTTCTTTGAAAAAATATGTGTATGAAAAACAACGCTTCAAGAACATGTTCACGAATTGTTATATTATCATACTAAACATTTCTAAACTATAAATGAACTCTTATATTTGAATTTTCTACTTACTCAAATTCAAAATCTACTGTTTTCATTTCTATTTCTCTCAAAATCCTTTTTTTTTTTTTTTATATTCAATATTTTACTAATACATTCGAAATTGTAAATTCAAACGTTAGCTCAAAACTCGCATGTATTTTTATCCCGAGAGATTGTTGGATATCGAATACTATACACGAGAGTGGGTAAATAAACGTTTTAATTTTGAAAGATGTAAATATTTGAGTAAATAAACCTTTCTATGTAATTAGTAGCCAACAAATCTGATCGAACAGTTGACTTGTCATTAACAGCTTGATTTTTCTGAAAAAGAAAGATTTCTTACTGAGTTGGGAAACAGATTCAAACTCTTGGCTGATTCCAAGTGGAGTATATTGTAATCAGGTACATGAGTCTATGTTCATCATTTAATATATGCTCACATTTGCAGTTATATTGATTCAGAAGCATTTATCTGTTTGATTCATGTAAGTGTCAGATGAATTAATATTAATATAAGTGGATAATCCGCACCTGTTTGAGCTTTTAGATGAGATGAAATTGTATCAATTCGCACTTGTCATGGATGTTAGCTGTTCAAAGTAGATGTTGAAACCTAGTTGTCTTGCTCACTGAGATTCAAATTTTGGGATTATCCTAGTTGCAGAGAGAACTATTTTCTTCTAATTCAATTTGCAGTATTATTAGCTTTGTAGTTCAATAATGGCATTTTTACTTTGGTTTAGATTGATTTATAAACATTGGATTTGGAGATGGCGGCATATGCAGCTCTAGTTTCTCTTACCAATCTAATTCAGCGGATCCATCTGTACCATGATCATCACCCGACTTTTCTCGATGAGCATCAAACGCAGCTTCAATCTCTCCACCAGAGAGTTACTAACTTGCAGGATCTTCTTGAGTGGTGTTCTAACACGAAAGGTTGCAATGAAGCGCGAGCTTTTGAAAGTCGACTTGTAGAAGCAGCTCATGGGGCAGAAGACATTATTGAACTTTATATTGTTCGTCATATCCGTGGCCATTCCTTGACAGAAGACATGCTCACAGATCCTAATTTTTTTGTGAATGTCTATTCGGTGGATCCCATATTTTTTTCGGAAGAGCTGCATAAAGTGATTGGAGAAATGGATCTTATGGGGGAAAAGATGGTAGAGATTAAAGAGAAGAAGAGCATAGATATTGAAGATATGAAACTCCTGGACTTATTGCCGACTGGCTCGATAGAGTCTTCTTCTGGTGAAAACAATGATACTGTGGTATTTAAGGATGAATTCAAGAGGATCATGAATACGGTCATGGGGCATGAACGTGGCCTTCAAATAATTTCGCTCACTGGCATGGGCGGTATTGGTAAGAGTACACTTGCTAGAAATGTTCATGACAATAAGTCAACTGTGAACTACTTTGATGTCCGGGCTTGGATTATAATTTCTCAAGAGTTCAATGCCAAACGAAGAATTTTTTATATGCTAAAGGATATTCAAGTTCTTGGTGGTGATTATGAAGAAGAAAAATATGATTATCACCAATTAGGAGGGATATTACACAAACATCTATATGGGAGGAGGTTTTTTATCATAGTGGATGATGTCTGGAATGTCAAGGATTGGGAAAAGTTGAAATTGTTTCTTCCTGATAACAGTAATGGAAGTCGAATAATACTGACTACTAGGCTATCTAATGTGGCTAAAGAGGTCGGATCTTGTGATATTTATGGCATGAATTTTCTGGATGAGAATACAAGTTGGAATCTACTCTGTAGGAAGGTATTTCTGAATGAAGCTTGCCCTCCTAAATTGGAAGAAATTGGGAAGAAGATTGCCAAAAATTGCAAAGGGCTTCCGCTTTCACTATCTGTGATTGGGGGACTCCTTGCAAAACTGAACAAGACGCGTGACTGTTGGGAGAATATTGCTGGAGATATTAACAATATAGTAAGCTCAGAGGATGATGAGCGTTACTTGAAAATATTAGCCTTGAGTTACAGACATTTGCCGATTCATCTAAAGCCCTGTTTTCTTTATATGGGATTGTTTCCAGAAGATCATAGCCTTGAAGTCGACTCACTTTTTGGTTTATGGCTTGCTGAAGGCTTTCTGAAACCATGTGGAGCTAGTAAAAGTTTGGAAGAGGTTGCAAAAAATTATTTGGAAGATCTTATAGAGAGGAGTCTCCTATATGTTAGCTAGAGAGGACTCACTGGGAATATAGAAAGTATCAGAATCCACGACCTATTGAGGGATTTGGCCTTGAGGGAAGCTCGAAAGGAGAAGTTTCTTGGCACCACTGCGTTTCGTGATCCTAATTTTTCAATTTGCATGAATAGTGAACGGCGAGTTGGCTTACATGGTCCCAAGTCGTCATACCGTGAGTATAAATCTGAATGTGAAAATGTTTTGAGTACAGCAACATTCCTTCGCTCTTTGATATGTGATGCACCAATGATATTACCATTGCCGCGTAGTATCAGATTACTGAGGATCTCAAAGGATGGGTGCATTGTATACTCCCCAGAGGCTATGTTCGACCTAGTTAATGCACGACACCTACACTTGTTGATTTTCCAAAGTGTGGAGCTTTCGTCCGTTCAACTTCTCTGGAACTTACAAATTGTTACTCTTAAGAGATTAGAGAATATGTTTGATAGTCCATTTGAGCATTGGTTAACTGTTTTTCCTATTTGGGAGATGCCTCTTCTCAGGAAACTCTATATGATTGGTGTTTCTCTCCCTAATCTTACAAAAAAAAAAAAAATTCTAGACAACAAAGAGTCAAGGATTAAACGTTGAATTGTAAGAAGATTTCACACTTTAATTTAACCCCTCATATGATGTAGTGGTGTGTTGTTCTTGTTTCTACAGCGCGTGCTAACAAACTTGCAATCACTTTCAGGTATACTTGATTTCAGATGTACTGATGCGGTCTTATTGAAGATCCCTGATATCAAGGAACTGGTTTTGATGTACTCTGATGATAGCCAAAAAGGGGTTTCACATTACCTTCTCAACAATCTTGCTCATTTTTATAAACTTCAAGACCTTGCGATCAGCTTTATTAACAACATGGACTGGCCTCGGCGGACTGATTTGCTCCAAAACATTGAATTCTCGAAGTCACTGAAGTATTTGATTTTGGGACGATGTGGTTTTGAGTGGGAACTCCTAACAACAAAAGTTGGATCCTTGCCCCTTCTTGAAGAGCTTAGCTTGTATACTTGTTACACAGGAGAAGAATGGGACTCAGATGAGGGTTTTTTTCCTAGTCTAAAGATTCTGAGACTCAGAGAATGTCCTAATCTGGTAAGATGGTCAATAGGATATAACCCTTTTCCATGCCTTGAGCACCTGTTAATTTGGGAGATAGAAAGGTTGGAGGAGATACCCCTCGAAATTGGTGATACATCAACTCTTCAATCAATTCAGTTGGTTGACTGTAGCAATCCAATAGTTGCATCAGCAAAGATAATAATTAAGGAACAACGAAGCGCTGGGAATGATGGTCTTCAGATTTTAGTGAATAACAAACATTTACATGTTGAAGAAGAAAAAGAAGCAGTAGAGGAAGGAGGAGTAAAAGGAGGAGAAGAAGAAGAAAGAGAAGGAGAGCAAGACGATCAAGAAGAAGAAAGAAATGTAGATCAAGAACGAGAACAAGAAGATAAGAGGAAGAAAAGAGGTAGAAGATTTATGGAAGTTGTTGTACCTTTACTGGCCATCCTTGGATTAAGTTATGCATTGCACTCTAACAAATTTGGAGGAAGACAAAGAGGTGGTGGAGGAAAGAGTAAGGACAAGCAGCAGGAGAATGACAGGAAACGAAGAGTAGAGGATTCATGGTGGTTGTTCTATGATTATCCTTAGCTTGAGTTTGTCAGTCACATCGAAACCTTGAGTGTCATGTAAGCATGTCCTCCCTCTGCCTCATTCACTAATACAGAAAATACGCCGACAAAGCCATCAAGCACAAAGTACCAATAATTGCATCTCTCCACAAGGTATAATTGTTACAGTTTATTGTCTGTGATTGTCTTATTCAGTCGATTTGGTTATCCTGGACCCTTTTAATTTCTAATGTATTGCTCCATCAAATAAGATTGGTTAATTGGTTTCAATTACAGCTGAGATTCATCATTTATTTTCTCATGATTCTGATTTGTTAGCCGTATAAATTCTCTATTGGTAGAATATTTTAGGACCGGATCAGGAAGTTCACTGAAGGATTTTGAATAATTATACTATTAACAGCAGGTCCTCCTAAATTCCTGTTCCGACTTCACTTGTCTGGTTATTTTTTTTTTTTTGACTTTTTAAGAAGATTTTTTACAAAGAACATTAGCGAACTGACTCTCAAATATCATATTGGGTAGATCATGATCTTCTTATTATGTTACTGATTTCTTAATGTGGCACTTACGTGTTGGTTAAATTTTGGGTGGTGATAATCCTGGAAACTTCTTTGGATCGTGTAGTCACTTTCCAAACAAGATAATTCGACCCAATTTACAGCCTGGGTTACACGAATTCCTTGCGGGGATAATCCAAGAAGGCAATCTAATTCAGGCTATATGAATTTCGATCAGAAAGTAGAGAGGATGTTAGATTTTCGTATATTTTTTTTTTTCTGGAGACCGAATCCTCCAATATGTAAAGTACAAAATCGAAGCAGTTTTTCGGTAGTTTGGCGGTTGAGGGGTTCTGATATTATCTAGAATTAACTGTTATCCAAAAAGGTCCAGTTGCGCATCGCACTCAGTTTGATATTCGCAAGCACACTTTCCTTTGCAGGTCCAGTTGCGCAAAAGTGTTCTAGTGCCGGTAAGTTGCAACCACACGAGTAAGTGTATAAAACTTATGAAAGTGTGATTCTTAGTAAAACCCACACTACTCCCATCCCCTGTGCTACAGCCTTGCACATTCTGCCAATATATATAAAAGAAACATGGGGGAATGGGTAATAGATCCATGGGAGGATAAATGCTATTTTCAAGAGTGAAATGCTCAAATTTTATAGGTCGAATGCTTGAATATGCGTGTTCGAAACTTTGCAGGGGTTGCAAATCTACCCAAACATCTTATAACATATCCTAAATAATTGTCCACACTTGGTTGTAACTTCTGACAAGTCTCATATAATAGCAACTGCTACGAAAGTTAACTATGTTAAAGTTTACATAAACACATGATCATCGTACCGATTTGGTCTACAAACATTTCTCTTGGGCCTCATATGTACGTTCTCAACTTCATTTCCCTCGTTTTGATTTGTTTGATGACTCCCCTCTCCTGTTCTTTCTGGTAAAGCATGACCGAGTTTCATTTGAAGTTGACTGTTTTCTCCACATGGTGATCTATCTACATCATTGTTATGGTCCTGTAATACAATAAACAAGAAAAAAATATATTATATACCACAAATAGATTAATTAAATACAATCAACAATTTTGAATGTAATTTCACTTTCTTTTTGCGACCCTTTTTGCAATTAAGATTAGATTGAATGGTTACTTGTTGAACTTAGTGTTTTCCTCTGCATATAGTGCAAGTACTTTCTATATCAAATGTAACCTGGTTCCATTAATATATGGGGCAATAAAGGTGGATTGAGAAATACACTACAAATAAATATGTATATCTGTTGGATATTTATCAATAGTATTTTTTATATAGTAATCGAATGCATAATTAACACATTGGCGTTAGTAGGGAATTTATTTTTTCATATATGTGATGACCACGTTCCACTCGGTTAAGAGCGTGAGAGTTAACTGGTATAAGTAGACTCTCTTTCTAACATGGTACGAGACATATTGGGTGATTCCAAAAATAAATCCAGGATGACTACTCGTCATAGCAGACGGTATGATACAAGTGAGATGTGTGTAGCTCAGCCATTGCAACTATACTGGTCTAGTGTGTCAGTTTTCGAGGGGGGGGGGGGGGATCGGGTTTACACATGGTAGTAAATAGTATAGAGTATGAACATTTGGAAATAATTAAAGCAAAAACTAAATGGGTGATTTGTCACAAGACACATCTATCCCAATTGGCTTGATAAGGACTTAGAGTAATAAAGTAGTGTGAAACATCCCTCATTGGTGGAGAGCATCCGAGTTAACTAGAGTATATACTTAGTAGGAGTACACTCCTCACATGGTATGAGACCTTATATGTGAGAACAAAGCCAGTTGATGAGGACACGATTCAAGTATACATATCATAGCAATAAGAAGTGAGTGGCTTAGTAATTGGTAACTGCACCAGTCCAAATGAGCGCACCATTACATTAAATTCGATATGTTGATTTTGATTTGAAAGTTACACTAAATCTCATTTATGGAGATTTTCATGGAATCTCTAAGGAGGGGTTCAAATCGATATCGACCTTTAAATTGGGGTCTGGATCATTATGGGAGGAAGATAAAATAAAATTGTGTTTCCGACATATAATTTTTTTTACTAGAAATACTTTCTATATTATAAGAAATGGCTAAGTGTCGTCCTTAGTCGCAGTTCCTTTAGGTGTCCAATTATATATAAACTATAGGTTATGGTCGAGCTTTTAAGTCATAAATGCAACTTGTAGGGGACCATTTGATCAACGTCATATTTGTTCCACATTATTGGTAATATCAATATTTCAGGTGATGTTATCTTTGTGTATCAACATTTCATGGGTAAACATGATTTGAACTGTAAATAATACTTTGGAACTTGCGACCTTTTCGCCCGGAGATTTTCATATGCACTAAATAAGTTTACCACACTAAGTTCACTGCAGATATGTTTATCGGGTACCTAACATACTTTGTTGTAATGTATATGCAGTTTCTTCATTATTTATATGCTAAATAATTCTTTCTTAAATGGATTTCTTACTGAGGCTATTTTTAAGGAGAAACATTCAGTGTATGATAATGCTCACATTTCTGACCATACTTGTTGATCAATGAAATCTCTATATAGGTCGATATAGACTGCTCTTGTCTAGTTTAAGATCTTCACGGATCCCTTGTTGAATAATGGTTTCTAGTCCATCATGTCATATCTATTGCCAAAGTCCCCATAATGTGTTATTTATTGTATTTCTTGTTTTTGTAGGAAGTATCCCATGGACATGATTGAATCGTGGCTTTCTTACTTTTTAAGGTTATAATGCAACTTTCGGGCTCTTCTCATTCCCCACCTTAATGAAGTATATTCATTCCACTTGTCATGCCCTACATAGATCATGCTCTTTTACTCACCCGGTCTAAATGCCCTCAAGATTTTCTTCTTGAAGCTCAACTTCAAGATATAAACTATTCTTTTGACCCTTTGTGCATTGATGGACACGTATTTATGAACTTTCACTCTTATATCCTGGGATTGAGCATTGCGAGCCCAACCATATTATTTTTATTGAATAATGTTACCTCACAGTTGCTTATTCAAGCCTTTCAACCCATTCTTCACTACTTAATACATTATTCACATGTTCTTCTTACATTCCCGCGCACTCTATATATTAGAGATTCACACTGATAACGTTGGACTGCTTGGTTCGACATATGTAATTCCACTTCAGGTTATTCTCTATTTCTAAGGGCTATTCTTATATATAATTTTTCAAACTTCCAATAAGCAACCAATAGTCTTTCCACTGAACTTTATGATAAATATCGAGGCATGTCCAGTACAATTGCCAACATTTTATGGATCAATCATTAACATGGTGATTTGGGTATACAAAGGCAAGTAGTTCTTAGTCTAATTCATTAAACGGATTGGCACTCATTCTAGTGGTGGTGAATTAAAATAATGTCCTTCACAGAATTCCCCATCCTGTAATTTCACCAAAGTGCCTACTAAACCATTTTACGAATGGCTAATCTATCGCAACTCCATTATGCGAGTCTTGTACAGAAGATCTTGGCATTCCTCAATAAGGTGTTGTAGAGGTTGGTTTCCAATATTGGCATCTTGACCTTAACGCTTCACATATGTCATGATCTAAATCCTAGAGATTCTCCTTTCCCAGGAAAGACGTAGCTCAAATGTCAGACTTGCAATTCGAATTTATTATCAGTTGAATATTTACATGTTCATTTTTTTTGAAATAAATAAATCTTCCATTAATGGCCCGAATATATTGAGCTCGACAAGCATTTCACGCTAAAATTTGTTGCCACTAGAATAATTCCGAGGTCATGTCATAAAAAGAATGACAAAATATGTGCCTCATCCTAGGTGACCAACGTCATATTTGTTCCACATTATTTGTAATATCAAGATTTCAGGTGATGTTATCTTTGTGTATCAACATTTCAAGGGGAGGATGAGTTCTACATATATAAGATTAAGGAAGGAGCAATATAAGTATGCATTATGATGTTGTATTTATTCCTCCAAGGGGCACACCTGGTTGTGGATAGGAGGAGGACCTAGATGGCTCCACCACTCGAGCGAAGCCCGCACGTCCAGCTCCACAAGGAGTGGAGCATGGGCCGTGCATGTTCATGAATTGGATATTATCTTTTTGCGACAAAAACTAACTATAAAACTTAATGAATAAATTACTTCAATTCCGAATGACTAGTTCAATTGAAGAAAGGCTAAGTCTTGCAACTGTACACCAAAATGGTGCAGCTGGATAACTAGTTGTTGCAAACTGGGATTAGTGACCAAACAATGTGTCCATTCAATCAATGTCTTCTTGGAGGACGAGTTCGCAAAGGATGCATGCATTTGAGCCCAACTTTTTGAAACTATAATAAAATCCTCATAATCAGATTTCTAACAAGCATCCAATTATCTCCTCATTCTTCTCTTTTTCTCTTCGAAACCTGTCTCTCCATATTGCAACAGTCTACTCAAATATGTGATTGTAAGTGTTATCTTATTGATTCACCCAATGATGTTTTATTTTGGGAGAGATTTTGCTAATTGTAATCGTAAGCACCTAAAGGGGGAAATTTAATCTTAACGACCGACATCGAACTCTCTACTCATTTGTCTTTACTTTGTTCTCTTTTACTGTTACATTCTCCAGGCTATACATCTGATAACTTACCCCCTGTTATCCTTGTGAACAATTCATAGCTCATGTTTTGTTGCACATATAAGACTTAGTTGTTAGCAATGCCATCAAAATAGTAACCACATATTCAAAAATACAAGTTTAATGTATATAAATAACTTTCTATACTTAGTTAGATCAAAATGATCAATGAACACAAAAAAGTAAAAAGAACATTATATATCATAACAATGTGCATCAATAATACTAAGATTTGTGGTTATAGCAAAATGTAGGTATAAACTTAAAATTCAAACCTTGTCACCATTAGTGATACTTTCACTATTTTGTTGTGTGTTAATATGTTTCCCATGCTGAAACTTTGATTTTTGCCTTGATCCAGAAGCTAGTGACTACATAATTGAAAATGTTTTAACAAATCATTAACTTCAAAAGGAAGTACATGGAAAATATTACATCCGTTGTTATGTGATCATTACCTTGATAAGGATGTCCCCTGTCATATCTTCATCTACATGGTCATTTCTAATGTCAATATTGTCAGGTGCGATGTCAGTTGTTGTTTGTTTCTTTCTTACCAGACATCTCTGGATCCATATGACGACAATAAATAATTAGTATAACCATACTAGTATGTATATATATATATATATATAGTGGAACAACAATATTAAGTAGAAATAAACAACACTCAATTGTTTTTAAAGCATAAATTCAAGAAAGTGAATAAGAATGAGTTGTCATGCTTATACTAATTCGTGTCTATTTTATAGAATTAGAAATAAAATCCATACCATTTTATTGGGTCTGGTGTATTTTATATGATATTGCAATTCAGACATTGGTCCTGATACAACTTCCTCGGAAGGTGTATCATATGTTTCCTGATTAGCTTTCTCATAAGCTATGTCATCTCCTCCGGTCTTTGTATAATACTGAAAACAATTAAAAAGTTAATATCATTTTGAATTATATAAGTGTTCATATCAAAATTATTATAAATTAAAAATATCATGATTCACAAACATACATATCACCATTGATGAAATCCAATATAACAACATTTAAACTTTTTAACAAGACTATAAAAACTCTTAATTATATACTATGTGGTTTCATGATGTAGAAAGTCATGAGGAAACACAATAAATCATGTATGCATCTTAAACATACCACATTTTCCGGATGATTCATCATGACATTCCATTGTGATGAAACTACTTCGTCAAATTGCGTAACGGCATATCCCAGACGCTTTACTGCTTCTGGAAGATAATACTTTAGGCAATCGGTACAATTTTTAAATACCTTTTTTGCCATATCAAAAGCAGGTTGGGAATCATCCTGAAGTGAATGAATAGCCTTTCAGGTTAAGGACGAAGACAAAGTGGTTATAAAATTTGAATTTCCTAGAAATTAAACCAATTACGTACATATGTTTCCTTCTTAAGATAAGTAAGAAGGATCTTAAGAAGCTCAACTGATAATTCATCATCATCCCAACTTTGTTTCACCATTATGGTCATGATATTCTCCATGCTTGCGAATGCAGCCTTCGGATGTCCAACCCTGACGTTGATATGGAACAAATGATAAACGGTTGATTGTTGTACTTAAAATCTAAAATATTGAATCAAAAAAAAATGTCATGGCATGTGTTTTGTTGATGTAGCTTAATTTTCTACAATTTAATGACTATAAGATATGTAGCCTATATTCTCAATCTCATAGGTTAACTGGCACGGCTAGCTCAATCTCTGAGATTTGCTAATTGTGGGTTAAATGACCTTTCTTTAGGATTTTTTAGTCTCTTATAAGCTATAGTCTAGTAGTGCGTAGACAAGCTCTTTTTGCATCTTAGTGAGCACCCTCATGTTATTTTAATATAAAAAGTCTTATTGCTTCTTCAATAAAGAATAAAAAATGAAAGATATGTAAATAACAAATAGAGGCACATTCAAATTACAATTTCTGAATGCCAAACCACTTCAACCGTGTACTTACTCTAACTGACACCCCATTTTTATGTATTGTCACATTTTTATGTCATTTCCATTTGTAAAACACCCACAATACATACTTATACTTAAAATAAGAAAAAATAATCACAAGTCCAAAAGATGAACAAAAGTATGTACCTTATACCATTTAGAAACAAGTGAAACATCTCAAAAGTTAGGCTGTAGAAATTTTCGTCCAACATAAGCACACAACACTGGGTGTTAGAAACTCTTTGAAGGATTAATAGGGCTTTCAAGTAAGCTCGACCAGTCATGCGAGGCAAATGCTCGTATGCAGCATTTGCTAGGATAAAGAAAGCCTGGTCATAAAGAGAAAAATACATTACAAAAGGTAATAGCGTTAAACAATGTGTACATTATAAATTATGTATTGTATATGTTATTATCAACTAACAATCCGATACAATACATAATTTTGTCATACTATATTACTAGTATAGTTTCACTTATTATTCCAGATCGGCCGTTACCTTCACTGTCTGTTTTGGTCTTTCATTATTTAATATGATTTGTAATATATGATGAATTATAATCATAGCAAATTTCCTGTATTTACAATTATATTTTAATATATTTGATAAATTAAGTAACAAAATACGATAAAGGAACAAATTTTTAGTTGTTGACCAATTGTAGGTGTAATATAACAATATTATATATATATATATATATATATATATATATATATTTATATATATATATATATATATATATATATATATATATATATATATATATATGTGTATATGTATATGTATATGTATATGTATATGTATATGTGGATAACTATTGGAGTTGTTCTATTGAGTATCTAATTTAAGTTAAATTGGACCCATTTGTAATATATACTGTATGCAAATTAGACTTTAATTACAAAGAACAATTATGTTTTCATCAATATAATTTCAAGCCCTAATTCAACTCTAACAAAATCAATTCATCATAAAAAATCTAATATGTCTTTTCCAGTTAAATTATAAGATCTAATTCAACCCCAATAAAAATCAATCTATTATTAAACAAACAATGATAACCAATTTTTTTCTCCACTAAATTAAATCAGATTGTGAAAGCACCTAGATCCCCATCACAGATCCAACATCCACTAACTCAAACCCTAATTCAACTCGAAAAAAATGCAAATTCATTATAAAAAATAACGACATTACTTACCTTCATATACTTCTTTCATTCTTTGTAACTAGGTGCCTCAATAACACGCGTAGTGTGTTCTCACATTCTAGTATATTGTTAATAGGTTAACATGTATTGTAAAGTAGATCAAGATTTGATGACATCTAATTTCTTACCTATATAAAATGTCCAACAAACAAATTAAGCAAGAATCATTGAGATTAATAGAAATTAAAGCCACCTGCATTCCGTCTGCATCGAATGGCGCATCAGGTGCTGTAATTCTTATCACCTCACTTAAACAGGAGGCAACTGATGCTCTTATATCGATCTCAATGTGGCTTAATAGGTAGTTGGACATTAGAGATTCTTTGGCGGGTTGAAGTGCCACCCCAATCTCCTCCATGCAACCTTGTCCCAATTTTGACATGTGACGTTCTAATCTCTAAATTGGCAAACAATAAGTAAAACAAATAAAATATTAATATACAAGGTTTTAAAAAAAATATTAATGTTTATACATGAATTAAGGGTAAATGTAAAAATTAAAGGAATCTATGTTGTAAGTATGTCGCATGGCATTTCCTTGTCTCTCATTTGTTTGGGAAATATGATCTTTAATAGTTTAAAAAGGTGAGGGGCATAAATAAATAAAATCTACTTATTATTGTAAATCTATAACAAGTATAAACAATGAGATGGTAAAGTGAGATATCCAAAGAATAAATTGACATAAAAAAATCAACAAATAAATATCTAAAATTAATGTTAAAAATATAAAGAAATTTGCAATTAGATGTTGAATTAACTTGTTAACATTTATCTCAACTTTTTAAAAACAGAGACTGTGTTTACATCTCTAGGACCAGAGTCTATTTTATTCAAAATCATTTAAATGGAAAACTATTCTTGCATTGAAATTCATTAGTAAACAACATAACAACAACATAATCAACAACAACAACAACTAAATACCTTCGATACTCATTGAATTGAGGAGAAAAATCATGAATGTATATTAAGAAATAGTGTAAAATTGTAATGAAAGAAAATATTATATGTCACAACAATCCTTTATACATTTGAGAGATTTAAAATAAAATTTTGTTATCGAAGAAAAAATAGAATCTTACGTCAAGTCTGCGTAAAAGCATTTCCATGGATTTATATGGTAATGCAACCTCAGTACCAAACAAAATGAGAAATTCTTGCTTCCAATTCTCAGTTGTTCCATCTGGTGCCATCTCTACGACCTTGTCACACTCAGTCTTTCTGGCTTGTTAGAGTGAAATACTGATAGAAGAGGGGTTTTGTAGTAGCGGAGAAACCAAGGAAATAAAATTTAGGATGGATAGGAATGTATTAACTTTGACAACAATGAATGTCTTAAATACAGGTTGTGGTTGGTGGACTGACAAACTGGCTAAACCGTGTATATTAAAAAACCATGGGCTTTTATATTTTTACCTTTTTTGTAAAAAAAATATAAATTCAATATACTTTATTATTCTTCCAAATTTCTCTCAATTGTTTGGTATGTGGGCCAAGTCACAGATTTGGTAGTCATTATTTTTTTTCCAATTACTTTACTCATTTTTGTAATTTTAAAGTGCAACATTAACATTAGATTGCATTAATATGCATTGGTTTTAACATTCTTACCACTTTCGATAAGATTGTAGTATTAATAAAGGTTCCCTCATTGACTTTTTTTTTGTGAATTTATATATGGCAATGCATAAATTCTTATAATTACGTACCTTCTCAAAGTTATAATTTAGTCCAAATGGATTTTTGTAGATGGTCCATTTCGTTCAGGTCCCTAATGATTTAAAAATTACATATAGGTCCAAAATCTCATTTGACAGTGTATTTTTTTTCAAACATCTGAAGTGCTCCTCCATTAACAGAATAATATATTTCTTCAAAGGGTGCTTTACTTTTAAATCCCCATTTTTTTCAATTACACCTCACTCCCACTGATGAAAAACAATTACAATGAATCCCCAAAATTCAAGTTTTTGTTGACTTTGATTTTCCATCAAAATATCCAAACAAGCGTTGAAGTATTTTGTTTGCAAAATTGTCCCATAAGTTTCAATACAATTTTAATCCCTTTTTATTTCCTTTTTCTAGTTTAATTATTTTTGGGTCTATTTCCATCAGGACCCTTGTTGGAGTACGTCACTCTCATCCAAACCTCTGTTACTCTAATAATTACATTTGGGTCCAAATTTCAATTTTCCAGTTGACCAACTTAACTTAAGTTGTACAAACAGTTACTCCCAAACAAACCTTAACTCCATGGGCTTTGAATTTTTTTTTAAATGATAAATAAAAAATGAAAATTAAAAAAAAAACCATGGAGCTTCCATGACGGATTTGGAAGCTCCACCACGGAGCTTCCAAGTCCACGGCCGGAATCGCAATTGAAGCTCCACCATGGAGCTTCCAGGTCCACGGCCAGAATCGTCATTGAAGCTCCACCACGGAGCTTCCATTGCCGTCTGGAAGCTCTGTGTGAAACTTCCAGATCCGCCATGGAAGCTCCAAACATGGCAGGAATTTGCCAATTTTTTGATTTTTGTTCTTTTTATAAATTGCAAGGTTAATCCCTCGATAATAAGTGTTACATCGAATTGAACCCAATTGTTTTTTTTTTAATTTTGAATTTACCCCATAATTATTTTTAAAAGTTTAAATTAAGTTTGAATTAATTGCAAAAGACCCCACAAAAAATTAAGTCTATTTGGCCTCTCCCAAAATTCAATTTATTAACAAGGGTAAATATGACATTTTTAGCATTTAGTTCGAAAAAAGTCAAATTCGTGGGTCCATATGTAATTAAATTCATTTAAGAAGGTATTAACATGTTATTGTTTGTCTAACATGGATCTAGATGTAATTAGAACATTTAGTAAGGGGTCTAGATGTAATGCATCCATTTTTTTTTTTTTTGTTTACTCCCTCTGTCCCATTAAAAAACTTCTTAAATTTACTTATTTTGTTTTTCCATTAGAAACTTCCGCCAATTAAGGGAAAGTTTTTATCCCACTTGTTGATACGGAAATGTGTCCAATCCGTTAAGGGCGCCATAGAGCGTGTCCTAGAGCGCATCAAGGCTAAGATAGCCATCCAAAGCTAGTCCGACCTTCGAGTGGTCCGTCCTAAAGGAAACCATCTCAGGTCAACTAGTACTCAGAAGTCAGCACGCCATTTTAGCTAGGTCCGACCAAGCTAGATGGATGACATCCGAGCCAGACAAAAGGTTACCTGGTCCTCCCAAGTACCGCAAACAGTCAGTCCTAAGATGCTAAACGGACCGGACGAGAGAATCTCGGACGCCACCAGACTGATAAGACCAAGCGATGTCAGCGAACCGAGATGCTTCGTGGAACTCTAAGGTCCGGACACCTGAGTTACCCAAGGCGTAGTCATGCAATCATGCGGATCTGTCAGAGGGACTTACGGACTGACGTATGAACGATTTCTCGGAGGAAAGGACCAAACTACCCTCCCAGCCCATTAATTAGTATTGGATTACTATTCACTAATGGGCCATGGGCCAAAGGTAGCATTGGTGTCCAAATCAGAGGCATACACTTGGCATCATCTTATGAGCTACTTCATAAGTATATGATAACTATAAATATAACACAAGGTCCAATACCTTGAGGCAAGTGAAATCCCCTAGGAAATTGTGTTGTCTCCTAAGTCCTAAACATCCTTGATTTCATTACCTTTCCCATTACTATTGCATTGAGAGCTTTCATCTCTCCTTTGAGTAAAGCCTCCTTCCGGATTGACTTAGGCAATCCGGGTAACCCATTCTAACCCCCCCCCCCCCCACTTAGTCCTTTCAGGTACTCTTGCTCGGACAAGCCTTCTCTCGGACTTCAAGTTGGAGGTGGATCTTATATTAGGTTACTTGTAGTAGTAGTAGTGTTGGTGTTTGAGGTTTTATCCCTCAACATTTTGGCACCGTCTGTGGGAATCTTTACAAAAAGATCTGTGTTTGTGTTGTGCTGATGGCAAGAACGAGACGAACAGCTCGGACTAGTGCTGCAGGCGTGGGAACACCACCACCACGCCCACGAGGACGTCCGCCCACCCGGGGACGAAGGGCCGCTGTGGCTGGAAGGAACGCTGGAAGGAGATATCCGAGCGACGGGCGGACCACCAGCCCATCCTCGGATGAGGGAAGAGACACCCCGCTTAGAGGAGGCCAAAGCGTCCCTGTGAATATCGTGCCTACGGACCATGGAGAAGGGGTAGCACGAGCTTCTCCGGCAGAAGCTCAAGGCCCTACCACAGGTCAACAGTTTAAGATGCCCGATGGTCGCGTTGTCGCCTGGCGACCTCGGACTAAGCGAAACTCAGTTTGATAGGTTGCTCACGATTATCCAAGGATGCCTAGGGTCTAACAATGCCCACCCTCAGCAAGCCACTCCGCCAGTGGTTACTCCGGTTCAAGCGGAGCCCACCTTGTCAAGAAACAGGCAGCGTCCGATCCAACAGAGGTTGGGAGATCAGCTGCCCCATGAGGATTTGCGAAACCTTCTAGACCGACGGGCCTCTGCTTCGCAAGTTCGGGTGAGGGAAGCCCGAATGGGAGGAGAGAGTACCAAGAAGGAGGTAACAGGCAGCCAGGAGGTCCGCGACAAGCTCCCATGAGGGACAGAGATCATGTAGCAGAGACCATTCCAGTTGTCCTGAGCGAACTCCCGTGGATGTCGCAGTCCATCCACGGACAGGAGAGGTCATGACAGCGGACGAAATCTACGCCCAACAAAAAGCTTTAGAAACCCAAATCCTGAACCTCGGACGCCTGGTAAAAGACCACGAGCAGATCACTACAAGTGCACCAAACCCTCTGTGTGATGATATCATGAGGGAAAAGGAAAGAAATAGGAACTCGGACCAAGTGATTCCGAACTTGGAATACTACTACGGGGATACTTGTCCCGTGGGTCACCTGACAAGGTACAACAGCAAGATGGATTCCAAGGGGCTGAGTGACAATACTAAAGCCCTTACGTTCTCATCCACCCTCTTCGGCACGGCTATGGATTGGTACACCGCTTTGCCAAACAAGTCAATAAGGTCGTATGCAGATCTATCTTCTAAGTTCTTAGCACGGTTCGGAAAATCAAAAAGAAGAAAACGTCTTCAGAGCACGGCGAAGTCATCCAAAGGGAACAGGAAGATCTTCGAACTTTCCTAGATCGCTTCAATACGGAAGTACTCCGAGTTGAGCCCCATAGTATTAAAGAACAGGTCCGTCACCTGTACGCTAATACTTACAACTCCGAGCTGCGGAGGAAGCTCTCTAGTCAAGAAGTGAGGAGCGAAAAGCACTTGGATGACATCTGTGAGGAGGTGATGTACGGAGAAGAATACCGAAGAGCATTACCCGGTCCGGCGGATCAAGAAGGGAAAGGAACCGCAAAGACAAGAGCAACGCCAGGAAGTTTGACCAAGAAAGATCACAGACAAAGGCATTTACTGAGGAGAGGAGTCCGCCGGAGATTCGCGGACTACACGCCCTCAATAAGCCGAGATCCGACATCTTGGCCACTATTGTTGAGAAAAGTTGGACATCCAATGGCCAAAGCCATCCCATAATCGGAGAAACAGAATGCGAAGGATCTGCAAATTTCACAAGAGCAGAGGCCATGAGACCGACGTATCGATTAAAAAGCAGGTCGAACACCGGTGAGAAGGCAAGTTTAAGGAGCACATATATGCGGACGAGCCCTCCAGGCACGATAGAACGGAGCGGAGGAGGGAGGATAACGCTGCTAACCCACCACCTCGCCCACTATCTTTGCCACCTCCACCAGTAGGCTATCCGCCACGCATGGAAGGACATCCGTACAGAATCTGGCGATGAGGCGAAATGGAGAACCCTCCGTCTGATGGAGTGATCAACACTATCGCAGGCGGACCCTCTGGAGGTGATAGTAGAAATGCAAGAGAGCGGACCGCCCAAAACCTTCGGAACAATGATAGGGCGTACGGTGCCCCCGCGATTCGAGGAACAAATGTAATATCTTTCGACGATAGCGAAATCCCCCCTCCTACGGCAGGAGGCGAGGAGATTGACGACCTGGACGTTCCTCTTGTAGTTTCATTGACCATCGCGACTTATCGAGTGAACAAAATTCTGGTGGATACCGGGAGTTCTTCGAATATCATCTCTAAGAGGACACTAGATCAGATGGAGTTGGGAAGAATCCGCTACGACAGAGTTCACACCTCTATACTAGGGTTTGGAGGAGGAACTGTTCGACCACTAGGAAGTGTTACGTTACACGTTTCACTCGGAACCTTCCCGGCCAGGGTAACACAGTCGGTCCGATTTGTCGTGGTTGATCGGACCTTCGACTATAACGCCATCTTTGGGCGCCCAGGACTCAATCAATTCCGGGCTATTTCATCCACCTTACACAACAGAATGAAATTTCCAACTCCCTTCGGAGTAGGAGAAGAGGTAGGAAACATCCGAGAAGCTTGGGAGTGTTACATTATGTCCATAAGAAGGGCATCTGCCCCCGTTTTGGCAGTCACGGTGACCTCCGATCCGAGAGTTGTTCTCCCGCCCAAACAGGAGAATCCGCAGATAGGGGTAGGAAGCCAGAAGGAGAAGTTCCCTAGAACTGCACGGATCGAGCCTCACGAAACTCTCAAGGAAATCGAGATTGTTGTTGGAAGCCCGGATAAGAAGACTAGAATCGGAACAGAGATGAGCACAGAAGTGGAGATGAAACTTATTGCTTGTCTCCGAGACAACAGGGATGTATTTGCTTGGAGTACTGATGATTTGAAGGGAATAGATCCGAGAATCACTGTTCACCGTCTGAACATGGATCCCTCGATCAAATATATCCGACAGAAGAGGAAAGACTTTGGCCCAGTCAAGGACGCAATCATATCTACGGAAGTTGACCGGCTCTTGAAAGCCGGGCACATTGAAGAAGTTAGATACTCGGACTGGGTCTGTAATGTGGTACTCGTCGAGAAGGCCCCAGGAAAGTGGAGGATGTGCAATGACTTCACAAGGCTCAACAAGTTTTGTCCAAAGGATCCTTATCCCCTACCTCGCATAGACCAGTTGGTAGATTCTACCGCGGGATGTGCGCTCCTAAGCTTCATGGACGCATATCAGGGCTTCTATCAAATCCGGATGGCCAAGGACGACATCAAGAAAACAGCCTTCTTAAGTGGCGGGAGTATCGTTTCAAGGTGATGCCATTCGGGTTGAAAAACGCGGGAGCTACATACCAGCGGTTGGTGAATAAAATGTTCAAGGGGGAGTTGGGCAAGACTATGGAAGTCTACGTAGATGATATGCTTGTTAAAAGTAAGACTGAAGAAGAGCATATTGAGCATCTCAACAATTGCTTTTCCATTCTTCGGAAGTATGGAATGAAGTTGAACCCCGAAAAGTGTACGTTCGGGGTGAAAGGAGGAAAGTTTATGGGATACATGGTCACAGAAAGAGGGATAAGTGCAAACCCTGAGAAGATCAAGGCAATCCTAGATTTGCCCCATCCGAAGAACCTCAACGAGGTACAACAGCTTATTGGGCGTCTAATGTCCTTAAGTCGTTTCATTTCTCGATCTGCGGAAAAGAACCTTCCGTTCTTCAAAATCCTCCGGAAGGGAGAGAGCTTTGAGTGGACCGCGGAATGTTCTGAGGCTTTTGAAAATTTGAAAAAGTACCTCCATTCCCCTCCGCTGCTCTCCAAACCCGTGGAAGGAGAACCACTCTACCTCTACCTAGCAATCACGGAAGAGGCAATGAGTTCCGTACTAGTGCGGATTCAAGCTAATGATCATTTACCAATCTACTATCTTAGTAAAGCCCTTGCCGGGGCGGAGACAAGATATGTGAAGATTGAGAAATTTATGCTGCTGGTTTACACCGCGACGGTTGAAACCATATTTTAAGTCTCACAAAATAGTGGTACTAAGCTGCGGAACCTTTGAAGCAGTCCTAGGAAAGCCCACCAATCAGACGACTCTCTAAGTGGGCGATCGAGCTAAGCGAATCGACATTTGCTACCGTCGTCAAAAAGGCTCAAGTCCTCGCCGACTTCTTAGCGGATTATCCAGAGAAGGATTTAGAAAGTCCACGACAAGGTGTGCTCGAGTGCTTAATCACCAAGCATATTGTCCAAAGCCGTTCCAAAGTTCAACCCGGAAAACCTCGAGGAAGCCCAGTTCATCAATCGGCCCTTTCCTTTGTCAGATGGGGAAACTCGGGTCAACCAAATGTTTCTACTTGGTGATGTTCCCAGAAACTCCAGTGCTGACAACATCAGAACGGAAATCACGGAAGGGGATGAACCAAGAGCGGAACCTCAGCAGCTCGCAGGAGATCTCCAAACCCAAAAACATCCTTCCGATATCTGGACATTGGAAGTGGATGGTTCTTCCACTGGAAGAGTGGGAGGAATTGGAATCTACCTTAAGAGCCCGGATGGTGCGGAACTCGACTATGCGATTTCCTTGGAGTTCAAAGTTACCAATAATGAGGCTGAGTATGAGGCACTGTTAGTGGGACTGCGTCTAGCCAAGTTACTCCAAGCCCGGAAGGTCAAAGCTTACACGGACTCACAGCTCGTCGAGGCCCAATTTTCAGGAAATTTTGCTACAAAAGGTCCTTCGATGATCAAGTATCTTGAGCTACTCAAGAATGAGGCCAGCCACTTCGAGGAATTCACCTTGGAAAAGTTTGATAGAGCTTGGAACGAAAGAGCTGATGCCTTGGCAAAATACGCATCTCTGATGACTCTGAACCACAAGGAGAGTAATCCTACTCACCATTCTTGACTCATCATCATGAGTCCCAGTTCGGTCATGATACTTGACACGGGAAAAGCTGGATGTGACATTTTTAACTATCTCAAGGACGGATCTTTGTCAGTCGATCCGAAAGAATCAAGGAGTGTGCAATGCCGAGCAAATAGATACTTTATAATGGGTGACGATTTGTACAAGAGATCTTTTTCCGGAACTCACCTGAGATGTTTGAACCCACAAGAAGCACAAACCGTGCTGGAAGAGATACACAACGGAAGCTGTGGGAGTCATTCCGGGGGGAGGACTCTCGCCCAGAAAATCATACGACAAGGCTACTATTGGCCTACCATCGGTAAAGATTCCGCCAACCACGCCCGGAGATGTCAGGATTGCCAATATTACGCAAACATCCCACATCGTCTGACGAACCCTATGATTCCGTCAATCATAGCGTGTCCGTTCGATCAGTGGGGTATCGACATTGTCGGACCATTTCCGAGGGGTACCCAACAGAAAAAATTTCTCATTGTGGCGGTAGAATATTTTACCAAGTGGGTAGAAGCGGAGGCTGTAGCGACTATCACGGAAAGTCGAGTGCGGACCTTCATTTGGAAGAACATCATTTGCCGCTTCGGCCTAACAAGAGTTCTAGTCTCGGATAACGGTGCTCAGTTCTTAGGCAGTAGGCTCGAGGAATGGCTCGCCTCCTTCAAAATCGAACAACGTTTCACATCCGTCGGATACCCACAAGCCAATGGTCAGGCTGAATCCACAAACAAGACAATAGTCAAAATCCTGGAGAAGCGTTTGAGAACTTCCCGAGAAAGCTGGGCAGACGACCTGGAAGGCGTGCTATGGGCTCATCGCACCACTCCACGGACTGCGACCAAAGAAACTCCATTCTCCTTGGTATATGGTTCGGAGGCAGTCATACCGTCTGAGATTGCCGTTGAGACTTTGAGGATCCAAGAGTTCGAAGGCAATGCAAACCGAGAAGCTCGGATATCCGACCTAGACTTGCTCGAACAGAAAAGGTCCTTTGGCGAATATCCATAGGTGTCAGGCAACTGCTGCCCGAACCTACAACAGGAATGTTCGAGCGGCTAACTTGCAAATCGGAGACCTGGTGCTTCGACGAGCCGACATTTTGAACAATATTGGAAAACTCAAGCCCAAGTGGGAAGGACCCTACAAGATTATCGGCGCAAGAGTGAATGGCAGTTATGAATTAGAAGGTGAGAACGGACATCTCCTCAAGCGTCCGTGGAATGCTAGGAACCTTCAGAAGTTCTATGCATAGAGATAACTGTGCGGATCTCCTTCAGATCGATTGGTCATTTCAGTTTCAACAAATTACTACACGGAACTCCGATTACATTTTCGATCCTTTTGTCATTGGCCTTAGAGCCCACAAGTTGTAATTGAATTTCCGGCAAATCAATACAACCTGTATCTTTCGATTTGTGATCTTTCGATCCATGCATATATGATTTAACGTTCGATTAATGACAAGGAAAGCAAGAGATTTCATTCATACAAAGACGAATTATACATAATCTTGTCTGTACAATTCACAATCTCGGATCGATATCCGGACTTACGGACGCAATATGAAAAAGGCAGAAAACGTCTCTGAAGATACGCCATCTCCCAGCAAAGATCGTTCCCCCGTCGGAAAAAGCTTCTTCCATGTCGAGCGGCGAATCTGGTTTCCGCGGAGGCCAGGAACTCGATCTACCTGCACATAGGAAAATGGTTAAACGAGGTGGAATCCCTCATGATACCACCAAAACGTGGCATTGCAAATCCTGTGCCCGGGGAAAACAAAAGTACAGACAGAAGGATTTCCGCCTCGGCTTTAGAGACTCAAACTCTCTTGAAATTGAAACCATTTCCAATATAAGAGATTTGAACCACTAAAGTGGGGTTGGAAAAGCGAGAGACGGATATACATTCAAACCGAGATCTATGCTTTTCTATGATCTTCAACAATTTTCCCCTCTAGACCACGCCACTCTCAAGCTCGGAATGACGCCGACTTGAGAGTGGGCCGAAATCTCGAGGGGAAACTATTCAAGAAATCATCTTTTGCTAATTGAATAGATATGGAAATTGGAAGTTGGATTTGCACGACCAAGGCAAGAGGGATCCGGAGTATTTATAGAAGTAACGAACGATAGGCGTCAAACCGTCGAACTTGACGTTGACAATGGGCTTAAACTATTCATTTGGGTTGAACAGTGTTGGGCCAGGCGGGTTTATCCAATCAAGCCTAAACAAGCCCATCAACCACGTCCGAGTTTCTTAGTCATTTTACAAAAATATGTGCGTCAATATAATCCGACGAAGCTTGCACAAGAAAAAGATGGCGATCTCATCCGAGGAAAAATAGTTCGAATTTTATAAACAAAATTATCCGAACATTTACATAACAGAAGTACAATCTGGAAAGATCCAAGGATCAGTACATGCTTCCACAGGGCATACCCCGCCGTGTTCCTTTACCAGATCCCAGAAGTGGAGCCCTGAGATTCCGAGCCACCACCGCAAGCTTCTTGAGCTTGCTGCTGCATTCGGATCCTCCTGCGGATCATCCTCACAATCCGCTCCCTTTCTGCGGCTAGCCCACTAATTATCCCCGGACACGGAGGAGGGTCGCCTTCGAAGTCGAGGATGATTGGGTCATCCGCGATTCCCTTTCCGGAATAATATGGGGGATGCTTGACCAGCAGCCGATCCACCCGATGTGAGCGATCAAACTGGAATGGTTTAGTTCTCGCTGCAGCGGACATTTGGGCCGGACTCTCGGAAGGATAGGGAAATCGATCGGGAGAAAGGGTTAAAAGTACAACAAGATGAAAAGGGCACTTACCCTTTCTTATTTATAGTAGTGACAAACCCGTCGATCAACACATGTCACTCATCTGACGGCTTGGAAGTTGATGGGACGCAGTAATAATGACAAATTCATTGTTTCACCTTCCTCCCTTCTAGAAGAATCACGCATCCCAAAGGTCGATTGAATTTAGCAATCACGGACGGTACGAAATTCGTGAAACGATGGTTTTGACTTCTACGTCGGACGCCATCTACTGCGATCCGTGTTCTTTAAAGATGTGTTTTATGATAGTAAAACATACGAACGATGAACGGAAGCAAACAAAGCGGAAAACAGGCAATGACTCGGACTTACGAGAAATATTGTTTTACAGACAGTTAGTACGGATAAAAAATAAAGCAGCATTGTTCAAGGCATTGTTCCGTGCCACAAAGAGATGCAGATTCCAGACATTACATAAGTTTCACGGGGCATACCCCGGATTCTTCACTGAGGATTAGGCTGGCTCGGACCTGTTTCTTCAATTTGAGGCGGATCGGTGATGAGCGAGTTAGCGGCTTGGATGACAAGGGACTCCGCGAGCTCGAACAAGTTGAAGTCTTCAGCAAGACCAACTACCCGGGAAGGCATGTAATACCAGTCCTTGAGGAAGGCCCGGTAATTCTCGAACGGGACGAAGCACACCTTTTGTAAGGCATCCGGCACACACTTCGGAAGGAAGGGTCCACCGTTCTTGATCTCCAATTCTCCTTCCTCGATGTGTGAGTTCCGAAACTCACATGGCCAACCGATCGTCCGAGACAACATCCACGGGAACTTCCACGCCGTTAGCATCCGCAGAAGGGTTTAACCCTTCCGCCTTCCAATTGAAATCTTGAGGAAGTAGCCCCTTGTACTGTAGTTGACCGATTGCAGCGGAGAACCCATTCAGCCGAGATTCGTCGGACTTGTCTGCCATGAAGAATTTGAAAGAATCCAACCTCATGAAATCCCGGCCCGCCTCAAGACGAGAGTATTGGAGGTCTTCAAGCAAGAAATCCTTCATGTCTCGGAAGGCTCTCATTGATTTCTGGGTGAAACCCTCCTGCCAATCCAAGTCTGCCTTGATTGCCTCCCAGATGGTCTTCAGCTTATGGAACTTCACCTCGTGCTCCTTCAGCTGCATCTCCAACTGCTTCACTTTTTCGGCCTCATCCGCGGACCTGGCCATGGCTTTGAACAACTCGTGCTCAATGGTAGCCCGCTCACTCGCCTTCCACTGCATAGCTCGGATGAAGCACCCAAGCTGCAAAGAATCCGTATAGACATAAGTCGTACGCTTGTCATAAGGACATAATGAAAAAACCATTAGAAGATCACGAACCTGCTGATATAGCACATTGAGGCCACCGACCCGCTCAACCTCGGGAAGTCTGCAGGCACGCTCATACTCCTTATCGAGAGCGGCCTGGTCAGACGGTAAAACGGCGGCCAACTGCTGCCTCTTGCTTGATTGGGAGGCCTCCGCGGGAGCTCTTCTCTTCCGCCCAGACGTTATGGCATCCCGCATGAACACTTCTTGTTGAGGCCCGGATCCAGCAGCGGATGGTGGTGCAGGCGATGCTCCGAGTAATGAGGGCTTTGCCCTTGTCAGGCACGCCGAGGGCTTGCGGATCTTCTCCCGCCTTGTTCCGCCTCTCCTCCTCTGCGGCGAACACTGCCGCATTCTTGGGATCTCCCATAGGAAGACCAGCGGATGTGTTGATGATCTTGGCCCTCTGACCGGCGGCGACCTCCAGAGATTGTTGCTCTCTCTGCTGCCTCTTCTTTTCAGCGAGTGTCGACATGATATAGTCGAACCAGTGAGCTACATAGAAATGTAAACATTTCAGAACGCGGACGAATAACAGAAAAACAACAGGAATATCGGAGATGAGAAAATTCATAACGAGACATTCAAAACACGGAGTCGCACAAATCATAAGTTAGACTCCTTACTGAAATCTGTCTTTCCTCCGACTTCCACGGCATCGGTCGATCGCATAGATATGGCGTGGTGACAAATTAGTCCGTGGAGCAGGTAGGTAGGCGGATCATTCTTCTTGTGGATCTCCGCCACCCGAGAGCAACGTTCTTGAGCGGGCGCCAATCGTGGATACTCTCTCTAAGGAATTTTGTGGGCAGCCCCCATTGTTTCCTCTGTCTCTCGGACATCCCTGGCTTCAAAGCCATCCGTACAAAAATGTACCTATCCCACCATTTCGACCCCAACGACGAGATGGAGTCCGAGATGAAGTTATAGGGTTTCCTATTCATAAAAGTGTAAAAAAGGGGATTCCCCGGACTGAAAGAGACATGGAAAAGCTGCCTGAAGTTTTCAAAATTCACTGTTTGCCCCTTCTTCTTACAAAAGATTACAAAACAAATAAGGTTACCCAGGGACTTGGGGATAACCTGACTCGGACCTATGCCAATATGGTTGAGGATGTTCTTCAGTTCCGTGGCAATGGGGATCTTCCATCCGCAGGAGAAGGCAACCTCGTGCACGCACATATACCCAGCAGGTGGGTTATAGAATGCATGCCCGGGATCAGGGATCATTATTTCTACAGACTCAGGGATCTCCCATCTTCGCCTCATTTCCGGAATCTCCTCGGGCGGACCTCGATGGGATGTAGGAAGAAGCCCGTCGTGTTTTCCTCTCGAACTAAATGCTATCACTCTGCGGATGCGGGGCGAAATTTGATCCTTGCCGCCTTGGCACCACCTTCAACCAACGAAAATTTGGATTGAGCCACTCTGAGTCAATACTGACCCGACCCGGCACCTCTCCGAGGACGGACATCGAGAGAACCTTCCTCTTCTTCCTCCCCGTCTTCACCTTCTTCCTCTCCGCCTTCTTCCTCCTGACCACCATCAGGTCTCCCAGATGTACCAGGATTGGACGGACCTGTCTCTACCACAACACGGTCCTCCACTCCGGCCTCGAACATCTCCACGTCATCAGCCTCATGCTGCTTTGCCCGTTCAAGTTGAAGCTCATTCGGATCTATAGGCTCTCCCACACCGCCTATAGTCCGAGATTGGACCAACGTTCTCGCCTCATTAACACCTTCTTCGACCACTGGCCCGTCCGTCGGAGGATTGACTGTTTCATGGGTTCCGTGCCTAGCGTCGGAATCTCTGGAAGATAAGACATCCACGAGATAGTCTTCTACGGACACGTTCACGTCCGCGAATTCACCGCCCGAATCTACTCCATCCTGGTAATCCTGCACCTCGTGAACGTTTTGACTATCGCTCCCGGACATCCTAGGGCAGAAGGAAACGGATCAGAAACGATGATTGTTATTGTCCGAGAGTTCATTTATATGTCTTATTAAGTCCAGAGGTCCGGGAAAAAGTTTAAACCCTAAGATTTTCTATACACAGAAGGATAGGGGCCCCAAGACCCTGGCACACGAAGTCGCCTTGGCACCTAATCGCCCCATGGCACGGCAATAAAAGAAACAATTTCTGATGAACACCACAACCAATACCAATTGATCATCAAGTAAGCATGCATTGTCAAGACGGGTTGTGTCGGACGGGACGTACCAAATAAAAGTACAAGGCATCAGTGAGGAAAATTGGCATATTATAAGCATGCAGCAGAAACACATCAACTACCATCTCAACCAAAGGTATCGCAAGAGCCAATTACTAAAGACAAGCACAATTACGGAAGCAACAAGGGAAGCTACACTAGACATGCAATGGGCGTATAGCGAATACAGGCAACTTTAACAAAGCCAAAAAATGAGGGGTACTTACTTGCTAATATTCAAACAGGAAAGTTCAACGGACGATCGAGTTTGGATAATGTTCGAGGTTCTGATCTCAGCTGGATAGCCCAAAGTCTTACAAGTCCCAGTTGCTCGGATCGATCTTGCGTTGTTTGAATAGCTTAAAGATTGCTCAGAGTTTCAATTTAGCTAAAGTGTGAAAGTGACCGATCTCCTAACTATTTATAGGGGCAAAGTGGGAAGGCCAAGCGTCACATCACTTAGGTTTAAACCGCGACCGTTGATCGGTTCAAATCCAACGGTCATGACGATTCACGAATAGATGGCTAACAGCGCATTACGTTTAGTGCCTGACAGAGGAGTCGCGTCACTTGATCTCAACCATTGAGGCTTTCCAATCCAACGGTCGCATCGTTCCCCTCGGGATCTTAGCCCATGGGCCAGACAAGCAACTCGTTGGACCCCGTTGATTTACTGTTCGGAGGTCCATCGGGACCATTTCACAAATTTGGCCCAACGGATAACCTCCTACTTGATCTTCCTCGAAAGACTTCGTCAGATCCTAACCGTACTCGGACCCATATATCTCGGATACAAATACCTTTTCCCTCTACAGTCCCAGTTATGTGATAACTCGGACTGTAGACGAAGGGGGGGGGGGGGGAAGAGATATATTGAATCCTTGAGGACACGGACGACGGATCCCGACAAAAAGGATTTTTTTCCTTTTTCTTTTAACTAACGATTCGGACACGCTCCACAGACACGACTGATCCCTCATAGTTACCAACTATCTTCTACTAAGATACTTGGAAACTGGGGGGACATATGTTGATACGGAAATGTGTCCAATCCGTTAAGGACGCCATAGAGCGTGTCCTAGAGCGCATCAAGGCTAAGATAGCCATCCAAAGCTAGTCCGACCTTGGTGGTCCGTCTAAAGGAAACCATCTCGTGTCAACTAGTACTCACAAGTCAAGACGCCATTTCATTAGGTCCGACCAAGCTAGATGGATGACTTCGAGCAGACAAAGGTTACCTAGTCCTCCCAAGTACATAAGCGATCGGTCCTAAGATGCTAAGCGGACCGGACGAGAGAATCTCGGGCGCCACCATCTGATAAGACCAAGCGTGTCCGAGAACCCATCGAGATGCTTCCGTGGAACTCTAAGGTCCGGACACCTAGAGTTACCCAAGGCAGAGTCATGCAATCATGCGGATCTGTCCGAGGGACTTACACGGACCCAACGTGCGGAACAGTACTCTCAGAGGGAAAGGACCAAACTACCCTCCCAGCCCATTAATTAGTATTGGATTACTATTCACTAATGGGCCATGGGCCAAAGGTAGCATTGGTGTCCAAATCTGAGGCATACACTTGGCATCATCTTATGAGCTACTTCATAAGTATATGATAACTATAAATATAACACAAGGTCCAATACCTTGAGGCAAGTGAAATCCCCTAGGAAATTGTGTTGTCTCCTAAGTCCTAAACATCCTTGATTTCATTACCTTTCCCATTACTATTGCATTGAGAGCTTTCATCTCTCCTTTGAGTAAAGCCTCCTTCCGGATTGACTTAGGCAATCCGGGTAACCCATTCTAACCCCCCCCCCCCCCACTTAGTCCTTTCAGGTACTCTTGCTCGGACAAGCCTTCTCTCGGACTTCAAGTTGGAGGTGGATCTTAGATTATGTTACTTGTAGTAGTAGTGTTGGTGTTTAAGGTTTTATCCCTCAACACCACTCAATAATTTTGTATTCGTTCTTTGTCCTATTTTATCCTCACTTTATTAATTCTCGTTCTTACTTCCGCCTACTTACAACTTTATATACGGGTTAATTTCATTCGGTACCATGTTAGATGTTGCAATTACAGTTTAGTCCCTGATGTTTGATTTATTACATTTGGGTCCAAAACAATTACACATAGGTCCAAAAAATGTTCGAACCAAATTTTGTTAGGTTCACGACTGAACCGAATCGAAAACCGAAATTTTCCAAAAACAAGAACTGAAAACCGAAACGAATAGGTTTAGGTTTGGACCGAAAACTGATTTTTTGGTTCGGACGGTCCGGTTTTTCGATTCCGTCCTGTTTATGCTCAGCCCTCCAACATGACACTAGTTACTTTTGGTCACATATACCACCTTTTGTCTAGAAAGAATTCTACAATGATCAAGAATATTGAAGACTATAGAATTATCACCATAAGTCATGCAAGTAGCTGAAGGGGCTTGCTTACTTTCCGTTGAGTAAAGAAAAGGGTATTTAACCCCATGAGAAATACGCCAATCCCCCCTAAATAAAAAATAAAATGATAAAATAATTACCATTGGTTCTATACAAAGAATCCAGTTTCCATTTAAGGAAACTACTTGAGCTCGGTACCTCAACTTGTAACCCCAAACCAACTTAGCATTGGAGTCTAACATTTATCCCCGTTTTACGGAGTAGTGAATCAAGTTATTTCACACACGTTCTCGTCTACATGAAACTAAGTGGCCTACGTAACGTAGGACTGTTTCACCCATAGGCGAACTCTCCCTAGAACCCCAAGTCATATAGAGACGCGCATTAGTTCGTCCATGTGAAGACTAGTTAAGATCTGTCGCATCTGATCATCGGTGACGATACTAATGTTGAGCTAATCACAACACCTTATTCAACAGTATTAGCTGGTGAATGCTCGCTTTCATCGTGTACAGTCATGTATGATTTATCCCAAAATCATACAAGTGTTATTCCTGTCCGATCACTCAGGATCACTGACTAGGATAAGCCAACCCACTAATTTTGGTGAGGAATACACTAACGACTTTATCCTCATATCCCAATCCTAAGGATATGATACAGTCATTGACTTGTTTAATGAACATCATCCTTCCAAGTCTAATCCATTGTATACATTCCATGTATAATAGAGTGAAGGTTGCATGATGTATAATTGGATTTCATGATATATGTCTAAGTGTCTAATCTGATATGTAAATATAGAATAAACACAAGCAAGGAATTTGTATAATATGATTCATTTTATTTCAGCTATCAAAATACATCTTATTATAATAGATATTTGCTCTACGGGCATAACTCTAATTCTACCAAACGTGTCTGATAACAAGATCGACGTAGTTCATCTTGTTTTCTTTAAGAGCGTGTCGAATGATCGCGAACCAGGCCAACTAGCTAAGGTGGAGGGGAGAAGGTCCATGGACCAAAATGGCGTGAGGCGGTGGATAAGGCAAAGCTCAAAGTTACTAATTCCAAAGTCCAGGTCCTAAATATCCACAACTTGACCTTGAAATATCAAAAACTCGTGAAATTATATAAAGCAGATATATGATGAAGGTCACATGATTGTTATCCGGGCTGATCCAAGCCTAATTGTTCCAAATCTGCAGACTCTGTGAACCATTGCAACAACAAGAAGAACAGAAGAGTTCGACCATGGAGTAGTCCGAAAGTTCTAGTGATGTTTTTATCATTCTAGCTCAAACTAATAGAGCGTGTAAGATAAATTTATTAATTTCCTAGATGGATTTTAAGAGTTTTCAACCTTGATGCATGATGTGGTATTCTGTTTAGTACATGGCTGATGCTATGACACTGTCTATTACTTAATTATATGTGATAATCCTTACCTGGATGCATGTTCTGTTTAAACTTGCTTTAATTTTAGCAGGATTGTGGATGAACCAAATAGGTTTCCTTACCATGAAAACCTTCAACAAGATGAGTTTTGGAAACAGGTTTATGTTGAATTATGTCATATGATTGACATCTACTAAATAATGGGACTGATGCCATGGTAATTTTATATACATTCCATCATACATTACTGTTTTATTGTGTACATATCTAAATTTTACAATTTGGTTTTCTAAACATTAAATTGAATATTTTTAGTTTTTCCAGAATAGGCAATGTGATTTGATTTTTCGATTACATGCGTTCTTCGTCAAATTGAGTCGTTTAAAGCTCTCATTGGTGTAGTTTTATAGTTGAGCCAAGTTGAGTTCATTTCTCGATCTCGATTCAAGTTGTAATCACTGAGAGAATGTTGATTCCAATAAATTTTACTATTATATTACTACTTTGTACGTCGACCCAAACTTTTTGAGGTCCTATGCATGATTTTTATAATGACCCAAATAATAATAGATCTAAAGAAAAAATAACTTTCTATATAATATTAAAATTATTTTATGCCGGGCTAGCTCAAGTTTTCTGGGCATGTGCAAGTTTAATATCTTATCTCAAATAAATAAGACAACGAACAACTCTCAAAAACTATTTCTAATCCAGTCTTAGGACTAAATAATTTTTTAGCATAAAAAAGACGAACTTGTGAGATGCGAACAGACACCATTTGCCTCGTTGGAACTCAATTAGGAGATATATAGAAAGAGAAAAACTCTAAACCATAACTAAATAAAACTTCAAACTCCAAATACAAAAGTTACATTTTTAAATGAAATATTAAGAGGTAAAAACTAAACTGATTTTGCATTGTCTCATGTTTCAAGTGAAAAATTAATATTTCACTTAAATAAATATGAATAATTTAAGTGAATTTTATAATGTTTGACATTAAATTTATAAAGATTTTGAGATGATTTATTTCAATCAATATAAAATAATCATTTTTCAACGCATATAAATCATCACATAGAAAATAATTGAATTTTATAGAAACATAATTAATTAAACATAAAAATTGTATTCCTCTGTCCCGGGAATAGCTTCCCATTTTGCCATTTTGGGTGTCCCAAACAAAACTTCACATTTCCTTTTTTGGCAACCACTCATCCATTTTTAACATTAAATATACTCAAAATTAAACCCACTAACTTTATTTTATCAAACTTTCAACTTTAAAAATCAATTTGAGGGGCCCACTAGTACTATTTTATCCAAAAGTAATATATACCTTATTTTCTCAACCCAAAAAGTAAACGGAAAGCTATTACAGGGACGGAGGAAGTATTAAACAATAATTTTATTGGGAAACAATAAGTAAAGAAAGAAACAAATTAATTTTAAGAAACCCTATAAATGTTTCTAAAAATCCACGGTTTGTATATATAAAGCGGGCTTCTAATCTTGTTGGACCCTGTACGGAGGGCCTTCTCGTCATACCTAGATCCGACCATGATTTAGGCATACCAAATATATCACACTTAAAAGTGTAACATTTAAGAATTATTTTTATTATAAAATTGCATATTACTTTTTATGACAATTTTAATTTGATTTTTTAAATACCATATATTGAATTTGTACCTCAAACATTTGGACTTTGTTCAATCGAGATTTGAGACTATCTTTTTTATTATTATTATTGGCTGGCAGTAATGCCACAACCTGGAATCTGAGGTTGATGGTAATTGATTGCAGTGAGTCAAGTGAAGTGACCTAGTGTTATAAATATTATGTTGTGTGGTCATTTAAGAGCGCAAAGTTTTCTATCACGTTGACATTAGACTAGTGTGTAATCTATGTGAGCATACGAAACACTTGTATTAGGGGAATATGATCTTTCCTAATATTTAAAAAAAAATCAGTCATTTTTTATGAATTAACCGAGTTTGTTTCTGATTCAATACCTTCTTGGTTTTTTTTTTTTTCACCAATAATGACACTAGCTACTTTTGGTTACATGCAATCTATGGTTGAGAATGTTGGTGATAATTTTGTGAAATATGTGGGGAAAAAGTAAAGATTCAATGTTAATAAAATTTCCATTGCCGGGAATCGAACCCGGGTCGTCTGGGTGAAAGTCAAATATCCTAATTGCTGGACGACAACGAATTGATGTTCTAACATAAGAGTAGAAACTAATTATTCTATTCCCATCCCGCTTGAAATATACCACCTTCCTTTTGGACGTTTAATAAGTTTCACTACAAGAAAATAGTGGCTTAGCGACGGAATTATCCGTCGCTAAGCCCACTGCCGATCCGTCGCTAAGGCCTTAGCGACGGATAGACGCCCGTCTTAATGACGGGCGTCTCTAAGCAATTAGCGGATTTTTATCCGTCGCTAATAGTCTGAAATTAGCGACGGATAAGGCGTTGACCCTCCGTCGCCATTAGAGACGGATAATTATCCGTCTCTAATCTAATTAGGGCTAGAACGCCCTAATTCGTTGTTTAGCGACGGATAATTATCCGTCGCTAAATAATGAATTAGGGAGTGCTATAATTCGTAGTTTAGCGACGGATAATTATCCGTCGCTGAACTACTGTTTTTTTTAAACAAAAAATTTTAAAATTATTTTATAATTTAAAAACCTGCTTTTTCAACCAATATAATAGTGATATGTCACAAAGGGGAAATTGCATTAATTAACAACAACGATTCGTCCAAAAAACAAATTATCCAAAATAAAGGCTACATATTCGAATAAAAATCCAAATATCCAACAAAGTAAAACGTAGCATATTATCCAAAACATCACAACATCACTAAGACGAGGGGCCGGGGTTATTCTGGCTCATATACAAGCAGCAGAGCTCTTCCATCCTCTGATTCATACGAGCCTGCTCATCCCTGAGATTTCCAATCTCAGTCTGGAGAGGAGTCACTGCTTGATTCACCATATGCTCGACCTGCCCGTGTGTGTAAACACCACCATGTCCCTGAGATTGCTGCTGGGACACGGAGAAGCTCTGCGTCAATGTCTCGCCATAACTACCAAGACCATAAACCCGACCCTTGTTGTCGGGTGGGTTGACCTGTAGAAAGATCCGGTCTTGTTCTTCCACGGACAACTCCTCACCCTCGAGTAGCCTCTCCGCAATGATCCGCTCCACCTCACTTTGTAATAGTCGTGTACACGAAATGAGCTACAATTTCATATTTAATTTATAATACAAATGCATATACAACTGTAACACTTAGCAAATACACATACCGCAATAAGCTCGGACTTTTGGTCCACCCAAACGCCGTTCTTGAACTTCCCCATCTTCATTTGCTCTAGGCAAGTCTTGGGTTGGTTCAGGTTCAGCTAAAGAACATTATATATTGCAACAAGTAGGTAGTAAGTTGGTAGGAATGCAAACAAGTGGTAAATTGGTATAAATGAAAGCAATACACATGTGTACAAATCATGTTGTAATCAGAACACACACATATATACTTACCGACATCTGGCGATCAGTGACAACAACTCGTGACCCGTAGTGATGCCTGGCAGAGCCCTTGCCATCTCGCGGCTCGACCAGTTACACTTTTGTTTTAGGGGTGATCCTCGGCGTGATTAATGCTCCAATACTCATGCCACATAGCCCACTCTTCGTCCCCAATATGCTATACTATCTTGTGGCGGCTTTCCTTTGTCTCGGTATTTTTCATGTCAACCACCATATGCCTATACTGTCGAGCCCAAACTCTCGGCAGGCCACATCTGGGGAATAAGGCCAGTCGAAATGTAGTATTTTTTCTACATTCCAATTCCATTCAAAGTAAAAATTAATGCCCCAAGGTCACAATTTCAAGATAAACAATGGTGCATTTCACCCAAGTGGCTAACATACCACACAAATTGTCATAGAATTTACTAACACAATGGTGACTAACATATCACCCAAGTAAGTGGCTAACATACCACACAAATTGTCCTAGAATTTGCTAACACAATGGTGACTAACATATCACCCAAGTAAGTGGCTAACATACCACACAAATTGTCCTAGAATTTACTAACACAATGGTGACTAACATATCACCCAAGTAAGTGGCTAACATACCACACAAATTGTCCTAGAATTTACTAACACAATGGTGACTAACATATCACCCAATTAAGTGGCTAACATACCACACAAATTAGTAAACTAGTTCATTAATCGATTCTCTCTACAAATAAAGCATTATAACATTTACCACAACAAATTGTAACATTAAGCTTACCCGAAGCACATCAAAGTAGAAGTGCTTCGTCTCAGCCTTGAGTGTGCTCCACTTTTCGCCTCCCTGGCCCGGCAACTCCTTCCTAAGCTTGAATATCTCATGCAGGTCGTCTGAAGATTGCTGAGGCCACAATCTGCAGTTATGAATGACATATAGAAGAGTACATATATTTATTAGACAATTCATGTGACATATATATAAACACTTATATTAAGTTATGTTCTACAAATGTATATATAATACTTACTTCCTCCTGCCATTAGGGAACAACACCAACTTCCCCTCCCACGTAGCACCATCGACGATCTCGGTATATGGACACCCGTCGGTGGTACGTCTGCCCAAAACCACCACCAGACGTCCCCATGCTCGATCCACTGGAAGTCTGACTAACATGAGAGTAGTTGACCGATCCACGGGGCTACTCTCGTGGTCGTAGTGAACCACAGGTCCCACTAGAGCTGGGAATCTGGTAACTACACTTTCTTTGCCGGGGGCATCTGCAAAAAGCACATGACAAACACAAACAAATTGTATTAGTATAAATGAAGACATGAATTGGCATGTAATGGGAAAAGCAAGCATATAACAATTAAGATACATATACTACTCTACACTACACACATACTCTGATCCTCGTCACCAATGGTTAAGTCTACATATATGTCTTCGTGCAGGTCAATGTACTCATCACGAGCGTCTACAGAATTTCTCGCTGTTTCATCGACAACCTCTTCTTGGTACGAGTTGGTAGTTGATTTGTCCTTATGAACGTACTCAACTCTGGAGCGGGCTTGTATGTGTATTGCTGCCAACCAGTCCGCCTTATCGCGTTTTAGGCTTGGATATTCAACCAGTCCGCCTTATCGCCTTATCGCGTTTTAGGCTCGCACTTCAGTAGATCTTTATCATCCTCCCAATAAATCATGCACATACCCTCACAACAATCTATGGTTTCCATGGGCAACCCCATCCCTCGCATCTTTTTCTTCGCCTGGTAAAAGTTGGTGGGAACTAGGTTTGGTTCTGGACAAAGCTCCAACATTACTTGTACCCATTCATTGAAGCTCGATTCAGATTGCTGGCCATTAGCCTTACAACTCATTAGCCGAACCAACAATGACAATTCGGTGTGCTTACACCCCGGATAAACCGGCTTCTTTGCGGATTCCATCAAGTCGAAGAAGACCTGATCCTCAGGATTCGGAGGCTCCTCCGCATCCCCCTCGGTTACTGGCTCCCTGGTGTCCATGAACTCTGGACCCGCAATATCATATACCATTTGCTCAACCCGTTCATGATCATGATTAGCATCATATGTAGAAGTATTTTGAGTACTTCCCATCACAGTTTCCTGTTTTCTTTTACGCTTCCCCAAATTCTCATAATCCATGAACGGATTGTATGTCTCACCATGAGAAGTCCATACGTCATACTCAGCTACAAACCCCTTACGTTTCAAGTGTTCCAATACCGTTTCTGGAGGTAAAAATTGCTTATTTCTACATTTATACTGGGTGCAAGGGCACTTCATCATCCCCCACTCAAACAATTAGTCGCATATTGCAAATGTAACGAAGGCATCAACCCCTTCCACAAAACTAGGTAAAACTCTGCCATTAACTATCCTTTGGTACATCCATGAACGATCGGTGCTCATTGGATGATTATATAACCTGACACGTTTGAATTGATTAGATCGTATTTTTTCAACTCGATTCCCATTTCCCCATTTCTTGCATGTTATAAAGTTTTTTTCTCTTACCAAAATTCCCATTACAAATAAAGCATTCCAACCCTTTAATACGAATTTATAAATTATAAATTACATGCATTTTACGAATGTAATCACCAAATTATATCAACACACTTCATTAATTAAATTCTCATAATTTATAATCTAGTACATGTATAAATTTATCAAATGAAACAATTGCAAATCTTAATTAACATACTTAAATCAAAACTACGAAATACTTAACATTATACTAATTAACAATTCAAACAATTGCACATCTCAAAGTTAATTAACTAGCTAGTAAACATACAATTGCTTAAATAGTCTAAATTAACTAAATTTTCAAAATATGTCAAAAAATTAGGGTTTCAAAACGAGGTACTAAATCTTCATAATTATACTAAATATACACCAATATCAAATTAATTAAAAGCCCAACATACTGACAAACATACTAACATTATACTAAAAATTCAAATTCACAATCAATATATATCAATTGCACATCTCAAAGGTAAAACATTACCTAATTACATCTAAACTAAGTACTATATACTCTCCATTTACATTCAATTGCTCAAATTAGTCCAAAGTAACAAAATCCCCAAATATAAAAAATTAGGGTTTACCTTCGAATCCAGAGAAATGAGCGGATGGAATTTGAGATTGACGGCAGAATTGACCTCCTTGATTCACGAGCTTCGAATGTACACGAAGAATGGACAAAATGGTTGAGATTTGGACCGGAATGGCTTTGGCCGAAATGGGGAGAAGAAAGGAAGAAGAATGAGGAAGAAGAAAAAATGGGGAGGGAAGCATTCTACTTCCCGTAAAAACCTGAAAGTCTAGCGACGGATAGGACTATCCGTCGCTATTAGCGACGGATAGTCCTATCCGTCGCTAGATTTTCATTTTTCTATTTTTTTTAATTTTCTTTTTCCATTTTTTTATTTATTTTCCAATTTTGGTCAACGAATCTAGCGACGGATAGATTATCCGTCGCTAGTTCTAACGACGGATAAGACTATCCGTCGTTAAATAACGACGGATAAGCCTATCCATCGTTAAATATAACGACGGAAATGCTTATCCGCCGTTAGAACTAGCGACGGATTTTATCCGTCGCTAGAGCTAGCGATTCGTCGCTAGCTAGCGACGGATAGAATCCGTCGCTATGTTACCGTGGCTAGGAACAGGATTTCTTGTAGTGTTTATATCATTCAACTTTTATTCTCTTGAACAATTTACCCATTGGTCAATTTCAATAATTAAAAGTACAACAAGCTTAGTTTATGTATTTGGTAAAAATACGCTCTTGGCCTAATCGTTTGGACATGTCCCAAATAAGGCCTAATTATTTGATAAATGTCCAAGCCCATTTGATGCACTTATATTTGAATTAACTCCAATTCGGCCTGACCGACTAGACCGCATCTACATGATGGGTCGTCGTAATTCATTTAATGAGCTGGACCAGTCCAATGCTCCTTGAGACCATCTCGACAAAACAACCGGGATCAATCCATCAAATCAGGTCGGCTCGGCTAAGATACCCCCATCTAAGGCCGAATCTATACCGAGAAGTGAGGTGTTCCAGGTAACCTACATAGTGATTAACAAGCCGTCAAATTAAATAGTCGGTCCAAGTCCAATTGCTTGAGGAGTTGGATCAGCCGTTAACTCCAAGAGATGCAAACATAAAAGAAGTGGACGGAGTCACGGGAACTCGGAGATGAGGGAGAATCCGTTTTCACGTCATCCCACATCTCCAAACTACATCCCGAAATAAGGAATTGGTTATGGGAACTTAGAGATGACGGAGAATCCGTTCTCCAACGACATACCACTTCTCCAACTACATCCTGACAAATAAGGGATTCGTGATGAGGATTTGTTAGAAGATGCGGCAACTATCTTAATAAAAGGAGGAGAAGGGAAACTCCATAACTCATCGGATATCAACTAACAACTACGACTTGCAAAACCCTAACTGCTAAGAATAGTGTACGTCGCCTGATCAATTATCTACTACTCCATCTTCTCCCTAACCCCCCATCAAATAGTCGAAACCCTAATCTCCATCACCGCCGCATCTCAGCCTCCATCCGACTACATATGCCATTAACTCAACTCCTTCCATAGCCGACCCTATCATCGATCCGACTTAGCCCGCATCCAGCCGTTAGAAGAGCTAGCTCATTCCGAAAAGGATAAATATTTTATGTCTCTTCCATGTTCATTATTCCAAATCTTCCAGACGCACTAGCTTGAGCGTCGAAGTCCATTCGGTCGGCACCATGCACGCCGGTGTTTCATTTGGATCTTACATTTCAACATGCTTCTCTTGTTACCTTGCAGGTCGCTGGCGCCCCCAATTCTAAACCCTAATTTTGATTTTGGATTTCTGAGCGTCTACAGTTTATATAGCCATGCCACTATCATTATATTACATGATTTAAATAATTTTTAAGTACCGCAAAAAGTTAATTGTATAGTACTCCCTCTATTTCAGAAAAAGTGTTACAACTTTCCGTTTCCGGCGTTTCACTAAAAGTGTTACAATTTCCATTTATGGAAACTAATTAAATAATAAAACTCCCTACCTTTCACTTTTATTACAATATGCCACTCATTTAATCTCTAATAATCATGGGATCCACTTGTATTTTCTACTTTTTCTTAAAATTGGTGCAAATTCAAATTGTAACACTTTCTCTGAAATGGAGGTAGTATCTTTTAGATAGGATGGAGGGTGTACAATTTAGTCAAATTACATATGAACTGTAGTAGGATTTAACTTATTTGTAAAATGTCATATTGGATTGATTTTCAAATCTCCGCATACATCCCTTACATTTTTTACTTGGAAATCCATTTTTTAATCTTAATTGTGACATTTTCGATTTTGATACATTTAGTTGTTACCGTTCACTTTTGGTACTTTTTGTTTCGTTTTAAACCAATTTGGCACTTGCTTAGTCAAAGTTAACGGAACTATTAATTTTGATCGACTTAGTAAAAATTATTGTAAATTAGTCAACTTTCGTCAAGTCTTATCGTTAATTACACGCTTAAAATAATAAGAAATGTTATTTTGTAAAAAAAAATAAATTTAATCTCTTTTTCATTTAATAAATTAAAGAATAGAAGGAAAAAAATAAAATAAGAAATAGAACAGGCAACATAAAAAACTCATTTCAGGTTTTTAAATTTCAACCATATTTCTTGAACAAAACTCAGCACTAGATTTTATAAGTGACAAATACAACTATTTCAATTGAATTACTTGAAGAATTAACTCCACAAAGGCGTGTTTTACAGAAGACAAAATAATTCAATCAATCGGATTACGGATTATGTCGTTGGGCATATAATCGCCTTACTCTCCCTTCTTATTTTCATCTACCATACTATATATACTTCTAGTTCAAAAGGAAGTTTGAGCATGAATAAGTGTCAAATTAAGTACAACTTATCTAAATTTAGCTTAAACTGTTAAACCTCCATTTATTCTTATTTTAACTTTTCCTTTTTATTTTTGGTTTATTAAAATTGAAAACCGGATTGAATTTAATTTTTTAAATAAAAAACTATTAATATTTTAATTAGAGCGTGTGTAGTTCACATTAAAATTTGACAAAAAATTGACTAATTTACGATAATTTTTACTAATTCGGTCAGATTGACGGTTCCACTAATTTTGACTAATGGAGTATCAAAATTGGACAGAAATGAAATAAAAGGTACTATCAAAAGTGGATGGTAACAACTAAATGTGCCAAAACTGACCAAAAATGATTTCTTTTTTCCAGTCAAAATTGACTTTTTTCGTTAATTTCAAATAACCGAATATAAAAAAACGTATTAAAAGGTACCAAAATTAGACGTTAACAACTAAAGGTAGCAAAAGCGAAAAAGTTATAACAATACAACGGCTCTGTTTAACAAAACTAGCTGATAAAGTAACTGGTAGCTGAGTTGAATTTTATAAAATTGTTTTTGTAAATTAATTAGCTGATTTAATAAATATGGTATGTAAGAACAAATCAGCTAGTCTATTTTTTTGATAAGCTCCAGAACAAGACTAGCAACCTTATCAGATCAACTAACTTATCATCTACAATCTCGACATTCACATGAGCCTTGTAATCTTGTGCTAAGCTGATCCAACATACCAAAAATGGTTTTCCCATGTAAATTCTAAAAACGAAGTGGTTGATATTTGTGCATTGGTCCCCATCGAGTTGAAAAATAACACCATTACCCCCACTTGAAGTATTCGTCTAGTTCGTTTACCCTGAAAAAAGGAAGAAAAGGAAAAAAGAAGTGCACCATGCTCTTCTATTTAACCATCAGATCAAACCGTTGATGTTCATTCACACGATCAATCCATCTTCTTTCTTTCTTGATTGAATCTAATCGGAGAGTTCAAAGCTTCATATTGGATTGTCAAATTTTTATAAGGTCAGTTTAATTTATGATGATGAATGTTTATGCCATTTTTATCTTTTCTTGTGTGCTGTTAGAATTTATTAAACACCATAATGTAGCTTGGTCCATTCAATTGGTTTTACATTTCTGATTATAAATGATTGTAATGGATATTAGGTGAGGAGATGGTTGGATTTCAATCATTTTATGATCATAATGTGCCTTTTACGCCTGGAAATAGCTAGGCTGTTGATATATATCCTGTTGATGATTATTTGGTGCAATGTAACAACCGATTCGACTATCCCGTTAAAGCAGAATTCGAAGCGCGTTGTTGTATGTTTCACGCCTGGAATACAATGGATTCAATTCCATCAACTTATCATGGATGCAGATTCGACATTGCTAACTCAACTAGATAATTAATCCGGTGAGCTATGATCTGATTATTTTCTTCTTTGTTTGCCTCTTTGCTACCTTTTCGCTAAATTTGCATGTAATATAGTCAAACAGCTCCAAAGATGAATCAACTTTTACCAATTTGGAGTTATAAACATGCATGTTTCCAAATTAGTTCATCACTTACTGAATAGGGAGACAAGTGGTTTTTATTAGGTGAATCTGTAATCCTCCACTTGATGGTGTATGTCTGGCAGAATATAACTAGCTTGAGTATTGAAATTCTTAATTTGGTGTCGAGGGTCGCTAACTAGGTAGCGTTTTAATGCTACTATTAGAACATGAGCTATGAGTTGTTTTTTGAACGTTGCTGGGAGTTCATGTAACTCGCAAGTCCCAGCACAAAATGAATGTAGTGCTTTTTACAGCATGATGCATCATTTGCTTGCTGCAAAATTGTTGGGGTTCCTCTGATCACTTCATTCATGTAAGACTGTAAGTCACGGAAGATTCAGTTTTTGCCTCCCCAATGGAGAAATCTAAGATGACTTAGTATAATATTAGTCAATCACAGATTTTCGTCTAATCTTTATGTTTCTGGGGTACAGAGTTTGTGGAGTGACATTCTTGTGAAAAATCACATGTTGTTGCTTTAGCATTAACTTAAGTATTATAATCGGTTAATGATGACACTGAACCATTCGTGTAGGATTGCTCCGGATAGAGAGGCATTGGAGTTTGATGATGGCGGCCTATGCATCTCTAGTTTCTCTTATGCATCTGGTAGAGCAAATCCAATTGTACCATGCTCACCACTCAATTTTTCTTAAAAAGCATCAAAAGCAACTTGAGTCTCTCCATGAGAGGGTTGCTAACTTGCATGATCTTCTAGAGTGGTGTTCCAACAAAGTTTGCAATGAAATACAGGATTTGGAAAGTCAGATTGTAGATGTGGCTAATCTTGCGGAGGACCTTATTGAGCTTTATATTGTAGGTGATATTCACCATCGGTCGTGGAAAAACCGCAGCTCTATTCATGTTCAGGAAGCAGATCCTGTTTTGTTTCCTAAAGGCCTACAAAAAGTTATTGAAGATATAGATCGTATTGAAAGAGAAATGATCAACATTAAAGATAAGAACATGGGCAATGAAGATTATAATCAACTCCCAGATTTAACCACACCAAAATCTCCGCACGACAGGTTTGATGACATGGTGGGATTTGAGGAAGAATTTAATGAAATGATGAAGAAACTCATTGGGCAGGATAAGAATCTCAAAATCATTTTGATTATTGGCATGGGCGGTATTGGCAAGAGTACACTTGTTAAGAATGTCTATGACAGTAGATCAATCGTGAATTACTTTGATGTTCAGGCTTGGATTATAATTTCTCGGGAGTTCAATGCCAAAAGAGGGATGTTCGATCTGCTCAAGGAAGCAGGAGTTCTTGATGGTCAATATGACGAAGGAAAATATGACTATCATCAATTAGGAGAGAAACTGCACGATCATCTAATTGAACGCAGGTTCTTGATAATAATGGATGATATGTGGAGTGTCAAGGACTGGGAGAAGTTAAAATTGTTCCTTCCTCGTATTAGAAATGGAAGTCGAGTTGTACTGACCAGTAGATTATTGAATGTGGCAAAAGAGGTTGGCTGTTCTCATATTTATAGGATGAATGTTCTCGATGAGACTCGAAGTTGGAGTCTACTTTCTCGGAAGGTATTTCTAAATGAAACTTTCCCTCCTAAATTGTTGGAGGTGGGGAAAAAGATTGTCAAGAGTTGCAAAGGACTCCCTTTATTACTTTCTGTCATGGGGGGACTCCTTGCAAAAGTCAAAAAAACACGGGAGTGTTGGGAAAGCATTGCTCGAGATATAAGCATGATAGTAAGCTCAGAGGATGGTGAGCGTTACATGAAAATATTATCCCTAAGTTATATCCATTTGCCTATTCATTTAAAACCATGTTTTCTTCATTTGGGAATCTTTCCAGAAGACCATTGCATTAACGTCGACTCACTTATTGATTTATGGGTTGCTGAAGGATTTCTGAAACCATGTGGAGCTGGTAGAAGTTTGGAAGAGGCAGCGCGGATCTATATGGAAGATCTAATTGAGAGAAGTCTTGTGTATGTTAGCAGGATAGGAAATACAGGAAAATTGGAAAGCATCAGAATCCATAATAACATAGTATTGTCCGATTCATGGGGGTATAGAGAAATTTTTTATTTTTTTTTTCAATTGGTATTTTTGTCTTTGAAGAATCTGAAAGTAACAGTGATTTGAGTACAGCAACATTTGCTCGCTTTCTTATGTGCAATTCACATTTGTTATGCCCGGTGTCGCCTAGTTTTAACTTATTGAGGGTCTCACAGAATGTGACCATTTCCTACTCAGCAGGAGGTCTTTTCCACCTAATCAACTCTCGATGCCTTCGAATTGATTTTGGTGTCAAATTTCGTGATCTTTCTTCGATACACCTTCTCTGGAATCTACAAACAATTTCTATTGATTTCTCTCCAACTTCTGAAATGGAAGCCGCTTTCCCCATTTGGGAGATGCCTCTGCTCAGGAAATTTTCTATGTCAGGTGTTACTCTTCATGATCCTCCACGTTGTCGAATGGGTATAAGAGCTGGCCGTGTGCTAACAAACTTGCAAAATATTTCATCTATATTGGATTTTAGATGTACTGATGCTGTGGTAAGGAGAATCTGTAATATCAAGGAGCTCGTGTTGATGCATGCTGATCAGCGTGAAAAGGGGATCTCGCATTACTGTCTTAACAATCTTGGCCGTCTACATAAGCTCGAAGGCCCTCAAATCTGGTTTGTCCAGAACATGGAAAGGCATTCTCGAATTGCATTGCTCCAAAACATTGGATTCTCACAATCACTCAAGAGGTTGTTTTTACTACAGTGTGGTTTTGAATGGGAAAATTTAACAACAAAAGTTGGATCCTTGCCCCATCTTGAAGAACTTAAGTTGTATGATTGTTGTACTGGAGAACAATGGGTCTCAGTTGAGGGGTTTTTTCAGCGTCTGAAAATACTGGAGATCAGAATCAATTGTGGTCTTGTTAGATGGTCAGCCGAGAGTAACCATTTTCCATGCCTGGAGCACCTTTTTCTTTCTAATATGATAGGGTTGGAAGAGATCCCCTCTGATATTGGAGATATAGCTACTCTTCAATCTATTCAGTTGAAATATTGTAGCGGTTCTGTTGTTTCTTCGGCAAAGACAATACTAAAGGAACAACGAGACCTTCATAATGAAATTCTCCGGGTTTTGGTGGACGACAAGCATGTACAAGTCGAAAACGAGAGCAATGGCAAGAAGAAGAGGAAGAGTAATGGATATGTGGCATTTCTGGTTCTTTCTCTGGTAATCTACGGATTGACTTATGTATTAAATCTTAAGAATTTCGAAGGAAGAGGAAGAGGAGGAAAGAGCAAGGACAACCAGAAGCAGAAGGAAAAATAGAAGACAGAAGAGGACAATAATTGGCATTACTCACAGGGTATCAGGTTTTATAAGTTATACTTTCTACAACCCTTGACATAAGATGTAAACGGAACTAGTTAATCAATTTATTGTTTTGTTCACTCGACTATATCACGGTCTTGTTCATTGCTATTCTGTTATCTCCGGTTTGTTTTGTATCAGGCAGTGCTGCAAGTCAAGTTTATGCTGCCCAGAAGATGAAAACATTGATCTGAATTCTCTTGCTTCAGATGGATCCACTTTACTTTCCAGATCTACATCTCTAGACATCTGTACGATTTCGATGACTGATCATTCTGCTCTTATTACAGTCTGTCTATCACATATCAGCTTTCTGCTAGAACACATGCAGTAGATGATATCATATCTCCTTGTTTTTATAAGAAATGTGATCATAACAATGCAGCCTCCATACAAGTTGAATTTTCACTAGTTAAGTATGGTATTTCAAGGCATTACTATTACCGTCTGGTCTTTCTGTGTAATGTTTATCCTCATAGTTTGTTGTACATGAAATATATCACAAGAAGTTGGCGATGGTGAATGAGAAGACTTTCTATGTAAATATTAGTATTAACCAAACCAGCGAAATGATAAATTAAGAAGCACGGACAGGATTGGTTAATGTTCTATGTAGACAAACCTTAAAAAATGTAGTATAATGGAACTCAATGAGAGTGAGAATCTCTAGGTCCTGCCAACAGCAAAAATGGAGTGCCAATTATCTGTTTATAATCAAACAGTTGGCCTGGTGTTATTATTTGTATTTCTCTGGAAAAGATTTACTTGTCAAGGAACTATCTTCACGATCACCATCTGGAAGAAGAAGATCATTGACTAGCTTTCTGGAACTCCAAGTGTCAGCGCTTGTTGGAACATCAGTTCCTCACATTCTACTTATCAGGTCAGATTAATTTATATGTATATGAATATGTTTATTAATCCCATTGTCACTGTTCTTTCCCAAGCGTAAATGATTTTATTACATTTACTTGGGTGCTTGCTAATTCAGCTAGTTCATTTGATTACTCAACAAAACTTCTATTTTAATCAGAAATCCATATATATATATATATATATATAAGGTGCTAGCTGTTTGATGTTTGCGAATCGCTTCAGCCTTCAGAGTAGAAGGGATTTCCTAATATCTAATTTAAAGAGACTGTCAAGTACCTTACCGCTAGACTCTTTTTTAAGTCCAGCAGAAACCTACAGGCAATCTAATGATCTGCTGGAATGTTGTCATCTTCATCCAGCTTGAATTTGTTTCCATCAAATAAGTAATGACTTTGAACAATAATGCTACATACATATGCTACATATGCAACAATTGACTTAGTACGCTCAAAATATATGCTTTGACTGAATTAGTAGTCCGGTGACCTATGGCCAGAATTATTTGGAAGATCTTATACAGAGGGGTCTCTTGTATGTTGACAAAGTTCATCGCATGATCTAACGGAGGGAACTTTCACATTGCTAAGCAAGAGAGGAAATCTTGGGAAAATCAAAATTATGACCTATTAAGGAACTTGGCCTTAAGGAATCTCATAAAGAGAAGTTTCTTCATGTAAAAGTATAAACAGCGAACGTCATGTTGGACTCCATGGTGCCGCAGATGCTGAAGGTAGATATGAAAATACTGGTATACCCTGAGGAAGCATCTGATGTTTACAACTTATGCAAGAAAGGACAAAAAAGTTGCTGGGGTTGATTTGACCCTATGTAGGAGTATATGTTTGTGTTCACACTGCACACGGTTGGTTCGACCTGAAATTGTTGTTACACCTTTTATTGAATTTGTATATTCTGAACCTGCTCTCTTTCACACCTTAATTTCCCATCTTCTGTAAGTTTATTGCATTATTGTTGGAATCTCTCTGGAAAAGAAGATTTACTTGCATGTCAAGAAGTATCTTTTGAAATCACCTGCACTGTGTACATTCAAAACCATGTGGTAGGAGAAGAAGAAAATCGTTGACTAGATTTTGAGAACACACAACCTGTCTGGTCTAATTGGATCTTCACATTCTGTTTATCAGTCAGGTCAGACTTGTTTGTATTTGTATATTAATATGTAGTATAGATGCATTTGACTTGATTCTCATCGACATAGATGTTGTGACTGAAATAATTCAGTGACCTATTGCCAGAATTATGAATTAGGGGTGGAACAAAACTGTTATATACGGTTTTGGTTCCTGTATGCGTTTATGGTTCTGTATCCAACTCCCTCCTGTTTGTCTTCCTTGAAGGTTCACACTTCATCCATTAGTTGACCTATCTAGATTACTAATACTGAATAATCTCTTCAGGTAAGGAAGGATCGCAGCCTATTTGGAGATGGCAGCATATGGAAGTCTACTTTCTCTGCTGAATTTAATTGAGAACATCCAGTTTTATCATGCCCACCACCCAAAGTTTCTTGATGAACATCAAAAGCTGCTTGAGTCTCTACGCATGAAGGTCACTAGCTTGCAATATCTTCTCGAGTGGTGTTCCAGCAGTGGTCGGAATGGAGCAGACGATTTGGAAAGCCTCATTGTAGATGCAGCTAATAGTGCAGAGGACATCATTGAACTCTATCTTGTGGGTGATATTCGTGCTCGATCATGGAAAGAAATTAAAGGGATGAATCCTAGACATAACGTATATGCAGATATTCATCAAATGGATGGCGTAATCTTTTCTGAAGAGCTACAGAAAGTGATTGAGAATATGAATCTTATGGAGAAAGAAATAACAAAGATAAAGGAGAAGAACAAAGGTGAAGATCAGCAAGTGCCATATCTGTTCCCATTCGCATCACTAGAATGTCCTCCAAATGTGAATGATGATGACATGGTGGGATTTAAGGATGAATTCAATCAGATCATGAACAGCCTGAATGGATATGAATCGAATCTCAAAATCATTTCAATCACTGGTATGGGTGGATGTGCTAAGAGCACACTTGCTAGAAATGTTCATGACAACAAGTCAATCAGGAACCAAATGATGTTCGTGGCTGGCTTACATTTTCTCAGGAATTTAGAGTTCATGAAAGATTGTCCCATCTTCTAACAGAATTTCAAGTTCCTCATTGTAAGAATGATGAATACCATTTATTAGGAGAGAAAATACATAAAACATCTGTATGGGAGGAGGTTCTGCATCGTAGTGGATGATATATGGAGTGTCGGGGATTGGGATAAGTTCAAACTATTCATACCTGAAAACAGGAATGGAAGTCTAATAATTCTAACTACTAGGCTATTGAATGTGGCTGCAGATGTTGGCTCTTCTCATATTTGTAAGGTTAATTTTCTTGACGAGGAAACTAGTTGGAGGTTACTCTGTAAGAAGGCGTTCTGCAATCACACTTGTCCTTCTGGATTGCAAGACACTGGGAGAAAGATTGCCAGAAATTGTAAAGGACTCCCTCTTTCACTTGTGGTTATTGGGGGTCTCCTTTCAAAATCGGAGAAGACACGGGGGCATTGGGAGAAAATTGCTGGAGAAATAAACATGATAGTAAGTTCAGAGGATGACGAGCATTGCTTGAGGATATTATCCTCAAGTTATAGCCATTTGCGTATTTATTTAAAACCATGTTTTCTTTACATGTGCATTTTTCCAGAAGGCCATGGTGTTCCCTTTGACTCACTTATTGATTTATGGATTGCTGAAGGGTTTATAAGACCATGTGGAGCTGGTAAAGGCTTGCAAGATGTTGCACAGAATTATTTGGAAGATCTTATACAGCGGAGTCTCTTGTATGTTTCACAAAGTTCTTCAGAAGATCTTACGGAGGGAACTTTCACATTTCTAAGCAAGAGAGGAAATCTCGGGAAAATCAGAATTCATGACCTGCTGAAGGAATTGGCCTTCAAGGAAGCTCATAAGAAGAAGTTTCTTAGTGTCACCAAATTGTGTGATCCTAATTTGATAATAGGCATAAACAGTGAACGCCGTGTCGGAGTCCATGGTGCCGCAGAAGTTAGATATGAAAATGCTATGAATCCAGAACAACGTCGATATTCTTATAAACTGCGTGCAGACCCCAAGAATGGATGTGTAACTTCTCTTAGAAATAAGAAATACTTTCAGTCTTGGTATGATACACAGTTTTTACCAGAGAACAAATGTCCTGAAATTGAAGATGCATTAAGTACAGCAACATTTCTCCGCTCTTTGATATGTGATTCAAGTATGTACATATCAGCATCTCCAAATTTGAGATTATTGAGGGTCTCTTCCAATTTGAACATTAGGCACTCTGAAGAAGCTATGTTCCGGGCGATCAACTCGCGAAACCTACAAATCTGTCGTTTCAGTGACTTCAAGCTTTCTTCCATACAACATCTGTGGAATCTACAAGTACTTGTTGTTTCTAGATTTGAAGGGGTACCTATGATTCCCAAACTTGACATGCCAGCTACTTTTCAAATTTGGGAGATGCCCTTCCTCAGGAAACTTGTCATGCATAACTTTGTTCTCCCTAATCCTCCACAGGGCCGTCTAGATGGACAATGTGATCTTGTTACGAACTTGCAAATGATTTCGTATATATTGGACCTCAGATGTACTGTGGAGGTATTAAGGAAGATCTCCAATATCCAGATACTAAACCTTATGTATGATGATGAACATGCAAAAGGGGTTTCACATTACTGCCTCGACAATCTCGACTGTCTGCATAAGCTCCAAACGCTTGGAGTCTGGTTCACGGATAACATGGGTTGGTCTGGCCGGACTGATTTGCTCCAAAACATTGGATTGTCACAATCACTCAAGATTTTGTCTTTACAGCAATGTGGTGTCAGGTGGGAACTTCTGATAACGAAAGTTGGATCCTTGCCCCATCTCGAAGAGCTCAAGTTGACTAATTGCTGTACTGGAGAAGAATGGATCGTAGATGAGGGGTTTTTTCTTTCTTTGAAAATTCTGAGATTGAAAGCATGCTCTAATCTGGTTAGTTGGTCAGCAGAGAGTGACCATTTCCCATGCCTTGAGCGCCTTTTTCTTCAGGATATGGAAAGCTTGGAGGAGATACCCTCAGAATTTGGAGATACACCAACTCTCCAGTCAATTCACTTAAAAATGTGTAGCAGTTCGATTGTTTCTTCGGCGAAGATAATACTAAAGGAACAACTGCACTATGGGAATGACGGGTTTCGAGTTTTAGTGAGTGACAAAAAAATTCAACAAGAGCAAGAAGTAGAAGTAGAAGGGGATCAAGAAGAAGAAAATGAAGTACAAGAACATGAGAGGAAACAGAAGAGAGGATTTGTGGCATTTGTCGTTCCTTTTCTGGTAATCCTCGGCTCTAGTTATGTCCTTCTTCATAACAATTTTGCGGGAAGAGGAAGAGCACGCAGTGAGGCCAAGCAAAAGAAGGATAATGATAGACGGCGAAAGGAAGGGGATGATTCGTGGTGGTTGTTTTATGAGTTCCTTAATTAGCTTGAGTTTTGTCTCAAATCGCAGGGAAAGAGCATTAGTCGTATCTCCTGCCTGTTTCATCCCTAATCCACAACTAAGACATGGACAGAGTCCCTTGACTTGACACAAAAAGGTATTGCTTTCCTTCAACTTCGGTTATATTATCAATTCTTTACTTGTTAGCTAGGTGAACATGGAGGCCTAACTTGACAATTTACTACTATCCCCATCCCTGTGTTATTCAGTCAGAGAGTTAGCTACGACATTGATAACCTCAATCCTTGATGATGCTAATTTTTTGCTTTGCTGAAACTGATTGCAGGGAAGTCCCCGACCGGATTCATGCTTCTGTTTCTTTAGCTGTATCAGACTGTGTATGCTATCAAGATGATTGATACTACCTGAAGCAAGTTCTCTATAAATTACTTCTTACTGCTGCTTCTGATGGATGCTCGGTATTGTCAGATTTGGATGCCCATTTCCTTTCACATCTCATCTGTTGTCTCAACCGTTGGTTGTATAACTTCAAACATCTTTCAGTTTTATCCTTGATGAAACACGCTGTTAGAGCATTAGGTGATTTCATGTTCTTTCATTTTACACAATGTTAAGAATACAGCTTATATTCAGTCTTCTGTATAGTGTAATCTCCTCTATATACATTGTCAAGCGCGAACTTTCGGGTCTCTTTGATTCCATTGTCAGCCAGTATATAGTGTTAATGATAGATGGCTTGCGTCATTGTGATATTTCCTGTTGCAATTACAGTAATGAGAACCTTCATCTAATATCTGACTTTATTTGTGTGTTGCGGATACATCAGACTTGTCACGGGTGCTATGCTACCCAACCCGTCCAAGCCAGAATTTTATGAATACATCTGCTGTAGACTTGTCATGGGTGCTATGCTACCCCACTCGTCCCATGTAAAACAATAATGCCACAAGATTTATCTATTGTGACATATATATGTATAAGCCTAGCTCTCTTCTTCATCATCTTCTCCTTCCTCTTCATCTTCTTCTTCGCTGGTCTCTTCTTCAGCCTTCTTTTTCTTGTTTGATACGTCTCCTGTAAGCAAAATGACCACAATTGACACATCCTCAAGTAAATCTCACATTTAATGAGCAAAATCAAATGCTAGGGGGGAAGGGTTCTCCAGAGTGTCTTAATTGACTTCATATTAGTTATTATTGAACTACATTAACTAGTTAAATAAGACAATGAACATTAAGGGTTTACTTGTTCGTTAGCATGAGATCTGGTAAAATTGAAGATAAGCTATAGAATAAATCTGCAAGTAATATAGAATAGGAACTAGAATTCTTTGGAAAAATCAGCCAAACATGAAAGCCAAGAAACAGCATTTATCCTGATGTTTATGGTAAAGGAGCCTGCTTTAAACTTGCAAACACTGCCAGATTCCAACTTTGTACACTAGCACAATCTGTGCAAAATGTGGCCTTAACATTCAGACACTTGATTAGCTTATAAGCACATTTGTTTATATTCCCTCGTTCTAAGCACAAAAAACTGCCTACCCCTACTGTCCTAGGAATATGGAAGTTACATTTCAGCAAATTTGATGGTTCTGCGGGACACTCCAACAGGCTGTAATCTGATTGAGTAGTGGCGAAAGTCCACAAGCTTTGTATCCTTGTTGTAATTAAGCAACACAATCCTTTGAAAGTTTGACCTGTTATACATATATGCTTATTAGGTGGAACACTCAGCACAATGATTAAAAGGATGGGATCATAGGAAGACTTACAGTCTTTACATCAATGGCAGGAAATATATTCTGAAACATTATTGTAGTAAGCTTTAGATGTTGCTCCCCAGTACCAAAGCCAGAGAGTACAATCTAAATTTCCAAAACAAATAGATCACGATACACCATACTGATGCTTTAAGTTGAATATCATGCATGAAAAGAAATTGGGAAATTACCAAAGGTGCGTCTTTGAAAAGGTCTCTAGGGCATCTTGGACGCAATTGAGACTGCGCAACATCAGTAGCCAGGGAATACTTATGAATGCAAGTGTTGGACCCTGTGGCGTCCTAGCAACCCTCAAATATGGTGAACTTTCAGTCTTTGACAATATGAGGAAGTGTGTAACACCCATTGGCCCCGCAACATTTAAGAAGTCTTTTAGATTGTTGCGTTTTTTCTCCTGCATATTAAAAAGAAATCAAATAACAATGAAGTTAGTTTAATAAATTCTTACAAATATCAAAATTAAACCATCAGCGTGTATTAACCAACTAAAGCATAGAGTACCAACGGATTTCACAAACTGATTTACCAAGCTGTTAACAAATGGTCAAATCAATGATTTTAACACGATACAACTCAACTGATTGTAGGCAGAAGAAAAATCCACTCTGGAAGGCACACAGATTTACTTGAATGAGCATTGCATCCCAAGATAATCACCTAAATGACTATGCAGATTCAAATGAAACACTCTTGTACCCAACTTAATTTGATAACCAATGCCCTTTCTTAAAGAAAACACAACACCCACAGATAAGCTCTTTTGAAAATTAGTGAAAAAATTAGGGTTCAGGGTTTAATTGAGAATCGGGGACAATAATAGTCACGGTCACGAGCCGTCCGGACCGGGTTTTTAATAGGTCCACTTCCGTGCCCGGTTAATTCAATCATGAATGTCAAACACACACCCCGCCCCACAACCCCTCGTTAAACACAATCCTAACTATTTGGTAATTTTATTAGAATGCTTCTAACGCGATGTTTAACAAAATTAGCTGAAAAGTTAGCTGGTAACTGATTAACTAGCTGATAATTGAATAGGTAGCTGAAAAGCTAACTGAATAGTGGTGATTAACTAAATTTAAAAAGCTAATGATTTTAATGTAGGTGTTTAGAATTAGGTGATAAATTTGGTATTTTATAAAATGATATAAAAGGGCATTACTCTTATTTTTCTAAATAATAGTACATCACATTTTTGTCTAATTATTTTAATATATATTCAATGTACTTTTCACCGCCACTTTAATAACATCATTGAAAATTATCAAAAGTTGAAAATAAATATTCGTTGAGCATTCTAACTTAATACGGAAAAAAAAATTAGTAACTTATGCAAGTTGCGAACAAGTACACAAAATGTATAACAAAGGTTCCAACAAATATAAAATATAAGTCGTCTATTGAGAAAAGTAACTAAGCTAGATCATCAATTTCTCATATCAAAAATATACAACTAGCGCTAAAAATAAACAACTCACAAAGGAACACAGAACACTTGCAATGAGAATTCACAACTCGAGAGATTCATATTATGTAATTAAAGAAGAGCAGGAGCAGATTACCTGGAGCGCTGGCAAGGAGAGGCGATGGAACACAGAACGACACCGCAGTAAAAGATAGGACACGAGAATAATACTAACGATTGGTTTTACTTTATTTAGGTTAGGGATATTTTCCTAATAAAAAGATAACAAGTAGCTTTTAAAAAAAAAAGCTAACATGGGTAGCTTCTTCAACCAGCTAGCTGATTTAAAAAGTTGCGCGTTCACGTAACAAGCTTTTTACTAGTCAATGGTAAAAAAAAAAAGCTAATGGAGCTTTAAAGCTAGCTGGAAAGCTAGTGGTAAACAGGGCCTAACTCATAAAAAATCTTATAAAATTAATAAAAATATAATTAAAAATTGAAATAACACGTTTATAGAAACACAAAAAACGTTAGCGTCTACGATCGAACACATAAAACAACAATCAATTTATCTAACCTGTTTTAATTTAATTGAAGAAGAAAGATTAGTTATTGTTGTTTCTGTTATGATGAATTTATTTCGTTTGGTTGAATTAAAGCTTGGAATTAAATTGAAGAAGACATATTGGATTTTTCTAAGAGTATCTGAAAACTCATTAATTTGATTCGATTCATTCGATTACATCGCTAGTTGTTTTTTATACTACGATTCGATTGTTTTGTTACGTCGATTCGAAGAAAACATAGCCTAAGTCTCATAAGAGACAGTCTATAGATAATTTATCTAGAGACGGACCTATATTGTCAAGAAAATTATCTATTTTATTAATCAAAACACCTATGTTTTCAACATTTGTGTTTTTTTTCCATATTACAACAAGACTTATTTCGTTAACAACATAGACATTTTTTGAATCAAAACATATGTGTTTTTATTGATAACATAGGTCGTCTCTAGATAAGTTATAAAGTGATGACGTACCGAAAATGTACGGAGTACAATGACCAATCAAGAAACAGAGATTGATTCAATGAACCTAATCCCGTACAAGTGTTTATTGGAAATAGCAAAGCAGGAGCCGTTGGATGAGCTTTGATCAACGGTTGTAACATAATCTAGTAGATCACTCAGTAATCGTTTGATTCGCTTCATCAGACGGCTGAGATTGATTGGTTGGAACGACATTGCTCAGGTTGCTGGCTGATTTGGGGTTTAGGTCTATTGAGTTGAAACACGCTTTCTCCTCCTTTAGCAACATTGACTTTAACACTCCTGCATTAGTATCAGTCGTCTGGTTCTTCTTGATACGAATTATCAGCTTCTTTGGCTAATTGGCTGGCTTGGGCGTAACAGATATCTTTTGACGATCCTCCTTTGCCAGAGCTTCTTCTCCATCCTGATGAATCCATTCGCGTCTATTGGAGCAAGCGATGATTCGAGCTGACCTATCGTACCAAGCTTTGATGATGATTCGATCTAGAACAAGGTTGACCCGTTCTGAAATCACCACCTGAGATTGAAGGCTTGATTTGACTTGTTCTGGCTTTGTTGCGGTGTAAGGGTCGGCTGAATCCGATCCTTATCCATTCGTAATTGATTTGAGATCCAATTCGATGCAAGTAGTTTTTGGTTGCCTTTCAGTAACAAGATTGATAGGATTTCACCCTAAAATCCCCAAATCACAACCAATCTACTCAATCGAAACGATAACAATCGATTTACCCACACAAACACCTGCAAACAGAAAGATCACAACAGCTACACAAGCAACACAACAAAACACCGATTTACGTGGTTTGGATTATAACAATCTTACGTCCACGGGAGGAAACCATATCGATCTTATTCAATATGCAGGTTACAAGATCAAGCTAATCACACAAGCCAATTCACAACACAGGAATCTCACTCTCGATGATAACCACTCTACAAGCTCACAGTATACTCTCAATATTCAGAAAAGCAACTGATTGATTACAGAGAATAGATAAAATTGTTATTTATACAGATGAATCAGAAGAACAGTGAAATGAACAAGCAGTTGTCGTTGATCTCTTCTAACGGAATGATCATCCAACGGTTCACAATCAAAGGACGGTTAATCAAAGACTTTTCCGCCTTGACCTCATAGGAAATTGCAACACTAACACCCTCAATACTTGAAACCTTTCAATCCAGTCCCTGGAAAATCTAAAAGTTGCAATTAGCACCAAACTCCAACAATCTCCACCTTGCTAATTGAACAAAAATTTCTTGATCAAATTACACTTCACCTTGAAACAAAATCAATAACCAGACTTTAACCTTCAAGGGAAGTAACCTCCAAACAAACACTTGATCACTTAGAGCACTCTACACAGCTTACCAAGTCACAGCAATATTTGATCTTGGTAGTTGGTAAAGATTTTGTCAACATGTCTGCTGCATTATCCGAAGTAAAAACCTTCACAATCTGCAGAACTTTCTTCTCAATAATATCTCTCACAAAATGGAGAAAAATGAGAGCGGTTCTACTGTGTGCGATTACACGTCCAGTGTGTGTTTCTGACCGCCATTACTGATTCAACTCTTTTTTTCCTTAGTTTTTGCTTGTTTTCAACATGGCTAAGAAGCAACAATCGAAGGGGAAAGGATCTGCGTCTGGTAATCAATCTTCAGGGAATCGTGGAGGTATGAATCGAAATCGCGATGTTGATGATACGGTTGTGACGAACGTGGATGGGCAAGTTTCAGAGGTTTCTGAGTATGATGAGGATGCCGGATTCTTGGATGCTACGGATGATGAAATTCCAATCCGTGACATAGTTATGGCTGGATCGGATGTTGTTGTTCCGTCATATATTGGAGCCGAGACGTCTGGTACTGGTAATCCTTCAAAGGACGATTCAGGTATTCCTCGTTTACCTAATTTAGGTCAGACAATTTTACCTCCGAGAAGGTTTAATCAATTGTTTGCTGGTAATCGTCACTCTGATAATAGTGAAATTTTACAATTTGAAACTCCAAAGGGTCCAGTTGCTTAGAATATGATGATGATGAACTACAAGAAGGCATTGATATGTGGCAATTCTCTATGTTAGGTGTTATTGTTGGCCAAAAGCCATTGTTTAATGCTATGGAACAATATGTACGACATTACTGGAAATCGGTTCCTGCTATAAGTCTCACATATAAGGGGGTGTTTGTGTTGCGGTTCGCTACTGAGCAGGATATGTTGGATGTGTATGATAATGGTCCTTGGATGATCAATGGTGTTTATCCTTTATTGTTGAGACAATGGAAGCCTGGTATGAAATTGGATGTTACGAGTCTACAAACTTTACCTATTTGGGTTAAGCTACCAGATTTGGAACTTCAGTTTTGGACAAATCATATGCTTAGTATGATTGCAAGCATGATAGGTCGACCGTGTGGAATTGATAATTTGACTAAGGATAAGGTTAGGTTGTCTTATGCGCGCATCATGGTATAGAAGTTAATGCTAGTAAGCCTTTAAAGGGATTTATCATGCTTAAGGGTCCGGATGGTGTTCTTCAGAAATAGAGTATTGAGTATGAGTTTCGTCCTTTTCATTGTACCAAGTGTATGAAGTTTGGACACACTACAGGTAGGTGTCCCACTGCAGTTACATGGATTTGGCAGCGTCGAGCTGATGATCCTGCTATTGGTAGGGATCCTGCTATTGGTAGGTCTCCTGCTCAAGTTGTTTCTGGTTTTGCTAATGTAGGGAATGGACAACAGCTTGTTACTGCTCCTTTGGAGGCCATGGTGGCTTCTAACCTTTCTAATATTTCTTTACAGTTGCCTGATACTAAGTTACCCGGTCACCTTGATAAGTGAGCCTATTTATAGATGTCCCTTGGTTGGGAACTCTGTCTTAGATAGTAGGATGTCCACGTGTCAACCGGAGAGTGGTCCTTGTGTACGAAGGTTGGCTCCTCAGACCATAGCTACTCGGAGGTGGAAAGTCTCCCTTTTCTAGGATGTGATTATATGGGATTTATAAAGTGTAGCGGGTTGGACTCAAGATGTCTCTTGGAAGAATATCTCCTCGGACGGAGCTCTCTCGGACAATTTGTCTAAAGCTCGCACTTTAGTTCTTGATAATTCGTACTAATTTTGACGAGACAAATTTAATCTCAACAATACAACTGACACATGTCAGCCAATAGATTAAACATATATCTGACATTTGCTAATCTTTGTTTTTTAATTTATTAATTAAGCTTCTATGGCTGGAAGAAATTTTTTTTTTTGAATGAGTGGAAGTATATAAATAATCCTAATTTTATTTTTTTATACAATTTAAAAAGTTATTTTACATTTTTTAAAATAAAAATGTTCCATATTTAACCACAAGTCGACACGTGCCGCTATTTTCTGATGACAAAATTGATCGGAGTATAATGTTTCAATTGATGGTTGATTTAAGGTGTAAATTTTATACAATGGTAATGTTGAGTATATAAACTATATAAGATACAACATGTATTATAATTTATTTATTTTACTCGTCTATCACGTGAACATTGTCGGCATTTGAACAACACGCGTCATTTTCGGATGAGAAAACTGGTCGGAGTATAATGTTTAAACGGATGGTTGATTTAAGGTATAAATTTTATACGTACGGTGTCAATGTTGAGTATATAAACTGTATAAGGTACAAGCTGGAGGATAATTTATCTATTTTATCCTCAACATATCCGAGTCACATTCAAATGGAATTCTCCAGTTCGGTCCTTTCTGCATAACTTTACACATTTGCTATTTTTAACCGTCTCATGGAACTTCATACATTTACTAAAAAAAAAAAAAACTACCTCACACCTAAGATATAATAAACAAGGGGAGATTACATATGGGTACCCAATTAGATGTCCTAATTACATCTGGATCCCCGTTAGTCAAAGTATTACACCAAGTTGCCTAGTTAGCCTAATCAATTACATCTGAATCCACGAATTTGACATTTTTCGAACTAAAATCTGTAAAATAAATTTTTAGCCCTGTCAAATTATTGAATTATGGAAGAGTCCAAACAGCCTTAGTTTTTACCTTTCTTTTAATTTCCCAAAAACAACCTATAATCTTTAAACTGTTTAATTTGGTCCAAAATCATTTTCGAAAAATTTCTATTAGGTCCATATAATCTCCAAAATTGCAATTATAATTTTTTTAATTTTTTTTAATTTTTCTTACTTTCTTCCATGGAAGTTCCACGATGGAGAAGCTCCGATCTGGAGCTTCCTGCCATAGAAGCTCAAGCTTCCATTGAAGCTCTTCTTTGAGCTTCAATGGAAGTTTAAAAAAAAAATTAAAAAGAAGCTGCACCGGGAGTTGACCACCGGAGCTTCCTGTTGAAGCTCCAATGGAGCTTTAACGGAAGGAATAAGAAAAAGAAAAGCGAAAAAAAAATAAATTAAAAAGAAGATAATTTTGGAGAAGAAGATCATTTGTATCAGGCTTATTTGGTTTACAAAGTAAAATAAATTGGTCAACCATCAAACAACATTTTATACCCAAATGTAATTATTTGACTAAGGGGGTAAATATGAGAAGTAGGTATATAATAAGTTAGCTAAATGTAATAAACCCAATAAACAATCACAACTTTACATGCAAAGTACACATTTTGTCTATAAAAATAAACTTTCCACATTTTCAATATCTTATCATCATTACTTTAACTTTTCACATAAAGCTGGGCGCCAATCCTAATGTATAGGGGTGTGAACGAGCCAATTCGAGCCGGTCTTGAACCTTATCGAGCTCATGCTCGTGTTTACAAGTCGATCACGATCTTGAGCTCGATCATTGTCGAGTTTTAAATTAAGAGCTTAGCATTGAGCTCCCGAGCGCCGAGCTTGCTCACGAGCTTTTCATGAGCGACTAATTAAATTAAATGTTATTTTTTTTGTTAGAGTGTTAGCTCAATAATGATATGGATCGCTGAACGGCTCAGATTAAATATGTAAATCTCAATGGTGGTGATCAAATCCGGGAGATGGAAAGCTAGAGAATTAGTTGACATATAACTAATTCAGTTTACTGATTCTAAAAGGACATATAGTTAGTTTCCTTATGCAAGAAGGTTACCTAAAGGAGTTTCATTGTTCTAGTTGGATTTGGTAGTTAGTTCTCTATATATAGTAAAGGGGCTTGTTTGTTACATAGATCATATCACACTACAAGAAAACCGGTAATTAAGGACGGATAATATCGACGGATATTATCCGTCGCTATTTAGCGACGAATCGGCGTTGATTAGCGATGGATTGAGCGATTTGCTCAATTTGTCGCTAATCCGTCTCTATTTTGCGACGGATCCGTCGCTATTTAGAGACGGATAGTTTATTCGTCGCAAAATTTAGAGACGGATAGACATATCCGTCTGTAAATAGGTTGACTAAATAAAAAAAAGAAATAGGAAAAACATTAGCGACGGATAGGTTATCTTTCACAAAATAGGTTAGAAATTGGACATATCGGTTTCTTCTTCCCCATTTCTATTCTACTTCTTCCTTCTTCTTCTCTTCGCCATTTTCGCTAATTACCCAACTCCGATCAAAACTCCACCATTCCGGCCAATCTTGCACTCTTTTCGAAGCTCGTTGAACAAGGAACTTGGGTGGCCATTCAATTTCATCCTTCTTTGGCTATTTTTTCCGTAATCGAAGGTATTTTTCTAAAACCTTAACTTTGTTCATTTTGGGAATCTTGCTAATTTCGAGCAATTGTATGTTTTTAGAAGTTTATACTTGCTAGTTTAGCTTATATTAAGTAGTGAGTTAAATTTGTGGTTGTGTAATTGATATATTTATTGTGAGATTGAATTGTTAGTATTGTTATGATGTTTGTATGTATGTATGACATTTAATTTGGTTTTACGTACATGTAGTAGGATTATTAAGATTTGATTGATCCATTAAAATACTCCAAAAAAAGAGTCCTACCGGTGAACCGCTGGTTCGGGGTCCTTTTAAAAAAAAAATTGAAGGACTTTTTTTGAAAACCCCTAATCCCAAATTTTTGCCATCATTTTCTTCTTCCTCTTGCCGATTTCTTCTTCTTCTTCTCTTTCGATTTCTTCTTCTCGTCAATTATTGGATCGAGGGTTCCGGCGCCGGTGGGTTTCTTCTTCTACCAGGTTCGATTTATTCTTCAACTATTCGACTTACGCCTTGATTTATTTTACGCTTTCGTTTGTGTTATCTTCTTCGTTATTTACATTTCTTACATTCGCTTCAACTCAATAACTCGTTATGTTACGCTTCTTCGCTAGGTTTTGCGTAAACCCGGTAAGTGAATGGTGAGAAGGTGTTTTTGCAAAAAGCGGTGGAGTAAATCCTTTTGATCCGATTTGCGAAAAGGTGCGATTTTTATCTTCTTACATTAATTCATTTTGTTCATTCATGATTTAAGTAGTAGATGAGATGATGATGATGATGATGTTTAGCTAGGTTTCAGCTGATTCGGTTTATTGGTGGTCTATTTATTCCCTGTCCTTTTTTACGTTTCTATGAAATGGTGTACTTCTAATTTTATCCCGACCTTTTAAAGCTTATATCTTTGTATGTGAAAACATCTATTTACGCACAATTAATGTGATCTGATCGGTCAAGACGGACCTATCTTGAATGTCATTGAGAACTTGTTGGACGAGGATGATGCAACAAATGATGGCGCCATTTGACATAGTTGTTCACTTTTATTTCTTTTGCAACCTTACTAATAATGCTTTGAACTCTCGTATTATTGTTGAGCTTGTTCTTTGGGACTATCTTATCTCATGAATTGCTTGTAGCCTTTTATGATTGTAATGTGGATGACTTGATGCCATTTTTATGATGATTTGAAGTTGCAACTCTTTATGTTTATGACAGTTTTAGTTTATTAATTTAATATCAATAATTTAATATCAATAATTTTTACTTTATATATTATAAAAACAACATTTATATAATTAAAAGTTTGAGTTTTTATTTGTGCCCTACCTGACCTAAAATCCTGGCTCCGTCACTGACTTTGGCGTTTTACATTCTCTACACTTTTATGTTTAAAATGTAGGAAAATTTATGTTTAGATGGGATGATAAACATATGCGATGCCGATGTCAATTTCGATCGCCAAAAATAATTATTCTACGAATGTGATGAAAAATGGAATTATAAATTTCACTCATATGAAATATCGATTTTATAAGGAAACATGAATTTCGTTAAGATAATTATTACACAGATTATAAACAATATCTATAAACTAAATTTTAATGGTCAAGTCATATAAACTCAAAATCGATGCCAAAGTTATTAACAATGGCAATGTAACTATGGATGCAATAATTTCAAAGATTTTCGGATAATTTTGTATGCGAAATTCATATGATCAAAATTCCAGAATTTCCCGATTAAACACGAGAAGGTGGTAAAAATTTGTTCCCCTAAAATTATGTTCACATGTAATTTTCACTAAATCAAATTGAAAATTAAACTCGATTTTATACAATAAGTGGGAAAGCATAGAGGTATATCAGTAATTCCACTTTGTTTTATCCTACTAAATAACCAAAATCAATTCAGAACCAAACTGGATTTTATTGAATATAGTTCAATTCGTAGAGTCCAACCAAACAAGATTTTTAGGCGAAAACCCCAAACATAATCCAATTCCTTAAATGGGCCGAATAATCCAGTTTTGCAAAATGAAACACCCCTTTTCAAACCAAACGGGCACTTAAAGTTACTATATAGTATGCTTTGAAATAAGATTTTAAACGGGTTGAATTCTACCCGATCCAAGCCCATACAGAACCCGACCGATGGGTTGAAATGAGATTTTAAACTCCCCAACCAGTTAAATTTTATTCACCTTCTCTGCATATAGCCGGGTCGGCAACATCCTTCGTGTTCTGACTTCTGCTCGGCTTCGTGTTCTAACTTCAGCTCAGCTTCGTGTTCTCACATTCTTCGTGTTCAGATATTCCTTCTCCAATATCTTCTCACTTCGCCACAAATTCAATGTCGAATTCAGGTAAATGGATTTTCCCCTTGTCTTAGATGGGATAAATCAAATCTCACTTTATGCCTCTTATGATTGTTGGGTTTTTGATTGACAAGTTTTTGCATTATCTATGTGTCATTAAAAATGTTGGATTGTGATTCAGATTGCTGGATTTTTCTGTTTTGAATGAGTTGCTATCATAGTCGCATTTCTTGATTTTTCTATAGTACTGTGAAAAACGCACCAATTGATCGATAAATTGCCCCAAAGAAACTAACTAGTATAAATTGAATGAGTTTACAGCCAGCCTGATCAGGTAAGTTCCTCTACAATTTTACAAGCTGTAATCTCAACTTCAAGGTGTATATATTAGAATTTAGGTAAGTTCCTCTACAATATTATGGGTCTATATAACTATATATGGAGCAAAGACATGTGCTTGTCCTGAACACTGGCAGAACAGAAGATGAGCAGCAGTGACGAAGAAGATAACATGAATAAATGGCTGTAGTATTTTATTTCTTCGGAAACTCAAGTTAGGTTTACATGGGCTATAAAATCTCAGTTTACAATGTGTTTCGGATTTGTGAAAAACTGAGAGCTTCATGATTTTTAGACCTTAATATTTCAGAAATGAAATGAAATTTTGTAAAGGATAAAGATTTGTCTTGAAGTTCATGTAGATGAGCTAAAAAACCAATATGTTCCAGATTTTTTCAGTCAGTCTCACAGAGATTTTGAACCCTGACGTTTCAGATGGTCTGATTAACTGTTCTGTAAGCAGATATGGCTGAAAGGCAACAGCTTGAGGTGCATCATTCCATCGACCCACAATCACCCCCTCTTCCTGCATCAGATGGGGATATGATGTCCTGCGTCATGGCCTTGGAGGCAGCTTTGCTCCCTTGCTTACCTGCCAGGGAACTCCAAGCCATTGATAGATCTGCTCATCCTTCTCATCCAAGTACGTGAGCTGCTGCTTTATATGTTTGATTTTAATTCTAGAGTTTCCTTGATAACAAGTACAATTGAAATTTCCTATATTGAACTGGGGAATATGGTTACGGGACAAAAGAGACTGACCATGTGATTAAATATTCTTTCAAGTTTTTTTCGTGATTGAATGCAAAAACTTAGTTCTAATTTGAAATCTTGTGACGAGTACTTCTACAATTTGTCTGTCTTTGAATATAGATCTTTGGAACATAAAATTACTAGTGTCTGGAGTGCAAATGAGGAGTGTATCTGTCAGCTTACTTGGGGAGTGTTTTCTCATCTTTGTTTCCCTTGTATTTTAGCAGAAAAGTGCTTTGAGAATTGAGGGTATTAAACTGTTGTTGCATTTCTATTAACGTGAATAGCCGCTACTTATGCTTCTTGATTTTAACTTAACACTGATGGAAACTTGTGTGCTCTCTATGTTGATTCTATAATTTTTGTTCATAACTATGTAACTTGGAAAGTTGGTTTGCCAAAACACTTTCAACCTACTTTCTACATTTCACTATGCTTGTAAGCACCACAGCACTGCCATCTCTCGTTATCTGCTTGTTTACATTATTCATAATTTTTATTTCTCGCAACCATTGAGAGAGCTTGCCCACTTTCAAAATAAGAGTCTTCGGTAGTGTTACCTTAGGTCTTTTCCGAGGTTTTTCATTTTCTTGTTTTATATTATTATTATTTTTACCCATGCACTTGAACATTGAAAAAAGGTCACAATCTATGTTTTTCTCTGGTTAGTGTCTCTGCGCTGGGTTACCTGAGTTATGTGCTGGGCAGTAACGTTTAAAGTGCTGCTGAATTTGTACCTTAGATAGACTTGAGCTCATGTATAAGTAGATGCATCTTTCCATGAAGGGATTGTGTTGCTTGTTAGGTGTGAAATCCTGGTTGCATCAACATGGGTCTTATTTGAACCTAACATACTTCCACCCCACTAATAGAAGTACAATAAAAATGGAAAGATTCAGATGCCTGTTCTTTTTTATTATCTCCGGTCTGATGCTTTTACTATCAACTGGTTAAAGATAATGTATTTGAAAACTATCAGTTGATGTGGAGAGGCATGCAAGAGATTTCATGGATGCAGCTAAAAAGCTCCAGCTCTATTTCATTGGTCTGCAGCGAGAAGAACAACCTGGCAGAGTTGAAATGCTTCGGAAGGTAAATGATATTAGCATGAACACTTGAATCAGCAGTTCCGCTTAGATACAGGTATGAACTTAGGTCTTTCTTTTTTCAGGAGATTGCCATGATGGAAGAAGAATTGAGATCGAAAACGGAACTTATCACCAAGCAAGAAAGACTGCTTCAGGGATGGAGAGAAGAGTTGAAAGAACAATTAGAAAATCACAATACTGAGTTGGAGAAAGTGTAATTACAGGATTGCTACTGCCAAGTGCTCACATTATTTATTTGTCTGTATCAGGAAAACAGTTGTAAGAGGTTCAATCTTTTACGCCCGAGCTTTGGTTCTGTCGCCATAAATGAAAGAATTATCTTCTTCAACATCTTGTAACCTTTTGGATTTTACAGAGTGCTAATGGCCTAATACTTCAGATCTTACAGAGTGGCCTCCTTTGTTCAAATCTTCTTTCATATGCTAATGGCCTAATACTACTTCAGATCTCGTGTAAATTATCTATCTAGTACCAGATCTGAACAAGATGTTTGGTGGGGCAGGAGCTTCTGGTACTCTAGCACCTATATATGGTATTTGAGACAGCTGCACCACAAATGAAATAGATGTGGTTTTAACAGGTACACTTTAATAAATTAATCAACCACAAAAGATATTTCTACTGAAAGAAGAAATAAAAATACTTCTCTTGGAAAAAAGGCAAACAAGAACCACTATTAAGTTGGTTTAAGCTGGTAAAGTTGGTCAACAATGTACGAGTTTGATCACATGACAAACATTCAACATCTAGCTCATCATATTAACAATGAGATGTCGAGCCATTCTCGCCTAAGATGCGTGCTTGGTCTTTATTTTCAGGAAACTAATCAGGAGTTAAGCAAGTGGCAACTCCACAAGCTGGGCTAAAGGAAGTGACGAGATGAAAAGAAAACATGTGGAAAGAAAAACATGTGGTCTGTTTTAGTGCTTGCTAAATATTTATGCAACCTTTTTTATAAGTCCTTGTGCAAGTAAAAATTCAGAATGTTTCAAACTGTGATCCGTCAATTACAAAAAAATGGAAAATGTAATGACATGAATTACTATAAAATGGAAAATGTATAACATGATCAGGTCAAGCTGAGTTAATTCCTGGTGAAAGGGATTTTCTGAAGCAGGCTTTAATCCAACATATGTACATCTCTTATTGTCAAGTTACTCAAGCAAATTCCCAGTTATAAACTGACATTATTGGCCTAAAATACAAATTGAATTAATTTCACACCCCAAATTAAGAAACTATACACAGTTGATTGGTTATAATAATTTCCACATACTAATCATAGCACTATTGCTTTTAATTATTAAGAGAAATCTGAATTCCACACAAACAGATTTCAAATAAATAAAGACAAAGATATCCTTGATAGAAGTTCTTACAGGAGGGGCAACACCATATGAACCACCATAAGCAGAATTGATAGCCATTGCTGCTTGATTAGCATCACGTTGGTCCTTCTTCTTTCTTCCTGTAAAATTTCAGAATATTAAACAGAAGTATGAAACTGATAATGAAAGCTGCAGACCTGCACCTCAATATGCATTCTCATTCTTCTGTAATTCTAATTTATTTCCTTTGAAATTAAAAATTTCGCCATGTGACCCAAGAACATAAAAATGTTCTTCGTTTCACTTATCTGAACCAAAAAAAACCCTATTTAATAGTATAGTTTTAAACCGTTTTACTGCCCACTTGAGTTATGATGAATGACAACAGCAGATTGAGAGAAGTATACAGAAGAACAGGTTTAAGGGCAACATATAGTTTATGGCTCGCAAAGAGTTAAAAAAATGTAACTCCAGAAAAATACAGAAGTACGGAAATACTATTTCTAATCATCAGATCAGATACACTAAAGAGAAAAGTGTAACCTTTATCATCTTGCTTCTTTCTCTTTTCTCGGGGTACGAAGGTACCATCTGCCTTCGCTATGACATCGGATTTTGTCTGTGCATATTGTATCCGCTGTGGACAGTAAGAAATTAAAGTACAATCTTTTAACTACAGCAAGAAATGAAGGTTTAGCAGAAAAGGAAGTACTAGTTACGATATACTTTAGCAGTTTTATCAGCAGGTAATGGTTGGTAAAGAATAAAAAATGAACACAGACAATTTTTTGAATGTCATAACCATATACTTTAGCAGTTTTATCAGCAGGTAATGGTTGGTAAAGAATAAAAAAAAACATAGACGCTTTTTAGAAACTAACTTGAATGTCATGATTAAATGTTTGCTAGAACCCCTCACACCTCATCATTCACATACACACACCAAAAAAAAAAAAAAAAAAAAAAAGAACCAAATGAGTAAAAAGAGGTCCCTGCATTTCCTGGTGGGATAGTGGGAAGAAATGGTGGTGAATGTTTACAATAACTGGTCATCCTTAATTGATGCTATAACACGCAAGAGCTTCTAACTGGCGTACTTTTCTACTATAAACAGCTAAGATGATTGAGTAATAACCATGCATGAAAGGATATTAACTTATTAAGGTATCTTCCATGAGACTCTCTCTATCTTCCACCGGTACTTGGACTACATGGCCCAACTGGATCCAGTCATAAGGTGAAGCCGCAGAACTGGCTCAAATAAGTCAAGCCCTTTGGTAGCTGATTGAAAGCCAGCAATCATACTGAAAAGTGCCACGTGTTAACTTCACCTATACTAACACTCAGATTACATCAACTCCATGCGCAGAAATCTGTGCCCCCCCAAACAGAGCTTCTGAAGCGCAAGACACGCATCTTCACTCAGTTCTGTCATCAGGACCTGGGAGAATAGCTTGTGTTCGACGGTTTAATGGTCAGACGTGCAGATTAGGATAATCTGCCTAGCATTTAGGTGGGGTAGGATTATTTTTCATAATATTTAAGGTGCATATTTAAATTAGTTGAATGTGCCAACACGTACAAGTTTTTTCCACCATTAGAGAGCAAGTTGTAGCACCCACCCTGATTTTTACTCGACGAATTATGAAATACAACTCGCGTTGATTTGTGAACTTGTAAATTCGACGAATTTGACTTATGAAAATTTAAAACACAGCTCGACGTCTTGCCCATCATAGATTTGACATTAAAATTATAAATGATAGTTCGTGAACTAGTGAAATTATGCAACGGAATGATAAATAGTAGCTTAAAATTACAAAGTGTAGAAAATCATGACACTAAAAATGATAAAGATGTTGCTTCGGCAACGTTCGCCACTTTGGTTAACTCAACTTTGAATCTAAAACATGTTTTAGCAAGGATCAGTCATGTCCACTGACTGAACAAGCACCATGACTTCAAGTTCTATCTTTATAACTTTCAAATATTTGAGTTCATAGGTCTTAATGCAATGCAACTGACTTTAAAGTTCCGTTGAATAATTTACAATTTACAGGCCTATCTTTATGATTTTACAATTCCGTTGCATAATTTACTAGTTCACGAATTATTATTAGAAATTTTCATGAGAAGTCTAAGGATGCACAGGGCGTCGATCTACATTTATTATTTTATAAGTCAAGTTTGTCGAATTGACAAGTTGATGAATTAGCATGAATTACATGTTTCTTAATTTGTCAAGTAAAAATCAGGGCGCTACCATTTCAGCTATATTGCTGACATCAGTACTTCACAAACTCCAGCCCATCTATCCCAAAAATATATAATTCGATCCCAAAGTGGCCCTATGGTACGTTCTCTCATCCATTGCCCTACCAGAAATGTCCGCAAGTATAGATCACTCTATAAACCAATCCCCACGAATTGAATAATACACCTCATTCTGTTATAAATTCTCTCCTTAGCTAACTATTTACGGCATCGGCAAGCAGACACTCTCAAATTCAGGCCATATTGAATCTTTTAGAGCCAGCAGCAATTCAAGTCACTAACAGTCAAGACAATTCAATCGCAAGCATAAAGCTACAGATCACGAACCACATTACTGCTTTTCTCCAGCTAATGGAAATATAATCAGCAACAGCTACAACTATCTTCAACAATAATGAACTCAAATGAATAGCAATGAAAGAAACTAAGAGTACATACATACATGCCATAGGCTTGTCATAGAATGGAAACCCCTGCATCTGACGAAGCGCATTGGTAGCAGAAGAAACCTCTTCAAAAATAACCCAGGCTTGTCCCTTGTGTTTTAGGGTTTTGAAAGCTAATACCTCCAGGATCTTGCCGAATTGCGAAAAAACGGCATCAAATTAGTCAGAAAATTAAACCCTAGTTATTACTAACAGAAGCAATAATTATGCTTGAGAAAGAAATAATAATGTTTAAATGTGTACCGTCAAGCTTGATTTTCTCGTTGAGATTGTTGATGTAGATGGTCATATTGGCCGGAACTTCTTCTCTCCGGGATTATTAGATGATTCCAACCCAAAACTCTTGTACAAAACTCAAAAATGCAGTTTATACTCAAGTTGACTTGTAAGCTGCAATTTATAAGCTACTAGTACTAACGCCACGACATAGTTTACTTCTTATAAAAATTTAAAGCAAAAAGAAAATACCATTCAAAACGATGAGTAGATATAAAACAATTCAAGGTTGAATACGAAGTAAAATTTAAAAGAAAATGCAAAGTCACTGATTACAATCTCCATAGCGATGAATAGCCGTAAGCTGCAAAACAACATATCGAAAAAGTATTTAATAATCGAATATGAATGCTAATTTAAATATAATGTGCATTAATATATAAAATAATACCTCAAATATTACTAAACGCCTCCTTTTAAACAACATTAGTTGTTGTGTCGGTGGGATTGCCTTCCTCATTGAATGCTAAAACCTTTAGCTCTTTCTTGCTTATGACTCTCGAAAATCCCACATAAAGCTAACCATGACTGCAAATAGGGTTTGGGAGGTAGAGCCCAACATGAGCTAACGATTGTGCCTGACTCTTGTGATTGTCATAGCATAACAAATTGAAATAGGGAATTGTCTCGGCTGAAATCTAATAGGAAACTTAGTAAGATCAGAAGGTGTAAGTACCATCGGACATTAAAACCTTTACTCCAGGATTCTTTCCATGTATTGTCTTTGCCCCAATAACATGTTTGCCAATTACAGTAACAATCAACCTAATTCCATTACAAAACTCGATGGACTGGTCAATGTTCCTTAGAAGCATAATATGAGTTCCAATCTTCAATCGAATTATATGATTTGGTATTCCAGACGCCCAAATAGTGTTTAAAAACTCAACTGATTAAACATCATTTCTTGACTATATCATCTTCTCCAGGACATATACAACCCGAACTCAGTGGCATCTCCAGATAGAATTGACATTATATAATCATTAACCTCCTGAACTATCTCATTAGTTGGAGCAAAATAGCTCTATCCTCGAAGTATCGACCATCACCAAAATGGCCCAGTAAGCTCGGATATGTTCTCTTAACTATTGCATCAATTGGTTCATTAGTAGAACGTCTTTCCATAAAAAAAAAATTGGTTATTGCAGAATATCCGCAATAGTCCCGAGATGAGAAAGAAAGAAAAAAAAATCTCTAAAACACTGTAGGACCGCTCCAAACACTAAATCTTACGGATGTTCTTTAAATGTGTTAGAGTGCAAAATAGTAGAGCAAGTAGAATATAGAGCAGAGTTATGTGCATTTGAAAGTGGATTACATCCTCTAGTTATGATTCTCGATAGGTATCCATTGGAGCGTGTTTAACTTTTAAAAAAAGATTCATTAAATAGTTACTCGGCAACTATTTTAAAGAATTCACACACTTTTATAAAGCAACCATTCACCAGAATTTAAGTGAAATTTGTCAATCCTTAAACAGGTGTTACCTTTTCAGTCTCGCCACAGCGAACTCTTTGTCTAGGGACTACAAGTCCTCTGGACAGACTTGGTCGTGGCAACGTCCGGGAGCAGTGGCCAACATGCCACTACTTTGTATTGTCGTAACGAGACCCGCAACCATGGTGATCTTTATGCTATTGTTCAAGACATTTCACCCCATCCTCTTTAAATTTAGTTCGTTGTGACAAACACCATGTGTGTTTAAATCATCTTCGTACTTATAACTTGATTATCATACCACACGTGTACTAATTAAATGTTAGTCGAACTGCATATTTTAGCAACAAACAAACAAGTGACATCCATCCCACACTGGCAGATACACGTACATAGAAAGTTATTTCCGATGATACTACAAGAATTCTGTGAATTGGCGACGGAAAGGGGCGACGGATAACCTTAACGACGGATCGGAGTTTTTAGCGACGGATAGGGCATTTCGACCTACCCGTCGCTAATCCGCCGATGTTTCCGTCGCCAGTTAACGATGGATAACTATCCGTCGTTAAATGGCGACGGATATTTCTATAATTAACGACGGATAGTTATCTATCGTTTGGCTTTTCAAAAAAAAAAAAAGGAAAATAGAAATTTAACGACGGATAGATTATCCGTCGTTAAAAAGTATTTTAAAAAAATTACTGATAGCAACGGATATTTATCCGTCACTACCTAGTGACGAATAGCTATCCATCCGTCGCTGATTCTGTTAGATAAACGGGTAGAATCTTTCTTCTCCCCCATTTCTTCTTTGTTTCTTCTTCTTCTTCTTCTTCTTCTTCGTTTCCGGCGACATTTTTATGATTTGGTTCTCCGATCAAACGTCAACCATTCCGGCAAATCTTGGGCTCTTTTCAAACCTCTTTCAACAAGGAATTCGGGTGGCCGTTCAATTTCATCGTTTTTCGACTATTTTTCCCGCAATTTGAAGGTAATAGTCTAAAACCCTACTTTTCTAAATTTGGAATTTTTGCTAATTTCGATATACTAGCTAGTGTAGTTCATATTAAGTAGTGGGTTAATGAATTGATTGATTTATTGTGAAATTGATTAGTTAGTATAATGTTTGTAAGTATGGTGTTTAGTTTGATGTTTGTAAGTATGAAGTATGTAAGTATGTATGTAAGTATGTATATTATTTATGGTATTTATTTTGATTTAGTTTAATCTTTGTAAGTATGTATTGGATTTGGTTGAGTATTTGGTAATTTATAATTTGTATAAAAAAATTGGTATGAGGTAATTCGTATAATTCGATGGGAATATAAATTGATATTTCGTAGAAAAAATTGGTAATTCGTAATTTATAAATTATAATTTATAATTCGTATAATTGAAATGCTTTTAATTTATAAATTGATAATTGTAATGGGAATATAAGAAAATTGCATGAAAAAAACTTTAAATGTAAAATGCATATAATTCATGAAATTTGGAACGTATTATAATTAACAATGCAATTATAGCCAGGAATTGGAATTGAGTTGAAATTCAATATGATCTAATAAATTCATATGTGTCAGGTTATATAATCATCCAATGAATCCCGATCGTTCATGGATGTACTGTCGTACTGTTAATGGCAGACTTCAATCTAGTTTTGTGGAAGGGGTTGAAGCCTTCATCGCATTTGCGATGACACATCCGGCTTGTGTAAAGGGGGGTTTGATAAAGTGCCCTTGCAAATTGAAAAAATGTAGAAACAAGCAATATTTGACTCCTACAGCGGTAATCAATTACTTGAAACGTAATGGATTCCTGCCTGAGTATGAGGTATGGAATCACCATGGTGAGGAAGTAACACCGTCCATGACATATGAGCAATTTAGGCAGCGTGGAAGAAAGAGAAAAAAATGAGCAACTTGGGGGTCAAAGTACATCTAAATCTCATGATTTTCATGACCGGGTCGAAGAAATGGTGTTTAATGCTGTCGGGGCAGAATTTATGGACACTAGTACCACTAGAACCGAGGGGGATGTGGAGGAGCCTCCGAATCCTACGGATCAGGTGTTCTTTGACTTGCTGGAATCAGTAAAGAAGCCGATTTATCCGGGGTGTAGGCTCAGCGAGTTGTCTTTGTTGGCTCGGCTAATGAGTTGTAAGGTTAATGGCCAGCAATCTGAAGCGAGCTTCAATGAATGGGTACAAGTAATGTCGGATCTTTGTCCTGAAGAAAACCTAGTTCCCACCAACTTTTACCAAGCGAAGAAAAAGATGCGGGGGTTGGGGTTGCCTACGGTAACCATTGACTGTTGTCCGGATATGTGCATGCTCTATTGGGGGGAGGATGTGGATCTATTGAAAGAGTTATAAGCGTTACAAGGAGGGGGCTTCAAAGAAACGTCAGAAGAAAAATCTCCCACATAAGAAAATGTGGTACTTCCCTCTAGCACCTCGTTTGAAGAGGTTGTACGCTTCAAGTGCTTTTGCCGATAAAATGTGGTGGCACAAGGAGCGAGTAACCCCGGAAGATGCAGAGGGTAGAATGGATCATCCATCAGACTCACCGGCATGGAAAGAGTTTGACAAGATATATCCGGAGTTTGCAGCCGAGTCTAAAAATGTACGATTGGGGCTCTGTACGGATGGTTTTAACCCGTTTGGAAGTGAACGGGCGTACTCTTGTTAGCTAGTGATGCTCACTCCGTACAACCTGCCCCCGGTGAGTGCATGAGCGAACCATTCATGTTTTTGACTGTGTTGGTTCTTGGGGCAAAAGATCCAGGAATGACATTGGATGTCTTCTTGCAACCCCTAATCAAGGAGCTGATTGAGCTGTGGGAGAAGGGTATCCCTGCATATGATGTGTCAACCAAGAAGAACTTTACCTTGAGAGCAACACTACTTTGGACCGTGAGTGACTTTCCTGCGTACTCCATGCTATCTGGAAGGAAAACCGCCGGTAAACATGCATGTCCACATTGTTTGGAGGACACTGATGCATTTGGACTAAAGGATAGCGGGAAGGTATGTTGGTTTGATTGTTATCGTAGGTTTCTACCAAGTAATCATCCGTTCAGGAAAAACATGGATCAATTCTTGAAAAACAAAGTAGAAAAGAAAGGAGCCCCGAGACGACTTACTGGTGCACAAATTCTTGCGGAGATTGATAGGTTGGGTCTTATGAAAGTGACTGAACTTGGGTGGGAGAAGCATAACAAGAAAATTAGCAACAAATGTGAATGGAAGAAGAGAAGCATCTTCTGGGACTTGCCTTATTGGAGCAGTCTTCTTATACGTCACAACCTAGATTTCATGCACATTGAGAAGAACGTGCTCGAGAACTGCTTCAACACAATTTGCAACATTCCCGGAAAAACAAAGGATAATGTCAAATCTAGAGCCGAGTTGGATACATGGTGTAAAAGGCCGGAGTTGACAAAGAGGAATGATGAAGGTAAGTGGCCCAAGGCATGCTACACAATTGACAATGAATCTAGGTCAATATTGTTTGATTGGGTGAAGGCATTGAAGTTCCCCTGACAATTGAACAACAAAACAACATCTTCTTAGCCGTCAACCCAATGGACAACAAAGGCCGAGTATATGGATTGGGGAGTTTCGGCCCTGTGATGACTACTCCTACCTACTCATCATCCCAGCAATCTAGACATCAGGTTTTCACACAGGAGCAGGTCTCGGAGTTGGTACAGTCACAGGTTTCAGAACATGTTGCACGGCTCACAGAGGAAATGGAGCGGCGAGATAGAGCCCTACGGGAGGAAAACGAGCGTCTTCGATTACAGATGCAGGCTTTCATGTCCAGGTTCGAGCAGCAGCCACCCCCGTCCGGTAGTTAGATTTTGACTTGTGTGTTTTTTTATTTCTTACTTTAGACTATGTACGGATATTGATTTTCATTACGGATGGTTTGTTAACTTTTGTAGAATGATTTCTGTTTAATTAAAACAATTTCATTATTCTAGATTTACTATCGGACAATATATTTTGTGAAACGGGTGAAATATGAAAATAGGCTGCAAATTATTTAAAAAAAAATAAAAAATCTGTTTTTTTAGCGACGGATATTTTATCCGTCGCTAAAAAGCAGATTTAAAATAAACAAAAAAATCTGCCTTTTAGCGACGGGTATTTTATCCGTCGCTAAAAAGCAGATTATAAAAAAACAAAAATCTGTTTTTTAGCGACGGATAAACTATCCGTCGCTAAAATAGCAGATATTTGTTTTTTTTTAAAATTAAAAATCTGCTTTTTAGCGACGGAGAAAATCCATCGCCAAAAAGTCAAAGGTTTATCCGTCGCGATTTAGCGACGGATAACCTATTCGTCGTCCCGCTTCCCGTGGAACGACGACTTTTTTTTATATATCGACTATCTCATCATTAACTAGGCCAAACCAAATTATCAAACTTATTAAAGCCCGCACCGACTCATTGATCTCCAATAAAATTACACTGTAGCCCGAGTAACTTAACCGGTGTAAGTCCAAACCAATAAAATTATAATGGCCCGTCTCAATTTATTGATCCATAGAATAACGACTAATAAAAACCCATATAGCAACTCAGTTCCAAATAATTTCTCATCTCCAAATTAAATTCAAATAGACGGTCCAAAATAAATTCCGGGATTTTACAGGTTAAGCATTTGTTCATGTTGGTCCAGATAACGGCAAAGTAAAAGACTAGAGGGGGGGGGGGAGTGAATAGTCTTTTAAAACTTTTGTCGATAAACACAGTTTCTCAGAAACCTGGGGGTATCAGAGGTTTCTGATACTTAAATTCAGAGCGCGGAAGACTTTAAGATAGGTGAGTGCAGAAACAAAAGTATGTGTGTGTGCTTTGCTGAAAGATAAATGCAGAAAGGTAAATAACACAGCAAGTATAGTGGTATCTGGAGGTGGCGTAATCCTCCAACTAATCCACTTCGGTCTTTCTGAGACCTAGAATTCACTAGAACAGATAATTGAGTTCACCTTACAATAATCCTATTCTAAGATTCCTAAACAAATGGTTCCCAACCAAATGTTCCCCCTGAGTTATTATTCCACTCCTAGAGCTAAGTACTTCCTCTACTCAGATAACCTTGGAGTTATTCCCTGATTTTCCAAATCAAGTACTTCCTCTACTCCACGCCTTGATGGTGTTGGTTATAAGGTTTGTCAGAGAGGCTTCTTGTATAACTTTTTCAGTTATGTTTCCAGAGAGCCTAATAGAACAAGACTACTTAATACACTTGTTCAGTGTATGGCAATCTGCTCTTTACTGACCCCAAGTAATTGATGTCCGTTCTGGAGAATGAGCTTCAGAAAGGTTATATGATAGTTCAACTCTTCCACGAATAACAATCTCTTGTTAAGGTTCAGGACAACTTAGAACTACTAGTGATTCTTCAAGCAACAGAAAGCTTTCAGAAAGGGTAGTAGAGTGCTTGAGAGAATACTTTGCTAGATTGTAAGTTTGCAAGTTAGATCGTTCTTTTGTCGTATTTCTCAGCATCTAAGTGTGTGATATTTATAGATGAATTAGAGAGTCGTTGGGATGTTATCCGTTAGACACAATTCAAATTCAGTCTATACTTATCTTGAAATGAGTACTCAGAAGTCCTTGTCTCATATCTCAGAGAGGACTGTGCTTTAGCGGCTTTTCTGCCGATGCAATTAATGCATATGTACTATTTCTTGTCCTGTAGTCTTCAACGGATACATTAGCCTTTCTGATGGCTTGCATGCTCCATACTCATGATGTCATATGTTCCAGAATCATGTTTCAAAAGTAACTAAATGCACTTAAGAAAGGATTAAGGACATAGTCTTTCCGAGTGAGACTAAACCTTGGTGTCTTCATAAATCTTGTGCAATCTCCGGTCTTGTAATCTTCAGAAAAGCTCCATTGCTAGGATTGATCTTCATGGTCTTCATGGAAATAAAAATTACATTCAGAGACCTATAATCCTAATACAAGATTTACTAGACTAATCATACTCAGTGATTTCCTCTTTTACAATGTTCAAGTGAACTAAGAGTACTTAATCACCTTTCTGGCAAAGATAAGAACATGTGATGAATGATCAAAATACTAATAGATATTCCTAACAAATTTCCCCATTTTTGATCAGTCATCCATGACTATCTTTTAAAGTCCTATTACAAATTTGTAATCCTGGAAGAGAAAATAATCCACCACTTAATCATTTCAAATGATATTCTATTTTAGTTGAATTAAGTGCAGAAAGTAAACATCAACCAAATCACAAGAAGTGACCTTTGCTGATAAGTTGTCATCTATTAAAAAGTATCTGAGAGTATGATCTTCAGATAGGTACAGTTTACAGAGTAAGATGCAACTTTTACAGATAGAGAAATTCAGAAACAATCAGCAAGATTACAAAAAGTAACAAAACATACTAAGTAAATTAGAACAACAGGAGAGTCCAAGCTCCAAGTAAACATTCTAAGATACTAGTCTTCAAGCCTTCAAAAATAACTTAGGTTCAGAAACCTCAAGTTCTTCAAAGACCCTTCGGATCATTGACATAATCATCCACTTTTCGCATTCTTGGACATAGTCATAAAGTATCCTTCCGTAAAGTTCTGTCTTTCTGGATAAGATACAAATTTCATGGTAACTCTTGCCAAGATTGTAGTTTTTCTTCAGAAAGTGTTTGACCCAGTAGTATTTTCCCCAGACCCAGGCATGGTCTACTTGCAACTCAGATAGGTTGAAATACTTGTAAATTTCTTCCAGATAGTGAATATCATCCAGATATTCATCCTTTGTCATGTAGAATGACTCGTAGGGATGAACACCTAGCTTGTTCTGCTTGCTGTAGCTACCATCCAGTTTTCTTGTCTTGTGCACATCTTCTGGCTTGGGGTAAGGACAAGGAAAAGAAAGGTCCATCTTTCTGGCATCATTTCTCTTTTCAACCTCAAAGTTTAGCCAGGCATGAAGGTGCTCATGTTTTAGCAACTTTGGCTTGCCTTCACTCCATTTTAGGATCTGGTTGAAGATGGGAGTTGGAAACTTATCATTGACAAGTAGATGTTGCGCCGAATCCAATACCCTTTATTGTTCAGAATGCACCTATATGAAGACTCTTCATTACTGGTCTTCACATACTCAATGTGGGCATCAGTTGGCTTTTCTTGATGAGTTTATTTGTTTGCTCTGCCAAACTGAATATCCCTTCTAGCCTTTCTGTTAGTGGCCTTACGTCAGAGATCCCGTGACTCTTTCTTCCGCCTCAGATTGTCTTTGGTGGAAGTCTCTTGAATTGACTTGGTATTTCTAGAAGGGTTACTCCGCTAATGGCCTTCACGCCAGAGGAGGTTGTAAGGGCTTGCTTGCCTTCTTTTTGTGAAGTGGATGCTCATCAGACGATTCATCCTCATCATCATCATTGATGTTCCATTGTGAGGCTTGCGACTCTCTTGACCTCTTACCTCACCTTCTTCTTGATTTTCTTCTTGGAAGCTTCGTTGTTCCCATCTGAGATCCTAAGGGACTTGGTATTCCTAGTGACCATACTTCTCAGCTTTCTGGCTGGTTGATCTGGAACAACTTCTTCAGCAGGGGTGTCTCCAGTGGTGTCCTTAATGACTAGTTGGCTTGAGGAGGGGAGATTTGATTGTTTTCTTTTTCTTCCTCTGCCTTTCTGAGGCATCTCTCCTTCCCCCTTAGTCATGAATGACTGACTCATGATAGCATAAGCTTCAGAGAGTGATTCAAAGTTCTTCTGGAGGTTGTTATGCACCCTGACCAATTCTTGGATTTCTTCTTTCATGTCCCTGTTTTGCCTAACCAATACTTGCTCTTTTTTGTTGAGCTCTTCAAGAGGCTTTAGAATAGCCTCAGCTTGTCGAGTAGCAAAGGTAGCATCTGCTAGTGCTTGATTGGCATTGTTGCAGTCTTCTTCCCTGATCAGAGCTAAGTCTTTCTGAGAGAGAGCTATGCTGGTTGCTCTATTTAGCAATGCAAACAAATCTTTCATCTCTTCTGATCGATCAGAGGACTTGGTTGTCTTGAGCAACAAGTCTGTCTCTTAGTTCCAAGAAAATAGCTGTTCTTGACCTGTGCTCATCACTTCTTGAAGCACCTGGAGCAGAGAAAATTTGAGGAGCCAGAAAGGCTAGCTTTTCCTTAGTGATTAGCCTCTCATATTCTTCTGGGGTGATCAAGTTTCGATTTTCTTCAGCATCACTATCATAATCCTTTTCTTGGATTGTTTGCAGATTGGAAATCTTCTTATGTTTTCCATCAAGTGTGCTAGCCTTCTGAGAAGATGTAGAAGGTCTTTCTGATGCAGCCTCAGCATCATGCTCTTCATCATCATTGTCATCCATGGCATCTATCTCAGCAGCTGTGACAACAATGGCATCCTTCAGATTTCTTTGCTCATCTAGGAGTGCCAATTCCTTGGCATTAGCTTCTTTGAGCTTCTTGATTTTGGCCTCATTTTCATCAACAAGAGCTTGACACTCAATGCTGATTCTCTTTTCTTCTTACAACACCTTTCTGAGTTGTTCAATCGAACTTCGGTAATTTGTGATTTCTTCAATTGTGTCTTGTTCAGCCTGTTGGGTATTTTGATGAGACTTTGGTGGTGATGATGATGGGGCTTTCTGAGCATTGGAAGGAATAGCCTTTTCTGCACTTCCTTTGCTAACTTTCTGAATCCCGCCGTTTCCAGGTTGGGGATCATCATCATCATCATCATCCTTTTTCTTGTCTTCTTGACTTGGATGCTCAGAAGGAGGTTCTTGGTAGTCATTCTCATCAGTTTCCTCCTCATCTTCAGAAACCAGGTTGATCATATTAGGAAGTGTGATCATCCTCCCATTTACTTCTTCTTGCTCAGAAGGGTAGGTTGTGAGCTTCTTTGGCAATCTGGGATGGGTCACCATCTGCTCTTGGGTTTGAGCATCAGCAGCTTGAAAGACTGCTAGGAGTCTTTGTGCTACTTCATTTAAGAAGTTATCATCTATCAGAGTGGCAAAAGAATATGATTTTGTGGGAAACATAGCATGGATATGGTCTTCCAGATTGATTGCTATGGCCCTTTTCTCTGGGATGTCAATTACTCTTGCAATGTCAGAAAGATCGGCCTTCGAGTTTACGCCATTATGCAAGCACTTTAGATATTTCTTGAGAGTGTGCTTCTTAAAGGCTTGGAGTAAGTTGAGTGGCACTAGACTTTGAGCCTGAAAGAAAGGAATCAAGTTAGTTTTGTTCAAACTACTTGTGTTAGTATATGTGTGCAAAAGTAAGCTTTCTGAGCATACCTGTGTAGAAACACTAGGCTCATTTACTTGGACTTCTGCTTGTTTGGGCACAGAGGCCTCAGATACCTTGATGTGAGGAGAAGTCTGATCCTCAACATCCTTTCTTTCTGATTGAACCTGAGAAATAGAATCAAATATGTTTAGAAACTTGTTATCAGAAAAGATAAGTGAAAAAATGCTTTCTGAGACTTCACTTACTTCCAAGTGAGGAAGCTCAGTGGCATCTTTCTCAGAAACCTTAGGGGTTTCTGGAACCTTTTCTTCAGATACTGCTTGTTCAGCAGTTTTAGTTTCTCTTGGAGGAGATAAGATCACATTCTCTTCGTCAAAGTGTTCTTCTGATTGAGCCTGTAAGATAGAACAAACATATTGATTAAGTAGTGAATTTTACCAAAATTTTCTTAAGGAAGGTTTACTGATATTTACCTTCTCAACAGAAGGCTCAGTAACTACTTCCTCAGAGTGCTTTTCAGCCTCTGGAAACTCTTGGTGTTGGGGTGTTGGTTCCACCTCCACTACTTTCTCAGTTGTAGCCTAATAAGAGACATTTAAGAATATTAGAACATAAGATTTAGAGCAAATTTAAGTTAGTTATTTCTTGTGCAGAGATAACTTTACTACCTGTGGAACAGGCTCTTCTTGATGTTCTGAGGTTGGAGTAACCTCTTCTTGATTCAAGGGAGTGGGCAAGTTTTCTTCCCCCTGAAATTGTGTCTCCAAATTGGCCTGTAACAAATGAAGCTTATGAGTAACAAGTTAACATTTTAATGTTGACAAGTTAGATACAAACTTCTTCTATTACCTGAATAGAGTCAGGCTGAGTTTGGGTCTCTTGGACTAGTGGAGTTTCCACAGACTCTCTTTGCTCATTGTTGGTCTCCTCTACAATATCTTTCTGAGTCTCCATCTCAGTTTGATCCCTTTCTGAGAGTTGAGCTCTCTCAGAAGGTTGAGGAACCTGTTCAAGAACAGGTTTTCTTGACCACATTAAGTCTTGGCGGTATGAATGTGGAAGCAATGTCAACATCTTCCATAACTCTATCTTCCTCATCCAGCCTTCTTCTTCTGCTTTGACGAGGGCTCCTTTCTTTCGAGGGGCTGAGCTTGATGCTCCTCCATGGGTCTCAATCTGGACTTTTGAATACTTGTGTAAGTATTACATCATCATCGAGTCCTTTGTCCAGATTGAGTGACCCATCTATGATATTTCTATCATCTCGGAGATTTCGGAGCAAATTGTCTCGAATTCTTGGGGCTTTACGGTGTTGCCTTTACGGCGAACAACATCTTCGAGATCTTGTCTCCGAAGGTTGTGCTTTTGTACACTTTGGGACTTAGAGGCTTTCTTGCTTTGAGTCCTCTTTCTCTTAGCAACCGGAGGTTGAAGCAGAGCTTTCTCGAGACCTCTTCACCTTCTTTGGCGACTTCAAGCTCTTACGCCTCTTTCTCGAGCTTTCGTGACAATTCTCTCCTTTTCTTCAAAGGCATGTCAAAAGAGAGTTGGTGGTAGGATTTCTTGTCTCTTTCTGAGAGTTATTCCCATTGTTTCCAGAATGTAGCAAATTCTGAGACCAAAATGCATATTGGCCTTTGTCTCGGCAAGGCCATTGATGATTTTAGGCTCAAATTCCTCAATGTGCCCAAGAAATTTGTTGAAGGCGTACTTCCCCCAATTGAGGTGGGTTTCCTGCCCTTCATGCTTCTTATTCAGAAGATGCATCATCATCCATCTCTCCATGCTTATCTGGTCTACTCCACCTTTGTTGCCATCAAAGCAACGAATGAGCAAAGTACTCCAGTGTTTCTGGAGATGACTGGTTCTGATGGCTTTCAGAACAAAGTTTGCTGGGCAACCCTTTGCATTTTCAATCTGGATTGCCTCAAATAGCTCCTTAACACTTTGAATCATGGAGGCATCCCTGATGTTGATGTCGTCGATTGTTCCTCGATTTTTCAATCGGAATAAGTTGCAAAAAGTCTTGCAGTCTAGGACAATTTCTTGTCCTTGAACTTCAGTCTGCATGTACTTCTCTTCTACATCATTCACAACTTTTGTGAAGATTTTGGAGTTGTTGTAGAACTCCACCACATCCAGTGTGGATAGTCCACTGGGTGCAGCACACAGAAACTTGTAGATATGTGAACTTTTCTACATTCCCAATATCAGTTTTCTATCTGCTTTTGAAGAAATGACTACAGAAACATATTTCTTCACAAGAAAAGCTCCCCAATTCATCTTGTTACTTGGATTCCAGTCAGAAGGGGTAAACTCTCCTAGAAGGCGTTTATTCAACACCTTGAGTTCTTTTCCTCCTTGCTTTTCAGCAGGAGCAGAAGATGCGGCCTTAGGGTTCTTGGTGGTCATCTTCTTTGGTGCCATCTCTTATATAGAGTCTTTGAATGAGTGTTTACAGATGGGTTTTGCAAGAATAATCGAGATTAGTCTATCTTTTCAGAAGACTAAGCACAAGAAGTTGAGTTGCAGAAGAAGTTTTGCAGAAAATCTTGAGAGGTTTTGCTATTTTGATGCAAGTATGAAATTTCGGATTTGGTAAAAGTGTTTGTCTTTTGCCCAATTCCTATATATATAGCAGACAAAACATACATAGATACAACATACATATAGCTGAATATGAATCCGTGTCTTTGCATCTGCATAGGCGTGGTACGTCCTTTGTACTTCATTAAATGCTTAGTGGGCCACGTCGTGGGCCACGTCTGAATTTCTAAACAGACATTACTTGTTTTGTTTTAATCTCAGCCGTTGAGATCAAACGTTTATACATCAAGGGCTTATATTGAATATCTTGTAATGATATCAATCAACAAATGGTAATGTGCTGACTTGATGGATTTTTAATATGCTACATTCATTGTGTTACTTAGTAAAGAGTAGGAACACTTAATCGTTTGAGCTTACCATTCTGAGTGTCAAGTCCTTATCTATATATTGTTTATCATGAAAATGGTAAAAATACAAGACATTGGACATGTTTGACTTTCAGAACTTATACCTTTTGGGCTTTGTGTGTCTTTTCTCTTTATGACTAAATAGTTTCCTGAATTCAAGAATCAGAAACTTCAGTTGTTTGAATGTATTTGACCCACTCTTAGTAAGTAAGTTCTAGTCTTATTTACTCATTGAGTGTGTACCAACCTTTGCCTTCGGATACCCGTTCGAAATGTTTTGCCTTCGAGTGTTGCTACTCGAAACCTTTGCAACACTTCTTAACAACTTGGCTTTACGAGCATGTTCTCGAGGCACCTTCTTTTCTACCTTGCTTACTCATACTTTAGAGATTCAGGACATTTTTTGTCCTAGCAACTCCATCAATCCAAGATTATGTCTTAAGGTCAAGAACCGCTTTCTTGTAGGGGCTTGGTGAAGATATCGCAAGTTGGTCTTACATGCCAATCTTGAGTATCTCTATATTGCCTTTTTCAACATGGTCTCTGATGAAGTGGTGTCTAACATCAATGTGCTTTGTTCTGGCATGGAACTTGGGATTCTGTGTGATTGCAATAGCACTTGTGTTGTCACAGAAAAATAGAGTTTTCTCTTCATTGAGTCCATTGTCTCTAAGTTATTGTTGAATCCAAAGAATTTGTGTTGCACAACAACCATCAGCAATATATTCAGCCTCTGTGGTAGAAGTTGCCATTGAGTTTTGCTTCTTGCTAAACCATGAGATAAGTCTTGTTCCCAGAAACTGACAAGTTCCTGAGGTACTTTTCCTATCAAGCATTGATCCAGCATAGTCAGCATCTGAGTAACCACCCAAACTCAATCCACCTTCTTTAGGATACCACAAACCTACATTTACTGTACCTTTCACATACCTTAATACTTTCATAGCAATGTTGTAGTGTGATTGCATTGGATTTGTTTGAAATCTTGCACACACTCCAACTGCATATTGAATATCTGGTCTGCTTGCAGTAAGGTAAAGTAGTGAACCTATTAATTTCCTATACTTGTGTTCTTCAACACTCTTATCTGATTCAGTATAGGTCATTTTGGTTCCTATGCTCATAGGTATCTTAGCATTCTTTTCAGAGGGCTTAAGATTGAACTTTGTGAGCATGTCTTTTGCATACTTTGTCTGACTAATGAATATTCCATCATTGAGTTGCTTGACTTGCAATCCTAGGAAATAGTTCAATTCTCCCATCATGCTCATCTCAAACTTATTTTTCATGAGATTTGCAAAGTCATCACAAAGTTGCTTGTCCTTAGATCCAAATATAATGTCATCAACATATACTTGAACTAAGAGCAGTTTCCCATCATGATTTAAGGTAAATAAAGTTTTATCAACTTCACCTTTCTTGAAACCACTTTCCAGAAGGTATTTGGCCAAAGTATCATACCATGCTCTTGGAGCCTGTTTCAGTCCATATAGAGCTTTCTGTAGTTTATAGACCATTCTACTTTCTGAGGAAACTTCAAAACCAGGTGGTTGTTCAACATAGACTTCCTTAGCAAGTTCACCATTCAAGAATGCACTTTTGACATCCATCTGATAAACTTTAAAGTCTTTATGAGCTGCAAAGGCCAGAAAGAGTCTTATTGCATCCAATCTGGCAACTGGTGCATATGACTCATCAAAATCTAAACCTTCAGTCTGGGTGAATCCCTTGGCAACCAACCTTGCTTTGTTTCTGGTTATTTCACCAGATTCATTCATCTTGTTTCTGAAAACCCACTTGGTTCCAATCACAGATATTCCTTCTACAAATGGAACTAGTTTCCAGACTTTGTTTCTTTCAAACTGATCCAACTCTTCTTGCATTGCAGAGATCCAGTCTTGGTCTCTTAATGCTTCTTCAATAGTTTTAGGTTCAATGTTTGAGATGAAACATCCAAAGAGAGAATTAGCATTTTCGGCTATTGCTCTCCTAGTCCTAACACCTTGATTGATTGGTCCAATCACATCCTTTGCAGGATGATCCTTGATCCATCTCATCATGGATTTGGGGTTAGTAGGGTCAACATCTATGTGATCTGAATGTGAATCACTATGATTATGACTTGATACTTCTTCAGTATCTATGACATTTTGTACCACAGAAGGGCGTTGAATGTCTGACACTTGCTTTCGGTGAGGGCTTTCTGGGACATGCCTGTCAGAGAGGTCATTTCCAGAATTAGCTCTCTGATGAACATCTTCAGTTTCCATTTCTGGAATTCTCATAGGAAATTCTTCATCATGTCTGAGAATCATCTGGTTGTTATTAGGCATTTCATGCTTTTCTTCGTCAGAGTCATCCTCTCTTTCCATAATGATGTTTTTCCATTCTGAGGGTTCTTCTTCAGAATCCTTTAACATTAGTTCCTTGAACCTTTCTGAGAGTTCATCATCAAGGGGTGATTTCTTGCTTTCTTCATAGAATACAACATGAACTGATTCTTCATGAACTGATTCTTCAATCTTCTTTGTTCTTTTGTTGTAAACTCTGTAAGCTTTGATATTCATAGAATAACTAAGAAACACTCCTTCATCTGCCTTTGGTTGAAATGTTCTTAGATACTCTTTTCCATTGTTAAGAGCAAAACATCTACAACCAAACACTTTCAGATGTTTAATATTAGGGGGTCTACCAACCAAGAGCTCATAAGGGGTCTTGTCATGGTGTTTGTTTATCAAACATACATTACGAGTGTAGTGTAACATCTTGTGTTTACCTGACAACCCAATAAACTTCACTTATTTTAGGTGTCGGACATTGTCCTTCTTTGCTTCTTTAAGGGTTCTATTTTTCCTTTCTGCAACACCATTTTGTTGTGGTGTTCTTCTGAGGAAAGTTGATGTTGTATACCTTTTGGTACAAAACTCCTTTATGTCTTGGTTGACAAATTCAAGACCATGGTGCATTACGATTGCAGATACCTTGTCATTTTTCATGACTTCAAGCTTATTTAGCAAGTTTGGTATCTCCACCTAGCATCGATTTATGCTTGTAAAGACAACCCAAGTGAATCTTGAAGTCATCTACAACAAGACCATACTTCTTTCTGCATAACTAGTTCTGAGATGATTCAAAAGATCCATGTGTAATAGTTGCGTTGGTCTAACACTTAGAGTGTCGATTTTGGACTTGAAAGAGATCTTAGATTGTTTCCCCATCGACAAGCAATGATACCATCCTTTCTGAAAGATGTTTTGGGAAGGCCAACCACTAACTCTTTCTTGGCAAGTTTGTTCAGAGTTTTGAAATTCAAGTGACTCATTCTTTTGTGCCATAACCAGTGCTCTTCTGTGTGACCTGATTGACTCACCATGAGACATTCTTCAGTTGTGGCAGATGCCCAATCGGCAACATAAAGACTGCCTTTCCGCCTAGCAACCTTTGACTCATTGTCAATAAGTTTGCAATACTTTGCTTTGAATTTCACAGTAAATCCCTTGTCTGCAAACTGGCTCATGCTAAATAGATTGTATTTCAAACCCTTAACATGTAATACGTCAGTAATTGTTAAAGATCCCAATTTGACGTTGCCAAATCCCAAAGAGGGATTTAATTCTCCTCCAGCAAATCTGATGTTTGGTCCATTGTTGCAAGCTTTGTAGTTGACCAGATTTGCTTTGTCTCCTGTCATGTGCTTTCCGCATCCACTATCAAATAGCCATTGAGCCTTAGTCCAAGAGGCGTTCTGCACAAAACAGGAAACAGGAGTTAGGTTCTTGCCTCAGAGATAGAACCACTTAGACTAAACATTCTTCCAGTAGGAATCCACATTTTAGTGAATTTCTTGGGAGTTTATTTTTGTCTAACTTTATCAGAAGGAGAAACAATAGAATCAGTAATTTTGATCTCAATCTTCCTTCTTGGGGTGTTTCTAGGTGTTCCTTTTGGTGCTTTCTGGACCCTGGGTTTCTGGGATTGCTTTTCAGAAAACTTAGCCTTTCTGGCCAGGTTCCTTCTAGCTTTGGCATTCAGTTTTTCAGTGGTTTGAGATTTCTTCCACTTCTGTTTATTGCTACGTGCAATATTAGCCTTGCGCCATTGTTCTTGTCCTTCCTTATATTGTTGTAAAAGGACTTTTCCAATAGCACGATAGCCAATGCCATTTCGAACACCTTTGGCTTTCTGAATGCGGTCTTCAGAAGCCTTACTTGTTTCTCCACCGTCTTTATTTTCATAAAATGGTACAATAGAGAATTTGCCTATTCCAGCAATTCTTCCTTTCCTAGTAATATAGCAATGTGGATGGCTACATGTCTGAGGGTTGTGTTTCTTTTCAGAAGCTTCATCCACAAGTTTCTTATGAACTTGTTGTTCTTTCAAAGGTTGGGTTGCTACTCCTTTTCCTTTGTCAACTACCTTAGCTTTCTGACCAATGCTATAGGTGGTTGAAGAACCATTCTGTTGACTTTTTACAAAGGTCAACCTTTCATCATTCTTCTTCAGAGGAGATGAATTACTCGATTGTTCATCAAGTCCAAGTCCACCTTTCTCAGAGGGATCTCTCAGATATGATTGAACCTCAGTGAGAGTGTCACTAGCCTTTGCATAATTAAGATTGGAAGGATAGCTCTTTCTTTCAAAGTTCCTCATTCTCAGAAAGCAGCTTCATCATTTTCTTATTAAGTTCATCCAAGGCTAGTTTGTGAAAATTTTCATTTTCAGATATCTGATTTTTCAGAAGGGCTATTTCAGCGCTCTTGTTCTCAGATACCCTGGTTAGCTCAGAAACGTCTTTTTCAAGAGTTTCTTTGCTTTCCTCTAGAATTCTGGTTTTGGATTGTGCTTCCAGGAATTCTTTCTCATAACGATCCAATTCACTCCTGATTAACTCCAGATCCTCAATTCCATCATCACTCTCATAGTACAGAAATTGTGAAATGTTTGTTACCTCATCAGCCATAAGACACATTTCAATGTTGGAGATGTCTGGACCAAAGAATCTCAAAGAACTCCACACATTTCATTCTTCTTAAGGCCGAAGTCGATTACGTCGTGGGTGATTCCACACAATTCTGGTGATGGTAGGTTTGAGTTATCTGAATCTCCATCTTCAGAATCTGTCTCAATATCTAGAGCATCAAGTTGGATTTGAATCTTCTTCCTTTCTTCAGTAAGTAAGGTCCATTGATTTCTTTTGTAATTTCTTCTGTCCTTCTTGTCACCTGTCTTGAGCTTGTTTAAAGCAGGGCAATCTCTCTTGAAGTGACCAGGCTTTTGACAATAGAAGCAGATATCATTTCCTCTCTCTGCTGATTCAGTACTAACACCTTTCTGAATGGGGGTCTTCAGAGAGTTGTTTAGTTGAATGTTCTTGTACTGATGATAGTTTGGGCCAAGATGCTTTTTCAGATTTTCTTTAGCTTTTCTTCTCTCAATCTATTGACTCACAAATTTATTCATGTGTCTTACTGCAAGAGCATTTTCTTCAGATGCGTCTTTGGTATCTTTCTTTTCAGAAGTACCTTGAGAGACTAGAGCAACACTTTGCAACTTCTCAGCTGTTTATTCTCTCTGAGTTGTCTCATAATCTACAGTAGCAAGATGAGAGAAGAGCTCTACTGGAGTAATATTTGGCATTCTTTGGTTGAAATAAAAGAATTTGGTGTGCTCCCAGTTGTGATTGAGACTTCTGACAATAGTCTTAATCTTTTCTGGTTGGGAGTATCTGTTGCTTTCACCAAGTGCAGCCATATCACTCATAATAGTAGTAAACCTGAAATCAAGTTCTTCCAGAGTTTCAGTGGGACCTTGCTTGAAGTTTTGGAACTTCAATTTAAGAACTTCGAACTTGTTTTCTTTGGTTTTCTCGATCCGCATGATTTCTTCAATCAATTGCGTGCAACTTTCGCCATTTTAGCACCCTACAGCATACATCGTATGCTCAGGTGTTGATCTGATGATTATATTATGAGCTTGACCATCCAATCTGTGTCTCTTGGCATCTTCAGATGTCCAGAGCTCTCTTGGCTTGTCTTCATACATAATGCTTCCACGAGCAACACGACCACTATCACTAGCAGTCGCATCCTCGCTTTCATCTTCCTTGTCTGAGGATTTTCTTCCATCAGACACCTCAGTAACTTGTTTGAGTTGTCTGATTTTGATCGGCCCTTCATTGACGACATAGATCATCTCATCACTAATGGCTTCCAGATGGAGCATCATGTTGTTCTTCCATTTCTCGTAGTTTTCGCTTCGTAAGCAGTGCATCACCGTAGACATTCCTGCACACTTAACACACAAATTATATAGTCCTCAAAAAGGGACAAAGTTTCTTCACCTATCTGGGGATCTAGGTTCAGTGCAGAAGGCTTGGGAACCTCCCGCTCTGATACCACTTGTTGGTCCAGATAACGGCAAAGTAAAAGACTAGAGGGGGGGATGGTGAATAGTCTTTTAAAACTTTTGTCGATAAACACAGTTTCTCAGAAACCTGGGGGGTTTATGATACTTAAATTCAGAGCGCGGAAGACTTTAAGATAGGTAAGTGCAGAAACAAAAGTATGTGTGTGTGCTTTGTTGAAAGATAAATGCAGAAAGGTAAATAACACAGCAAGTATAATGGTATCTGGAGGTGGCGTAATCCTCCAACTAATCAACTTCGGTCTTTCTGAGACCTAGAATTCACTAGAACAGATAATTGAGTTCACCTTACAATAATCCTATTCTAAGATTCCTAAACAAATGGTTCCCAACCAAATGTTCCCCCTGAGTTATTCCCCAGCTCCTAGAGCTAAGTACTTCCTCTACTCAAATAACCTTGGAGTTATTCCCTGATTTCCCAAATCAAGTACTTCCTCTACTCCACGCCTTGATGGTGTTGGTTATAAGGTTTGTCAGAGAGGCTTCTTGTATAACTTTTTCAGTTATGTTTCCAGAGAGCCTAATAGAACAAGACTACTTATTACACTTGTTTAGTGTATGGCAATCTGCTCTTTACTGACCCAAGTAATTGATGTCCGTTCTGGAGAATGAGCTTCAGAAAGGTTATATGATAGTTCAACTCTTCCACGAATAACAATCTCTTGTTAAGGTTCAGGACAACTTAGAACTACTAGTGATTCTTCAAGCAACATAAAGCTTTCAGAAAGGGTAGTAGAGTGCTTGAGAGAATACTTTGCTAGATTGTAAGTTTGCAAGTTAGATCGTTCTTTTGTCGTATTTCTCAGCATCTAAGTGTGTGATATTTATAGATGAATTAGATAGTCGTTGGGATGTTATCCGTTAGACATAATTCAAATTCAGTCTATACTTATCTTGAAATGAGTACTCAAAAGTCCTTGTCTCATATCTCAGAGAGGACTGTGCTTTAGCGGCTTTTCTGCCGATGCAATTAATGCATATGTACTATTTCTTGTCCTGTAGTCTTCAACGGATACATTAGCCTTTTTGATGGCTTGCATGCTCCATACTCATGATGTCATATGTTCCAGAATCATGTTTCAAAAGTAACTAAATACACTTAAGAAAGGATTAAGGACATAGTCTTTCCGACTAAACCTTGGTGTCTTCATAAATCTTGTGCAATCTCCGGTCTTGTAATCTTCAGAAAAGCTCCATTGCTAGGATTGATCTTCATGGTCTTCTTGGAAATAAAAATTACATTCAGAGACCTATAATCCTAATACAAGATTTACTAGACTAATCATACTCAGTGATTTCCTCTTTTACAATGTTCAAGTGAACTAAGAGTACTTAATCACCTTTCTGGCAAAGATAAGAACATGTGATGAATGATCAAAATACTAACAGATATTCCCAACAGTTCATTTATATAACAAAACATCTTCGTCTTTCTTTATCTATCAGTTAGTTGCGAACAGTAATATCTGGATTAGCTTAATTAATTGTAGCTTAGTGGAATTGACGCCTCCACTGATGCTATCTGTTTCTAAAACCAAGTAGTGACAACTTGAGTAAATAGACATCGTTACAATCGCATGTTTCCTAGCTTGTTTTCTGTCACCACACCATAATTCTCCTCATTTATATCAATCTCGTTAAGTGTTAGTTGTTATCTAGTTAGTCTGCAAAGTAGTTTACTTTCACGTAGTTAATCATTCTACTGCCGAAGCAAAAAACAACTCTTTACTGCTTTCATTACTGTTTCTTATATTCGTAAACCCAAACTAAGCCTAGTTAAGTCCATCGAGACTGACCTCAGGGTTAACTTCACTGCACTACAAGTTTTCCTAGTGTTGAGAATTAACTCTTGACTCTTAAATAAATATTAAAACTTTAATTTTGACACATCAGACACAAATTTAGTTTTGTTCATGGAACTGTCACTCTACCTGAGAATAATGAGGACAGTAAAGAAGCATGAAAAAGATGCAACACCATAATACTTTCATGGATGATGCATTTTGTGTCACCTGAAATCAAAAGTGCACTTTTCTATGTTAAAACAACTGCATAAGGTTGACTTAAGCTAAAGATGAGGTATACACAACCCAATGATGTGCGTATTTTTCAACTTCAAAAGAAATCATGGTCTCTACTCAAGGCCATATCTCTGTGACTAATTTCTTTACTAAGTTATCAGCACTTATAGAAAAACTTGATGATTATAGACCAATACCATCTGGTCTATGCAAAGATAATGCTTGCAAAGTCTCTGAAGAAGTTGAGAAAGTGAGAAGTTGATAAGATCTTTAAGTTCTTGATGAGTCTTAATGATTCGTATGTCATGGTGAGAGGACAAATCCTACTCATGGATCCTAAACCTCCAGTAGATAAAGCATATGCAATGGTTTTGCAGGAAGAATCTCAGAAACTATCAAGAGAAAATGCTATCATACCATATGAGCCATCTGCTATGAACATTGGCTATAAGACAAAAGATAAGAAAGGACTTTCATGTCCAAATTGTCCCAATCTCAGTAATCACACCGTTGAAAACTGTTTTACGGTTCATGGTTTTCCATTGAACAACTCCAATAAACTATATGAGGGTGATAGTAGTAGAGGAAGAGGTGGAAGGTACAATTATGGTGGAAGGACTAATCAATCTTTTGCTGGAAATGTTATCCAGGGAAACTCTGTGAATCTCACTAATGATCAACTACATCAATTGATGAATTTTTCACAACAAAATCAAGGTGCTAATGCTGCTAACTATGGTTAGCTCCCTGCTAGTACAAGCACTCCACCTGGTCCTATCATCAGAGAGGGAACACCTGAGAAAAACTATGCAGGTATGAAACTTACTGCTAATAGCTGAATCTTAGACTCAGGTGCATCATATCATATTATTTATGATAAAAATTTATACACTAATAATGTTAGATCAATAGATGATTTTGTGCAATTGCCTAATTTTACTAGAATACACATTACTCGTATTGGAGATATTCAGTCAAATGACAAATGTATTTTAAAGAGAGTACTATGTGTACCTACGTTCAAGTTAAACCTGATGTCAATCAATTAAGTGTGCAGAGATAATGCAGTAGCATTCCTGTTCTCTAACAACTTTTGTCAAATACTGTAGACAAGCTCTTCATTAAATAAATGGCATTAAGGATATCGGATCAAAACAAAAGATGGATGGATTTGTGCTTTAGACTGTATTGAATATACTCTTTTATACTATTTTGGTTTAAGCATCAGTGACAAAGATTGGACAGATTGAAGCTAAAAAAGAACTCTATGTCGTTGAAGATTTACTTGCTTTACCTAAGGCAGTAGCCATCACCAATCTTAATGACCAAGTTCGATCAGCTGCAGTTAAAGATCACATATGGCATTTTAGATTAGGTAATCTCAGTCCAAGTAGACTAATAGCCATTAGAGCTTCTAATCCTAATGTTTCATGTAAAGAGTTTACTTATTGTGAAGTTTGTATGCAAGCTAAACAGAAGAAACTCCCTTTTTCTATCAGTAATAAAAACACTAGTTATATTCTTTAGTTGTTGCATTGTGATCTATGGGGACCCTACCATGTGCCTACTCTGAACAATCATAGCTATTTCTTGACTATTGTAGATGATTACAGTAGAATGACATGGTTCTTTCTATTAAAACTTAAGTCTGAGACAAAAGAAACTCTTAAAAATTTCATAGAGTTAATACAAAATCAATCTCAGAAAAAGGTAAAGATAATAAGAACTGATAATGGCATGGAATTTCACATGCCAGAAATCATGAATACAAATGGAATAATCCATCAAAAGACATGTGCCTATACACCACAACAAAATGGTGTAGTAGAGAGAAAGCACCAACATTTACTGAATGTAACAAGAGCATTGCTCTTTCAGTCAAAACTACCAAAATATTTTTGGGGAGATACAGTTTTGACTGCTGCTTATTTAATAAATAGAACACCAAGTCAAGTATTATCAAACAAAACACCTTTTGAACTCTTTGACAATAAGAAACCTGATTATTCAATCAGTAAAACCTTTGGATGCCTGTGTTTCTCATGTATTGAGAAGGTAGGGAGATCAAAATTGGATTATAGATCACAAAATGCATCTATATTGGTTATGTTGCTGATGTGAAAGGATATAAACTATTTGATCTAAGTAAGAGGATTGTATTCATTTCAAGAAATGTAGTATTTATAGAAACAATCTTTCCCTATAAAGGAGAGAAAAGAACAGATGATGAAATAAGATTGAGAGCACCTGATACAGGTGAATATGACTGGATTGACAAGAGAAAGAATGTCGATGCACCAGTAGAAAATGAAGATCAAATAGTAGATGACATGGATGATATATTACCTGAACAACACACTCCTACAGAAAATTTAAATTATGAGGAGAGTTTAGAAGAAGATTAGATGGAAGAAGATCAACTAGATAACACAGAAGAACAAGTGAGGAGAACTACCAGATCAAGAAAACTGCCATCTAAACTTGACATATATCATCATCAAGCAAAATCCTATACCATTCAACTTGATAAATTAAATACAAAATATCCAATTTTAGAGTTTCTTAGATATGAAAAATTATCAGATGAATACAGAACATATTTAATAAATCTTGCTTTGATACATGAACCAGAATCTTATGAAGAAGCCATAACTGAGAAACATTGGAGAAATGCAATCTCATATGAATGAAAAGCCCTTATGGACAACAAAACATGGTGTATAGTAAAAAGACCTCCAAATATAAAGCCTATAGGTTGTAGATTTGTTTTTAAAACAAAACTAAATTCAGATGGACAAATAGATAAAGGTAAGGCAAGATTAGTCGCTAAAGATTTTACACAGCAATATGGATTTGATTATACTGAGACTTTTAGTCCAATAGCTAAACTCACTAGAGTGAAAGTATTTTTAACAATTGCTGCAAAACATGATTGGTTCTTATGTCAATTAGATGTCCATAATGACTTCTTGAATGGAGATCTGGAGGAAGAAATATACATGAAAATCCCACAAGGACTTTTACTTCAAGGGGAAACAGATAATGACAAGCTTGTATGCAAATTACACAAGTCCATGGCTCTGTTTATCAAAACTAGCTGAAAAGCTAGCTGGTAGCTAGTAAGCTAACTGGTAGCTGATTAACTAGTTGGTAGCTGAATAGGTAGCTGATAAGCTAGTTGATTAGGTAGTTGATTAACTAGCTGAAAAGCTAGCTGATTTTAATGTAGGTGTTTAGCAAATTAGCTGATAAACTAGCTGGTATTTTGTAAAATGATATAAAAGGGCATTACTCTTATTTTTATTTTCTTTAACCTTTCTCATCGTATTATTAGTCTATATATTTTTAAATAATAGTACATCACATTTTTGTCTAATTATTCTAATATATATTCAATGTACTTTTTACCGCCACTTTAATAACATCATTAAAAATTATCAGAAGTTGAAAAAAAATCGTTGAGCATTCTAACTTTGTAAGGAAAAAAATCAGTAATTGTTGTGTACTACATGTATACATTTTAAATTTTAAAGAGATGCGGATTCATTAATCCTAATACTAGTTGCAAACAAGTACATAAAATGTATAACAAAGGTTCTAACAATATAAAATATAAGTCGAGAATTCTAATGACCTTTCATGTGGTTTACAAAAAGAAAAAGTAACTAAGCAAGATAATAATAAAATGGGTGGTTTTTTCTTTTTTCTAATTTAGGTCAGGGATATTTTCAGAATGAAAAGGATAAGGAGTTTTTTTTAAAAAAAAAAGCTAACTTGGGCAGCTTCTCAATCAGCTAGCTGATTTAAGAAGCTGTGCGTTCACATAACGATTTTTTTATTAGTTAATGGTCAAGAAAAGCTCATGGAGCTGAAAAGTTAGTGGTAAACATAGCCTATATATAGTTTAAAGCAAGCTTCAAGCTAGACAGTGGAACTGTAAACTTACAAATTATCTGAAATCATTAGGTTTTGATCAATCCAAAAGTGATTATTCACTTTTTACTAAGAAATCAACATAAAAGTGACAATGATCCCATTGCATTACTTGTATATGTTGATGATATTATTATTGGAAGTAAAAATAAAAAAGAAATTGATTTAATTAAAGAAAAGCTAAAACAGAACTTTAAAATAAGAGACCTAGGCACCTTAAAGTATTTTCTTGGTCTTGAGATAGCAAGGAATGCTACAGGAATACGTATTTCACAGAAATATGCTTCTGAAATAATTGAGATAGCGGGGTACTAGGTTGTAAACCAACAGTAACACCAATTGAACAAAACACAAAATATTTCCCAAACAACTCTGAGCCTCTCCATGATCCAACTTTTTACAGAAAATTGATAGGTAAGATAATATATCTAGGCAATTCATGGAGTAACACCTGATATAAGCTATGCTATTGGTATATTTAGTCAATTCATGGAGAAACCATGCAAAAATCATCTTGAAGGAATTCTCAGAGTTATCAGATACATAAAAGGAGATATTGGACTTGGAATCTTTTTCCCTAAAGAAGAAAATTCACAAATCACAGTTTACAGTGATTCATATTATGCAGGTTGTCCCATCTCAAGGAGATCAACTTCAGGCTACTGCATCTTTATTAGAAGCTCATTAGTGAGATTGAAATCCAAGAAACAAATCACTGTGAACAGATCATCAGCAGAAGCTGAGTATAGGGCCATGGCTTACACTTGTTGTGAGATCATGTGGTTAACAACTTTGCTTAAAGATTTTCAGATAACTATGCTCAAACCAGTGAAGTTATTATGTGATAATCAATCCGACATACACTTAACAAAGAATCCTGTATTCCACCAAAGGACCAAACATATAGAAGTGGATTGCCACTTTATCAGAGAAAAGATAATATAGAAGAAGATAGAAATTGATTTCATCAATTCTCAAAATCAACTAGCGGATATTTTCACAAAAGCAGTTTGCTCAGCACACTTGAGCAAAGCTCTCCACAAGATGAACATAAGAAATCCATATGTTCCTCTTAAGGGGGGATATTTGATATTTAAAAGATAAAAATTATGAAAGGATTATGTAATGCAATTTAACAAGAGTTAATTGCAAATAATTTGAATGTTCAAGGACCAGACTGCAAGGTGCGAAGGAATTTGTGATTGAATTGAACAAACAAGAAACGGAGAAGAAACACTTTGAAAAGCGAAAAATAAATGAGATCAAAACAAAGCTAAAGTCACCAGACGGTTTTATGATTCTTCCAGCACAGGCTAGTTCGTCTTCTTCCTCAGCAAAGAAGACAAAATTCTGCGTTTAGGGTTTCAGACAGTCCATTTGGTACTTTTGTATCAAGGCCGTGAAATCTTCAATCAATAGTTGTAAATTTGATCTTGTTCACCACGGATTATAGCTGGAAATAATCGAGTATCTGTTTGTAATTTAGCAAGAATAATCGTTCTCATTTTTGTATAAATAATCCTCTTTGTAAATCGATTTGTTCATCAGAAATACAACAAAACTTTTCCTGACCATCACCATCTCTTTCTGATATTTCTAACAAGATACAACCATCAAATAACGCACATAAACTCCATGAAACCCTTCAACATATTATACGATATATTGTATGATATATGAAACCGACCTATGGAGTATCATAAGTTAATAACCCAGACCTTAAACTATTAAAGGAATCAGCTGCCATTCACTCAATTTTTTTTTAGGTTTTGAATATTCTGTAAGCTTTAGGTAATGGAACATTATATCTAGAAACTACAAAAGTGAATGAACAATTTTAGATGCATTTTGGAACCTTTTTAGGGAACATTACAGTGTTGCAATTTTAGATGCATTGTAAGGGTGAGCGCGGGCAGGAAATGACAAGTATTTACAAAAAATAAACCAATCCGTCTATGGCGGGTGATTATTTGGTCGACCCAAGGCGGGTATAATAATTTTCAACCCGCGGCGGTTCAGGTGATAATAATGGCGGAGGATTGGCAGGTGAAATACTAAATCAACTAAGATATATTATAATCCAAATTAACAAAATATTTGAAATCAAGTAAAATAATGAAGTACTTTTTTTTTTATTCAACCATTAATAATCAGTTAAATAACAGAGGCCCAGCGATAAAATCTCGCTGCTATGCCACGTAAGAAGAAGATGGCAACGACGATCGATTCGACGGCGAAGAGACCGGTGGGAAGGCCACGGAAACAACGGGCGACCATTGATCCCTCCCCTCCATCTTCTCCCTCGGCTGTATCTCAGAATTTGGCGGAATCGGCGGCGTCTGATGGTGAAGAGAAATCGCGATTACCGGAATTGAATCTTGATTTGGGGAACAACTTGGAAGATGGGGATCCAATTACAGAGGTTACCCAGACGGTGGAGGAGGTGTTGGGGCAGAGGTCTGAAGACGTGGAGGATTTATCAGACAAGATTTTACAGGGCTCTGGCGATTTAACGCACAAACAGAGGACGGATATGGCATAGGCTGCTAAATCTGTGCGGCGAGACGGATCCGTGCCCCCTCCTCCGATTACACCAGGAACTGCTACTCCTAAAGCCTGGATTGACATTATCAAAGGAAATCGTGCCCCGGAACACGGTATGAACATTGATTATTGCGCACCGGCTGAGGTTGAGGGGGACATAGTAGTTGAAATCGAGGATGAGGATATACAGGATGAACTGGATTTCTGGAAAAACTCACTTATTATGTATGTTTCAGACAATTCCCTATCCATGAATGCAGTTAAGAATTTTATGTTGAAGGTGTGGAATTCAATTACTCTACTGGAGCTATATTACAATGATGATGGTTTCTTCATCATTCGTTTCAAATCGGAGGAGGATAAGAACAGGGTGGACATGGGAGGACCGTACTACATATATGGACGCCCGATGATATTACGACCCTGGACAAGAAACTTTGAGTTACAGGAGGATATGCTAAGGATCGTGCAGATTTGGGTGAAATTTCCCCAGCTACCCCTTTATCTTTGGGGAGCGAAGAGCCTGGGGAAAATTGCTAGCGCTATAGGTGAACCGAAATTCACTGATGAGTGTACCGCGAAAAAGCTTAGGATCTCCTATGCACGGATTTTAATTGGGGTAGATATAACTCAGGAGTTACGGCACTCGGTCATGATTAGGGATCGACAGGGAAATATGATCAAACAGGCAGTTGAATACGAATGGGTACCGCTGTTCTGTCAAAAATGTCAGAAAGTGAGGCATTCGTGTAGTGATGGGAAGAAGCAAGCACGACAAGCACATGACAAGAGGCAATAAAATTCTAGCCCATCACTGCTTCGCACTACAAGGTAATGGAAGGAAACAATTTCGATTCTTTGCTGGCAACGAAACCTGTAAAGCATAAGGCAAAGCTGGGTGACGATCAGTCGTCGGGCATCACCAACTCGGCACAAGGATCAGAGTGGGAATGGGATTATCGAGGAACAGGTACCTACTCGTAATGGCATTAGACGATGACTCGGGTTCTGGCTCAGGCTAGAACCGCGCTCGATGTTAGCTTGGAATGTAAGGGGGCTTAATAAGGTTGCTAAACATAAGGAGATTGGCTCATGTCTCCTGGATTGGAACGTAAGCATAGCAGCCCTACTAGAAACTAGAGTGAAAGAAGAAAATAAAGATAGAATTCGGAAACGATTGGGGAACAGGTGGAACTTCTGGGACAATTACTCATCCCACCTACTGGGTCTTATTTGGTTAGCAAGGGGCCCTTCTCGCGTGAGGGTTGATTTCTTGGGATGTACAGACCAGTATTTACACTGTCGATGGTTTGATTCAGATGGTGTGGATAAGGGTTTGATCACTTTCATCTATGCTCAAAATCAGTTGCAATTTAGACTCCGACTTTGGCTTGATATCCGCAACTTGGCTGCTGGAATTCGGGATCAGTGGCTCTGTGTTGGGGACTTCAACAATGTGCTTGGTGGTGATGATCGTATTGGAGGGAATCCGGTGACGGAACATGAATATAGGGAATTACGAGACATGATGGATGACATAGGGTTATTTGAACTGCCTACACTAGGAGAACAGTTTACATGGTCGAATAAGCATGAACAGGGTACTATCTACTCCCGTATTGACCGCGCTCTTGGGAATGCGGAGTGGTTTCAGGATAACCCGCATGTTGAGGTGGAAGCTCTTGTCCCAGGAATCTCTGATCACTCGCCTTTGATGTTTCGAAACTATTTACCCTCCCGCCCTAGAAAGGCAGGATTTAAGTTCATCAATGCTACAATCCAGGATGCTGAGTTTTCTGTTTCTGTGGCTCGATCTTGGCGACAACCAGCTGCATACCATCCCCAGGAAAGGGTGTGGCAGAAACTGAAGAGATTACAGCTAGTGATGAGGAATTTGAACAGGAAAGTGCTACGAACTAGACAGCAGATTGCGCAAGTTAGAGATCGCCTCAATCAACTCCAGCTCCAACTTCGGATGAATAGGTTCTGCCCCTCTCTTATTCGGCAGATAAAGGAGACTACAGAGGATCTCGAAAGGGGAATTGACATTGAGGAACAAATGCTTAGACAGAAATCGAAAGTGGATTGGATTAAGTTAGGGGATGACAACACAGCTTTTTTCCATGCGCAAGTAAGGGAAAAGAATCGTCGCACCGGTATTCATCGATTGGAAACAGAAGATGGACGTATTCTTCACAGGGACACGGAGATTGAACATGAGATACTATCCTTCTATGCACAACTCGTGGGGACTGCCCTCCCTCGTAGGGCAGGTATTGATATTCTGACGCCGGTCGGGCGTAGATTAGGCCAGAGGATAGGTTGTTCTTAGTTCAACCAAGGTGACACACTTGAGATTGATTTGGCACTTAAAGACATTGGTGATCTAAAAGCACCGAGGATCGATGGGTTTAATGCTTTTTCTTCAAAAAGCATGGCGATAAAGTCAGGAGGATGTATATTGGCTTCTTGACTTCTTTGATACTGACCTCACTCTATCCGGCTGAATTGTACTCTGGTCACACTGATTCCTAAATCACCGTCGGCTAGTAGAGTTCGAGAGATGCGACCGATTGTGTGTTGTACGACTTTATACAAGATTATATCTAAAATTCTCACCTCTCGATTGGGAAAGGTCATTAATAGCATTGTTGCTGAGAATCAATCTGCCTTCTTACCGGGTAAAGTCATTCAGGATAATATCCTACTTGCGCAGGAACTGGTGAAAGGTTACAACAGGAAAAGCACCTCACCACGATGTATGGTGCAGATGGATCTACATAAGGCTTATGATACTGTTGATTGGAGGGCCCTAGAGGTGATCATGAAGGAGCTTGGACTTCCCACGATGTTTGTCCAGTGGATCATGTGTTGTGTATCGACGGTGTCGTATAAATATGTGATCAATGGGGTGCCATCGAAATTACTTAAAGCAAAACGTGGTTTGCGACAAGGTGATCCTCTCTCACCCTTCCTCTTTGTGCTCATTATGGAATATTCACATCGGTGTTTACAGAAGCTGAGGACTTCCCCAGATTTTAATTTTCACCCAAAGTGTGAAAAGTTGCATATTACGGACCTATGCTTTGCGGACGACCTCATGTTATTTATGCGTGGCGATGAAAGGTCGGTCCAGTTAATGATGCAACAATTGCAACATTTCTCGGCAGCATGCGGGTTACAGGCCAACCCCACCAAGACAAAGGTTTTTTTCGGCGGGGTGACAAGCGCGGAGCAGCAACGAATACTTGCTATCACGGGATTTGCAGCGGGAACCCTCCCGATGCGGTACCTGGGCATTCCGCTTTCTCATCGATGATTAACCATTCCGCAATATCAACCTCTACTTGATCGTATCCTTGGCCGAGTTAAGCATTGGACGACGAGATTTTTAAGCTATGCTGGACGGGAACAATTGATAAAGAGTGTCATCACCTCTATTACTGCATACTGGCTACAGGTTTTTCCAATACCGAAAGCGGTTCTAGACCATATTCAGCGCATTTGTAGGAACTTTCTGTGGAGTGGTAAAGACGGGAACTACCACAAAGCTCTAGTATCATTGCGACAGATCTGCTCCCCCAGATGTTGTGGTGGATTGAACATCATAGATCTCCAGATTTGGAATTCTGCGCTTATATCTAAGCTACTGTGGAAAATCCAACTCAAGGCTGAGTCATTATGGGTGAGATGGATACATAGCTATTATATTAAATCTCAGGACTTGGATGAGTGCTCAGCACCCCAGTGCAGTTCTTCGATTATTAAGGCTATCATACGCATACGGGGAGTTCTTCATGGGAGACAAGAGTGGTTGGATCAGCTGGCTGCCCCTAAGTTCTCCATTCGATGCATCTATAGATTATTACGGGGAAGTACTATCAAAGTGGATTGGTGCGATTTGGTTATCCGCAACCAAGCTCGCCCCAAAGCTGTATTCATCATGTGGTTGGGTATGCATTAGCGGTTGGCAACCAAAGATCGACTCGCCTTCTTTGGAATTGCCACGGATGGCCTATGTACCTTTTGTGACAGGATAGAATCCATAAAGCATCTTTTTTTCCAATGTCCGAATACGCAACAGATTCTTCATGGAGGATTGGATTGGATGGCAATTCCGCACCCAAGCAGGATGGATTGGCAACATCTGAGTACCTGGACCCGTCGACTTGCGCGTGGTAAGGGTGGCAGAGCTTCGGTCTTCCGCACCTTATTGGCTGAAATGTTCTATCATGTATGGCAAGCACGGAATGAGAAGATCTTCCAACAAAGAAATTTGGATATTCAAGAATGTATAAGTTCCATTACACATCACTATAAAAGCAGTGCATAGCGGATCTATCCGTCGCTAAAGATCCAATGATCCGTCGCCTACTCGGCGACGGATAACAATTCCGTCGCCCCACTAGAGCTGTGGCGACGGATAGATAATCCGGCGTCCAATTCGCGACGGATTATCATTTTTGACTTTTTTTTATTTTTTTTTAAATTGATTATTGGCGATGGATAGAATCTATCCGTCGTTACATTGCTATTTTTTTAAAAAAAATAAAATCCGTATTCGAATTTTTATATTCGTATACGGATTAATTCGTATCCAATTTGTATTCGTATACGAGATATTGATTTATCGAAACTACAGTATTCAAATCGGACAATAATTCGGTTGATATTCAAATCGAAACTACAATATTCAATACGATTATACAATAAATCGAAAATTGTATACAATGACAATAATACAAATTCATTATACAATACAAACTAAAATACCGAAAATGTACAAAAAGATAAAAGATAAATACCTAAAATGTACAATCTAAAATACCTAAAATACCGAAAATATATAAAAAGATAAATCGAAGATCCGGAGGTGGACGATGGAGATCCGGTGGCGGTGGTGGCGATGAGATCCGGAGGCAGTGGTGGCGTGGAGAGACGGGTGGTGGTGGTGAGAGGCGGATGGTGGTGGTGGCAGTGGTGGTGAGGTGGTGGTGGCAGTGTGGTAGTGCGGTGGTGGTGGCAGTGTGGTGGGAGGAGAAAGGTGGTGGTGGCAGTGGTGGTGCGGTGGGAGGAGGATGGTGGTGCGGTGGGTGTGGTGCGGTGGTGGTGGGTGTGGTGCGGTGGTGGTGGGAGGAGGAAAGGAGGAGGTGGAGGAGATGGTGGTGGTGGCAGTGTGGTGGTGCGGTGGTGGTGGGAGGAGAAAGGTGGTGGTGGAGGCGGAGGAGAGGAGAAATGGAGGAGAGGTGGTGGAGGAAAGGAGGTGGTGGTGGAGATATATTATATTTTTTAGGCTTTTAGCGTCCGTCGCTAACTTTTTTATTTTTTTATTTTCCGGCTATATAGCAACGGATAGATCTAGATCTATCCGTCGCTATTTTTAGCGACGGATAGATCTATCCGTCGCTAATTTTTTTTTTCTTTTTATTATGGTCAACAAAAGTAGCGACGGATAACTTTTATCCGTCGCTACGGGTAGCGACGGATTAAATCCGTCGCTACCCTTAGCGATTCGTCGCTACAGGGGCGACGGACTTTCCATCGTTTTTCCAGTAATTTCTTGTAGTGCATATCACTGCCACTCGGTGTCGTAGTCGACGAGCAGCAGCTTTTGTTTCAGGACTAGCTTAGTTCTCACAATTGTTTTAACTTGTTTTACTAGTTTACTTCCTAGTTAGTTACCAGCTTTGGGCCTGGACGCTTGTTGTTGGCCCCTAAATGTTCATACTCTGTTTTTTGGTATCAATAAGACAAGTTCTTCGTTCCAAAAACAAAAAAAAAAAAAAATGAAGTACTTTTTTCTTTTTTTCTTGAAGGAGCCAAAAAGATTTAAATTAAAATGAACAGAGTTTACAAGAGCATAAAGAATGATCAGAAAATATTACAAGTATCACACCCACACATCCTAAAAATCCACACCACACTTCCTTTGCAATCTCACTGCCGACTTGTTGCGTAATCAAGTACAGAACCTTATGGCTTCACCCTTATTTTCCAAATCTTCTTCCTGTTCTCATGTTTTGTGCTTTTCTATTATCCATATATCAACCTCCTTCAACTTTTTTCTCAAACAAAATGTTGACTTCAACAATGAACCATTTTCACGTAATGTATTTTATTAGTTTATATATGAAATAATTTTAGTTTTGCTTCTAGTAATTTATTCTATATTTCTATCTATTAACATATATACGTGTTTTGTTATGTGAACAATGGCAGGTAGGTTGCGGGTTGCACCCAACCAACTCATCAATTGGCGGGGTTATAAAAAAATTTAACCAGTGTAAATTTTTTTTTAAAAAATAATCGACAGGTGCGGATAAAATACGGGCACTTTGTGCGGGCGAATCGGGCGGGCGGCTTGCACAGCCCCAATGCATTGCACCACTTGGCACTTGCAAGTTCATACTTATCTTCTTGGCATTGTATTTGTGCCTAACATCGAATGAGAGATGGAACCACTTGAATGAATTAGGAATATAAATTCTTTTCACAAAAAATGATGTTGAGCTTAATTTTTATTAAAGCAGTTTTGAATATTTAATTTATTGAATGACGACTAAAACTTTAAGTTAAAGGAAAAAATTAATGTTTTTTTAATCCGGATTTTTTTAATATTTTAATTGTTATCCAAAACACTCCCTTAAATGTCAGTGTTGCATTTATTTATGAAAAATGGATTTTATAAAGTACTTATTGGAATGAGATATTTGTAAAGTTTGAATTTTATTTACGTATACGGTATACCCGTGGATGTAATCGAACAGATTATGGTTCCTATATGAGCATGGTACTCTGATAATAATATATTATCCGATATGTGTTTATGTTCCTATATGTGTTACACAAGAAATAGCCATGTTCGCTGATCCGAATGTAATGTAATGATTAAAAGTATAACAACAGACAGCGTCACTTTAATTTATTAATTAACTACTTAAGTAAGGTATTCTTGTACTCATTAAACACTAAAGAACAATTATACATTGCCGGTTGTCAGTTTGCCACGGCGCAAACTGTGGAATCTTTAAACATAAAGTATTTTTCACATTATTTTTATTTTCATAGATAAGGTCGTGACACTAAAATATACAAATGGGTCTATATATTGGAAATTGGCGTAGAGCAGGTTTACAGGATTTTAGACTAGATAGTTTGTTTTGTTATTAATTAGTAGACTATATCAAGTATACTCGGTGGTAACTACTAAAGTAGATAATATGCACTATGCTAGTAAACTTTTACATATTGTTTAACTAGTTTCATATGCATGTGGTACTCGCATGTGAAATATAATTACGATTAAATTAAAAATTAAATTTATTTTGACGTTTCCATTATAGATGTGTCTCGTTCTTCTTCATTCATTGTTTGTTGTCTTGGCTGCTATTACACTCATTGATTGACGTCTTTACCTTTAATGTTTCCAATCTCTTGATCTTGCTCTCTCAAGACAAAATGTGCAAACGTTAGTGAAGCTTGCGAAATTTTGAAAATCCATCAAAATTTTGGTGATGGATTGAGTAATAACTTGTGCTATACGATTAAAAGGGAGATGAGTAAATATACAGAGCAATGGAAGATGTAGGTGGTTTAAAAGACTTCTTTTTAATATATGTAGACTTAGAGGACGGCGATAACGGTATATTATGTGTATTATAACTAGTTAGTAGTTGATAACATTTGAGTAATTATATGTGTTATTATAATTTGTTTTGTATTATAACTGGTACTAACACATTTTATTGTATTTGTTACATGTTTTTGCAGATGCCGCGACAGAGACCACGCACCTAGCGCCCCCCACACATGATAGTGCTGGGTCGGGGAAGGGTCGGGGGGGAGGGCTCTGGTAGTCAGGGCAGCAGGTCTCGGATTCCTGAGACCCCCAGAGACAGCAATGGGCTCTACCAACCTGACACATACAGGAGGGCGACCATGACGATTGTCCCTACCTCATGTTCGATCCACATCATCCCAACGTCACGTGGAACGACTTGCCTGTAATTTTTCCTGCTGGTCCTGCCAAGTAAGTATTATACATTCTTGTTAAATATGTAAAACATAACTTATGATAGTTGACAAGTATAAATTGTTGTACTAAAGTAATATATATTTGTTTCTTATATCTTATACATTGACAACAGTTTATGGCCTCGGGAGGTCCACAACAAACTAGGTGACATCTTCCGGAGCAGGAGAGAGCCACCGGGGCAGGGTGGTGAGTGTTGGTCTCACATCTCGGACCGCATGAGGGCCAAGTACTTTGATGAGCTGAGGGGACAGGTTGCAGACGTGTCTGGAATTAGTGCGGTGCAGTCGGAACAAAGTTGCACTCTAACTCAAGAGATGGAGTGCACGCCGAAGAACAAAGGAGGAGAAACGAGCGCCTTGATTCTGAGATGGAGTTCATGTCGGTTCGCCAATTTCACCCCGTCTGGTAGCTAGTTATGTATATGTACGTTCGGATTTATTATATTTACACTTGTTCAGATAATTTCTCCTACTCCGGATATTACTTTATATTATTTATCATTTATTGAAACATTTTCCGTATTATTGATTTATTATCGAACATTATATTGATTAAATAGGTGAACTACGAAAAACAGGGATTAATATGAAATAAATAGTGACGGATAGATAGTGACGGATTAACAGTGACGGAATAAATAGTGTCGAAATTAGTGACGGATTAACAGTAACGGAATAAATAGTGACGGAATTCCAGATTCCGTCACTAATTCCAATAATATATTGGGCGACGGATAGATTCTATCCGTCGGCCCATATAGCGCCGGATAATTTCTATCCGTCGCTATATGGGACGACGGATAGATTCTATCCGTCGTTATATTTGGTGACGGATAGAATCTATCCGTCGCCAATAATCGAATTAAAAAAAAAGTCAATATATTAATCCGTCGTCCAATCCGTCACGAATTGGACGACGGATTATTTATCCGTCTTCAAAGGCCCAGTGGGGCCCCAGCTGGGCCGACGGATCGACACTGTTTAGCGACGGATTTATCCGTCGCTAAACAGTGTATTTTTTGTAGTGTTAATCGAAGGTATTTTGTCTAAAACCCTAACTTTGCCAAATTTGGGGATTTTGTTATTTTCGACTAATTTGAGCAATTGCATGTTTATTATAAGTATGTAGTAGTTAGTTTAGCTTATATTACATAGTGTGTTAACTTTGAGATGTTCAATTGATATATTGATTGTGAATTTGGATTTTTAGTATAATGTTAGGATGTTTGGAAGTATGTAGGGTTGTTAATTTGATATTTTCGTATATGTAGTAGGATTAGAAAGATTTAGTTGAGTGTTTTGGAACCTTTACTTGTTGAAAAATTTGGGAATTTTGTTAATTTCGACTAATTAGATCAATTGTATGTTTATGGGAGCTATAGTATACTAGCTAGTTAACTTTGTGCAATTGATATATTGATTGTGAATTTGTATTGTTAATTAGTATAATGTTAGGATGTTTGTAAGTACGTAGTAATTTTGATTCGATAAATTCGTATATATACACTAGATTATGAAGATTTAATTAAGTGTTTTGAGACTATTTGGTGATTATATTAACGTAAAATTCATGTTATAAATCTAATAATTGTAGACGTGTCAGGCTAATCATATAATTATGAATCTCGATCGTTCATGGATGTACCATCGCATAGTTAATGGCAAAATTCAGTCTAGTTTTGTGGAAGGAGTTGAATCATTCATCACTTTTGCGCTTACACAAACTACTTGTTTGAGTGGGGGGAAGATGAAGTGCCCTTGCAATGCGAACAAATGTAGGAATAAACAATTTTTGCCTCCTGAAACGGTAGTGGAGCACTTGAAACGTAAGGGGTTCGTGTCTCAGTATGAGGTATGGTGTTGTCATGGTGAGACACGAGCACCGTTCATGAATTATGAGCATCTCTCAAAGCGTAAAATGAAGGAGAAAAATGTGATCAGAAGTACTCAAAATACGTCTACATCTGATGCTAATTATGATCATGAACGGATGGAGCAAATGGTGTATGATGTTGCGGGTCCAGAGTTCATGGACACCATGGAGCCAGTAACCGAGGGGGATGTGGAGGAGCCTCCGAATCCTGCGGATCAGGTGTTCTTTGACTTGCTGGAATCAGCAAAGAAGCCGATTTATCCGGGGTGTAGGCTCAGCGAGTTGTCTTTGTTGGCTCGGCTAATGAGTTGTAAGGCTAATGGCCAGCATGGGTACAAGTAATGTCGGATCTTTGTCCTGAAGAAAACCTAGTTCCCACCAACTTTTACCAGGCGAAGAAAAAGATGCGGGGATAGGGTTGCCCATGGAAACCATAGATTGTTGTGAGGAGATGTGCATGATCTATTGGGGGGAGGATAAAGATCTACTGAAGTGCAAGTTCTGTGGTAAGGACCGGTACAAGCGTTACAAGGAGGGGGCTGCAATGAAACGTCAGAAGAAAAATCTACCACATAAGAAAATGTGGTATTTCCCTCTAGCACCTCGTTTGAAGAGGTTGTACGTTCAAGTGCTTGTGCCGATAAAATGCGGTGGCACAAGGAGCAAGTAATCCCGGAAGAGGGTAGAATGGAGCATCCATCAGACTCACCCGCATGGAAACAGTTCGATAAGACCTACCCGGAGTTTGCAGCCGAGCCTAGAAATGTACGCTTGGGGCTTTGTACAGATGATTTTAACCCGTTTGGAAATGACTGGAAGTACTCTTGTTGGTCAGTCATACTGACACCGTACAACCTGCCCCCCGGTGAGTGCATGAAGGAACCATTCATGTTCTTGACTGTGTTGGTGCCCGGGCCAGATGATCCGTCACAGAAGCTGGATGTGTTCTTGCAGCCCCTAATCAAGGAGCTGATTGAGTTGTGGGAAAATGGTATCCCGTCATATGATGTGTCAACGAAGAAGAAGTTTACATTGAGAGCAGCATTACTGTGGACCGTGAGTGATTTTCCTGCGTACTCCATGCTATCTGGAAGGAAAACCGCGGGCTTTAATGGATGTCCACATTGTATGGAAGACACTGATGCATTTAGACTGAAGGAGAGCGGAAAGGAATGTTGGTTTGACTGTCATCGTAGATTTCTACCAAAGGACCATACGTTCAGGAAGAACAAGACTCAATTCTTGAAAAACAAAGTAGTGAACAAAGGCGCCCCGAGACAACTTACTGGTGCAGAAATACTTGCGGAGATAGATTGGCTGGGTCTTATGAAAGTGACTGAAGTTGGGTCGGAGAAGCATAACGAGAAAATTAGCAAAAAATGTGGATGGAAGAAGAGAAGCATCTTCTGGGACTTGCCTTATTGGAGCAGTCTTCTTATACGTCACAACTTGGATTTCATGCACATTGAGAAGAACGTGTTCGAGAACTTATTCAACACGATTTGCAACATTCCCGGAAAAACAAAGGACACCCCTAAATCTAGAGCCGAGTTGGATACATTGTGTAAAAGGCCCGAGTTGACAAAGCAGAATGATAAGGGGCAGTGGCCCAAGACATGCTACACAATTGACACTGAATCTAGGAACAAACTATTTGATTGGGTGAGGGATTGAAGTTCCCCGACAATTACGCCTCGAAGTTAGGGCGGTGTGTGGATGTGAAGAGGACAAAGATGTACGGGATGAAGAGTCACGATTGTCATGTGTTCATGGAGAGGCTTCTCCCTGTTGCATTTCGAGAAATGCTACCTAAACCTGTATGGATTGCGATCACCAAGAGCTGAGCTTATTTTTCAAGAATTTATGCTCAAGGGTGCTTGACGATGAAGTGTTAGCAAATCTTGAAAGCAACATACCATTGATTCTATGCAAGCTCGAGCGTATCTTTCCTCCGAGCTTCTTTGATTCTATGGAGCACTTGCCGGTTCACCTCCCACATGAAGCGAGGCTTGCTGGATCGGTTCAGTATCGATATGGATGTATCCATTCGAGAGGTGTGTAATCAAGGCAATCATTTACTTATAAAGTCCGAATTTTTCCAAGTTACATTGTGTTACATCAACATATATGCATTACAGGTACTTGGGGAAATTGAAGAGGTATGTCAGCAACAAAGGCAAGCCTGAGGGATCGATGGCCAATGCCTACGTGCGAGAGGAAGCTGCAACCTTCTGCTCCTATTACTTTGGGGACCATGTCCCGACGAAGGCATCTAGGCGTCGTAAACGCGAACACATTTGAAGTTCAAGAGGATGATGACGTTTCCATTTCAATTTTAGGGTCTCGGGAGACCTATTGGAGAAGAAAAGAATGGTCGATGATAAGGAGCTGAAGGCAGCCACATATTATGTCCTCTCGAACTGTGCTGAAGTTGACAAATTTATGGAGATTTATGCTCGGTGAGTAGCTTTCTTACGCTAACACATGGATTTTAACTGATGATTTGTATGATTTTAGCTGAAGTCTAACACCGCCATGGCCACAAGCAATTTTGGTGTGTGTGTCAGGGGGCAAGATCAAGATGCAACTGATGATTTGTATGATTTCTACGGGAACCTGAGACGAATTGTGCGACTTGAATATCCGGGGTTTCCTTTGAAAAGAACCTTTCTGTTTGATGTTGACTGGTATGATCCTACTCCAAGTGGTACGAAGAAACACGAGCTCTATCAGATGGTAGAAATTAACCATAGGAAGAGGTATCGTACTAAGTATGAACCGTTTATCTTGGCGCCTCAAGCACGCCAGGTGGTGTTTATTGAATATCCAAGCCTCAAACGCGATAAGGCGGACTGGTTGGTTGCGATGCATATACAGGCCCGCTCCAGAGTAGAGTACATTGATAAGGACGACTCAATTACCAACTCGTATCAAGAAGAGGTCGTCGATCAAACAGCGAGAAAGCCTGTACAAGCTGATGATGAGTTCATAGACCTGCATGAAGACCAATTTATAGACTTAACAATAGCCGAGGAGGACGAGGGTATGTGTGTATTGTATGCTTAGTTGTTTTGTGTATATATGCTTAGTTGTTGATTATTATTACTTTTTGTGCTTTAATATATGTCAAATGTATATGTTTTACATGCATATTCATGTATTCTTTACTAACACATTTTTTCCTGCAATTTCTTATATGCTCTTGCTGATGCCGCACCAAAGGAAGTCGACATACCTTTCTCCCGGGTGTAGGGGTACTAGGGGGAGTCCAGCGGGTTCTAGTAGTACACCAGCGAGTCATGCTACTAGTCCTCTCGTTGGATACGACATTGGTGGGAGCAGCAGCCAGTCTCAGGTTCCAGAGACTCCACCGGCCTACACGGCACATGCTCCTGGTGACTACCCCTCTGACGGGTGTCCCTATCTGACGTTGACTGACGGTGCTACATTCCAGGGGAAGCCGGTGTTGTTCCCCAACGGGAGGAACAAGTAAGTATTATGCATTTGTAGAACATACACTTAAGATAAATATATGTTCCATGATTTTACTAATGAATATTCATTTCTTGTTTGTCTCATTGATAGCAGGTTTTGGCCACCGGATGCCTCAAACAAACTAGGCAAAAATCTTTAGGGGGAGGAGGGAGATGCCGGGACAGGGAGGCGAGAAGTGGACAAACGTCCTGGACCGGATGAAGCACTTTTACTTCGACGAGCTGCGGGTAAGCTTAAATGTTACAATGAATGCTTCATTTGTTCTTTTAATCATTGTGTTAATGTGTGTGGTATGTTAGCCACTATATCTGTGAGTGGTATGTTAGCCAATGAACTTGGGTGATATGTTAGTCACCATTGTGTTAGTCAATTTTAGCCCAATTTGAGTGGTATGTTACCACTAAGCTTGTTTTGATGTGTTAGTCACCATTCATGAACTTGTTGTGTCATTTGAGTGATATGTTAGCCACTGAACTTGGGTGATATGTTAGTCACCATTGTGTTAGTCAATTTTAGGACAATTTGTGTGGTATGTTACCACTAAGCTTGTTTTGATGTGTTAGTCACCATTCATGAACTTGTTGTGTCATTTGAGTGGTATGTTAGCCACTGAACTTGGGTGATATGTTAGTCACCATTGTGTTAGTCAATTTTAGGACAATTTGAGTGGTATGTTACCACTAAGTTTGTTTTATGTGTTAGTCACCATTTATGAACTTGTTGTGTCATTTGAGTGGTATGTTACCACTAAACTTGGGTGATATGTTGGTATTTATTCATGAACTTATTGCACACAATTTGAGTGGTATGTTAGCCACTAAACTTGGGTGATATGTTGGTATTTATTCATGAACTTATTGCACACAATTTAAGTGGTATGTTAGCCACTAAACTTGGTGTTATATTTAAATTGTTATCTTTCTTTAAACTTGTATAATTTTTACTTTGAATGGAATTGTTGTAGAAGGACTACTACATTCCCAATGCCCTGGTGTCCCAGTTGTACTCTGTATTCGAGACTTTAGGGTCAGACATCTATAGGAAAATGGTTTACAAAATGAAGGAGACACGCAGACAACCAACTTGGGTGGGGGATGACGAGTGGGCACTTTGGGAGGCGTACTGGAATGATCCCTTTGTCCAGGATCAAGCGTACAAGAACAGACAAAACCGTTTATGCGAGCCGAGATGGTACAGCCTTGACATCACTATGGGTCGCGAGCTGTTGTTACAGATCATGTGATGGAGGTTAGTAATTATGTTGTTTATGACTTGGAATATGATACATAATAGTTTTTTGCTTTCATTTCAATCAACTAACTACTTGTTTGCACATATGTTTTTTTAGCCCAATAGAGGACAGCCGAAGAGTGCTCTGTACCACTTCAAGAAGGCTAAGCTGAAGAATGGCATCTGGACTGACGTGAGGGCCGAGCGTATTTCGGTACGTTTCTTTCTTAAGGTTAACATTTGTATTTGAGTATTTTAATGTGATTCCTAAAATTGCATCTCATTTCGTATGCAACCAACAATTGCAGAGTGAGGTCGAGAGGAGGATGGATGAGAGGATGATCGACGGTCATGAGCTGTCAATTGAAGAGCAAGACCAGATCTTCTTCGAGGTCAACCCAATGGACAACAAGGGTCGAACATATGGATTGGGAAGTTTGGGCCCTTCCATGAGTTCTGGTAGCTTCTTAGTGTCCCAGGGATTAGGATCGCGATCTAATCTCTTCACACAGGACCAGGTTCAAGAGATGATGACTCATTTCCACCAGGAAATAGTTGCGACCAAGGCAGCTTACGAGCAAGTGCTTGAGGAACAGGCTCGTATGGCTCAGCGGATGGACGCTTTGACCCAGATGTTCAGCATTTCTTCCCAGTCTCACCCACCGCCTCCTCCCGATTATTCTTAGTTGCATCAGACTTATATTGTTTATGCTACATATATACTTTGACACTATTTCACCTTCTTGTGCTTGCATACTTTGGACTTGTTATGGATAATTTATATTGTTTCGAATATATTAATGCAATTTAATTGTTTCGGGTATATTATCTATGATTATATTATGTGAAAAAACAGGTGAAATGTGAAACAGAAATATAAAAAACAAAAATAAAAAATTAAACAGTGAATTTAGCGACGGAAAAAAATCCGTCGCTAAATTCACGAACTAAGGGCGAATTAGCCCATTGAATTTAGCGACGGATTTCCGTCGCTAAATGTCAAGCGAACTAAGGGTGAATTAGTGGTGGAATTTAGCGACGAAAAAAATCCGTCACTAATGGGCGACGGATAAGTAATCCGTCGCCAATTCGGACGGACTGGTCAACGGATTAATCCGTCGCCAGTTCGTCATTATTTAGCGACGGAATACTTATCCGTTGCCAAAAAAAATAGTGACGCGTTGTTTGGGGACGGGGGATTATCCGTTGCTAAGGATTTAGCGACGGATCGGCACTGTTTTAGCGACGGAAATAGTCATTTACATTAATTATTCGATACAGTTCTCAAACTAGAACTACTTGAAAAGCTTCCACGCTATAAGTTGTCTGTTAAGATTTTCACAATAACTGTTATCTGCAGTTCCCAATTATCCATATAAGAAATGCAGCATACATCATACATTATTGTAAGTTTTGTCATCGAACCATTCGAGGCGAATGAAACAAGCAATTAACTTAACATATTACATAGCACATCGGCACTTCGGATCCCCTACTCATTTTACTGCTTATAATACTGCTCGAGCCTCTCAAGAGTTGACATGTGGCAGAAGCATCAAGACAAAAAAACAAACATCATTTTCTACTTTGTTTACTGCCAGAAATAACATTAAGAACTTTTATTAGAGCAAGAAAAAATGGAATAGGATCCTTAACATTCTTCTCCAACAATGATTTAGGACTAAGATTTGACGAACTTTTGGTAGCTAGCAAAATGATCAAGTGAAATTTGATTTCTCTGATTTCAACAAGGTCCAGAACAACGAGGAACAACCTTATGTGAATGAAACATGAATAAATTAGGTTTTTTCAAAACCCTTGACCAATCAAAACCCTTGACCAATCAAGCCACCGGCAGGACCACCATGAACAACCGGCTTGGCTTGGTCTATATCCCTCCGACCTTTCAATTGACTTGTGTCTCTAAATATCCCGATCTGTATGGTGTATGAGCTTGTTAAACTCTTGCCACCATTAATGGCTTCCTTGAAGTTTCACAGAGCTTTTTTCATATTTCACCAGTACTAATCGATTCCGACAAGGATTGAGTGAGATGAATTCTTAGTTTTAAGGATTGTTTCGGATGACAGAGTTACTTTAGAGAGGAGGAAGTCACGATCGCACCGACGAAGATTCGCCGGAACTGTTGGAGAAGAAGGTGAAAAGGGTTTTGATGTTCAGTTTCTTTTCTCATTCTAATAAATATTCTAAAGTTATTTTTTCACTTAATACCTGTCACGTGTCAATTCTTGAGTGGCTCAAGCAGTATTATAAGCAATAAAATGAGCAGGGGATCAAAAGCCTGTCACTTGCCATAACGAGTAGCCCTAGTTGTTTACTAATCAATCTATGTTGCCACGTGTTGATTAATTTTAATTGTAGTAATGATTAAATAAATCAATAATTCACTAATAAGCCATCTAAATCATCTAATTAACAAACAATAAATTGGTTTATTTCCTAGGAACCTTTCCTCATTCATGACGCCGCAAAGAACAGCACATTGCTGATCTGTTTTTTTTATCACAGCCTCATCTCCCAAAGGTAATGAGAATGGGGTTAAGTCTTCTTGCTACTTTATTACAGATTTGAAAAATTCAACCTCCACTCACATTACTTGGAGCACATGAATAAGGTATACCACTTTACCAGGTTAATGATCTGAGAGAGGTCCGATTCAAAATGGGACACATCAGACTTGGTCAAATAGGCGGTGATGTTGAAAGGATCTGAGGGAAAGCATCTCGCGAAATCCTAAAGGCTAGGGTTTTTCGATTGAGAAGAAGGAACGATCCTCTGAGCAAAGATAATGGAGTAAAGCTCCTTGAAAAGAAGAAAGAGAAGATGGGCTGCAATTTGCACTTGAGAAGAAGAAGAAGAAAGAGTGGACTGGAATTTGTTGTTCGCCTGAGAAGGAGGAGAAGATAGTGGTCATTGGTGAAGAAAGAAAGAGGGAATGAAGAAGAAGAAGAAGCGAGTCACACGCCCACGCGAACGTTTCCTGAGTCTGAAATTTGATCGGATAGTGGTCGTTTGCGAATTTGATCGGATTCCTAATCATGAATGGATTTGGGCGAAGATTCGATGGATTAAGGAAACTAATTCCTTTCCTAATTAGTAACCCATTCGGATTCCTAATCATGAATGTAAATGGAATAATTTCCTATTTCTAATTGTTCTCAAATACCATCTCCATTCTTCTACGGTTCTACCCATCTTATATATACACACACACCATCTCCATTCTTCTACACATCTCTTCATTCCAACTTTATCATACTTACCACACAATAACAAGGTTCCCCCAGATCTAATCTTACGTAGCTAATACATATGGATGATTGGGACATCACGATACGACTTACTCGTAATGACGTTCAGCGACATCTTTCTAGGCTCGCAATTCCCATGGCGAACACTGAGCAGCTTAAGGAATATTTTCCCAACACGGATTTTTCCCTTGGTGGAATAGATATTAATGTTTATGATGTTGATACTGAAGAGATTAACGTTCTAAGGCTCGTGAGATGGATTCACGGATCGTTTCTGCTAGCGGGAAATTGGAAACCTGCATTCGTTTCGAGGAGAAGACTTAAGCAAAATGATGAGATAGGGCTCAAGTGGGATGCTGAGAATTCAAGATTAATGTTTTCGGTACTCCATAGGGCCGATGTCAATGTCTAGTACACTGCGCTGTAATATTTACATTCGATTATAGGAAGGAGTATGTAGTAGTTGTTTCCAGTTTAGCAGAGTCCAAGTGTCTATTTCGAAACAGTATTGTCTATCAATTTCTAGTTTAATCAATCAATTTTGTTATTGCATAAATTATTAATGTTCAATCTTTAATTTATTTTATTTCCTGGGATTAGTCCCAACACAACCATATTATTACCTGGAGGATTTCCTGATAACGGCACCATCAGAGTTTACATAAACTGGTATTTCTCTGAGGTGACTCGTTTAAGTTCAAATCAGACACGTTCCTTCCGGATTTTCTTGGGTGACAGGTTGATGACCAACGAGCCAATTTCTCCCCCTTACATGAACTGTACCCAGTGGGTTGCATGGAACTGGCCTGTTTCTTCCAATACTACCATTACTCTGGTTCCGACTAATGTTTCAACCCTTGCTCCGTTGATCAATGCCCTGGAAGTCTTTCAGATTGGAGATCCATTGACGAATGGTACCGACACAAATGATGGGAAGTCAATCTATATATACTTTCTGCTCACGTTCTATGCTTAACTTATGCATCTGCTACGAATACACACCAATTTTGTGCTAATGTTTCGCAGTCCAAGGGTTAGCTACTTTGCAACGTGCATTCCGAGAGTTAGAAGGCTGGAACGGTGATCCATCTCTCCCGGCAAATTATTCATGGGACTGGATTCAGTGCAACAACGACACTAGGCCACAAGTAACTGATCTGTAAGTAAACGTATATTCATTGAACAAGTCATGAAATTGGTTATATCTCTCGAATCATCTGTGATTCCATATATAAGCACTCACTCATTGATAAGTTATGTTCTTAACAACATTTGTGAATCTTATGAATGTAGGCTGCTTGGTAGCTTTGGCCTTTGAGGGGTGCTTCCAGATTTTAGTTCCATGAACGCTCTTCGAGTGATGTTAGTTGCTTTATCTAACAATTCTCATCTCGCGTCCACAAAGCTGAATTTTGTTTCTTTAAACTCACTGTGTTCTTCTAAATCGATTTTGTAGAGATCTTCACAATAACAGCTTGCAGGGGCCAATTCCCGATTTCCTTGGAACGACATTGCTTGGCCTCACAGAACTGTAAGTAGATATGGAAAATGAAATTAATGTCAATGAATGTGTATACTGAATATGCAACGTTTTTCTTGATTTGTTGTAGGAATCTGGCAAATAACCAGTTCAATGGATCAATACCGTTTTCCCTGTCTCGTAGAAGAGGACTGAATCTAGTGTAAGCTCATTAAAGATATGAAGTAATTATCAGAACAGATGAACATATGTGTAGTATATTCACTGCATTTTTCGTCTGTCGAAATATGGCAGGGTGACTGGAAATCCTGGTCTATGCCAATCAAGCAACTCATCATGTCCGGCTACGAATTCAACGCAGAGTCAACCAGGGAACGCTGCAGCCAATAACATGAAGAACAATTTACATATGGTGTTTGACACAGCAGTTGCATTCATAATCATTACCTGGTTAATGTATTGAGTTCCACTACTATTGCAACCAACTCAGGGATCATCTTGTGCAGTAGAGTAAACATATTTGAAAGGAATTTAAATATTTGTGCTTAAAGTAGAGTAAACAGAATTGGAGATAAGATGTTGAAATTTTTTGTTTTGAATTTATCATCATAATACTTGCAGCTTCTGTTACATTGCAAATATATGAACAACAGAACGCTTGAGCAAAAATAAGTATATAGATTCATCTCCGTTTGACATGAACATTGGTGAAATTTAGACCGATTCAGATCTCGAGCAAAAAGACTTCTGAGTCTGGATTCCAAATGTTAGAGACTACAAATTTGTGTGTCCAAATTTACACTCTTTCCAGATTCCACCAAAGTTGCTGATGTCATATGTTAGAGACTACAAGCACCGAGTGAAATGATTTTCTCCAACGCAAGACCAGCGACCATAGCCCTCTTAACGTTTGATGCAAAGGCTTTTGGATCATCTCTCAATACTGTTGCAGCATTCTGATTGAGAGGAGAGGACCCTCATGATTTGGTTCCTGAAATTTGCAGAAACTCACATTAGAAAATTAAGCCACAAAATATCAGAGACAAAAGCAACAGGAGATCCACATACCGTGAATAGGTCATATAGCCCATAGATGATTGTGTTTATGCTTAGCACTGGTTTCCAGTCTTCGCGGAGAAATCAAGCCAAAGGAGGAAATGGATCCAATGCTAGTGAAGGTATAACAGCATCGTATTGTATCTTATAGTGAAAACCGAGAAATGCAGCTCTATGTGGAAGATGTATCCATGTCGTGCGTATGCCTGTGTAAGTGAGCTTCTATGCATTTTTATCTGCAATACATAAAATCTATGCACAACTACATTCCAAGTTCAAATGGATAATAAGTTAATAACAGTTCCTTATAGAACAGTCTTGCTTTGATACACAATTTCATTGTCGTAAGAAAACCACGAATAATTGGGAGAGCTTCAAATTAGAAAAAGGATCAAATACAAAATTAGTGCAGACTTGAAGAAAATGCTAAAACCAGAATCTAAAGAAAAATCTCTGTTACCATATTTGCAAGAATCCAAATAGTAATCGAACTTTTCAAGGCAATTTCAGTTTCAATCAATCCAATTCCTATAAGTACTTGACTTGCTCTCAATTCTGATACTTCTCTGTTTCTCTCAATCAATTATCAAAACAATTTCACAAATAATTCCATACTTCTCTGTTTTTATTCCGTTGGTCAGAAATTAAAGCAAGATGAGTTACGTTTTCGGGGGCATGTGATCAGGAAGAAAACAAGAAACCTAGGCTGAAGATAGTGATCAAGTTGAACAAGAATATCTCGACCTCTCCAGGTTTCCGTGTTTCTGAGTTGAACAACAATGTCGACGATTCTACTCTGGCGCCGATAAAGAAAGGAAAACTTACTTCTGCCAACAATGTTAGTGATTTGACAACTGCACCTATCAAGAAACAAAAGATTATCAAAAAGAAATTTGAAGAAAAGAAGGTAGACATCAAGAAGCAGTATAATCCGGAGGCATGTGATCAAGAAGAAAACAAGAAACCGAGGAAGAAGTCAGTGATCAAGAAACCGAGGAAGAAGTCAGACGTCAGTAATCAAGTTGAACAAGGAGAGCTCGATTTCTCCAGGTGTGCGTGAATCGTTCTTGAGCAAGATTACGGAAATATCTAGCGGTGCTATAACGTCATGGGATCAGTTGCAGATGGTTATAAAGAAGAATTTAACCAAGACTGATCTGGTCGATAATAATAACTGTCTGTCGATTCCCTTGAATCAGATGACATGTGGTGAGTTCTTGACCAAGGATGAGAAGCATTTTATTTACGGTTGCAACAAAAGGAACAAACGTAATATCCTTAAGGTGAATCCTCTACAGCCATCATTGGAACAAATCAAGGTATGTTTGTCTAGGTGGAAGATGGACAAGTGCTGGATTTACGTGCTCAAAGGAAAGTGGAAGGATGTCGTCAAGAAAAACGGACTCGAGGCCGGGATGGGTGTGGAGCTGTGGGCATTCCGGATTCAACAAGAGCTGCAGTTTGCTCTTCTCACTTGAATCTAATATTGCATACTGCATCGTTTAGAGTTTTAGTATGCTAGTTTAGAATTTTTCTTTCAACCTCCTAATGATCCAAAGATATGTTTTTAAGAATGGACGGTAGAACCTTAGACGACACCAAACAAAGATTTATGCATGCTAGCTAATTTGTAGAAAGCCATCAATATTTTCTGGATAAAGCTGTTGGGCTTATGAAATTATGGAGATAGTTGCTGGAAAGGCCTTGCCTAAAGATAGTGATTGTTTCAGAAGGAATAGGTAATTTAGTGACTACAATGGCAAAGATTTAAAAACAAACAGAGCCTTTTCCCAAAGAAAAGAATAAAAAGCAATCAGAATTAATAGCTGAGGTTGTTTCTGTACTGATCTTACTTATCTTCTGGCTGGGAGTAAGGTACATTATAGTGTTGGAAGTGGCATTCAGCATTGGATAACCGGAATCATATTTAATATCCAACACCACACCATAATGAGTTGCAAAAGCCCAAATGAAGCCGGCGAATAATAGCATACATTGCATTAGTTTTGATTTATACCGAAAACATAATTCACCAGAGTGCATTAGGCTATGTAGCTGTTACAGTTACTGAATTACCGTTCCTGTCTTCTGAATTACTTTTGGGGATCAGTCCCCCTAGCCTCACCTTCATCTCTTTCAGCAATCTAATAGCTTCCTTCAGTTTATCTTCTTCATTCTTCACAGACCTTCAATTACCTTCTGTTGATATTTTATAGCTTGACAATATCTGGTAAATTAGATGGATCATAAACACTATATAAGTGACAAACATCCTCCCTATCCATTATACATGCAGTGTATGAAATAATATCAAACAGACATATGCATAAAGAATTTGAATTTAAGAAAAGGATTCATCAACCAGCTTTGAGTTTTAAACTTAAGCATTTGAAAATGATTCTAACTAGTAATCGTTACTGATCAACGAAGATACACATTGACCGATAAAACAAGATCATCTTATATAAACAAAAATCACTGGTAACAGTAAGTTACTATAGTAAGCAGTAAGCAAAGATATCGATAGTAATTATCAGTAACCAAGAATAGCAAAGTGCTTAGGCCACAAAATTATTACCTTTGAATAGTGGCGTAAGTGCAAGATACAGTCTGATTAAGGCCTAGGCGAGACAAGGCTTCGCACAAACATACACGTATCACCAATATTAGACGGGTCTTCAATATAATTATCCAGATCTCCATCATCAATAGTGTTGATTGTGCCTTGTGTTGGATTCATCACAAGTAATCCCCAATCAGTTATATACACAAATTCATTTTCCCCAATAGAGAACGGAGGGTCAAGAGTAAACCAACGATTGTCAGGATCACTATATACTGCTGAGAAATCGGCCCAAGAATCTACCACTCCATATTGTGTCATTAAACGCACATCATGATTATCATATTGCCGATCTATTATAAAGAGACAACCTGCAATGCCATAAAGAATGAAATCGAACGAATGGTTTATGTCATTCGGCAAAGGAATCTCACGGAAAACCTCAGTAGCCACATCAAAAGCTGCAATCACATAGTGACGATGATCTTTGAAAGCTAACCAATGGATAGTCCCATTCATAAAAACCCCAGTGAATGATGGCTCATGATTATAAGGAGAATCATCAACCCTTCTCCAAACAGCACTTGTGAGAGAATACACATAAACAGATGTTGATTTTGATTTTTCAATACAAAGTTTAACAATCTTATAATCATCAGAAGGGCTGTCATATCCAAATCCATATTCATATCTCATATTCCTATAACGATGATCAACTTGTGGATGTGTGTTTTGAATACGTTCCTGTTGCAGAGTAATAGGATTCACCACTACTATCCAATCTTCCTGACCCACCAGCAGCGTAACCAAGCCATTGCAAGAACCAAGAACTTTGTCTGCACCTGGCAGTGGCAAATCAAGCTCTTCTGTAATCGTTCCATCATCGTCATCAACTGGAATAGTGACGATGTCCACATCTCCATTAGGGAATGCAACAATGGCATCTTTGTGGCGGCGAGAGTTGTGTTTGAGATGAGAGTGGGTGAATAGGGAAGTAGAGAGATCTGTGCGCCATGATCTTGATAACATTCTAAATCTTCCAACAGTTTTCAGAGGCAATCTGGGGAAGATCTCCATCAACAAGAGATCATCAGGGAGAAAGAGATGATGATGATGATCATTAGGGTTCTGCATTTTGGGGTTTTCCAAATACTAGTCAATTCAAAGAATGAATTGAATTATTAGTGTTAATTAAAGAAAATATCGATTCTGCATTTGGGGATTCACCGAACCAGACTAGTATTTGCTTTCATTCACCTCTTTTGCTTGCTTTGTTCAACCTCAAAGTCCTCCAATTAATTTATCACGTAGTATAAATAAATTTACCAACTTGTACTGCATTTGGACTCAAATTAATTTGAAACCATAAAAATAAATAAAAATTACGCCATCTTTGTGGTGACTTTTGTATTTATGTAAAAAAAATTTGTATGAACATAGTAAAGTGATCTAATACATTTAAATTAGGGCTTATTGCTCTAAGACCCAACGTTAGGCCAATTCTTGCTACAAAATTCATTCTCAAAACATTCATATTATTAAACCTAAAAATATTGCTCTCATGTTCAATTTTTGACATTTTTACCCTTTTATATTTTAATAACTTGATCATTAAATAAAATGAAAAAACTAAATATATCCTATTTTTAGGGAGTTAATGTAAATAAAATAACCCGTTCACTTTTACCAGCATCTTCTATTTATCTCCTGCGATAATTCTTTCCTATGTCTTCTTCTCTCCTGCATTTTTTGATTACATATATATATATATATATATTGGTGTGAGATGATATGTGTTTTTAGTATTGGTACCACTATATGGTACTTTTTATGTGTGTTGAGCTGATACAATATTTGTACTTTGACACAACGATATGGTACCTTTTATTTATTGGTATATATAGATGATACAATGTTCTAATTATATTATTGGTACCACGATGTAGTACGTTATGTATATTGATGTGTTGAGATAGTATAATATTTTTAGTATTGGTACCACTATGTGGTACATTTAATTTATTGATGTATTGAGATGGTACAATATTTTTTATTTTGGCACAACGATATGGTACATTATATTTATTGATATATTTAGATGTTACAATATTTTTAGTATTGGTACTACGATGTAGTACCATTTAAGACTCCAAATGCTAGTCAAGTGAAAGAATGAATTATTAGTGTTGAAAAAAATATGGATTCTGCATTTGGGGATTCACAAGTGAACCAGAATAGTATTTGATTGCATTCACCTCTTTTGCTTGCTTTGTTCAACCTGAAAGTCCATTGGGCCTCCAATTAATTTATCACGTATAAATTTACCAAGTTGTACTTCATTTGGACTCAAATTAATTTGAAACCACAAAAATAAATAAAAATTACGCCATCTTTGTGGTGACTTTTGCATTTGAGATAAAACTAGTAGTAACCACTTACTTTGAATTATAAATAATTTATTTTTTTAAAGTTATGGGGTAATTTTGAAATTTTTCAATAAAAATAGGATCGATGTGAAATTAACAAAGATTTACCGTATTTATATTTTAGTCCTACGTATTTATGTATTTTGTAAAGTGACACGTGTCATGGAGTATTTAAATTGGGCAATAATACATTCTAAGGTATCAAAATTGAAGAGCGTCAAAATAAGGTACCGAAAGGCGAAATGTAACAACTTAAGGTATCTTGACGAAAAATTGGACGAATTCAGGCGCGTGTGTTTCACCATCCTACTTGACGGAAAATTGGACGAATTCACTCTAATTCGCTTTAGTTCGGTCCATCCGTCAATTTTGACTAATAGAGTATAAAAACTGGACGGTAGGTTAACGAAAGGTAACAAAATTGAAGCGCGCCAAAAAAATGATATCAAAAGGTGAAATGGTACAACTTAGGGTACCTTTTATGGATTTTTCGCAACAAATTTACTCTAATGTTCTTCCCATGTATGGTCTTCACCTCAATATCGTGATTCCCAATTACACTAACAATCAACCGAGTCCCATTACGAAGCTCCGAGGACTGACCAATGTTCCTAAAAAGCATTATAGGACAACCCACCTTATGTCGGACAATATGATTTGGTATTTCAGAATTCCTAATAGTGTTTATAAACTCGACATAATACACATCTTCTCTATTAACAATATCATCTTCATCAGTGCATATGATGTCGGAACTCATGAACTCGGTGGCATCTCCAGGTAAAAGAGACATGATATTATCATTGACTTCCTGGACTATCTCATTGGTCGGAGCAACAATAGCTTTATCCTGAAAGTACCGACCATCGCCAACATGGTCTAATATGCTAGAATATGTGCTCTCAACTACTGCAGCAATTGGTTCACCAATATAACGAATCAAGATATCATCAGGCAATTTTAATTTTACCTCACCATCATTATAACTACCAACCTCACTATCATCAACCTTAAATAAAAAATTAACAAACTCCCTAATACACTCAACCTGAACATGTGAGCATCCAGCTATAATTTAATAAAATAATATAAACATACTTATTATAAAAATAATTTACATGCATGACAACTAATTAAATTGGATATTAAAAATTATAATTAATATGAAATATCACTCTATTATAACGACAACCAAACCACCAACTGGCTTGTTCAACTCTCTACCGTGCTCACCTCTCATTGTGTCCCTTAGTCTGCGATCAAGAGCCTCAACACGAAACTTATTAGTTATGGGCGCCTCATCCTAGATTATTAGCTTTGTATTTTCAAGAGTTTTGTAAGATCTCTATCTGGAGTTATCCTACTGCAAATAGTACTTTCATCGACCTGCAAAGAAATACTAAATCTGGAGTGCAGAACGACCACCCGGAAGAAGTAGAGCTATACCACACGATGCAACTGGGAGAACAATATCATGTGACATGTCTACCAATATAAAAATAGAGAAAGAAAACTCCACCACTACCAGAATCGGCGGCATCCATTATACTACTAAAATCCACCAAATAACTTGTTCAATTCTCTACCATAATGGCATCGGTGAGAGACGAATACAAACAGTTGTGCTGCTCAATTTTATCATCAACATCATAAGAAATTTCTCAAAATATCAAATTATCCATGCCATTATCTATAACTACATTTTCAGCTTGGGCATACCTTCAATCTCACTCAAGTAGAACTTGTTTCTAGAAAGGAACACTTCAATCTCAGCATGCAAGAGCAAAATTCTCCATGACAATATCCACTTCGTCAGGGCATATGCTATCTGAACTCATGAAGGGCATCTCCGAGTAAAAGAGATATGATATAATCTTTGACTTTCTTGACTATTTGATTGCCGGGGCAAGAATAATTCTATCCTGGAAGTACTAAACATTGTCAATATGGTCTAATATGCTAGTATATGTACTCTCAACTATTGCATCAATTAGTTCACCAGTAAAATGAATCAAAATATCACATAAAAATTTATATTCTACCTCACCATCATTATCACGACCAACTTCACCATCTCCAACCTTCAACAATTAATCAACAAACACCCTAACACTCTCAATCTCAGCATGTGAGCGCCCAGGCTGTAATTGAATAAAATAAATTACAAATACTTACATAATATAATTCATTTTTCACTATACATTTTTGGGTCCACTTATACTTTTTCACTCAATTAATATATCAAATTCATTTTTAATTAAGCATATACTTTTGAGGCCACACATCTTTTTTTTTAATTGTGAAAGTTTAAATTGTAATACTTTTTTTGTGAGGAAGTATGTGCTTAGCTAATTGATGGGACTCTAATTAAATTTAGTGATTGTGATTATAATATGTTAGGTTGTATTGATATCTCAGATAATGATAAATGCAGTATTGTTATTCTTATTGGAATTGTACTTTCTTAGTCATATAGTATTGCATATATACCAACTAATAATATAGTCTAGCAAGAACTTATTCGCCTAATCTAGGTTAGTTAGTTGGGCTAGGCTACATATGTACGACAACATGTAAATAGGAACAAAATTAATTTGTTAGGATATTTACAATGCAGAGAAGAAGAAAAAATAATGCTGTTACATGTGAATGTTATAATTTTTTCATGGAAATAGGGATAATAAAATCATTTATTTTTGGAGCGAATGTTCCACCTAAATGTTTTGGCTATGTGGCATGCTTTAGCTTTGAGATAGCCCACCAATTTTCATATATATTAGGAATTGACCAACTTTAATGTACATTATACCATAGGTCATCACTCATATACCTAATAAAAAATGGAGTGTTGAAATTAAATTTACATGTAATACAATTGTTTTTATATTGTAGGACTAACCATATTATAATGTGAGTGTACTATAGTTTTTTTTTTTTTTTTTGAGGTCCAAAATGGAGCGATTCATATAACTAAATAAATCAAGTGTCGTACATGAATCTAGCACAAGCTATCTAACCGCCCATGTGCTAAGTTGTGAGCAACCACATTCTCGCACCGCGACACAAACTCTAAGCTAAAGAAAGAAAACGAACTAGCTAAAGTTTGAATGTCAGCTAGAACAGGTCCAACAAAAGAATAATCAAAGTTCGAAGAATGAAATAAATTAACTAAAGCCAGGCAGTCGGTATAAAACTGCACCCGAGGAAAACCTTGAAGAACTGCTCAATGAACCGCCGCTCGTATAGCATAAGCCTAGGCACATTGAGGGGAAAGCGGATGTGCAACCACCTCCTTTCGCCTCGCAAACAACCCATCCTGAATCCAAGCGGCATACCCAATTCCAACTCTGGAGCCATCTCCCGCAAATGCATCATCTATATTCATGCGCACAAACCCCTCCTCGGGTAAAATAGTGGTAGAATCTACCAATTCGGCTGGCCTGCTGCTCCCATCTTGGACAGCCCCTCCACGCACACTTCTCGACCGTGTTCCAGTGCGAGCTTGCCACTTCTTAGAGGATAGTATCTCCTTCCCGTTATGAATAAACCTCCGGATAAAATCCACAAGCTGCAATGCATCCTCCGGCTTTTCATAAAAAAACAACCTTGTTTCGATGATACCACAACCCCCATATCAATGGATCGACCCAAAACAGAGAAAGGTAAGTTACTAAGTGCCCAAACCTGGCTCGCAAAGGAACACTCCTTCACACAATGCAACGATGTTTCCACACCACCATTACAAACAGGACAGCCGTCAAAATCTGTTATCTTGTGGCCAAGGAGTTGCTGCCTCGTAGGCACGGCACCTCGTGCCAACCTCCAGATACATATCTTAATTTTCCTGGGGAGTTTTGACTTCCAAATAAAATCCGAGTTCGATGTAGCACCCGACGACGAACCTCCATTGGGACGAGCTTCTGCTTGCATTTCAAAAAATCCCTTGCCACATAGTAGCCCTCTTTGATAGGATACACACCCGTGTTCGACTTGCTCTAGACCAGATGATCCGGCAAAGGATGGGCAGCAAGTGGAATCGTCAATATAAGTTCAGCATCCTCATCCGCACATAACTCCCGTACCATCTCCGTATTCCAGCACCTATCCTCAGTAATTATATCCGAAACATGAAGGTTCTCATCAACAGCCCCATGATGTTTCACACAAGAGAAGAAGGCTGCTCGTGGAATCCAAGGGTCTTCCCAAACTCTAATATCCTCCCCGTTACCTACTCTCAATCGTACACCCTTTCGAAGTGCGGAAAATTGCTGACGAGATACTACGCCAAGTGTATGAACACCCAGCAGCTGCCTCCGCATCCAACACCCCCTTATTCGAGTAGTACCTGGCCTTAAGAAGTCGAGATAGTAGTGTGTCCGGCTGCGTAAGAAGTTGCCAAACCTGTTTGGCTAAAAGAGCAACATTAAAAGCATTGAGATCCTTAAAACCAAGACCACCATCTCGTTTGCTTTCCTTAAGAGCCTCCCATTTGAGCCAATGAATCTTATCCGTACCTTTATTGCCCCACCAAAACTTAGCAAACAGTGATTCCAACTCGTCCAAAAAAGTTTTAGGAAGCCGAAAACAGCTCATGGAATAAGTTGGAATGGATTGAAGCACCGATTTTCTCAGAACTTCCTTGTCGGCACTAGAGAGCTACTTCTTGTCGAATCCCTGAATTCTCTTCCACACTGAATCTCGAATAGAAGCAAAAGAAACTATTTTAGATTGCCCCACCGCCGACGATAAACCCAGGTATTTATCATGGCACTCGATTTCCTCCATCTGCAAGGTGCCCAAAATCTGGAGCTGTATCCGCTCCTGCACGCCATCACTAAATACTACTGCGGACTTTTGGAAGTTTACTTCCTGCCCAGATGCGCGGCTGTAGTCTAGTAGCACTTGTTTAACTCGCCAGACTGGCCCCCACCGATGCCCTGTGTTAGTGCACTGTTTGTATGTACAATGTTACATAAACAGTCCACTCAACATCCGTATCGGATACAGCAAGCTCCAACTTGTTATTTATGGTATATTGCCTCCCTTCACTAAACCTTAACCTAGTTCGAACAGTTGTGTCTCAGTATTGCTTGGAGATTAAGGAAGGAAGAAGAATCGAGAAGAATCAAAGAGAGAAAGAAGAAACAAGGAAGAAAATCAAGAGAAGATCTCAAAGAAGGAAAGAAATCAAAAAGAGAAGATCTTGTTCATTGAAGGAGATTCTGAATCAAGATCTTACCTTAGCAAGAGAGAAGATACTGGAAGCATGTAGAAGAAAACGTGGATCCTTGTATACCTAATGTAAAACTATAAATACAAGGATCACACGTAGTTCATTCAAGACACTAGTTCACTCTCATCCTTAGAGTCTAGACATGAACGTAATTTTGACCGTAGACACAACTAGACTAAAAGTTTCAATCTTCCTTTAGAGTCTAGGTTTACTTGTCTGAGGAAGTAGTTTGCGTTGTCTCTTTAGGATACTTCTCCACTGACCGAGACAATCATTAGCTAGGTGCTTCATGAGTTTTTTTTATAAAAAGTTAGATTCACGTGAACGCTACAATTGTCAAACCAAATAAATGGTGAGTTTAATCAAGTTAGTTGGTTGAAAAAAAATTCACTACCAAATTCTGAAATTTCCAGCTTTTCAAATTTAGATTTTCAGTTAGTTTTTCTTAAGCAGTATATATATATATATATATATATATATATATATATATATATATATATATATATATATATATATACACCCAGTTAAAGTTGAAAAACTTTTTGTACTCTGTTTTAAGTTCATGGTCTTCCTTTTGTTATAGTTTGTTTGTCAGTCTTTCTGGTTTGTAGCTACTGTTACTTCAACGGTTATATCAACACTAATATATACAGTGAAGTCAGACAGTCTAAAACGTGAAAGACTTGTGTTTTGTGTTTTCTGTGTATGTTCTTTTATTCTTAGTTTAGATTTTATATTCCGTTGTGTCTGTCTTTTTGTTTTAGTGTCACTGTTAATCTACCTGTTGTATCAACATTGATACATACAGTGGATAAAAACAGTTTAGTACAAAAGTCCCCATCCTTATATTCTAACAATTGGCATCAAGAGTCGGACACTTAACGTAAATAGTGTTTGAATTTTGTACTAATTTTGGATTTGGAATACTTGGTTGAGAACTCATAACAAATCCATTGATATGTGTTCTTGCCAATCTGTTTTCAATAGGTACCAGTGTACAATGCTATCATCATTTTCTTATGGTGATGTAACACTGAAACTGGAGTTACAATGGGATGCCAATGAACGAACTGAGTTTGGATTTAACAGAAAAACATTAAATGCTACTATTGATCTTATGAACTTTTTATGTTCGAGATGCTCCAGATATGTAACACCACCAAGAAAAACAGGGATACTCTATGAAATCATAAGTTCTCTGAGTCTTGTACTAAAGTTGTTATGTTTGTGTCTATATTTAAAAATAAAAATATTTTGACCAGTGTTGGTTCAATAGTGAGATCAACGGCACACTGGTTCTTTCAGTCTATCCAGATTCTCTTATCTCTAACGCAGGTCACACTCAGGAAGAAGAACTTGCTCAAGCGCCAATGAAGAGATCTGTGATATCACTGGTAAGAGTAACCTCCAAGGTAATAAATACGACTCATATCCTTGCTAAACTAGATAAGATATTGATACAACGTTGTCTAGGAATCACTAGTAGAATTAATCTGAAGATCTCTTAGACAACTATTTTTCTAAATATTTGTCTTTTGTCAAAGATATTTCTCTAGCTGGAAAGGTTTTTGTGAAAACTCTAGAATGTCAATTATGCTTCAAAATTGATCACATAAACATTTTTTGTTTTCGTGAAATCTTTTCGGACCACGGTTCTTACAATACATTCAATATTGAGTCCAATATTGAATCAACAGTCACTGAACAGTCCTCTCAAGAGAACAATTTGAATGTGACTATTGAAGCAATGGTATGGAATATCAGACCAGTTAGTTATCTGAAAGTTTGGGTTCACAAAACTGATTTGGTATGTCAAGAGTTTCTCTCTTCTTTAAATACTAATCATGCAGGTACGTGTTACTTAAATAGTGAGTATACAAGGCACATAACAGGTTCAAATGACTTCCCACCTAACTTGATAGGTGTAGTAACTTATGGAGGAGGTACTCAAGGAAAGGCCTTGAACAAAGGAACTCTTAACTCTAAAAGATCTCCTGATCTAATGAGAGTTTGCTGGACCTACTGTTGAACTGCTTATTTGCTTGTATTAGCCACACCTATGATGATAATCTGAATACATGTAGTGTGTCTAATATTAACAGCATTAGTGTGCTAATGAGTGTCAAGTTCTTTCGTACCTGTTCTATTGAAACTATTGAAGCAAAGCCTGCTTTTGTATTAGATTGTCTAATCTAATCAGGTTTAAATTTAGAAGTACAAGTGAAAAGAACTGACACAGTTAGACCAACAGCTATGACATCTAGTGCTCAAAATGGTTTCTCTGAAAGACCACATACTGATGATCTAGATGTTGATTCAACAGTCTCTAGTACCAAAGAAGGCGGCTTCTCTGATGAGTCCGAGAACCATAATCCAACTACTGAGACTAATGAACAGGTAACAGAATCAGGTTTCGATAGGGTGAGACGTATTCCACCAGCAAAAATACAAAAGGATATTTCATCTAGCCACTTTAATAAAGCACCTAAGTTAGGAATGAAACAAAAGTGCAATCTAGTCTATCATATAGCTGTTTCCACTATTTCGACTAACATTGCAGATACTAGGCTTAAAAGGGATGGCGATGATTGCTCAACCACTTCTGACCTCATGGTTGATGAATCCTATGCATCTATACAAGCGCATCCTTGTGTATCCACTTAGAGCAATGACCAGAAACCTGATACAAAACCTGTTCCCAGGGATGATGATACCACAGTTCAATCAACAGCCACACCATGCGCTCTAGTAATTCCTCTTCTTGGTAAAGTTGACATAAGGCTTGAGCCTACCTTCAAAACAGTGTTTGGTTTTGAAAATAAGATTACTGTATCAAGTAGCAACGACTGGACAAAAGAGGTACTCTTACTAACTCGTGATGGTTTGTTTTGTATAGAAAGAAACTGGGTATCTTGGCTTAGAAAGAAAAATGTTGTGGTTTACATGTCTGTTGAACCTGATCATGTGTTCTCTAGTAGAGACATCACTCATATGTCATATGTGTTGTCTAGCATGAGTGATGAAATCCTAATGCTATGTGACTACTCCACAAAAAGCCATCCCATTAGGTGTCTTTCTTATAGTTATCTTAACTTAGGTCAAACTGTTGACACCAAACCTGTATATACCTTAGATCAGATACATAGGCCATTAAATTATAAGAGTCTTCTGGATTTTCGGGAAACTCTTACTCTGTGCAGTAACTGATTATAAGGTGTTGATTCCACGGTTAACTTAACATCACGGTCTAACAATGAGTATTGTTTGTGATGTGATTACATGTTTCGGTTTCTTGTCTCTTCTTGGGTAGATTTTGATAAAAGATTTTGAAACTCATATGAAGCTTTGAAATTGAAAAAATGGTGGTAGAAATGAAAATGCAAATAGTTACACCGGTTCAACTGATGGAGTGATGATGGTGAGTTGTTGGGAATTTGGAAGCCTAGATAAAAATTGAAAAAGTGTCTCTCATGTTGAAGTGTTTTTGAAGAAAGTACTGTACAACCCGTCAAGTGGAAGGTACTAGAACTAGAGAACCGAGTGAGTGACCCATGACGACTTCGATTAACCCGAAGCAGGTACAATCAGCTTGTTTGGCACCAGCTGTCCATTTTCGAAACTAAATTTTGAATAGTAATTAATTCAAATAGAGTTTTGAAGTTTTGCGTTTGGTGTTGGATTGTAATATTAATAGGGTTGTGTAGGTTATTTATATACTCCCTCCGTTTCACGTCAGTTGTTCAGTTTACTTTTGGACACGCAAAATAATAAGAGTAAAATTATAGCACTATATATAGTACAAGTAGGGTGCACTTTTTAACTTTATAAGTTGTTTGTATGATTGTTTAAGTTACTTTTTGACTTTATTGAAATTGGTGGGGATTATAAAATTATATAACTTTTCCTTAAATGGTAAAAAAGTGAAAGTGGACAACTTAAACGAGACACCCGAAATGGCAAAAGTGGACAACTGGCGTGAAACGGATGGAGTATGTTGTGTAAGAATGAAATGATGTGTATTGTAATTTGAATATTAATGAATGATTTTAAGGTAGTTAATATGATGTGATTGATATTATTTGAATTTTGTTAGCTAGTATATGAAATAATTTGAAGAAAGGAAGTGTAGTTGTTGATAGATTTTATTGGTTATTACCTCCTTTACACTGTCCGTAACTTTTTATTTTACCATACTTGATTAAAAAAGAAAATTACTTCATACCCAACATATAATTGAATTGAATTGAATTGAGGATTTTAAATCTTTATATTAAATTTTTAACTTTCAAATTATAATACATACTCCCTCCGTCCCGATTTCTTTTACCCGGGCCGTGCAAGACAACTTGGTTATAAACACAAAAGAAAAATGAGTGTATGTTTTCAGGGGGAAAAAACTCATTATTACCATAAAAATGTAGTACTAGATCTCATTTATAGCATAAATGTTGCAAGAATGAAGATTAAACTATATTGTAGTACTGTGTATACAAAGAATCATTGTGTGATTTTTTAATGATCATATACAAAGAGATGCAGTGTATGACACCATGGCCTAGAGAGAATATAGTGTGGTTTTTCTCGATTCTGATTTTTTCCTCCTAAATAGAGTAAGTGTAGCGCCCCGATTTTTAAAAGAGGAAATAAGGAAAATATGACTCGCGCTAGTTCGTGAACTTGAAAATTCGACGAACTTGAATTATAAAAATTTAAAACTTAGTTCGACGCTTTGAACGTCCTTATAGTTGGCATGAAATTCGTGATACTAAACCGTGAACTAATAAAATGATGCAGCGGAATTATAAATAACATAAGTATTTCTTGAAAACAATACTAAGTCTTGCAAATAATAACATAAAATAAAAAATGTTGGATCCGACAATGATCACTGCTCCAGCAACCCTCGCCACTCCGATCAGCTTAGCTTCAAATACCTAAAATTAATAATTTGAGCAAGTGTCAGTCGTGACCACTGACTGAGCAAATTCCATGCACGTGCTATGACTTAAAATTCTATCTTCATGTCTTTTACATATTTTAGTCTTGCTTAATGCAATGCAAACCTGCGACCTGACTGACCTCTGACCACTTAAACTGAAAGTTAACTGAAACATACTTAAAACTTTTCTTGAAACATGACATAATCGCGAGCTCACTTGGCATCGCAGGTTCCTATCCTGACCCATGGTGGCTATCTGCCGGCCTCGGGTCACTTTCGTGGCCCTATCCGTTGAATAAATATAAACTACCGGCCTCGGGACCTTGGTCCCTATCCGTTGGACATAAACTAATATATGCGCCATAAAATACCAGGATACTCCCCTACGAGTTCCTTAACTTATCTTTAGCATATAAACTTTTCTTACTTTAAACTTACATCTTGTTAAAGTGAAGGTATGTTTCTCACTCTAAACTCGAACATGAAATACATGGTCTAACGAGTAATGCATAATTCTCGTATAACACATATTTAATAAATTCAATACTCAGCAGCAAGCATGAAGGTACTAGTCCATCCAGATACAACATAAATATCCAATATCGTTATGCACTTCTATTCAACTACACATTCTGGACACACACAAATCAGGCAGCTCATGGCTAGGCGCAACTATATATATATATATATATATATATATATATATATAAAATCATATAAACTCATGCAATACATTTATTATTAGGGGTAGTCTACTGGCAGAGAACACGTACAGAACTACCAAACCACAATTTGGACTTCTCATATAGTATATAATACAAGCATTTGACAATTACACCATTAATTAATGATAGGCCTTACACACAGAAGATCAAGATTAGTACTTGATAACAATACAAAACCTGGAGCTAAAGAATTAGCATTGGAGAAATACTAATCATGCTTTCTGGCAATTATATATATCCACAATAGTCCATCTGACTTTCACCCTTTCTCCTTTACCCTTGAGGTGATAAACATGTTGACTGACGTGATCAATTAGGAGAAAATGTTTGGAGATATACTATGAAACAAATACTACACCTTAATTGTGAACAAAGGTGAATAAGAAAGGCTGATGCTTCCAGATTTAAGTATAATTATTAGTTAGGCTGATATCATAATTATGTCCAACTCGATTAACAAGGATAAATCTTAAAAGGCAGGGAAACACACTAACACACTTTCAAATTTCAATCAAACAAATACCATAGGACATACAATCCTGAATCAACGATCGACAATTTATAAAAGGAATTTGAATACAAAACTATTATAATTAACAATCTCATAACGTAAATGCAAGTCCTAAGGGAACTTGTCTGGAAATTCTTCTAGACGCTAAAAACCCTAAATACAAGTTAGCATCTCTTCTCCGAAAACGAGCGTTTCAACACCTCCACGGAAAATGAAGAACATCAAAAGGGAGAGTTTAGAATATGAAATTCTTAACGGATGGCATAAGAAGAGAAGTACAATCGTCTTACCGTCCGGAGATGAAGAGACTGAAACGTTGATGGGGAAGGGGAAGGCGTCGGTGAACGTGTGAAGAAGCCAAACGGTTCTCCCCAAGTCTGAAGTTTAATTGGCTTCTTAATGGATTCAATTGTGTAATTAATGAGCTTGGGCTAGGTTTGAGAATGTTTGGGCTTAGAGGATAAGATTTGGGCTCGACTTGTAAAATTTGGGCTGAAAAAGAAGTGATGGAATAACGGATCAACGATCCAATGACTGTGAATTATGCTCTGACGCTCTAGTTCGTGCTAAAGCACGAATAAACGAACTGACGAATTTTCGGGTCGTTACAGTAACAAACATAAAATGTGTAAAATTCAATTTCAATTGAGTTTGCTAAACTCAAACAGACTTCCAAACATGCGGAATATATTAAATCTAGATCATCCAGTGACTCTAAAGTTGTGCTCTTTTCCGAGACGAGCCGAACCGAGTATTTTTTATCACCCTTTGTGATACACTACTCGAGCTCGACCGAGTCGAGCCCCTCGGCTCGTTAACAAAACAAGTAAAAAAACGGGCTTGAGCTCGAGTAACATGTAACGAGCTCGGTTCAAACTCGAAAAAAACACGGATATTAACGAGCCTTACCGAGCTTTAATGAGCCTTATCCATAAAAATATTAAAAATATGTATAAAAAATATAAATTTATTAGAATTATTACTCTTAACGAGCTTTATCGAGTCGAGCCGAGCTCGATAATAAAACGAGTATGAAGTTGGGCTCGGCTCGACTCGACTCGAAATAGCTTATTGAACCGAGTCGAGCATTACCGAGCCGAGCCGCCGGTAAGGCTCGACTCGCATAACTCTGCTCTAGAGTCTAGTCCATACCTTAGTTTTGGAAACAATGAAGTGCAATTTAATTAACAACAATTTCCCACTTATTTTAGGGTTTTTTTCTACCGTGCAAACTTCATGCATTAAAGTCAACGTATAATTTAAGATGAAATATAAGAAGTGTAATTATAATGATAAGCTAATGATAAATGGTGTGATTTGTGTATAAAATTAATATTGTTTATTATTTGTTTGATGGTGATGTAGATTATTTGTTTAGTAGGTATGAATGAATATATATGAAACGATTTTAATATTATAATGTGTGAAATTCTTTAGGACGAAAGGAACATTGTTTTTTTTGTAAGGGTAATGTAATACATGATGAGTCGGTTTTGTACCGTCTCATTTGGTCTTTTTTACCGTCTTTTTATCATCCTTGAGTATAGTTTTATTTAGTTTTCCTTGAATATTTTTACTTGTTTTGTTCTTTTTGTGTTTTGTAGATATTTGGCTAAACCGCGCTTATGTAAGGCAAAATGGTGTATTTTATATGCATCTACAAGTTATGGAGTTCCAATGTCGCGTATGCAGCGGGAAGGCCGAAATATCGAGAATTGGAGTCAGAAAGGCATCGAAGGGAAAAATAGGCAATCCAGGAGAAACTGGCGACGCCTCGCCAGCAACTTTCTATTTTACACAGAAAGAAACTGGCGACGCCAGTTTTAATCAACTGGCGACGCCAGTTGTTTCTTTTCCGTTCATTCTGCGATTTTGTTTCCTAATCCGTTTCAAACTTCGTTTTTTTATTCCTTGTATGAGTAAACATCGAGAATTTACTTTTCATATCAATTCTATTATGAAGAACAATACCTTGCTCTAGAGCTAGACCTAGTTTTCAAGACAATTACCCGTTTTCAAGGTAATTGAACCGTTTCCCTTGTAATTCGAAGATTGACGATTGATTGGGAGATTATCTACACAGCTTTTGCATCGATTCATTTTCGTTCTTCAATTTATACCTAGGGTTTGTGACAACGAAAGGTAAAATTGTATCAACTCTCTCGAATCTTTGTTTTGTACTTGAGATTATGTTTATTGCTTGTGTGATTGTGTTTTCGCTTATCATGAGTAGCTAAACACCCCGATTATGGGGTGGTGACTGATTCAATGCATGCTAGCTAGGGTTTATGTGATTCGAAGTGCATCGGGATTCGATTACTTGTGCTTTTTGGATTAATCGCATATCTTTCTATTACGTTTGATGCGCAATACGTCAATATTACTGTTAGATTAAGCATTTAATCGATACGCCCAAATGTTTTCCGTCTTGCTTCAATCTAACAGTTAGTTGCAAACAGTAATAGTAGGTTTAGCTAGATTAATTGTAGCCTAGTGGAATTGACGCCTCCACTAGTGCTATTCGTTTTTGAACTCAAGTCCGTGACAACTTGCGTAATCAATCACGTGAATCACGTATATCCTGCTAGCTAGCTTGTTGATGTTACCACTCCATAATTTTCCCCATTCATATATTCAACTTCATTACTATCAATTCGGTTCCTAGTAGTTGCAAGTAGTTATTTACTTTAGTATATTATCTCGCTGCCGAGGCAAAACAAACATTTACTACTTTTCATATTGTTACTTTTGTGCGTAAACAAAACTCAGCCTAGTTAAGTCCTTCGAGACCGACCTCGGGGTTAACTCTACTACACTGCAGGTTTTCGTAGTGTTGAGGATAAACAAATATTAAAACTTTGATTTTGACGCATCAAATTTTTTGGCGCCGCTGCCGGGGACCTAAGTCCTTTGATAAGTTTACGAATTTTAGTTACAGTATTTTTGTTTTTACTTTTTTCTTTATCTAGTTTTTGTTTTTGTTTTTGCTAGTTTTTTTCCTTTGTTACCTCTGTGTTCTTCGTCTTGAGTGCTTGTTTTAACTAACGGGTGCTTACGTTTGCATAGTTCTGGTGTTGTGTCTGTCTTATAGCATAGGGTCGCAGATATGGCTAAAGTGGATCAACCTTCAATGTACACACTCCTTCTACCTGTGCAGGGTGCCCGTCCCCAGCCATAGTCACACCATCTAATGTGCGGGGACTTGAGGTTAAGAGGCATCTCCTCCAGCAACTTCTGAGATTCTACGGAGTTCAGAATGAGGACGTCATGGGTTTCCTCAGAGAAATTGAGCACTGCATCTCTGGAATGGAGAAACCCGAAGGGATTGAGGATGACGATTTGAGGCTCAGGATCTTCCCTATGTGTCTCTTTGGCGAGGCACGAACTTGGATGAATGGCTTGGACGAAGGAAGCATCACCACCTGGAATGAAGCGTTCCAAAACTTTATGGGCAAATACTACCCTATGTCGATGACCTCGGGTTTCAGAGCACGGATTAGGGAATTTAGCCAGAAACAAGGGGAGCCCTTCTACGAAGCATGGGAGAGATTCCGTGATTTACAGCGCCAATGCCCCCACCACCGTTTTAGCACTGCATATTTGAACCAGTTCTTCTTTGATGGCCTTGATGAGCCTTCACAAGTCATGGTTGATATGGCATGTGGAGGATGGATGGGGGAGATCACCCCTGTCGGATTGAGTGTTGTGTTCGAGAGGATAGCAAAAAGCTCAGAGCATAGGAGTAAGCTTAGTGGCTGTAATTCCCCGGAACGCCGCCTTCCCGAGTCACAACTTCCAGAAGGTTTTTTGGAGGATCAGAGAGGGTTTGTGAAAAGTTGTCATGCCACCATGCAACACACAGGGATGATACATGCAACTACCGTTGAGAGGTTGGATGCATTAGAAGCCACAGTTCAAAAACTGGAAAAGGATAGTGAAAAGATCCAAAGTGTTCTCCAGCAGCTACTAGAGAAGGACCAAGAGCGAGAAAAAAGGAAATTCCCTGGTACTCCCGAGAGGGCAATGGCTATTAAGGTGATCATAGAAACACCGGTTGAGGTGACTATTTCAAAAAATGAGACCCGTGTTGAGGTTTCAAAACAGATTTGCGCAGCTTGTGGATGTGCATCGTTGATCCCGATTGCTAGTGAAGCAGCAGTGGAAGAGGTGATAACCCCCGGTAATTCTGTTGAGGAGTCGATCCCATAACAAAAGGAAGATCCAGCCGTTTCCGTTGAAGAATTGGGTTCTGCAAAAGAGGAAGATTCTACAGTTATAGTGAGCACCCCGGAAACTGGAGCAGTTGAAATTCCTGCCAAGGAAGAAGAGTTAGCAGAAAATGTGAAGGAGCATCCTCTCAGTAAGAAGAGCTTTAACATCGTAGTTGGGATGGGAAATTCAAAAGTCATTGCGACTTTAGACACAGGAGCTACATGTAATACAATCCCATACAGTCTGTTTAAGGGATGTGGCTTCACAGGTTTGGAAGAAATGAAAGCTCGACTCCTAATGGCGGATGGGTCACATAGAAGACTAGTTGGATTGGCAAAGGGTGTCGCGGTTAAACTGAATGGTGAAACTGTTATCACCAATTTTGTAGTTCTTAAGGATGTCGTTACCAAAAGAATCCAGGAATGAAGCATTGGACTGCTGTTAAAATAATTCTTAAGTATCTTAGAAGAACTAAAGATAGTTTCTTGATTTATGGTGGACAAGAAGAACTGGTGGTGTCTGGGTATGCCGATGCCAGTTTCCAGTCCGATCCAGATAACTATAAGTCTCAGTCTGGATATGTGTTGAAGCTTAACGGAGGAGCAGTAAGTTGGAAAAGTTCCAAACAAGAAACTACTGCTGACTCTACAACCGAAGTCGAATACATTGCTGCATTAGAAGCCACAAAAGAGGCTATCTGGATCTGGGAGTTCCTGAAAGAATTAGGGGTAGTTCCGAGTGCCGGTCGTCCAATAACAGTATATTGTGACAATACCGGAGCAGTCGCTCAAGCAAAGGAACCAAGGTCAAATAAAAGGAACAAGCATGTACCGAGAAAATATCATGTTATTAGAGAACAGATATCTAGAGGAGAAGTATTAATAGAACGCGTACCCACTGAGGATAATTTGGCTGATCCCTTTACAAAAGTTTTGAACATTGCAACCCACAATAGACACTTTGAGAATCTAGGTGTGCGGTGCATTGGTGATTGGCTCTAGTTCAAGTGGGAGATTGATAGTATATGTGTCCTAGAGACAATCTTTATTACGGATAACATGTACTTGATCACATTTAGTTTAATATATGATTGATTGTCCATTCATTGGCACTGCACTACTTGTTTAATTATTTGATTGTTTGAATTAATCTATGTATGTGTTCCCATGAGTTTAATGTTGTCACTAAGGTAGTGAGATCTTAATGATATAACATAAGCTCTAAAATGGCCCCAATCAATGATCATCGAGATTGGGATATCGGTGATGCAATTGAGATTGGTATGTGGTCTGCATCATATCCTTAGAGGATGTAGTGGTTCTCACAACTACGATTAACTCGGTTATTCATGATGGGCACATAGACACTTTAGATAGTCTTTGGCATACCTCCGAGAAACTATTTGATATACTCTATTTATGTGTCTATGGGAGTATCGGTTTATAGGGTGATGAAGTAGTCCTTCGACTTGATGTCAATACGGCTTCATATGTGGAATAATGTACTTTGGTCATGACCAACGTTTGCACTCCTGAGGGGGTAGATACGGCATGCGCTGGGTACATTATGAAGCACATGGAAGTCGTAGTTGAGCCAAGAAAGAATTCATTCCTCATAATAGAGTTACGAGAGAATACTTTACTTCTCATATTTAATTGATCAAAGTCATCGGCCGGTGCAAAGAGATATATTTTTTGAAATGGTGTTCAAATAATTATCATGGATCAATTAATAAGATTGAGAGATAATAATTTAAGTTATTGGAATAGACACATAATCAAGTTCCAGACTTATTTGAGTATTCGCAAATGAAGGGACCGTATTATCATAAGCCTTATATCACAGGGAGTTTGTATGAGTCCTCACAAACGTCCTTATGTATCAAGAGTGTCCGGTGAATCGTCTAGGAGTTCGTCCGGACCTTAATTGGATTAGTGCTTGCTATACATAAGGCCCTAAGGGTCACACAATAAGTAATTGTAGCACCAATCGTATGTTGGAATTAATTAAATATTAATTAGATTGAATATTTAATTTAATTAAATATCTAATTGGATTAAGGATATTTAATTTATATTATGAAGGATTTTTTCTATTTGATAGAAAATGTTTAATTAAGTTAAATTGGATTTATTGGGCTTAATTAAACAATTTATAAGATAGTGCACTTTGACGGATTTGAAATTAAAAGTCCAATATGCCAAAATGAAGAAAAGGAGAAGAAAAGGGTTTTTGGGCCAAAATGAATTTGAATCGGCAGATTCAATTTTGGCTGATTAAGTTTTGGTTAATTAATTAACTTAATTAATTAATTAAGCAATTATAAAAAAAATGTAGTGCCATTTAAAGTGGTGCCATAGTGCCATTTATAGTGGTGCCATTTTAAGTAGTGCCATTTCTTTTGAATTTTTCAAAAATCATTTCTTCTCCATTACCTCTTTATTTTATCTTAAGTTTTCACTTTTAACTCCTATAAATAGGAGCAAAAATCCTTCATAAAAGTACACCAAAATAAACATACACTTCATATCATTAAGAAGAAAAAAATTCTCTAAGAAGAATATCCTAGCAATTCTTCGAAAGAGAAACCGACAAAACGCGAGATTGTCCTCGTGTGCTTTTGGTGCTCGGCTACTGTGGATCAACTAAGGTCGACGACTCGATCAAACATTCCTGCTCTTTTGTTTGTGGATTAGATCCGAAGAGTTAGTGGCTGTCGTCCTAGTAAATTCGGAAATCTTAAACTATCGTCATAACAAGTAAGCTTCCGATTTATGTTATCGCAATTATAAGTATCTGTATAGCTTATCAGTTAAATCATTATTGGTGATACAAAATTTTAACCTTCCGCTGCATAACCTTTGAGGTGATTATCTCGCACAAAACCCAACAGTGGTATCAGAGCTCGGTTCTGATTAAGCTATGTAGTCTTATTTTACGCGGGCTAATTTGTACATAATTATTTCTTCCAGAATTTTTATTATTATAAAATTGGATTTTATAATTTTTTGGGCTACTGTCCATTTGATGAACAGTACCGCACAGTACCGATCATCTTCCATCATCGGCTCCGGCACCGGAGCCCGTACCTCCACCATCGTCCCGTCACCAACGTATAAGCTCGATTCCCAACCCGATTCCAAGACCCATATTCTAATAGAGGCCCGAAAGAAAGCTAGAAGCTAGAATTTACCATTTATGGCGGATGAAAAGCTTTGAAACCTTCTCTTGGATCTCGTTTTCATGAATAGGGAAGGTCTAGGTATCTCCCATGGTTGATGTGATAGATCTTGTAAGGATTATAAATTGGGTTTTTGGAAAAACCATTGAATTCGATTTTTGAAACTCGAATTTTGTGATTGTTTTCGATTAATAGATCAATTACATGTTGATGGACTATTAGATTCGATCTTAGTTAAGTTTTGGAGGCTTGAAAGATGTTAGAAATCGAGTTGAAGATTTTTTGAAACCGTTTTGGATTTACATGAATCTATTTGAGATTTTTGAAATTCAAAGCCCTTGCTTTTGAGAAAATGTTAGATTTGATTGTAATTTTCAGAAAGTTACAGGAGCTCAATTGAACTTTTTGAAAGTAGGCGATCTGCTATTTTACAGAGAGATGCAAATATACTCTGTGTCTTTCAGTGAGATACAAAAGGGTTCTGGAAGGCTCAAATTAATACAAACCTTTTCTGGACGTTTTCAACTTGGTACAAAGTCGTCCTATTAATTTCGTTTGAACCCAGAACTTGTTGAAATTTTGAATTTGCCCCAAAATAATTTTTGGAAAATTATATTTAAATTCTGAAAATTATAAAAAGGCCCCTAGAAGTTTTAGAAACTTCAAATTTACACATAAATAGTTTATGTGAATTATGAAAAGGATTTATATTAATCTTTTGAAGATTAGTAACTTGTTTGGAGACACTTTAAGGTTTTGAAAAACTAACAATCAAATTGAAAACTTAGAGTTTGAGTTAGACTCATTAATTATGTAATTTTAACTCGCGATTATAATACTTTGAGTATTGAACTTGTTTGTTTGAAATTCGTTGTAATAATCATTATGATTATGTGATCTACTGGTCTACATGATTTTATTTAAAAGTTATGTAGTTGTAGAGTCCGCTTTGAATGCTGGGTAGACGGCGCCCTAATACTTGTCGGACCGCATTTATTATGTATGGGTAGGCGGCGCCCATTATTTGTCGGACCGCTTTGCATAACTGGGTAGACGGCGCCCGGATAATTGTTTATCTGAACCATACATCATAAGATCTTGTTTAAGTAATTAAATACCCCGCTAAATGTTCCCCGTTTTAAAATTAAGCCTTTATCTTGGACAAATGATGTTCCCATCATAATTGAGTTGTGTAATGAACCTCTTCGTCCGTAAAGCACTTCGCCATAGCATTTGCTCCGGTCTACGAATGAAAAACCTTCTCAAGTCATAATTTGATAATATTGTTATTATCGTGTGATGGTTTGGCTTACTCAAGTCACTACTAAATTGCCATAGCTTTAGAAGTGATTTGGGGCGTTAGACTTATTGGATACAGTCAACCAAGAGTTGTTTTTAGAAAACAATTAGTTTAGAGACCTACCAGTTATGCTATTGCAGTGATCAGCCATAGCAGGGGCTGTAATAGTAGGAATGTGGATCTTGAGCCGCTATGACAATATTAGATATTTAATCCGTACTCTCCTTATGGGGTCGTTGAGTATGTTAAAATAGTGGGAGCTAAATAAATGAAAGGCCATGTTTATTTAGTCGCTAAATGTGATCATTGAAATTATGTAATTTAATTTTCGTTCTATTTACTTCTCCAAGTTGTTGAATTATGTCGAATTTATCCGTTAGAAGCATCTTGGAGAAGCACACATTGACTGGTCCAAACTTTCTCGATTGGATTCGAAATGTTCGTTTGGTACTAAAGCAAGAAGAAATTGAGTACGTCTTGGACGAAGCCATTCCTGTAGAACTGAAAGATGCTGAAGGAAAAGCAAAATTCGATCAAGCAAAACAGGACAAGCATCTAACGGATGCAAGCACTGTACATTGTATCATGTTGGCTTCCATGAACTTGGAGTTGCAAAGGCAGCATGAGAAAATGATGCCCTATGAAATGCTGGAACACTTGAAGGGGCTCTTTGATTCTGAATCTAAGAGTCTTGAGTTTGATCTCCTAATAGATCTTCTCAAGTGTAGGCTCCCAGAAGGTGGGAGAGTCTCTGAGCACGTTCTCAAAATGATTGGACTCATTGAGAGACTGGCTGGGGCCGGTATTGCTTTTGAGACCCGCATTTCGGTGTATATCATACTCCAATCGCTGCCAGATTCTTATTCAACGTTCATTGTGAACTACAATATGAATGCTAAGGAAGTAACACTGTCTGAACTCCACAACATGCTCAAGACTTATGAAAAGTCTACTTCCAAGGGAAAGAGCATCCTCATGGTAAACACTTCAGCTAGATCTAACTTTAAGGGTAAGAACCCTAAAAAGAAGAATAAACTGAACAACAAAAGGAAACCTAAGGCTGGGCCTAAAGGTAACCATATCAAACCAAGAGGTGGTGTTCAAAAGATACAAAAGGATGTGCCTTCTTTGTGCGAAGGGCACTGGAAGAGGGACTGTGAACTGGCCAAAGCCAATGGCGCTTTAGCACAAGGTGCATCCAACTCTGGTTCAGGTATGTTTGTCATTGAGATAAATATGTCTACTACTAACTCCAAATGTTGGGTGTTGGACACAGCATGTGGCTCACACATTTGTAATGATGTGTAGGGTCTAAATAATTGTAGACCGGTTAGACCAGGGGAAATCGACCTACGCGTGGGAAATGGAGCAAAGGTTGCTGCTGAACGTGTAGGGACTTACTATTTAGATTTACCCTCGGGTTTTAAGTTGTAACTTAATAATTGTTATTTTGTCCCTTCAATTACAAGAAATATTATTTCCATTCCTATGTTGGACATCGAAGGTTTTTCCTTCTCTATTGCTAAAAGAAACTGTTATGTTTTACATAATGGTATTACTTGTGGGATGGCTCCACTCATGAATGGTTTATATTTTCTTGAAAGTAGACACAATATTTATCATGTTCAGAACAAAAGACGCAAACCAAGTAATCCGAGAAACCCCACATACTTGTGGCATTGTAGACTTTGTCACATCAATGAGACAAGAATTGCAAGACTAAGAAAGTTGGACTACTTAGAACCATTTGACCTTGAGTCATATGGATCTTGTGAATCCTGTCTCAAAGGAAAGATGTCCAACAAACCTTTTTTAGGAAAGGGACTAAGAGCCACAAAGGTACTTGAATTGGTACACACAGATGTGTGCGGCCCTTTTAAAATTCAAGCTAGAGGAGTTTTCTCATACTTCATAACCTTTACTGACGATTTCTCAAGATATGGATATGTGTATCTCATGAAACACAAATCGGAATCATTCGAGAAATTTAAGGAGTTTAGAGTTGAAGTAGAGGAACAACTTGATACAAGTATCAAGACTCTTCGGTCTGACCGAGGGGGCGAGTACTCGAACCAGGAGTTTATGGATTACTTGAAGGAAAATGGAATTCGATCGCAATGGACTCTTCCCGGAACACCTCAATTAAATGGTGTATCCGAAAGGAGAAATCGAACCTTGTTAGACATGGTAAGATCCATGATGAGTTCCTCAACTCTTCCAACATACCTTTGGGGATATGCATTACAACACTCAATTTACATTCTGAATAGAGTTCCATCTAAGTCAGTAGAGAAAACACCGTATGAGTTATGGTTTGGCAAGAAGCCATCTCTATCACATTTGCGAGCCTGGGGTTGCCCTGCATATGTAAAGAAAATGTTAACAGACAAATTGGAAATGAAAAGTGAGAAATGTTACTTTGTGGGATACCCAAAGGAAACTAAGGGTTATTACTTCTACCATCCCCAAGATCATAAAATAATCGTCTCTAGGAATGCTGCATTCCTTGATGACGATTATGTCTTTGAGAATAAAGATCTAAGGGTAATGGAGCTTGAAGAAATTCAAGAACCACAAAATAACATTGAGGGTGATGAATTGTCAAATGGAGTTGACAAACATTCAGTGGGAGCTTTTGAAGCATCACAAGGTGAGTCTTTTCTAGCGAGTGGGAGCTCTTCCATGAGAGTCTTGCCATTACTGGAAACCCAAGCTAACCCTACCATGGCAAACTTAGAGAATGTCATATCTCCATCTCAGGAAACAATAAAGAACATTGCTCCTGAGAATTATGGGAATGTTGAGCGAGTCGACATTGGAGAACCTCACAACAATCAGAATGAAAGGCTGGTACAATCAAAGAACAACGCGCTCCGTAGGTCAAATAGGCTAGCAGGGCTAGAAGCTGAAAAGATAAGTCTGCTCTTGGAAGATCAGAACTCATCAAGTCAAAGTGAACTATGACTTACACCGAAGCAATGTCAGACATTGACTCGGAAAGGTGGCAACAAGCCATGGAATCTAAAATAGACTCTATGTACGTAAATCAAGTATGGGACTTGGTAGACCTGCCTGAAGGGGTTAGATCCATTGGATGCAAATGGGTTTTCAAACGAAAAACCGATGTTGATGGCAAAGTACAAACATACAAAGCTAGGCTGGTAGCAAAAGGTTATAGTCAAATACAAGGTATTGACTACGACGAAACATTTTCGCCGGTGGCGAAAATAAGGTCTATTCGTATTCTACTTGCTATAGCTGCATACCATGATTATGAGATTTGGCAAATGGATGTTAAGACCGCTTTCCTAAATGGAAACCTCGAGGAGGAGGTCTATATGCAACAACCAGAAGGATTCACATCCAAAGCAAATCCCAAGGGTGTATGCAAGTTACAAAGGTCCATCTATGGAGTAAAGCAAGCCTCAAGGAGTTGGAATATCCGCTTTGACGAAGCGGTCAAATCGTTTGACTTCGTCAGAAGTATGGAAGATCCTTGCGTTTATAGTAAACGTAGCGAATATGGAATAGTCTTCATGGTAATATATGTAGATGATATATTAATCATGGGAGACAATATTCCTATATTACAGTCAGTGAAAGATAGGTTATCCAAAACCTTTATGATGAAGGATTTGGGTGAAGCTTGTTACATCCTTGGCATCAAAATCCATAGGGATAGATCCAAGAGATTGTTAGGGCTATCACAGTCCACTTATATCGATAAAGTGTTGAAGCGGTTTTACATGGAAGAATCCAAGAGGGGTTCATTACCAGCAGTTCATGGAGTAACATTATCCACAAAGGATAGTCCTACTTCTGTGGAAGATATTAATATCATGAAGAAGATTCCTTATGCTTCGACAGTAGGTTCTATCATGTATGCCATGAACTGCACTAGGCCAGATGTGGCACATGCGCTCAGCCTTACATGTCGTTACCAAAAGAATCCAGGAATGAAGCATTGGACTGCTGTTAAAATAATTCTTAAGTATCTTAGAAGAACTAAAGATAGTTTCCTGATTTATGGTGGACAAGAAGAACTGGTGGTGTCTGGGTATGCCGATGCCAGTTTCCAGTCTGATCCAGATAACTATAAGTCTCAGTCTCGATATGTGTTTAAGTTTAACGGAGGAGCAGTAAGTTGGAAAATTTCCAAACAAGAAACCACTGCTGACTCTACAACCGAAGCCGAATACATTGCTGCATCAGAAGCCACAAAAGAGGCTATCTGGATCTGGGAGTTCCTGAAAGAATTAGGGGTAGTTCTGAGTGTCGGTCGTCCAATAACAGTATATTATGACAATACCGGAGCAGTCGCTCAAGCAAAGGAACCAAGGTCAAATAAAAGGAACAAGCATGTACCGAGAAAATATCATGTTACTAGAGAACAGATATCTAGAGGAGAAGTATTAATAGAACGCGTACCCACTGAGGATAATTTGGATGATCCCTTTACAAAAGTTTTGAACATTGCAACCCACAATAGACACTTTGAGAATCTAGGTGTGCAGTGCATTGGTGATTGGCTCTAGTCCAAGTGGGAGATTGATAGTATATGTGTCCTAGAGACAATCTTTATTAAGGATAACATGTACTTGATCACATTTAGTTTAATATATGATTGATTGTCCATTCATTGGCACTGCACTACTTGTTTAATTATTTGATTGTTTGAATTAATCTATGTATGTGTTCCCATGAGTTTAATGTTGTCACTAATATAGTGAGATCTTAATGATATAACATAAGCTCTAAAATGGCCCCAATCAATGATCATCGAGATTGGGATATCGGTGATGCAAATGAGATTGGTATGTGGTCTGCATCATATCCTTAGAGGATGTAGTGGTTCTCACAACTACGATTAACTCGGTTATTCATGATGGGCACATAGACACTTTAGATAGTGCTGGCATACCCTACCGAGAAACTATTTGATATACTCTATTTATGTGTCTATGGGAGTATCGGTTTATAGGGTGATGAAGTAGTCCTTCGACTTGAGGTCAATATGGCTTCATATGTGGAATAATGTACTTTGGTCATGACCAACGCTTGCACTCCTAAGGGGGTAGATACGGCATGCGCTGGGTACATTATGAAGCACATGGAAGTCGTAGTTGAGCCAAGAAAGAATTCATTCCTCATAATAGAGTTACGAGAGAATACTTTACTTCTCATATTTAATTGATCAAAGTCATCGGCCGGTGCAAAGAGATAAATATTTGAAATGGTGTTCAAATAATTATCGTGGATCAATTAATAAGATTGAGAGATAATAATTTAAGTTATTGGAATAGACACATAATCAAGTTCCAGACTTATTTGAGTATTTGCAAATGAAGGGACCGTATTATCATAAGCCTTATATCACAGGGAGTTTGTATGAGTCCTCACAAACGTCCTTATGTATCAAGAGTGTCCGGTGAATCGTCTAGGAGTTCGTCCGGACCTTAATTGGATTAGTGCTTGCTATACATAAGGCCCTAAGGGTCACACAATAAGTAATTGTAGCACCAATCGTATGTTGGAATTAATTAAATATTAATTAGATTGAATCTTTAATTTAATTAAATATCTAATTGGATTAAGGATATTTAATTTATATTATGAAGGATTTTTTCTATTTGATAGAAAATGTTTAATTAAGTTAAATTGGATTTATTGGGCTTAATTAAACAATTTATAAGATAGTGCACTTGGACGGATTTGAAATTAAAAGTCGAATGGGCCAAAATGAAGAAAAGGAGAAGAAAAGGGTTTTTGGGCCAAAATGAATTTGAATCGGCAGATTCAATTTTGGCAGATTAAGTTTTGGTTAATTAATTAATTAATCAATTATAAAAAAAATGTAGTGCCATTTAAAGTGGTGCCATAGTGCCATTTATAGTGGTGCCATTTTAAGTAGTGCCATTTCTTTTGAATTTTTCAAAAATCATTTCTTCTCCATTACCTCTTTATTTTATCTTAAGTTTTCACTTTTAACTCCTATAAATAGGAGCAAAAATCTTTCATAAAAATACACCAAAATAAACATACACTTCATATCATTAAGAAGAAGAAAATTCTCTAAGAAGAATATCCTATCAATTTTTCGAAAGAGAAACCGACAAAACGCGAGATTGTCCTCGTGTGCTTTTGGTTCTCGGTTACTGTGGATCAACTAAGGTCGACGACTCGATCAAACACTCTTGCTCTTTTGTTTGTGGATTAGATCCGAAGAGTTAGTAGCTGTCGTCATAATAAATTCGGAAATCTTAAACTATCGTCATAACAAGTAAGCTTCCGATTTATGTTATCGCAATTATAAGTATATGTATAGCTTATCAGTTAAATCATTGTTGGTGATACAAAATTTTAACCTTCCACTGTATAACCTTTGAGGTGATTTTCTCGCACAAAACCCAACAGGCTGGCCATTTTTACTCGCCTCCAGAATGGATATTAGCGTATTTAGACGCACAACAACTTATGAGGTGAATGGTAAGGTCGGGATAGTGAATGCATTGGATTATTTGCTTAAGGATTTTATCTGCAGGGTATGTTGGACCCCTTTATATCTATTCGCAGGTGCAAGGGCAGAGAAATTCGAGCATGGGGAAGTCTAGTACCCACCATCGCAAATGAACACCACCAGTCCTCTACACATCTTGGGAACCTTCAATCAGGGAAGCCTCTGTCTTATCAATTCTCTACCTTTTCTCTTTTCACTCGTTTGCTCGAGGGCGAGCACGAGTTCAGGTTTGGGGACGGGTTTTTCGAGTTTTGATATACCTTAAGCTTCTTACTTGCATGTTTTTAGATGTGTTTCTTTCTGCATTTCGTATTATGTCTGTTGAGTCTAAGTCTGTCTCCCAAGTCGAGCGTCTATTGCATGTACTAAACATGTTTAATGCTTTTGCTTTGATTGATCCTTGACTATTAGCAATTTGCATGTTTAAGTTTGCTAAGTTCGTTTCTGTTGTAAATAGAAAGTTTGTTCTAATTCTATAGTCCAAAAAGCATGTGAGTAGACCTTAGCCGATGAAAAAATATTGTACCGGCGCCTGTGTGACTTAATTCGGGAAGTGCAAACTCCCTTGTTTGCGCCTCATCATTCTCATGTGTACTCTGTGTAAGTTGAGTATGACGAACGACATATTTTACATTCTTATTTGCTTATGCCAAACCTGTTCCAAGTCCAGGTTTGGGGAGGAGGTTTATGTGCCCTACTTGTATTGGTAAAGACTGTGTTCAGGTTTTTCGTTCCTCAAAAAAAAATAATAATAAATAAAAATAAATCTCGGAGTGGATCTATGGTACTAATTACCACCGTTAGTCGTGTTGGGCACGTTTCAGATACTACCTATATACCGGCGTAGCCCTTAAAAGCAATATGTCTGTGAGGATTGATGGCGTGTACACCAAACCAGCACGCACAAAAGTGCGGACTTTCGGTAAAACAGACACTACCAAAAAATTGAGACAGAAAAAATATATAAGCATATGGGTCATATATAAGACTGCAAAAAAGTAGTATGTAAAAAATGAAAAAAAATGGAAAAAGAGAGAATGATTGCCTTTTTATGAGTCTACTGCTGATTCTTACAGAGCTACGAAAAAGTCCCTTCCGACTTAACTGATTGAGTACATTGCATTAGGTATTTGAGGCATCTTTGTGATGCAAGTCACATTCCTTATCTCTTTATATTCTTGAGTGATTGCCCCTACTGGACACTTCCAAGAGTGTGAGAGAATAGATGCATAGGATCCATTTGTGAGGGACTACTGTTTTAGACTTAAGTTCTATTTACTTTGGAAACGAATTTTTTGAACTTATGCATGTTACCCTGTGAATGTCAGTGTGATGTCAAAGCTTGTGCATTTCTTGGGCTTATGATATGCAATCGTAGACTCAGTAGCTTGGGAGCTAGACTTTATTTTGTGTCTATGTGTTTTTTTGTTTTTTCTGGGTTTTTTAGAGAGTCTGTTGCTTGAGAACAAGCAAGGGTTCGGTTTGGGGAGTTTGATGAGTCGGTTTTGTACCGTCTCATTTGGTATTTTTTACCGTCTTTTTGTCATCCTTGAGTATATATAGTTTTATTTAGTTTTCCTTGAATATTTTTACTTGTTTTGTTCTTTTTGTGTTTTGTAGATATTTGGCTAAACCGCGCTTATGGAAGGCAAAATGGTGTATTTTATATGCATCTACAAGTTTATGGAGTTCCAATGTCTCGTATGGATGCTAGACGTGCAGCGGGAAGGCCGAAATATCGAGAATTGGAGTTAGAAAGGCATCGAAGGCAAAATAGGCAATCCAGGAGAAACTGGCGACGCCAATTTCAAACTGGCGTACGCCAACAACTTTCCGTTTTACACAGAAAGAAACTGGCGACGCCAGTTGTTTCTTTTCCGTTCCTTCTGCGATTTTGTTTCCTAATACGTTTCAGACTTCGTTTTTTATTCCTTGTATGAGTAAACATTGAGAATTAACTTTTCATATCAATTCTATTGTGAAGAACAATACCATGCTCTAGAGATAGACCTAGTTTTCAAGGCAATTACCCGTTTTCAAGGTAATTGAACCGTTTTCCCTTGTAATTCGAAGATTGACGATTGATTGGGAGATTATCTACATAGCTTTTGCATCAATTCATTTTCGTTCTTCAATTTATACCTTGAGTTTGTGAAAACGAAGGGTAAAATTGTATCAACTCTCTCGAATCTTTGTTTTGTGCTTGAGATTATGTTTATTGCTTGTGTGATTGTGTTTTCGCTTATCATGAGTAGCTAAACACCCCGATTATGGGGTGGTGACTGATTCAATGCACGCTAGCTAGGGTTTATGTGATTCAAAGTGCATCGGGATTCGATTACTTGTGATTTTTGGATTAATCGCATATCTTGCTATTACGTTTGATGCGCAATACGTCAATATCACTCTTAGATTAAGCATTTAATTGATACGCCCAAATGTTTTCCGTCTTGCTTCAATCTAACAGTTAGTTGCAAACAGTAATAGTAGGATTAGCTAGATTAATTGTAGCCTAGTGGAATTGACGCCTCCACTAGTGCTATTCGTTTTTTAACTCAAGTCCGTGACAACTTGCGTAATCAATCCCGTGAATCACGTATCCTGCTAGCTAGCTTGTTGATGTTACCACTCCATAATTTTTCCCATTCATATATTCAACTTCATTACTATCAATTCGGTTCCTAGTAGTTGCAAGTAGTTATTTACTTTAGTATATTATCTCGCCGCAGAGGCAAAACAAACACTTACTGCTTTTCATATTTTTACTTTTGTTCGTAAACAAAACTCAGCCTAGTTAAGTTCTTCGAGACCGACCTCGGGGTTAACTCTACTACACTGCAGGTTTTCGTAGTGTTGAGGATTAACTCAGGTCTACTTTGCTTTTTTACATGTAAAATAAGGAGAGTAATATTATATCATTATATAGTAATGTGGAGTTTACTTTATGACTTTATTGGACGTTAATTTGATTGTTTAAGTTACTTTTCACATAACTTTATTGGAAGTAGTAAAACACAACTCAATTTTTGTGTTAGTAAAATGATACGAACACTACAAGAAATCCGTCGCCCCATAACGACGGATCGGTAAACTGGGCGACGGAATCTATCCGTCGCCCAGTTTGGCGACGGATAATAGTTATCCGTCGCTTATTAGCGACGGATAACTTATCCGTCGCTAACATGGGCGACGGATAAATATTTATCTGTCGCCCAAGTTTGACTTTTATTAAAAAAAAAAAGAAATTATTTTTTTTTAAAAACTGGGCGACGGATAGATTATCCGTCGCCTTATAGCGACGGATACCTATCCGTCGCCAAAAATGGCGACGGATCGACTCTGGGCCGACGGACACGTGTCCGTCGGCCCAGAGTTTCCTAATTTGGACGGACAGAGAGGCAGTCTGCCTCATTTCTTCATCTTCTTCCTTCTTCTTCCTCATTTTCTTCTTCTCCTCAATCCTGCTTTTCCGCCAATCATCCGTTATTCCGGCCAATCTTGGTGCCTAATCGAAGCTCGTGTGACAAGGAGTTTGGTTCTTCGATCAATTTCATATTTCTACCGATTAATCAAGGTATTTTTGCTAAAACCCTAGTTTTTAAAAATTTGGGGATTTTGTTTATTTTTGATTAATTTGAGCAATTATATGTATATATGATAAGTATGTAGTAGTTAGTTTAGTTAATTTGATCAATTATATGTAATTTGTTCAATTTGAATGATATGAATGTATGTAGTATGTTAAGTTTGGTATGTATGAATGTATGTAGTTAGTTTGATTTGTGTGTTAAGTATATATAGTTAGTTTAGTTAATTTGATATGTTTGTTAAGTATAGAAGTATGTAGTTTTGATTTGATAAATTTGTATGTTAAGTATGTAATTTGATATGAATATATGTAGTAATTCGATATGTATAGAGTAATTAGTTAATTTGATATGTATGTTAAGTATATAATATATGTACTAAGAGGTTGAAATGGTTATTATATATGTCCAATTTTGTAACACATCGAACACTTAATTAATAATTAATTTATAAGGAACATATAATAATTAACAATTAACCTCTACAATCTTCTTATCCGAATTGGAATCGATCTAATAAATTAAATACGATCTAATCAATTGGAACGTCTCAGGTTAAAAATAAAGTAAACAATGAATTCCGACCGTTCATGGATGTACGATCGTACGGCGGTAAATGACAGAGTTTCTAGGAGTTTCGTAGAAGGGGTTAAAGGTTTCATCTCGTTTGCCATGGGACATCCGGTTTGTGCAATTGGGGGGTGGTGGAGGAACCACCGAATCCCGAGGATCAGTTGTTCTTTGACTTGTTAGAATCATCAAGGAAGCCGGTTTACCCGGGGTGTAAGCTCACTGAGTTGTCTTTGTTATCTCGGCTAATGAGTTGTAAGGCTAATGGCCAGCAATCTGAAACGAGCTTCAATGAATGGGTTGACGTAATGTCGGACCTTTGTCCTGAAGAAAACCTAGTTCCCATCAACTTTTACCAAGCGAAGAAAAAGATGCGGGGATTAGGGCTGCCTGTGGTAACCATAGACTGTTGTCCGAAAATGTGCATGATATATTGGGAGGAGGATGCAGATCTAATAGAATGCAAGTTCTGTGGTAAGGAACGGTAAAAGCGTTACAAGGAGGGGGCTGCAAAGAAACGACAAAAGAAAAATCTCTCACATAAGAAAATGTGGTACTTCCCTCTAGCACCTCGTTTGAAAAGATTGTATGCTTCAAGTGCTTCATGGATAAAATGCGGTGGCACAAGGAGCGAGTAATCTCGGATAATGTCAAGGTGGTAGAATGGACCATCCAGAGACTCACCCGCATGGAAATCGTTTGACAAGACATATCCAGAGTTTGCACCGAATCTAGAAATGTACGTTTGGGACTTTATGGATGGTTTTAACCTGCTCGGTAGTGAACGTAAATACTCTTGTTGGCGCTTATGCTCACACCGCATAATCGCCTTGAGTGCATGAAGGAGCAATTCATGTTTCTGACTGCATTAGTGCCTGGGCCGAAAGATCCTGGACTGACGTTGGATGTTTTCTTGCAACCCCTAATCAAGGAGCTGATCGAGTTGTGGACGGATGGTATCCTCAAGATATGATGTGTCGACAAAAAGAACTTCACCTTGAGAGCGCTCTTCTTTGGACCGTGAGTGACTTCCTGCGTACTCCATGCTATCTCGAAGGAAAAGCAGGAAATATGCATGTCCACATTGCTTGGAGGATACAGATGCATTTAGATCAAGGGTAGTGGAAAATTTTGTTGGTTTGATTGTCATCGTAGGTTGCTAGAAAGTGACCATCCGCTCAGAAGAACAAGGATCAATTCTTGAAAAATAAAGTCGCTAACAAAAAGCCCCGACAAGACTTCTTGGTGCACAAATTCTTGCGGAGATTGATAGATTGGGTCTTATGAAGGTGACTGAGCTTGGGTGGATGAAGCATAACGAGAAAATTGGTAAAAATGTGGTTGGAGGAAGAGAAGCATTTTCTCGACTTGCCTTTGCCGGAGCGGTCTTCTTATCCGTCACAACTTAGATTTCATGCACATTGAGAAGAACGTGTTCGAGAACTTATTCAATACACTTTGCAACATTGAGGGAAAACAAAGGACCATGCGAAGTCTAGATCCGAGTTGTCGACGGTGTAAAAGGCCCGAGTTGACAAAGAAGGATGAGAATGGTAAGTGGTCGAAGCGTGCTACAATTGACAACGCTTCTAGGTCAATTTTGTTTGATTGGGTGAGGGCATTGAGTTTCCCAGATAATTACGCCTCAAATTTAGAGAGGTGTGTGGATTTGAAGAAGACAAAGGTTTATGGGATGAAGAGCCACGACTGTCATGTGTTCATGGAGAGGCTTATCCCAGAAGCTGCCGAGAGCTTCACCAAACACGTATGGACCGCTATCACCGAGTTGAGCTTATTTTTCAAAAATTTAGGCACAAGGGTGGTTCATGATAAAGTGTTGGAAAATCTTGAAAGGAACATACCATTGATTCTATGCAAGCTCGAGCGTATCTTTCCACCGAGCTGGTTTGATTCTATGGAGCACTTGTCGGTTCACCTTCCTCATGAAGCGAGACTTGGACCGGTTCAGTATCGATGGATGTATCCATTCGAGAGGTACTGGGGAAATTGAAGAAGTATGTCAACAACAAAGGTAAACCCGAATGTTCGATTGCCAATGCCTACATTCGAGAGGAAACGCAACCTTCTCTTATTACTTTGATGAACACGCCCTACGAAGACAGCAAGGCCGGCTCGAAATGCAGACACATTCGTAGTTCAAGCGGATGATGAGATTTCCCTATCTGTCTTCAGGGTATCAGGGAGACCTCTTGGTGCAGCTAAGAAAGAATATCTTACGGATAAAGAGTTGAAAGCAGCTCAATATTATGTCCTCACGAATTGTGCTGAGGTTGACCAGTCATGGTACTATTTGCGAGGTCAGCAACCATTTATTTAAATTTTAATATAGCTACGCAAGTCTCTACTTCAAGTATAGACTTATCATCGAATCAATGTTTGCGCTTTTTCAAAAAGCGTTGTTTGGAAGAAAATCCTCGATGACGGAGGATACACTAGAGGAACTACTTGACTCAAAAATTCCTGAAATTTCCAGTTGGTTCCGAGAGTATGTCCGAATCCTATTAACAACGCCACATGCATATACTTAAAGGCTCTCGCAGAGGGTCCATTCAAAAGGTCTACACATTCCCGTGTTATATAGTCAATGGCCTTAGGTTCCACATTAATCGAATGTAACACGGCCATGGCGACAAGCAACTCCGGTGTGTGTTAATGGTGCGTAAGAGTATGGAGACGCTACTTTGTTTGATTTCCACGGCAAGCTAAAACGAATTGTGAGGATTGAATATTCGGATTGCCATTTAAACGAACCTTCTTGTTTGACGTTGAGTGGTATGATCCTAATCCAGAGGTACGAGGAAGAACGAGCGGTATGAAATGGTTGATGTGAACCAAAAGAAGAGGTACCAACCAAGTATGAACCATTTATTCGGCGACTCAAGCACCGACAAGTGGTGTTTCTTGAATATCCAAGCGAAATGCGATAAGGGGAATGGTTAGTCATGTACCTATTCGTGCTCGCCGAAAGTGGAGTACATTGAGAAAGACGACTCAATTACCAACTCGTACCAACAAAAGGATGTCGATAAACAAGCAGAAGATCCCATAGAAGCAGATGATGAGTTGTTTGATCTGCACGAGGACCAATCTGTAGTCTTAGAGGACGGCTATAATGGTATATTATGTATTATGAGTAATTATATGTGTTATTATAATCATATGTATTATAACTCGTACTAACACATTTTTATCAGATTTATTACATTTTTTGCAGATGTCATGACAGAGGCCGTCCACCTATCGTCCCCCCACGCAATGCCGCCGCATGATAGTGGTGGGTCGGGACACCGTCATGTGGAGGGCTCAAGATCGTGACAAAGGTCTCGGATTCTGAGACCCCGGCAGAGAGAGCAATCGTGGCTCTACCAACAGCCCGACACATGCTGGAGGACGACCACGACGATTGTCCCTACCTCGTGTTCGATCCAAACAATCCCAACATCACGTGGGACGGCTTGCCTGTGATTTTCCCTATTGGTCCTGCCAAGTAAGTATTATACATTCTTCTTAAATATGTAAAACATAACTGATAATGATAGTTGACAAGTATAAATTGTTGTACTAAAGTAATGCATATTCGCTTGTATCTTATACATTGACAATGCTTATGGCCCTGGAGGTGCACAACAAACTAGGTGACATCTTCCTGAGCAGAGAGAGCCACCAAGGTGGTGGTGAGTGTTGGGGCCACATCTCGGAGCGCATGAGGGCCGAGTACTTCGATGAGCTGAGGGTAAGTTAAAATATGACATTCATTTGTTTGTAATTATAATCGTTTTAATATGAGTGGTATGTTAGCCACTGTATGTGAGTGGTATGTTAGCCACTTTATTTGGGTGATATGTTAGTCACCATTGTGTTAGTAAATTTTAGGACAATGTGAGTGGTATGTTATCCAAAGTATGTGAGTGTTATGTTAGCCACATTATTTGGGTGATATGTTAGTCACCATTGTGTTAGTAAATTTTAGGACAATGTGAGTGGTATGTTAGCCAATTTTTGTGAGTGGTATGTTAGCCACTTTATTTGGGTGATATGTTAGTCACCATTGTGTTAGTAAATTTTAGGACAATGTGAGTGGTATGTTAGCCACTGTATGTGAGTGGTATGTTAGCCACTATATGTGAGTGGTATGTTAGCCACTTTATTTGGGTGATATGTTAGTCACCATATCTGTTATGTTGTTAGGACATGTATTGACTTTGGATGTTGTATGAAATTGGGAATGTAGAAGGAGTACTTCATTCAAGAGTTGATCCACGATCCGCGCGTTTACGAGACTGGGATCCAAACTGCAGGATATGGTCTCAGATGCGGAAGGCCATTCGGGATCGGGTGGCCCAATCCTCCACAGTTGATGCAACGGAGTGGGCCTTTGGGATGCTCATGGCGCCGAATCGATGTCCGTGACGTTGCTTGACCAACAGCGTAACCGGCATCCTACCGACACGGCAGAAGGGTCGTTCACCACCTGGGAGGCGATCTCATCATCGATTATTATCAATCGGTGCGTATATATGTGTTTTTGCAATCTAGCATTACGTGTATGTATGAAGTCTCTGCTGCTCTATTACTTGTAGATGATAAATTGTTGACTAGATCTGGTTTGATTCAGGTGGCACGGGGGGAGGTGACATCCAAGTATGCCATCTTCAAGAAGGCCAAGCAGAAGGGATGGACCGACTGCCGGGCCTCGTCTATTGCGGTATGTTTATGTTGCTTAAAGTTCATATTTGTACACTATTACAAGTTACTTTTTAAAAACAGTAACTGATCATTATATCTGCTATTTACGATTTCAGGCTGAGGTTGATGCTCAGGTGGCGAGGCAGGAGGACGAGACGGGTGATGTGTTGTCAACTGAACAAGTTGACAACATCTTCCTAGAGGTCAACAAACCGGACAAGAAAGGACGAATATATGGACTCGGGAGCCTCGGTTTGCATCTGGCTAGTCCGGCGTGCTCCTCATCATCATCCCAGCAGTCCAGACGTCCGGTTTACACACGTGACTGTGTCTCGGAAATGGTGCGCAAGAAGTCGGGAACATGTTGCTCGGCTAACTCAAGAGATGGAGCAACAAAGGGACGAGATGGAGCGCCGCGACAGAGAACGAAGGGAGGAGAACGAGCGCCTTGATTCTACATGATGGAGTTCATGTCCCGCCCGCCATCACCCACCCCCACCCCGTCGATAGCTAGTTATGTATCAGTATGTTCGGATTTTTTCATATTTACACTTGTTTGGATAATTTCTCCATTTCAATATTACTTTTTATTCATCAAACATTTTCCGTATTATTGATTTATTATCGAACATTATATTGATTAAATAGGTGAACTACGAAAAATAGGGATTAATATGAAATAAATAGTGACGGAAGTAGTGACGGAATTCACAAAGGATTTAATTAGTGACGGAATTCACTTAGTGACGGAATTTCGAATTCCGTCACTAGTCCAATTAAAATATTTAGCGACGGATAGATTCTATCCGTCGCTAAATTTCGGAATTAAAAAAAATATAATTGGTCAATCCGTCGCGAATTGGACGACGTATTGTTATCCGTCGCCACAGCTCCAGGGGGCGACGGATTTTCTATCCGTCGCCCGATCCGTCGCCAGAGTCGGATATTGCTCAGAAGCGACGGATCTATCCGCCACAGCCGATTTTTTGTAGTGGAATAATGATCAGTAAGGAAAGTAACTGCTACTAAAGCTTGAGAGTTAAGCTAAGAAATTACCCGAATGATCTCAGTTCCTTCCTTCAAAATGAGCTACAACAGCTATTTATAGTTCGTTGACGATCCATCGAACTCACACAGCAGTGACCGTTAGATCAACAACCGCCCCAATTGATCACAACTGTTCGATCTCACTAATAAAAGCATAATACTAAAAACGTAATAGTAAAATGACAACTTCAACGTTAAAGCTATTAAAATAACTTCTTCCACAGGCTAAGTGTTAGCAAGCTTCCTGTGACATAAAACTCAATTTGAATTGAGAAAACTCAAATCAAGTTCGTCAATTGGATCTGTTGTTCTAGTCCAAGTCGTTATAAGACAATAACATAGATGTTACCAAAATTGAATCCCAGTCGTCCATGGCCTATTAAGATCTGACGGATCTTACGGCTCTTGAATCACTTACACTGGTCTATACTTATCTGTGAGAATTAGGGTACGCTCTATGTAATTGATTTCAGGAATATTCCCTGAATTTGTTCAATTCCGTATACTAGCTGCTGTCAGACAATAATTAGCTATATACTTTCCCAGTTTCATGTTACCGCATTCCGTTTTGAACCGTCCCAACTTCTTCTCATCCCTTAAATAGAAAATATCTTTCCTATTTTATACACTATCTCTCCTACTTTATTCACTATTTGTCATACTTTATTCACTCTCTTTCATACTTTATCACAATCTCTCCTATTTTATTCACTTTTCTCTTAAATCTTGTGTTCGGACTAGCGGGAAGATGAAACCGGGACGAAGGGAGTATGATGGAACCCTACCCAACGGGCCCATCACAAGTTCGCCAAACCTAGGGTTAGCGCGGCCGTCATCTTTTGATTGGGAAGAATCCTCTAGAAGATCTCCAGAATCTCCCAAACATATCTCCTTATCATATTTTAAGCAATTAGATTATGTCTTGCAGATAAACATTAAAAGGTAGAATATCTTTAGAAGTCTTTTATTTCTAGAATTAGTAGCTTGTTAGGAAACTCTAGATTCTTGCAGATCTTAATTAGATTTCTATGTATCTTTATTTCCTTTAGAGTTCTAGACTACCTAAATAACTCTGTCAGGTAGTTAGTATAAATAGAACAATTAGGACTTAACCCTAATGATGTGACAATGAAATGTGCAATATAGCATGCTTTTAGACCCTTGTTTTTTGCCTTAGATGCAATATTTATATCGTTTTATGGTCAATTACCAAGTTTGCGTATTTTTTGTAGGTCATGATCTCGTTTTTGAGGATTTGCACGATTCAGGCACCAAAACGGCATAATTGTGCCAAATCGAGACGAGGAAGCAAAATACGCCGAATTGAACGTTGCACGGAGTTCGAGGATCAAAACATGTCATGCGACCAACCAATGCAAAGATAATTGAAGATGAAACAACTTTGTAGAAGACCACTTTCCGAGGAAACGAAGTTACGAAGCCCGAAATTGAAGAACGAAGAAAATAGATTCGAAGCTGCAGACATCGCAGATGGCGGTCCACAAGGCACCGCAGAAGGCCCCACTGCGGTCCACAGGCAACCGCAGTCAAGCCTCTGTTTTGTTCTGGGCTGTTTCTCCTGGCCTATCAGACTAAAGCCCGCCTTCCTAAACCTTTCTTATTGAAGAATGGCGACCAGAGCTCGATTTCCACACTATAAATAAGACCTTAGGGGTCTCATAATTCTACACCGCTCACAAAGAAGCTCTCCTAAGAGAGAACCTGTCCTCGGGAAAGTGAAACCCCGAAACCGCTGGCCGCCAGGCACCTAGAAGGAGGAAACCCTAGAAGCAGCTGCACGAAGACATCAGAGACTAAGCTTCTTCTTCCTTTCTTCTCTAGATTTTTTATTTCTATTCTTAGATTACTATGAGTAGCTAACTTTCTTTTGTAAAGGCGAACCGCCGTAACTTTGCTTTTGCTACTTCTTTATATACCGTGATATATTAATGGAATAGTTATTAGACGTAAAACGTGGTTATACAACTCTATACATTCTTCGTGGTGTGATGTTTGGCTGAGTGACACAGTAGTTTCATTGAACTGAGTAGGGGTACTCGTGACGACTGCGCCTTGTGCACCATAGTAATATGACCTGCTTTCGTTAGAGGTAAACGCATAAGATTTTAACTAGGAAGTTGGGAGTAGCATAGCAAAGGGAGGTTGGGGAACATTTACGCCTTTCCATCATTGATTTACAACAAAGTAAATTTAGGGTTTACTGCAATTCAATTATTCTGTCTGAGATCAAACTGTTTACTTTTCTGCATTCAATTACAAACGTTATTTGCTTGGTCCTATGCTAAGTGTTCATGAAGAACGACATCCCGAGTCAACTTTCCGCTATACACTGTGGATTTGAGGACTTCCGAATTATAAATTTAATCTTGATTGTATTTAGGGATAACAGGTTCTACAACGGAAAATGAAATCTCTAAGTGCACATCACCTAATTAGTTGATTAATGATATTTATTTCCCGTAATCAACATGTCCACCGCGTCAAGCGTGCCTACCGATTTAGGTCTTCCTAACTCTTGATTTTACTTCCTGTTCGTGCTAACCTAGTGTTAGAGGTGATCCAGATGCACTAGTTGTTCATAATTCGGCTTCTACGTGTTAGTTTTACTCAATTCTCATCTCTTTTCTTGTTAGTTCGTGGAGCGTCAAACCAACATTCCAACACTTGGCCTCAGAGCGGTTGTGGGAATCTGCTACATTTCTGAATTAACACTCTGATAACTCTGCCAGAAACCTGTAAAAGATGTCTAGAACATCATTAACGAGCCATAAAAGGATCGATGGGTTGGAAGACTCAATCGTGGAGATCAAGGATTTGCTGGAGAAGATCTTCAAGGTGAAGAGCAAGGGAGACCAGGAGGCCGACGAGTTACGGCCCGGCAGTGCGGCCCTCACATGCGCCAGAAAGCCCAACGGCGCACCTCCCATGCTCGTTGACGGCTCCTACCCTGAAGTTGTTGTTGTTCTTGTCATGCAGGGGTCCCTAGGGATTCGTGTGTATGAAGGAGGACTCGAAAGGGAGAAACGTCAAAGGAAGGGCGATTCTTGAGCAGGGAGCTGGACGAATTTGATCCAGAACCGATCGAAGGGAAGGCGGCTAAGGGAGAGGGTTTGAAAATCCCTCCATGGGATGTTGAAGCCATGAGGATTGCTCGGAAGAAGGCTAGGGAGCAACCGGAGCGAGACACGGGTAAGGAAAGGGAGATGCCCGAAGAAAATCTGGACCGTTACCTTAAGGCATTTTGGGAAGATGTTGGAGGTAGGGAGGATTTTTGTGTTTCTTATCTCCCAATAGATTTCTCGCCATACCTCAAACTTTGTTGCTATTCTCATGTTCTTTGCACAATTTGCACAGTGTAATATAGATTTCTGTGTATAAGTGTCATTTTTTTTTTGTCAGCCTAGGAAGGGAGAAGGTTTCAAGTACGACAGATACCCAGATCCGTTCCAGGAACATATCCGACGGCCAGAAAGGAGGGCTACTTATGAGTAGGGAAGTGAGTTGGACGACATCGATGAGCCTGGAGAACGCTATCAGGTACGTCTGATTAATTTGAGGGGTTATGACAAGAGGGTAAATCAGGGTCCCAGGGGGAATTTGTCTTGAATTTTCCAAGGGGATGTGCTTAACTGGGTGGACAAGGTTGAGTAGTATTTTGAGTTCGAAGAACGAGCAGCAGGGATCAGGTGCAACTGGCATCATACTATCTGGAGGGAGAAGCGCGGACCTGATGGCGCTGGTATACTCAGGTTAATGCTCACCCTTATGAATCCTGGAGGCAATTTAAGAATCCTGGAGGCAATTTAAGAAGAGGATCATGCTGCGGTTTGGGTCTGCTGAACTTGAAGATGCTAATAAAGCAATAAGCCGACTCAGATAAACTGGAACCTTCAAGGACTACTTGAGGGAATTTGAGCGCCTTATGAGTCAAGTACCAGACTGGCCACCTAGGGATCTGCTGGGAAGTCTCATGGCCGGATTAAAGAATGAGCTTTCGCATGAGCTAAGATGTGGAAGCCTAAGAATTTACAGGAAGTCGTTGAGCTAGCAGCGCGAAAGGATGAGCGGCTGAAGATGACCAAGAGTACTCCGACAGCTCCTATTAAACCTACAGGTATCCGCAATAACCCGGTCAATACTCCAGTACTAGTATCTGCTGCAGAGAAGGCCCGGATAAGCATGAACTTCCGATTGGCCGATGATGAGATTCGTCGCCGACGAGTAGCTGGGCTATGCTTCACCTGTGATGAGAGGTACACTTTCAATCATGTCTGAAAGAATGCGAAAAAGTCCCTGGTCCTATTGATGAGTGAATGCAAGAGAAGTTGTTTCACAAAAAGACTTGCCAGATGCCAATAGACCCAATGCCAGATGGCGAGTCGGAGAGGGGAGTTAAAGCGGCCGATTCTGACAGCGAGGAGATAGTCGACTTCAACATGCTGAGCACACACCAAGCTCCCAAGGCGATGAAGTTTGAGGCGGGGTTAGGGCAACAATATGTCCGGATTTTGATCGATAGTGGAGCTAGCTTGAGTTTCATCGACCAAGCTTTGGTGGAGAAGCTGGGATGGCCAGAAGGAAGCACGGATAAACCGTACTGGGTTCGATCGGCCAATGGTCATAGGTTTGCTGCACTCAACACTATAAGCAGGTACCTGTCACCATTTAGGGAGTCCGCTTCTCTATGACTCTCTTTGCTGTTCCAATTTCTGATCCAGGAATCGATGTTATTTCACTACCAAAAAAAGGCTTTTAGCGACAGATTTATCCGTCGCTAAAAGCATCCCAATTCGTCGCTAAATCCGTAGCGACGGATAGGACGTCCGTCTCTAAAACGGGCATCGCAAAGCTTTTAGAGACGGATAAACAATCCGTCTCTAATTCATGACGATTAATTCCGTTGACTAATTCGTGCACTTAGGATTTAGCGACAGATAACTATCCGTAGCTAAAAATTAATTTTTTTAAAAAAATCTGCAGGATATACAGATAAACCGAAAATTTTATACGAATATTCAATACGGATAAACCGACAATTTTTTTCAATACGAATAAACCGAAAATTTTGTTCAATACGAATAAACCGACAATTTTATATGAATATTCAATACAGATAAACCGACAATTTTGTTCAATACGGATAAACCGGCAATTTTATACGAATATTCAATACGGATAAACCGACAATTATATACAAATATACAATACAGATAAACCGACAATACAATAAATTAATCAAAAATTTCATACAATATTCAATATTCATTATTCAATAATACAATATACAACATTAATAATTAATACGAAGAAGAAATTACCAAAATTAATAAGAAAAAATTTTAAAAAAAACTAGATCTTGATCTTGTTGCATCTTGGACGTCGGATCTGGTCGGAGGAAGGAGTGAACGGTGGTGGTGGTGGACGACGGGTGGTGGAGGCAGTGGTGGTGGTTGACGGGTGGTGGTGGTGGTGGAAGGCGGGTGTGGTGGTGGTTGACGGGCCGTGGTGGTGGAGGAGAGGTGTGCGGGTGGTGGTGGAGGATGGGTAGTGGTGTTGGAGGTGGAAGGCGGGCGGTGGTGGAGGAGAGGGAGGCGGGTGGTGGAGGAGAGGAAGGCGGGTAGTGGTGGTGGAAGGAGAGGTGGTGGAGGAAGAGAGATGGTGGTGGTGGAGGAAGAAGGAGGAAGATGATGGTGGAAGAATGGAGGCAGATCTGGATCTGGTGGTGGGTATATTAGGGTTTTAGCGACGGTTAGATTTATCCGTCACTAATTAGTGACGGATAGATCTATCCGTCGCTAAATTTTCTTTCTTTTTTTTTTTAATTTTTTGGTCAACTTAATTAGAGACGGATAAATTTATCCGTCGCTAATTAGCGACCGATAAATTTATTCGTGTCTAATTAGCGACGGATAGTTAATCCGTCCCTATATAGAGACGGATTAGCGACGGATTAGAGACGGATTGAGCAAATTGCTCAATCGGTCTCTAATCCGTCACTAAAAGTAGCGATTCGTCGCTAAATTCCGTCTCTAAAACCGGAAATTCTTGTAGTGTTTTGGGAATGGACTGGATGGACTTGGTTAGCCCGGTTCTTTGGGATTGCAAGAGGATGACGCTGACCATGTGGGTAATGGAGAAAACGTGTTGCTTAAGGGCGTAGGGAGGAATTGGGATGACCCTATACTCATGACTTGCAGCCATGATTTGCAGACAGGAGGGGCGAAGCTCAAGAATGGCGTTGGGTTCGAGTTTGAGCGTGGCAAGAAGAGAGGACGATCTGTGACCTCACATAAAGTTTCTACAACGACAGTTAATTCATCTGGGCTGAAGACGACTGCGGCTGCTTGGGAAGAAGGACAATTTTGGAAGGACCTTGGGGACAGGGTCCGATTTAAGGGGGAGGCAGTGATGGAACCCTGCCCAACAGGCCCATCACAAGTTTGCCAGACCTAGGGTTAGCGCGGCCGTCATCTTTTGATTGGGAAGAATCCTCTAGAAGATCTCCTGAATATTCCAAACATATCTCCTTATCTTATTTTAAGCAATTAGATTCTGATTTGATTAGCAAGATAAACATTAAAAGGTAGAATATCTTTAGAAGTCTTTAATTCTAGAATTAGTAGCTTGTTAGGAAACTGTAGATTCTTGCAGATCTTAATTAGATTTTTGCATATCTTTATTTCCTTTAGAGTTCTAGACTACCTAAATAACTCTGACTGTAGCTAAGTATAAATAGAACCATTAGGGCTTAACCCTAATGAGTTGATTAATGATATTTACTTTCCGTAATCAAACGTGTCCACCGCGTCAAGCGTGCCTACCGATTTAGGTCTTCCTAACTCGAGATTTTACTTTCTGCTCGTGCTAACCTAGCGTTAGAGGTGATCCGGAGGCACCAGTTCTTCATAATTCGACTTCTACGAGTTAGTTTTACCCAATTCTCATCTCTTTTCTTGTTAGTTCGTGGAGCGTCAAACCAACGTTCCAACAGAGTATTTGTATTACGCAGTTCTTATTATCATTAATGAGAATTGTAACTAGCTCATCTTCCTCCCAAAATTCGTCTGTTCCCCCTCCCTTTCAATCTAAAGTTCTTACTAACTCGTCATCATTGGGCGGGGACGTAACAAGTGCTTCACATAAGATCCATTAATTGAGTTCTTCGGAAGATATTGTAACACCACTTTTTTTTTCTTTTTTTCTTTTAATTTAGAAAAAAGAAATAGAAAAAGTAAGTTCAGAAGAAAGAATGATGCAAGATGCGATGTTATGAGATAAAAATGAGAAGGGCAAGAAAATCAACAAACAATTTGCAGGAACTAGAAAATAATGAGGAGAAGGGAGTGAATAGCCATTAAATACTAGGTTTTGGAGTTAAAGACATTTGGTTGGTCTATTGGGTTTAAGGGATGTTTGGGTAATATGATGTTTGTTTCATAAATTCTCATAAAAACGGTATTTAGATAACTTATCTAGAGACGAATTATGTTATCAATAAAATTATCTATGTTATTAATCTATATTGTTAATAAAACAGGTCTTGTTTTAATATGAAAATGTTAAGAACATAGTTGTTTTGATTAATAACATCGATCATTTTCTTGATAATATATGTCCGTCTGTAAATAAATTATCTAGAGACCGTCTTTCAGGAGACTTGTTCTGTTTGTTTATGGTAGTATTGAATAATTTTCAAATGAATTTATTATTATATTCTTATTTTATTTCGTATAAAATTCTTTTTGGTATGAAAATATACATTATTTGTATGTATAAAATAATTAAATAATAATTGAATTATGATGCTCTCCCTCTCGTATATTTTTAGAAATATTGAATTCCACTCTCCCTCACGCTTTCTTCCGCTTTTGAATTCCACGTTATGTGATTTAGGGTATAGGACTGAAGATTGACATCTATTTAAAGAAAATGAAAAAATGTAGCCCTTAGTAATTTGTTTGTTATGCTACAATACATTGTACATTATATGATTGTTGTTTCAATGAGTTAGGCCAGTTTGACACTGAATCAATTAAAATGTACAAATGGTGTGCTAAAGGATCCGTTGAATGTTTTAGGCTTTTAGCTCGCGTACATGTAAAGTATTGCTAAATCCATTTGACAGCTATTTCAGTAGACATAATTTGAAAAAACAACTTGTGTAAGCAAGTTTGATTATTGGATTGAGAATAAGGCGAGATCAACTAAACAATTTTATTCATAAAAAGTTCAAGCATTTTTATAAACAGTCCGACTGTATTTATAACTCTGTCAATCTGATCAGACATTTAACTTACTTCTCTGATTTGACTATATTACATGACTCATCAATCTTGTGGATCAGACTTTTCTCTACTAATACAATTTGTATTCATGACTCATAATACATTCGGATCAGATATTACGACTCTTAATACAATGGATCAGATATTACGTATTCTCTACGTCTGATCGGATTGTATTACTTTAATCTACTAATACTGATCAGACATACGATTCTCTACCAATACTGATTCATAGCATTTGACCTTTATTTCAAGACACCAAAACACTGTAAGTCTTTTTTGCAAACTTGGGTGAAAACGGACCAATTTTCCCTTGATTATCGGGTGCTTAGGAAAAAACTAAATATCACAACTGGCCATACGCGTGAAAAACAGGAAATAACTAATACAAAAGTGTAGGACACAAGTGAAAGAAACAACAAAGGAAACATTTTTGAAGACGAAAGCAAAAGCAAAAGCAAAAGCAACAGACCAAAAGTGTGTTAAGCTAAGCTCCTCTCCATCTCACAAGCCAACTGCTCCTCAAAAGGCTCCTCATTTTCCAAATTCAAAAAAAAAAAAAAAAAATCGAAAAATGGAAGATAAAGAAGAAGAAGAAGAAGCATCAACGCCATTCTGGGTCCAATCAACCACCAACAATCGTCGTCTGTCGTCTTTCTTCTTCAGCTCCGGCTTGGTCGTTTTCATCTTGTTGGTAACATCCGTGTTTTTCTTGGTTTTCATATTGCCTACAACCCTATCTTTTACTAGTCAGATTTTTAGGCCAAACAGTGTCAAGAGAAGTTGGGATTCTTTAAACATTGTTCTTGTTTTAGTTGCTGTGTTGTTTGGATTTGTGAGCAGGATCAAGAATGAGGATAGTAATGAGTTACAATCCTCAACTCCCAATAAGCAAACCCTTAAACCAAAACCAACTTCAGATCACTGGTTTACTTACAATGATAATAATGTCCAAAAACCAAATCTTGCTGCTACTTGGACCTACAATGATGAGTCGTCGTCATTCCTGAAAAGAAACAGTAGCTCATACCCTGATCTGCGAGAGTTTGATTATGATCGAACGGGCTTTTATGACGATCTGAATGTCAATACAAGAAGAGTTACAGATCCGGTGATTAAGCCGCACCATCGCCGCCACCGGAGCGTGGAGGAGATTGATAGTTTAAGACCAGCAAATAATACATTGGTAGTGAATCAGTATATGAATCAGTCAAAGGAAGATAAAAAAGTTTCATCGAACCAGAGGGTGGAGGAGATTGATATTCCAAGTCCAGCAAATAATACATTGGTAGTGAATGAGTCTTTGAATCAGTCAATGGAAGATAAAAAAGTTTCATCTCCGCCACGGGAACCGGCGAATCTCCGTCACCGCCGCTACCGGAGCGTAGAAGAAATCGACACTTGGAAAGCAATACCGTTAGTTGATACATTGGTGGTGAATGAGTCCAAGGAAGATAAAAGGGCTGCTTCATCTCCTTCTCTAGAACCAGCGAATCTCGGCCACCGCCGCTACCGGAGCGTAGAAGAAATTGACAGTTTAAGATCGATACCGAAAACTAGAATGTTTGTTGATACATTGGTGGTGAACCAGGGTTTGGAAAATCGACGACATCCTGAGAGAATTGTCCGGAGGAAACATCGGGATGAAAGCATTCGAGAAGGAAATGGAGACGAAATTGTTGATATGAGTAGAGCAAAGCAAGAACCGGACATAAAAAGAAGAGGAAGTGCAACAAAAGATTTCTTCAATTCTCTTTACCACAAGAAGAAGAAGAAGAAGCCAAGACAGAATATCGATTCACTTGTTCAACACCAATCTGAAGAGCCATTAACAATCCACCAGCTTCCTCTGCCGAATTTCGATTTGCCATCCCAAAACGTAAATTTATCGAAAAAGGATAAGAGAAAGAGAACCATTTCGGTCACACTCACACCACCTTCTCCACCTTCAAATCCAAATGCAATGAAAGTAAGCAACACCATTCCGCCTCCTCCACCACCACCACCACCAGCATTTCTGAAGAATCCGGCGTGGAAGTTTGTAGTCCAGGGTGATTACGTCAGGATAGATAGCTCACCAAGCTCTGATGTCGAATCTGACGTCACTCCCTCACCAGCAACCACGCCATTGTACTGCCCAAGTCCAGATGTCAACACCAAAGCTGAGACCTTCATTACCAGTTTTCGGGCTAAGCTCAAGCTTGAGAAGACACATTCCATCAACGCTAGACAGTTGGGCTTGTCTGGTTTAGGACATGCCCCAAGTCGGAATTGAAATTGCCCTTTCTATTCTATCACAAGAGTTTCTTTCTCTTTTTATTTCTTTTTTAAATTTTATTCATACTAATCTATATAACTTCTTTTTTCTCTTTTACATTCGATATATTATACCGACATAAAAAGAAAAGTTGTCCACACATAAAACATTATTAATACTACGTTATACTTGTGTTTTAGAACACAAGTCACTCACTAATGCAAACTGCTTACAAGATTTTTTTGCGTTTATTTATTTAGTGCTTTTAGATTCAGGTTTGACATGTTCTTTTGTGCCCAAGTTAAGTAACTCCTCCTTTAACCTTGTTCCACGGGTTTTCCTTAGTAACCCAACTAAGCAGTTCATCCCTTCTTAACACGTCTGTTTAGTAGTTGATTTGTGGTTTGCTTTGTTAGGACAATGTATACCTTAAATTCCTATGTTTCATAGACTAAGAAAGATGTTTCGGAAACAAGACTTCTTGCTTAGAGAACAGAACACTTTGTAATCGCAACTTAAAGCTTGTTATACCTCTTTACAAGTAATTTTGCAAAACTTGAGTCATGTGGGATTTTTGAAACTTAGAATGTTAGAGAAAGTTTGATCACAATGTAAGCTTGAGTTTGTTGGTCAAGCTGTATTTTCTCAGCTACTAAGTGTATATATTTATAGTGCAAATCAACCTCGTTGTGATTTTAGTCCGTTGGATACAAATTTAAATTAGGTGTTGAAAAATCACTATCAAATTTACTTGGTTTGTCCTTACTTTCAGCAATTATGCTTTATGACAGGTTAAAACTTTGTCTTTTAGTTTTACCATAGTACATTTTCAAATCTCATTTGTAACGGATTTATTATTTAGTTGTCTTGAAAGACTATATTCAGCAAGTAACAATCTTCAGTAGGTAGTTTGGTCAACCTACTCTATCTTACTTAGAACTTCACTTAACCAAGTAACTGCTGAGGTATCACTTGCTGAAAACTGTTATCTATATCTTAGATAACGTATTCAGTTATGATAAGTCTTCAGTGACTTGTCTTCTCAGCATCTTCTGGTCGCAACGTCAAAGCGCAGGTCTTCAGTAGGCTGATCAAAAATAAAATTAGATGATCTTGAAAAATCTAACACTTATACATGTCACTAACTATCAGTTAAATAGGTTTCTCTTTTACAATGTCCAAAACTAAAAAGTATCCTAAGGACTACGAGTACTATTAACTCGTTGAGACTAAAGATGTCATATGTTTGCTCATCAAAATCTAACTTGAACTAACAAAGACATTCACTATGCAGTAGGAGGGTGTGCAAAGTTTCAATCTAATCTAAGGCTCGCACACTATAACACTGGACTCAAAATATTGAGATATGTCAAAGGTACTGCTGAAGTAGTCCTATGGTATCCAAAAGATAGTGAAATGGACTTGGTTGGTTATTCAGATGCTTATGGTGCATGATTAATGCTTGATGGAAAGATAGCACTGAATCTGCCATTTTTGCAATTTGGTGTGTTTTTTACCAACGAAATCCCTCATTTTTCAACTTTTTTTCGGAAAAACCGGCAAAACCGACGATTCAACGGTTCCCGGCTCGCCGATTTTGCCGGCTGGAGCGACTTTGGGTCCTCCGGTTTTATGGCGGTTTTATGTTACGGTTTGGGCCGGTGTGTAGCGGTTTTCCGGTGCGACCGGTCCGGCCGGGCAGCACGATCCGGTTTTTAAAACATAGCATGAGACTGACACTACAAAAAAAATCAGGATTTAGCGACGGATTTATCCGTCGCTAAAGCCCACCCGATTCGTCGCTAATCCCTTAACGACGGATCGGGCGACGGATGAGACGCCCGTCTTAAAAACGGGCGTCTCAAACGAATTAGGGACGTCGCTAATCCCTTAACGACGGATCGGGTGATGGATGAGACGCCCGTCTTAAAAACGGGCGTCTCAAACGAATTAGGGACGTCGCTAATCCCTTAACGACGGATCGGGCGACGGATGAGACGCTCGTCTTAAAAACGGGCGTCTCAAATGAATTAGGGACGGATAAGGAATCCGTTCCTAATTCGCGACGGATAAATCCGTTGACCTTCCGTCGCGATTTAGGGATAGATTACTATCCGTCCCTAACTGGCTGGGACTGTTAGAGATGGATTCCTAATCCGTCGCTAAAAGTTCCAGCCCTAATTCGCCCAAAGTCGGCATTTTAAACCTGTTTTTTTATTTTTTTATTTTAATTCCTGTTTCACATTTCACCTGTTTTTCACACAATATAATTATAGATAATATACCCGAAACAATTAAATTGTATTAATTAACAATAGAGATTCGACGAATACAAATTATCCAAACCAAAGACTAAATATTCGTACAGAGGATGAAATAGTGTATATGTAGCATAAACAACATAAGCATAAGTCCAATGTACCTAAGAATCGGCCGGAGGAGGCGGTCATTGTTGGGTCGTCAAGATCATTTGGGTCAAAGCATCCACCTGCTGAGCCATACGAGCCTGGTTCTCAAGCACTTGCTGGTAAGCTGCCTTGGTTTGCTCAATCTCTTCCTTGTTTCTTGCTAATTCCTCTTAGAGAGGAGTTATCATCTCCTGGACCTGGTCCTGTGTGAAAAGCTCGTGTGGATGCCTGGGACACTGAGAAGCTAGGACCCGTTAATGTAGGACCCAAACTTCCAATTCCATACACTCGACCCTTGCTGTCCATTGGGTTGACGGCAAAGAAGATCTGGTTTTGCTCTTGAATCGACAGCTCCCGACCGTCGATCCTCCTCTCGATCTCACTCTGCAATCGTAAAGTGCATACGAAATGAGATACAATTTTAGGAATCTCTTATAATACACAAATACAAATGTGAACCTTAACAAAGAAACGTACCGCAATACGCTCGGACTTCTCGTCCACCCAAATGCCGTCCTTCAGCTTAGCCTTCTTGAAGTGGTATAGCGCGGTCTTGGGGTCCCCAGCCTGGATCTAAAGAACATACATGCAAACAAGTAGTTAGTTGGTAGAAATGAAAGTAGAAAACATATAAATCATCTTCCACAGCGGATAATGAAAGCAAAAAACACAAGTAGTAAGTAATTAATATATACACTAACCGCCATCTAGTGATCCGTAACAACAGCTCGCGACCCATAATGGTGTCTGGAAGTGCCCGTACCATCAGTCGGCTCAGTCAGCCGGTTCTCTCTGTTCTTTGCCGCCTGATCCACGACAAGGGGTTCCCTCCAGTACTCCACCCAATGCGCCCACTCCTCATCCCCTATAAATGATAGCTTAGTGCCCCTGTCTCTACATTTTTTCGCAGCATGAACCATTTTCCTATAGAGGTCTGACCCTAGCCTCTCGAAAACCGACCATAACTGGGGAAGCAGGGCATTGGAAATGTAGTAGGTTTTCTACAACAATTCCACAAAACATAGAGATTACACAAGGTAAATGAAGACAACAATTTAAAGATAACACATACAACAAGTTCATTAATGGTGACTAACATATCACCCAAGTTCAGTGGCTAACATACCACTCAGATTGTCCTAAAATTTACTAACACAATGGTGACTAACATATCACCCAAGTTTAGTGGCTAACATACCACTCACGTATAGTGTCTAACATGCCACGTACATTAACACAACAAATAAAGCACTGTAACATTTAAGCTTACCCGCAACTCATCGAAGTAAAAAGCCTTCATCCCTTCCGAGACATGTGACCACTTCTTGCCGCCAGCGCCAGTTAACTCCCTCCTACCCCTAAAAATGTCAGTCAGGTTACCGGAAGCATCAGGGGGCCAAAAACTGTTATCAATGAGAAAGACAAGAAACAAATATTCATTAGTATATATAGTTAAATCAATGGTATGTGACATATACTTGTCTTAAGTTATGTTCTACAAATGCATAATATGTACTTACTGTGCCTGGCCGTTGGGGAACAACACCGACTTCCCCTTCCACATAGCACCGGGTGTCAAAACTAAAAGGGGCAATCGTCGGGGGTAAGTTAGCCCAGACATGTGACTGGCCCGTGCTCGAGCTCGGTGGAGTCTCAGGAACCGTAGACTAGCTGCTCCCACCAATATCAAAGCCCATAGAAGGACTACTCGCTCCACTAGGTGGTGTACTGCCTGTACCAGAACCACCACGGATCCCACTCGATGCGGGAGGACGGTATGTAGGCTCCTATGCCGCAGCATCTACAAAAACATACAACAAATAGAGAAGAAATGTGTTAGTAAATTACTGTGAATTTGCACGAAAAACATATACATTTGACACCTAATAATAATTAGCATAAGATGTAGTCGTATTTTGAGTACTTCCGACCACATTTTTCTGCTTTCTTTTACGCTTTCGGATATGCTCATATGACATGAATGGTATTGGTGTCTCACCATGATAACTCCATACCTCATACTCAGGCACGAACCCCTTACGTTTCAAGTGATCGACTACCATTGTAGGAGGCAAAAATTGCTTGTTCCTACATTTGTTGTGACTGCAATGGCACTTCATCATCCCCCCACTCAAACAAGTAGTCTGTGTAAGTGCAAAAGCGATGAACGCTTTAACCCTTTCAACAAAACTAGACTGAATACTGCCATTAACAGTGCGACGGTACATCCATGAATGATCGAGATTCATAATTGGATAATTAACCTGACACGTCTAAATTTATTAGATTTATAATTACATGTATAGCATTACGTATTTAGTTTCATTACAATTACAATTACATTCTTAATTATGATACGTTAAGAATTTTATGAATTACATGCATTTTACGATTAAAATTAATTTTTATAAATTTTGAATTTCCATTTAACTATTAACATTACAAATTGTAGATGAAAATAGTAATAAATATTTTTATGTTAATACGAAAAAATTATATTAAAATCACCAAAATCATCAAATTGTCTCCAAACACACAATTAAATCTTCCTAATCCTAGTACATATACGAAAATATCAAACTAAATACCCTACATACTTACAATCATCCTAACATTATACTACCAATCCAATTTCACAATAAATATATCAATTGAACATTTCAAAGTTAACACAATACGTAATATAAGCTAAACTAGCTACTACATACTTCATATAAACATACAATTGCTCAAAATAGTTGAAATTAACAAAATTCTCAAATTTTAAAAAGTAAGGGTTTAGCCAAAATACCTTCGATTACGGAGAAATTAGCCTAAGAAAGATGAAATTGATGGACCACCCGAGTTCCTTGTCCCACGAGCTTCGAAAAGAGACCAAGATTGGCCGGAATGGTTGAGTTTTGGTCGGACTTTGAATTTGGGTGAAAATGGGAGAAAGAAGAATGCAGGACAAAAATGGGGAAAAAGAACCCGTTATGTTCGCCTTATTCCAATTTAGTGACGTATTGGCTTATCCGTCACTATTTGCGACGGATAAGCCAATCCGTCGTTAAATCGAATTTTTATTTTTTAATTTTTCTTTTTCAGTTTAATTGTTAGTCAAACCTAATTCACGACGGATTAGTCTATCCGTCGCGAATTAGAGACGGATATTTAATCCGTCACGAATTAGGGACGGATTATTAATCCGTCTCTAATTCGAGACGGAGTAGCGATGGATTGGCGACGGATTGAGCAAATCGCTCAATCCGTCGCGAATCCTATAGCGATTCGTCGCTATTTGGCGATGGATAATATCCGTCGCCAAATCCGTCTTTAAAATCGAACATTCTTGTAGTATGAATACATAGCTGATGGGTGTTGTACATCACAAATTCTTTGGATTTCAACAACAACTGAGAGACTGTGGGATCAATGAAGAGACGACACCAATCTTCTGTGATAACGCAACTGCTATTGCCATTACACATAATCTCAAATTCCATGCAAGAAAAAAGCACATTGATTTTCGACACCACTTTATTAGAGATCATGTGGAGAAACGCGGCATTAATAGTGAAGATCAATTGGCAGATATCTTCACTAAACCCCCTCAAGAAAGTAGATTTTTTTTCTCTAAGACATAGTCTTGGTCTTATGGAAATGCCCATCTGAAAAGAAGTAATTCAGTTTGTGGGACATGAAAGTAAGGGGGAACCATGTTGGTGAAACAATTAACAATTATATCTAGTTACTGAAATATGCAATTGGAACACTCAGTTAATGAAACATGTAACTTGCCAACAAGTCGCTCAAAAATTGCAACTTTGTATCTAGTCACTGAAATACGTAACTAGAGACATGAGAGTAAGGGCGAATTGACCTATTACCCTCTAAGAGAAGTTACATTTTGGTGAAAGAAACTTTCAAAAGAATCGACAAAAATATCTGACTGGTACGATTTGATACCTACTGAGAGTAAATACATTTGTCTTCTTCTAAAAGTTTGCCATTTTAGTGGAAGTATGTTGCTAAAATTCTGTGAACGGTTTGTCTTACTATACTTAGTCTGAGCTACTGAACATTTTGTCCTCAAAGAATGTTGATTTAATGTTGAGACCAAATCGCAACCGTTCATCAATTTGGCACAATCACACTTGCAGATTGTACTCATTGTTGATAATTTGATCTAAGTCGTTAAATAAATGGCGTCTGAAATCCAATGATGTGGATTAATTCTCACCATAATGTGCAATTGTTAGTAGGCCATGACCATTAAATGCACAAGGCATGCCAAATAACTTCACACAGCTAAATCAAGTGAGATACAAACTAATTGTATCTATACTGATTAATTAATTGCCATATAAAGGGAGAAATCAAAAATTGGGAATCAGTTTTACCATTCTAATCTCCTACATTCTCTCTGAAAAAGGAAAAACACTCTGAAACCCTCTATGCAAAGTGGAAAACACTCACCTTGAAATTCTCTCTAAACACCTCCGATACAGTATAAAATGTCATCAAAGACTTCACAAACCGCAAGAGGCAAAGGAAAGAAAGCAGTCGCTCCCACTCCCTCAAACCTTGCTAACCCTTCTTCACTAATAACTAGCGACGGAAGGGTGGCCGATGAGTTTTGATTAGGATAAGTGGGACTTGAAGGAAACCCTAGATGTAATTCACTGGGGGTGCAAGTGTCGATCAAAAAATCATTTGCACTTTGAAAGTGCAGACTTCAGCTAAGTATTGGTGCAATACAAACCTAGCTTAGTATTATCACAATACTAACTGTCTGTACACTGGACTTTCTATTATGGATTTTGCATTACTTCACTTTGATATGGTTTCACGATTTTGGTTTAGTCTTAGCAGGTTTAACAGGTTCAGATATCTTATAGAGAAGAACTCTTGGAGTTTCGATACAAGAAGATATTGAAGAAGGAAAGGAATTAGAATCATAATCGAAGAAGGACTCTACTTATATTCCAAGAAGGATTCTCGATGCATGGAAGACTGAGAAGTTTTAGGAGAAGAACAAGTCGAGTCGAACTGATCAAGACTTTCAATCAAGATAGAACTAGTGTACTAGTTGGATTAATATTCACAACTATATATACTAGTCGAATAGTTCATAGATGGATAACAAGCTTTTACGCGTAAGATAGATATTCTCTAGTAGCATGTTTTGCATCTCTTTTACTAAGTTTTTAGTTAGTCATCTCTCTCTTTGTTTGTGAGAGATCTAGCGTCGAATTGGTGGCCCGATTCAAGTACTTAGTTGATTGATATTCTAGTCGATAGGAATATTGTCTAGATATCTTTTTGTAAATCCGTTATATTTTATAGTGGATATTTCGCCTGTTGCTCGGCAAATTATTTATATAATTATATAATCTGCTAGAAATATTTATGTCTTGTGTTCTTTACATTCCGCTATTTAGACTCTAAGATAGTTTAGATATTGGTTTTGTGTATTGCTACAATACATAGTTGATGATCCTATATTTTAGTGTCTCGATCTCTTTTTCTTTACTGTTTTTTGTTAGCTTTTATTTGCGTATTTTAGCTTGTCTTGTGCGTTTTTATGTGTTTTGTGTTTTAGTTGTGTTTTACAGGTTTTCGTGTGTTTAGAGATGTTTTGGAGGAGAAACGATGATTTTTGGAAGATCGTATCCGAGTAGAAGCTCAAAACTCCATTTGTAGGCAAAGTATGAAGAGTCTGCGCAAAAGGACGCAAGACGCGTCTGATTCACCAAGACGCGTCTCCAGTGCCTGCAAGACGCGTCTCAGAACCTGTAGCCCGCAAGACGCGTCTCAGGAACCCGCGCGTCTCAGTTTTTCCAGGACGCGTTTCGCGACCTTCTATTCGCAGAATCTGTTTTCTGCGCGCTACTTAGTATTTTATTCGTAGATTATTTCAGACACTTCTTTCTTACGTTCTTTTTTTCACTCTCAAGCAAGATAAACCCTAGTTTGGTTCTCTTGCCTTGGTTTACCTTCAATTTTCACTTATAATCGTTCCTTTGACATTGGATTTCGATCTTGAGGTTAGAATATCAATTGAATCTTTCATTCTCTCGCAATATCTTCTTCTTTATTCTTGATTGATCTATTTATGCTTATAATCTCTCTTATCGTGCTTGATTCAATCATGATTGTCATTGTGTATGTATTGTTCGTGATATGAGTAGCTAAACCTTTCGATAGATGCGGTAGCAATGTAGGATTAATTGAATTAGAATCTTGACCTAGCGTTTGTTCATATGTTTTAAGCTTTTTCTCAAACTTCGTAAAAACCCCAATTTCAGTATTCTTTTTCTCGAATCTTCAAAACCATTCAAGTTAATAATCAATCGTCTGACAATCGATTGATTTCCTACTTTACATCTTCAAAGAATGTCTTGGTTAAAACTGAAATTGGTGATTTATCTGGACAAATAACTGTGACAACATATGAACACTTGGTCTGACTCGTATTTGATTTCTCTGAAATGCTACCGTGTCTATTTCCTCTCTCTTGATTCAAAACTCATTTTAGTTTACTAGTTTACTTGTTAATTCTTCAAATCAAACTCAATTTTACAAACCGATACTGCAAACTCTTACGTTTGATACTTGGAAACGTCATAGTTGCCTAGTTAGCTCCTTGAGAACGATCTTGTAGTTAAAGTCTGTTTACAACAACTACTTTAGTTACTTTGTATTTTATCAAGTAATATTTTAAGCACATCAAATTTGGCGCCGCTGCCGGGGAGTTAACTCCTACTGTGGTGTTTTTTAGTTGATAATTGTTTTTGTTTGTTTGAGCTGCTCTGTGTTTTAGATTTTTTGGGACTAACAGAAACTAAACTTCGGTTGAGATTTTTTTCTAGTAGAGTTTCAGGAATGGAAAAATACGGAGATTACTATCAACCGGGAGAGGTTAAGGTTGGTGGACCCGCGGTAGTTCTGTCCAATGATGCCAGGAACATGAAAATCAAGGCCTATCACTTCCATAATATACCAAGGTACCACGGGATGCAAAACGAGGATGTGGTCAAGTTCCTGAAGGAGTTCGAAGGTCTAATGGCCAGATACCGACTAATGACAAGGTTTCGGATGAAGATATTAGGAAGAAGGTATTCCCAATCTGCATGCAGGACCACGCTAAGACCTGGCTTCTTAATCTGCTTGAGGGGTCACTGAACTCATGGGATGACATATACAGAGCTTTCATGGGCAGATATTTTCCCCATGCCAAGACCACAGATATCTGTAACAAAAACCGCCAGTTTGAGCAGAGGTACGATGAATACTTCTATGAGTGCAGGGAACGATTTAAGAAGCTTATGGGGTAATGCCCACATCACAAGTTTGACAACGCCTCCCTGTGTCACATTTTCTACGATGGGCTCACCAGGGAGGATCAGCAATTGGTGGATGTAAGCGGGGAGAGAATTCTGGAAGCCACTACTACAGATCTCGAGGCAGTTTTTGAGAAGCTGGCTACGAATTCCCAGCAAAAGGGGGTGCGGGGGAAAAGAGCTAATAGGAGCGAGAGCAAGCTTGTTGAGGAGTTCGAAGAATCAGTGCAACAAGTGAGGAGCAATCTGGGCTATGGGAACAACTTCTATAAAAATGTCCCGCAGACTCCACATGTACTAGCTAAACCCCAGCAGGAACAGAGGCTGAGGCGATTTATGGACCACTCTGACCAGTACTATTATAACTCCACCAAGCGTGCGGAAAGGATGGAGCAGTCCGTAAAGTGATTGGAAGACGCAATGAGACAACTTCTGGCAAGAGTTCAACAGAGGGAAGCCGGAAAACTCCCTAGTACCGTGGAAAAAAGTTTCATGGTAAAACTTACTGTCAGCGAGGATTTGACACCATCGGCACAGGTAACTCAAGGAGGCACCACTTGTTCTTGCTGTAAAGAAAAAGGGGTGATTCCACAAGTTGAAGAGACTGGCAAGCTTGGTCGGGCTCAAGTTCTGGAGTCAGTGATTCTGGAACCCACGGCTCCCTTGGTTTCAAAGATCCAGTTGAGAAGGCGATTGAGAAACCTAATGATGCAGTGCAACAAATAATCCCAAAAGAAACTAAAAGTATAAGTGATTCTGCCAGTTTCTATCTGCTAGTGGGGAAAGGAGCGACTCCTGATGTAGTCGGAGTTGTCGACACAGGATCCAGATGTAATCTGATGACATTTGGCACCTACGAAGAGCTTGATCTTAAGGGGATGAAACCAATGAAGTGCATGATGCTGCTCGCAGATGGGTCCAGTAGCCGACCTATGGGTTTAATTGAGGGTGTCAAAGTGGATTTGGATGGAGTTGATGTGCCTACTGATTTTGTGATAATTGAGTCACCGCCACAAGCCCTCGGTGCAAACGGAAAGGATAATATGCTACTTGGGCGGCCTTTTATCAAAGCAACTCGTATGGTTATCGACATCTACTCCCGTACTTGCACATATGAGGGTAGGAAGGGAACCAGGAAAGTTGGGAGGCCCCTAGACGCAAAGTAATCAAGAGTGCTGAAGAAGTCGAGCTGACGACTATAACCATAAGCAGCACCCGCCGACTGATGCGGAAGAGTCCTGTACTTGACTAAAAACGAGTACAAAATTTTGTAAGATGTTTCTTTCTCCTTTCTCTTGCTTGAGGACAAGCTTCTCTTTGTTGAGGGAGGGTGGAGACTTCATCTTGTGTTTCTTGTGTGTTTCTTTTCTTTTGTCTCTTATTTATGTTTCTGCTATTTTTCTATTTTTATCGTTAGTTCTTTTCCTTTGAGTCGGAGTTAACTGCTAAGTCGAGCCCCTTTTGCTAGGGCTAAACCCACTTGATGCTTATGTCTTGAGTCTTGGCTAATCAGTAGGGGGGGGGGGGGGGTAGGGAAAAAAATTTATAAGTTTGTTTCCTCTGAAAAAAGGAAGTCTAGTTAGTTCTTTACTCCGAAAAGCCTGTGAGAAGCCTTTCCTGCCGATGAAAAAATGTTGTCCCAGCATTGTTTTGTGTGATTTTTTGGGTAGAGCAATGTCCTCTTTTTGAGTTATTGCGCCACTTCATGCTTATGAGCACTCTTAGTAATCAGGGATGACGAACGACACGCTTTCTTTTGATAATTACCACCTTGCGACTATTGCTGGAACTGTAGCTTTGTTTATTATTAGAGTCTGTTTGCTGCTCCCTAAAGCTGTTGATGTTTGAGTCTCGGGGTGGATCTATGGTCTTAATTGATCACCGTTGGTCGTGTTGAGCGTGTTGCAAATACTATCACATACAGGCGTGGCCTAAAAGCTACATGTCCGTGAGGTTGATGGCACGAACACCAAACCGACACGCACAAAAGTGCGGACCTTCGGTAAAACAAACACCTGCAAAACATTGAGACAAAAAAGAGCCCTATTAGGCCATGAAATGATTATGTAATGCAGTCTTGTTTGACTTTTTGGATGAATAATTTTGAATATGGGGAGCAGCTTCAGTCTTTAACTCTTGAATATTAAGTCGCCTGCCAAAGTCCTTTTCGACCTGATTATTTGAGCAAACTTATCATAAGGTATTAGTGGCACCTTCTAACAAAAGTTACCGCCCAACTTTACTTTTGAGCGTTTTAACCTGCTGGACACTTCCAGTTGTGAGAGAGTGGCATAATTGATTACCTGTGAGGGACTATCGGACTAGCTCTAAGTTCTTTTTACCTAGGAAACAAACTTGTTTGATTTTTTCTTTGTTCTCTACCAACGTTGGTGAAAATTCAAAATGTTTGCATCCTTTGGGTTTGGTATTAGCACTGTTGGCTCGGTAGCTTGGTCGTTTAACTCCTTTGTGTTTGTGTGTTTAAAGTCTAGTCGGGTCTAGTTAGTTAGTTTGCTCGAGGACGAGCAAAGGTTCAGTTTGGGGGGTTTGATGAGCCTATATTTTAGTGTCTCATCTCTTTCTCTTTACTGTTTTTTGTTAGCTTTTATTTGCGTATTTTAGCGTGTCTTGTGCGTTTTTATGTATTTTGTGTTTTAGTTGTATTTTACAAGTTTTCATGTGTTTAGAGATGTTTTGGAGGAGAAACGATGCTTTTTGGAAGATCGTATCCGAGCAGAAGCTCAAAACTCCATTTATAGGCGAATTATGAAGAGTCTGCGCAAAAGGACGCAGGACGCGTCTCAGATTCACCAAGACGCGTCTCCAGCGCCCGCAGACGCGTCTCAGAAATCCAGGACTCGTCTCAGAACCTGTAGCCCGCGAGATGCATCTCAGAATTCCAGGACGTGTCTCACGACGATTTCCAGGAATTGAAGAATCTAGGAGGCGCGAGACGCGTCTCACCTTTCCAGGACGCGTCTCACGCGAAATTTTCATAAGGCTCTGTTCTTTTAATCGATAACTTAGACATTTTATAAAACACTTCTTTCATACGTTCTTTATCACTCTTAAGGAAGATAAACCCTAGTTTGGTTCTCTTGCCTTGGTTTTTCTTCGATTTTCACTTGTAATCACATCATTGACGTTGGATTTCGATCTTGAGGTTAGATTATCAATCAAATTATTCTTTCTTTCGCAATTCCTTCTCTTTTGTGCTTGATTGATCAATTTATGCTTGTAATCTCTCGTATCATGCTTCATTCAATCGTGACTGTCATTATGCATGCTATTGTTTGTGTTATGAGTAGCTAAACCTTTCGATAGATGTGGTAGCAATGTAGGATTAATCGAATTAGGATCTTGACCTAGGGTTTGTTCATATGTGTACAAAACCCCAATTTCACTATTCTTTTCTCGAATCTTCAAAACCATTCAGGTTAAGAATCAATCGCCTGACAATCGATTGATTTCCTACTTTACATCTTTAAAGAATGTCTTGGTTAAAACTGAAATTGGTGATTTATCTGGACAAATAACTGTGACAGCATATGAACACTTGGTCTGATCCGTATTTGAGTTCTCTGAAATACTACCGTGTCTATTTCATCTCTCTTGATTCAAAACTCATTTTAGTTTACTAGTTTACTTAGTTTATTCTTCAAATCAAACTCAATTTTACAAATCGTTACTCCAAACTCTTACGTTCGATACTTGGAAACATCATAGTTGCCTAGTTAGCTCCTTGAGAACGATCTCGTAGTTAAAGTCTGTTTACAAAAACTGCTTTAGTTACTTTGTTTTTTATCAAGTACTAATTTGACCACATCAAATAGAAGTAATGAACTTTGGTAGATGCGGTGACATTGAGTTGTACATGGGTTCTTATAAACCCCCGTGAGTTTCTTTCTTCCCCCTTAATAATATTAGAAATTGCTCTTAAAAAAAGTTGAATATCATATTCAAGCAAGAGGGTATTCCCTTTCATTTAGATGTAGCTCTTCTTCTAACTCTTGGCTTAACTCTTAAGTTAACATACTCCCTTCGCCCCGTTAAACTTCATAAATTAAGGTTGACGCGTTAGGTGAAAAGTTAAAGCAATAATAAAATATCAAAAATGTAGAGAAAAGTGTACTTTCAGTGGCAAAATGTGTGTGCAGTTGAGATTGTTTACTGTATTATTTATTGGGTGTGGGGTAGCTCCATTTTTTTATTAATGTATGAAGTTTAGTGGACCGATAAAAAATAACAAATGTATAAAATTCTGTCTAACAGAAATAATACTATACAACAAGGAATCTACATTTTAATCTTCTTTTCCCCTAATGGGGAGCTTGATAATCCTTTTATTGAGGGGAAAAAAAACTCTGAATTCTTTCAATTTTCTGAAAGTTAGATAAATTAATAAATAAAACTAGTTTGTAAAATATATTATATTGAAAGGCTGCAAGTGATGAATATTCAGAGATAGAATAAAATAGTGAAAAAATAGGAAATACGTAGAATAAATAATTGATGACCGGAATAAGAACTTCAATTTGATGGGTTAGTAAGCTTCTAAAGAAACTTAAAAAATGGTTAGAAATTTTTAATGGAAGAAAGAGATTGCTAGTTTTAATAAAATACTACTGGTTACTAGAAACCTTTTAACTTTATGAATACAGTACAGCAAGTCTGCAAGCACATGGCACAACTGAGCAAGTGTTTTGGAAATCTTTGCAACAAAAAACGCATAGCAGTAATCAAGGTAACAAGGGAGGCTGAGCTAGTTCATGTCGACAAATACTTATATTTTTGTCCAGACAGACAGACTAGTAGTAAAGTGTATATAGTATGATTCTACAGTGCGGTCCAATTTCTTCTACAATACGAAGATAGCCGCTGCAAAATCCCTGATACGCCTCCTTATCATCAGCAAGTCTATATAATAGTAACAAACAATAAGTTTTGAAAAGAAAATGGGATCATTCAGCATGATGATTGTCCAGATATCTTTCCATATCCTCCATTTGTAGTTCATTAGGAACATTCTTAGTTTCCTGGCACTCGCATTTGACCAAAGTGTTTTAGGTGTTCATCTTCAGGCCATCAATCACACTTTATGTCTTTAAAGGAGCCTTCTTCACTCTGTCAGATATTCGAGTAGCAACATTTGAGTGTGATTTAAACCGACCTCTACCTCCTCCATCTTCCTTTTCCTGCAAACAAGTAGTCAGCAGTTCAGATCTATGGATACCAAAGGAGATTGGGAAGTCATATGGTGTATTTTAACTTTTCTATACAGAGTAACATTTTGGTTAGGTGGAGTAACATGAGATAATAAGCAAAATTTAAAAATAAAATATAATAAGATAAATTATGATAATAATAATAACAATCTAGCTGTCTGATCTGAATTGTTGCTCTTCAAAACAAAAAACCATCCTCCCTCCGACCCGCTCTAAACTTCCATTTTGTCATTGTTGTCAGTTCCATTTGATTTCCATTATTACCTTACATAACACTTTTTTTCAGTTTTTATTCATTCTGACCATTATTTATTTGTTCCATCTTAATCTCCATGCCAGAAATAAATGGAAAGTTAAGAGCGCCTTAATGTGTATAAAAGAAAGTTGGAATAACTTTTAGTACTATTAATACTTTAGTTGTAATAAAATCATCATCATTGTTCCTCAAGTGCCTTCACAGATACAGTCTTTCCCCTGCAACAGTAGAGACTAGAGAGGCTGTTTCCGATGGACCCATAACCAAATAGGGTACCATCTTCCACTTCATGAAATCAAGCAAAGCCAAAAGAACAAATGAAACTGAAAATTTGAGAGCCATTTTGATTGAGAGCCTCCTTAGTCCATTATATCTCAAAGCCAAAAGAACGAATGAAAATTTGGTTCCATCAGGTAATGGACAAAAAATCAGTTGTAATAAGAGAGAAATTAAATATCAGTAGCAGTAGCAGTAGCAGTACCAGAGTAATATGCATCCCTACCTCCGTTTACAGAAGCATAAGAGAAAAAAAATCAAGGAAGAAAGAATTTACGGTCGTGTATTTCTCTTAAATACACTATAGCTAAAATGCCACCTATGCAGCCATACAGGCCCCACTTTAATCTACTGCAGACTCTTATAGCTTGAATTATGGAGCAATGTCGCTCGCATAGTCACACGTCTTACTATGATACTCCCTACCTCCCGTGCTATTAAATCCCACAACTTTTGTGGGTGTGTTTAAAGGAATATGAATAAATAATGGTCACATAAATAAAGAAAGAGTAAAATTAGTTATTAGGTATTAAAATATTGAGAGATTAATGAATAAAGAGTTGAAAAAGTATGAGAGCGCAAGAGTAAACAAGTAAGATGAGTGGTATGCTTGTGAATACATGTGTATGTGGAAGGGCATTACTTAGGTATGTGGGGTTGCACTTTGCCATTTTTACAGTTGGTATTTATTAAGGGGGCGCCTAAAAAAGGAAAGCGGGTATCAATAGCGGGGCGGAGGGAGTACATGATTATGATAAAAACTCAAAAGTGTGCTCATACAGAAGAAAAGAACACAGGAATTTATTTGGTGCGAGTTACATAAAAGGGAGTAGAAGCCTTAGAAACAGAACAAACCACTATCAAAACATTAGATAATAATCAAAAATCACAAACAAATGAATATGTGCAATTACCTTTTTCTTGACAATCTGGACAACATCCTCATCTTGAAGAGTATGACTAAGACCACAGTTCTGTGGGTAATGTCTTGCACTTGTACCCCACACCAGGACATACTTTACATCCTTCACCAGGGTCCTGTGAATATGGTTACAGAAATCTTCAACATTGCACCCACCTCTTCCCTGAAATCAAAATTCAAGGCTGTTAAAATTGCAAGGAAAGAGGAACTAAATGTGCTTAACAAGTCTTTCAACCGATCTCATTTGCCACGTATATCTTCTATCGTTCTTTCTGTTCAAAAACTCTAATTCCACAGAAAACTAGAATATGAAAATAATATTTTCAAATTAATGTGTTTCATTGACATCAGAGAAAAAAGAACTGTTCTTCCATATTTACTTGTAGTTTCAATAGCTACTGGTGCTTCTGTAGATTCCTGATGTAAATCTATTCACAGACGGATCAAATAGTATCTGAATGGTGAATCAGGGATACAGGGTAGGTGTAGAGCCCCACATCATGGGATGGTTTGGTTTCTATCCGATATCAATACTCCTAGAGTCCAGACTACTTTCTAGGCCCATCATTGGCACCAGAAACATTATACTCCCACTGTTTTCTCAGAAGATTCCCATGTTGTTTCTTGGACGGTCAGGAAAAACCATCTCCTATTCACAACATAGTAACTTTTAACCCAACCAATTTTTATTATTATTCTCTCACCATAAAAAAATATTCACCAAATATTTTTTGAGCTATTTATCATTTAAAAACAAAAATTCAGTGAATAGTGTGCATGGAAGCTTTTGAGAGAAGACTTTCTAACGAGTAGCCTTACTAATGGTGAGACATAGTTGTCTTAATCTACTTCCACACTTGCATATAGGCTATAGCTCAATCATGGCCCAGTCAGACTCCAAATCAAAATCATAACTCACACTCATTCAGACTGTCAGACAGTACGGACTCAAGATTACAAGTATAACTCAAAGTCTCAAATTCATTCAGACAGTACTTAGTTTAAATATTTGTCGGGACCCAAGAACGAGTCAGGCAGGAATGACCATTGAATCTGGGGTTTGGTTTATTGAACATGGGTCTAATAAATACTACGGGTCGTTCAAGGTCAACTATAAACACAGAAGCATCATATCAAAATAAACTACATCAATACATAAACACACAAAACCGAATTTGCAAAAAGTACTCAGATAAGTAATGAAAGTAATATCCTAACAGGAGACATACAGCAGAAAGCACCACAGGATCTGCGAAGTCGGGTTGCTGTCCCTGAGGCTTCGTGTATATTCTGACAAGGCCCATCTCTTCCCACATTTTTGCAAGCAGTCTATCAAGATTTAGCTGTTGAAATTGAGAAGCGGGACAAGAAAATATGAATAGTTAGTTTTACCAAGGAACTTGCAATTCTAGGGGCAATTCACTGAGACCCCATCAATATCCCAAGAAATTATTGTTTCCAAAAATATCAATTCAAGTGAACATTTTGAAAATGAGCAAAGACCTTCAAGTTGCAACTAATGACAATTGAATTAGGCTGCCGTGCTAATCTGTCCACATCATCAATACCGATAACATCTATCTTGTTGTAGACATATATACATTTCATATACTTGCGATTCCCCTCAATGACATCGATAAGATCATCCACCGTTGCATCTTCACGAAACAAAACCTTAAAAACATTAATGCCAAAAACAGAACTGTTAACAGACCGCCCAAGGTAATTATCATGTTCCATAACTACTACACAGGCCAAAGAAGTCAGCAATAGTGAGACATGGAACAAAAGGAATCTTAACAGATTCAGAAATTCCAACATCACCTTACAAAAATTTGTGTAATGGGTTATTCATCAATCAAGCACAAGCTGGCAAAGTTACAACAATCCACAAAAAATGGTGAGGAGAAGAGAAACTACCTCAGCATTGTGAATCTTGTATTCATGCAATATTTGATAACAGAGCTTCTCATCCACATGAGTCAGTTGTAGAGTGCTATTAAAGGATATTCCACCTGTCTTTTTCCTTTTGAAGTATATCTGTCAGAAAATAGAACCATATCATTAATTGATGAAGAAAACATGTAGTTTCTTCTGTTTATTGAACCACTTGCTCCAATCTTCTGTTCTAGATTATTCATTAACATTCTTTGAACTGAAAAACTCCCATCCTTTTTTAATAAAAGAGAGGTTAGCTTTTGGTTAGCTTTTAGCTTGACCAGCACTTAGCCACGCCATCGTCTAGTAAGCCTAGGTGTTTTTTGTCTAGCCGAGAGTCAGAGGTAGCAACTACGCTCGCAAGGTCAGAATAATCACCATTCTAAGATAATACCTCAATAGAATGGGAATCGATGTTACCTGGAGGAGTCAAAACTAATTGCAAATAAAAGGAACCTAAATATTATTTTAGAAGTGAACATCAAGGTGGTTTACTGATAATCATCGTTAGTAAACAAACACACAGTAACCTTGAGAAATGCTGATAAGAATAACGTTACACCAAGGATTATATTTCTAGCAAGTTATCTGATGCAAAAAAGTCCTGTTCTTTCTCACTAAACCAGTTTTGGGTCACTAAACATGTACCCCCGCCATCCCAACACAGTTGTTACATTAGATTATTTTTCACGGAAAATATGGAATGCAGTGTGATATAGAAATACGGTACAAGTCGGGTAGGTTGTGATAAAGAATGAAAGTGGAGTTGCAATTGGATAAAAAATATGAATAAATAAGTTATATAGTGTGCTAAAGTTGTAAATATGAGGGTAATGGTATTTCCAAAAATGGAGCGAATTGAACAATAACTACTTCACTAGGACGTAAAAAATGGCAGAATGTCACAACTGTTTTAGGACATACAGAGTATTGTATTAATGAGTTAACATAAAAAGATGTTATTCAGTTGAGAATACATGGAACATTAATTTCAGTCCATAAGCATATATAGTATCCCACATGAGATGTCCCATTACGCCTTTTGGTCCATCTCGAATAAATAATTTCCATTTGAAAATAGTAAGCTTTTTACTCCCAACAATACAAACAATCATTATTATTATTATTCATTCTTCTGATAAAATAAACTACCCAAAGTTTTCTAAATTTCTTGCCAATTTTTACTCATTTTTTAGAAAGTACCCGTGAATAGTACTTTCTTTTTTAATGGGTTAGTGCCTTAGTGGGGGGAGTATATGTTCAAAAGAGCAACATCTCATTTTCAGTCACTCTAACCTATTTTTAGACCATAAACTAACACTCATTTGCAGCTATAAATGTTGTAAATTTTAATAAATATGCGAAAAAATATTTCGAGTTTCGTAAAGGGTCACCCTTCTATCTGCATTCCCGCTATAGCATGTTTTGTCTGGGCTCCACTATCCATATATTGATCTACTCGCAAGGATGACAAAAGACTGATGTTTGGTAAAATTACTGAACTGGCAAAGGAACGGCCACAATAGAGAGGGGAAGCTGCTGAATATATTTGGCAGGGTGCCCAACAATCAGATAAAGCTATGAAAATCTACCACTTGAATTGAATTGAAGCATGGTAGAACCCAACCAAAGTCTCCAAAAGTTTTACCAAGCCAAGATATAAAATAATGTTTAAGCAGAAAGGATTAATGACTGTATATATTTTAGAAGTCAGTGACCTTTCTGTAGTCTTAGTCAAGTCAGATTCAAACTTTGAAGAACATTCTTTGGCCAAAATTCCACCAAATCCTCTTGGAAAAGAGTAAAGACATGTATTCTTATTCAAGTCCTTCAGGAGTTACATCAACATAATAAAGAAACGAAGATGAGATGCAAAAGTAAAAGGTTAGGATACATTACTTGCGGCGGTCTTTTGTTAAGACGCAAGCCGACAGCTTCCAGCTCTTTTGTCAAAATCTGCCGATGCCCTTCACTCTAAATTTTCAGTATTAGTTGACAGCCAAATACAACATAATCAACTAAAGGAAATAAAGCAAGAATTGATAAGTAATAAATGCAGGAACCATTACAGAGGTAGTACAGGAAAAAAAAAATTAGTAAGTACTACTCTCTCGGGTCCATTGAAAGCTTCCTAACATGCTACTTTCTCTTAGAATAAGGAATGTGCATTAAAAAAGAGTTTGCAGGAGTTATTATATTGATGAATTTGTTTCAAATGAGTACAATTCGACGCCAGAGGATATATTCTCCAGCAGGTGTTATTCGGCAGAGGAGACACGGGGCACAAAAAATTGCAGTAGCGAAGTACTATAATCCTGAATTCTTTTTTTGAGTATTGTAGTAGTTTGTGGGTACTTTATCATTGTCATATGTTAAAAGCAAAAGAAATTTTAAGTTTGGATTTGAGCATATTTTTTCAAGTATTTTCAGGGTAAGCATAAAATTCATGTGTTTTGGTAAATCTCATTAAATACCTTATCAAGTCCTTTTAATCCAAAATTCCAAACCCCCAGAAATGCTTCTATTGCTACTACTTCAATATTTGAAATTTTTTACAATACTCGAGATCTCTTTCTATTACAAGATGCAAAGTTCAAATAAAGTACCAAATATTCACAAAAGAAAAAAATTACATGCTTCAATGGTTAGCGATATTTTTTCATTTATTTATTCACAAAAGGTGGTGTGTCCTGCATAAGCCAAGAAAAACCATACATAGACGAAAAACATTGCGGCACACTATGTTTGTTTTGATCATCAAGGTTAAGGAGTATTACGGAGCATAAGATTACTTTTTAATACATCCGTTTGATCAGAAATTCATTGAGCCTCTAACATAATAAGGTTAGTCAAGTTCAATTCCAAATTCCATCCCTCTCGGACAAGATATCATTCATATCCTGATTTTCCTATGAGCTTTAAAAAGCCTTATGCCTAGCCAGGATCAGACCTCAAGCTCTCAAGACACTGTAGACTTCAATCTAACATTGAAAACCGAATATGGAGAAATGTGAAATCCTAGTGTCAACGTATAGAAACAAATACAGCTTAAACTTACTTTTGAGGCATCAAGGACCATCAGAACAATATCTGATGATTTAGAAACAGCAATGACCTGGAATTAGAAGGGGGGGAACAAAAAGAAGCTTATATCAGGCTTTCAATGAATTACATCACTCTTAAGAAATACTGGGGAATATAGTCTGGGTAGATTATTTTGCAGTCACCTGTCTACCACGCCCCTTCCCTTCAGATGCACCTTCTATAATTCCAGGAAGATCAAGCAACTGAATCTTAGTATCATTGTAGTGTATAATACCAGGAATGCAAGTAAGCGTTGTAAACTCATATGATGCGGCTTCGGAGTGAGTTCCCGTCAACATTGTCAAGAGTGTAGATTTTCCAACACTGGAAAGTGAAACCATAGCAATTATCAATACTGAATGTAGCACAGGTAGAACTTAGTAATTTAAAAAAATTGGCAGTATATAGATAAGTAAAGCACTATAAAACTATCATCAAAATCAACTTGCATTATTAAATTAACAGTTGGAAAAATCATATGGCAGTACAATATGCGAACAAAGGTTGGAGAGTAGCATTTTCCCATTTCTACTTCTATATTATGGTGTATATATGCTACATACAAAATCCTCAAGTACTGAAAGGCTAACCTGGGAAAACCTATCAATGCAACACGCCCATGGCCAAACTTTGTAACTTCAAACCCGTCCCCAGCACCGCTAGAACCCTGATCCATCACGAAATAATTTCCAATGTAAGAACAGTATCATAAACGGAGTCCTAAAATATGAAGATGGTGCTTAGGAAAAGACTTCACTTGAAGACAATTTACATTGATACCCCACAGATATATTCCGGGAACAAAAGCTAGCTTTCATTTTTTATTATCTTGATGATGTCAACTAATTGATTTAGATATCATATGAAGAGAACAAAAAAACTATGCCGACACCTTTGGGGGCTCCAATAACTGTGTTCTCAGCTTCGCTATCTTTGCCTTCAGCTGGCCCAAATGATATTCTGTAAAGTTGAAACACATCAATCCATCAGTACATTCCCGATGCATTTTACACGGGCAGACCAGCCAGACGGCACAGTACAACATCAATGCAAAAATCCCAGTTAAAGAACAATAAACACATCTCCCGCTGCCGAAAGAACATACACCAACTATAAAGACTAAATCAAGTGACAATAAGAATTGTACTAGTAACTAATTTCGCCAACATTAAAACTCAGCCCACCGAAAACTAAGTATCCGAAACAGTTCCATCCATCTAGCTTTTAGTAACTCCTATCTGATTAACCAATACAAGGCAGGCACAACAACAAGAAGAATGATTAATCACCTACCTGTGGCTTTGTTTTTCTGGGTCCGAGCCATCTCGGCTTCGATTTCTTTAATCTTTTCAATGATCCCCATTGCGCCGAGAGCTTACCTGAAATTTTTCACAATCTTATTGGCATAAAATGCTCGGAATTCCGTAGTTTTTTGAACTAGATTCATTTAAAGGGCACAAGTTTCGATTTGAAGAAGACATATGATTGATAACAGGAAATCAACTGGAAGTAAATTAAAGTTGAGGATTTGTACCTGAATAGTGAGAAAGAGGGGAAGCAGTAGATACCGGAGAAGATGAGCAGCAGAGCAGATGTTTTTTTTTTGCTGGGCGTAGTAGCTTAGGGCTTCAAAATTGGACAAGTAAACCTCTCTCAGATTGTCTTAACTTTGACTACGATTTAATTTTCGGAATACGTTAAACACAGGACAATTTAGACTAAACGCAATACACTTCTTGGCATATTGCAAAAGGCCCTTCAAGTGATGTAAATATACAATTAGTCCCATTTTTCTTCTTTTTCGTACAACCTCTCAAATTATCACATATTCGAAAATATATAAACGTATACGCACTACAGTACCATAACATAACAAAAAAACCATGGCGTACAATCATTAGCCATGAACGGCTGCCAGAGCTCTGGTCAGAGATCTCGTCAAGCTCCAGATCGGAGCTTGAGCTCCGAAGATCGGAGTAGTGCTCCCTGCTCCGATCTGGAGCAGAGCACTGCTCCGATTAGAGCAGATCGGAACAGTAGCAAATCGGCGATCTGCTCCGATGTCGTAACGGAGCTCTTCCCGGAGCTCCGGTAGGGTTTAGGGTTGTGATTCAAATCTAATCTTCGTGTTTTTCTTCAAATTTTTTAAAGTTTCTTCGATTTCTTTATTCGGATGATGAAATTATCGAATAAACTCGTTTTGATGTTTTTTTAGGTAAAATTGTAGTAATTTTTTAAAGTTAATGGAGTATTTTGTAAACTATTATAATTGTGGTATTATTTGCAATATGTGAAAAAAGTGCCATGCGTTTAGTAAAAACTGCCTTGACATTCTTGTAATCTTAAATCGTAAATGTAAAATGTTCGATTAAATCATATAATTAAATTTTTGAAAGTAAAGTTTCATTATATAATTTAATTGAACATTTTACATTCAATGTTCAAGATTAAAGCATAGTTAAAGTTAAAAGATGGGACATTTGATCTAGGATGGAGGGAGTAGATTTTAAACAATACTTCTACTGTTGGATTTTATTGTCCTACTATTTTTTTTAAGTAAAAAAATATTCGTACTTTAACTATATAAAAAAAATTAAAAAAAACAACTTTGATCAGAGAGTATACCTACAGATTTCTCAGTAGTTATGGGCGCCTAGTCGTACTTATCTAATACAGAGTGTGGAAAACTTTTACAATTAAGTGATTGAGTGTGTGCTACCAGTGAGCAAAACTACTTTAGACAGACATATAAAGTGTTAAAAGTAGCTTGCTAAAAGTAAATAACACTTGTTTACAGTGGTATCCGAAGATGGCGTAATATTCACTACAAAAAAAACATGTTTTAGCGACGGACTTATCTGTCGCTAAAACAGTGTCGATCCGTCGCTAAATCCGTAGCGACGGATAATCCCCCGTCCCCAAACAATGCGTCACTATTTTTTTTGGCGACGGATAAGTATTCCGTCGCCAAATAACGACGAACTGGCGACGGATTAATCCGTTGACCAGTCCGTCCGAATTAGCGACGGATTACTTATCCGTCGCTAATTAGCGACGGAATTTCGCGACGGAAAAAAATCCGTCGCTAAATCCCACCACTAATCCGCCCTTAATTCGCTTGATATTTAGCGACGGATTTTAATCCGTCGCTAAATTCAATGGGCTAATTCGCCCTTAGTTCGTGAATTTAGCAACGGATTTTTTTCTGTCGCTAAATTCACGTTTTAAAAAAAAATTGTTTTTTATATTTCTGTTTCACATTTCACCTGTTTTTTCACATAATATAATCATAGATAATATACCCGAAATAATTAAATTGCATTAATATACCCGAAACAATATAAATTATCCATAACAAAGTCTAAAGTATGCAAGTACAAGAAGGTGAAATAGTGTCAAAGTATATATGTAGCATAAACAATATAAGTCCGATGTAACTAAGAATCGGGAGGAGGCGGTGGGTGGTACTGGGAAGAAGTGCTGAACATCTGGGTCAAAGCGTCCATCCACTGAGCCATACGAGCCTGCTCCTCAAGCACTTTTGGTAAGTCGCCTTGGTCATGACTATTTCCTCGTGGAGAGGAGTCATCATCTCTTGAACCTGGTCCTGTGTGAAGAGATTAGATCGCGATCCTGATCCCTGGGACACTGAGAGGCTACTAGAACTCATAGAAGGGCCCAAACTTCCCAATCCATATGTTTGACCCTTGCTGTCCACTGGGTTGACCTCGAAGAAGATCTAGTCTTGCTCTTCAATTGACAGCTCATGACCGTCGATCATCCTCTCATCCATCCTCCTCTCCACCTCACTCTACAATTGTAAATTGCATACGAAATGAGATGCAATTTTAGGAATCACTTTAAAATACACAAATACAAATGTTAACCTTAAGAAAAAGCGCATACATAATACGGCCCTCACGTCAGTCCAAATGCCATTCTTCAGCTTAGCCTTCTTGAAGTGGTATAGAGCACTCTTCGTTTGTCCTCTATTGGCCTAAAAAAACATATGTGCAAACAAGTAGTAATAGTTAGTTGATTGAAATGAAAGCAAAAAACTGTTATGTATCATATTCCAAGTCATAAACAACATATTTACTAACCTCCATCACGTGATCTGTAACAATAACTCGCGACCCATAGTGATGTATGGCAATGCCCGTACCATCTCGCGGCTCAAACAAACGGTTTTGTCTGTTCTTGTAAGCTTGATCCTGGACAAAAGGATCCTTCCAGTACTCCTCCCAAAGTGCCCACTCGTCATCCCCCACCCAAGTTGGTTGTCTGCGTGTCTCCTTCATTTTGTAAACCATTTTCCTATAGATGTCGACCTAAAGTTTCAAAGCAGTACAACTGGGACACCAGGGCATTGGGAATGTAGTAGTCCTTCTACAACAATTCCATTCAAAGTAAAAATTACACAAGTTTAAAGAAAGATAACAATTTAAATATAACACCAAGTTTAGTGGCTAACATACCACTCAAATTGTGTGCAATAAGTTCATGAATAAATACCAACATATCACCCAAGTTTAGTGGCTAACATACCACTCAAATGACACAACAAGTTCATGAATGGTGACTAACACATCAAACCAAGCTTAGTGGTAACATACCACTCAAATTGTCCTAAAATTGACTAACACAATGGTGACTAACATATCACCCAAATTCAGTGGCTAACATACCACTCACAGATATAGTGGCTAACATACCACACACATTAACACAATGATTAAAATAACAAATAAAGCATTCATTGTAACATTTAAGCTTACCCGCAACTCGTCGAAGTAAAAGTGCTTCATCCGGTCCGAGATGTTTGTCCACTTCTCGCCTCCCTGTCCCGGCATCTCCCTCCTCCCCCTAAAGATTTTGCCTAGTTTATCCGAAGCATCCGGTGGCCAAAACCTGTTATCAATGAGACAAACAAGAAACGAATATTCATTAGTAAAATCATGTAACATATATTTATCTTAAGTGTATGTTCTACAAATGCATAATACTTACTTGTTCCTGCCGTTGGGGAACAACACCGGCTTCCCCTGGAATGTAGCACCGTCAGTCAACGTCAGATAGGGACACCCGTCAGAGGGGTAGTCACCAGGAGCATGTGACGTGTAGGCCGGTGGAGTCTCTGGAACCTGAGACTGGCTGCTGCTCCCACCAATATCATATCCAACCAGAGGACTAGTAGCTCCACTCGCTGGTGTACTACCAGAACCCGATGGACTCCCCCTAGTACCCCTACACCCGGGAGGAAGGTATGTGGACTTCCTTTGGCGCGGCATCTGCAAGAGCATATAAGAAATTGCAGGAAAAAATGTGTTAGTAAAGAATACATGAATATGCATGTAAAACATATACATTTGACATATATTAAAGCACAAAAAGTAATAATAATCAACAACTAAGCATATATACACATAACAACTAAGCATACAATACACACATACCCTCGTCCTCCTCGGTACATCCATGAACGATCGGGATTCATAATTAGATGATTAGCCTGACGTCTACAATTATTAGATTCATAACATGCATTTTACGTTAATATAATCACCAAATAGTCTCAAAACACTTAATTAAATCTTCATAATCTAGTGCATATACGAATTTATCGAATCAAAATTACTACGTACTTACAAACATCCTAACATTATACTAATTAACAATACAAATTCACAATCAATATATCAATTGCACAAAGTTAACTAGCTAGTATACTATAGCTCTCATAAACATACAATTGATCTAATTAGTCGAAATTAACAAAATTCCCAAATTTGTCAACAAGTAAGGGTTTCAAAACACTCAACTAACACTACAAAAAATCTGGCCTGTAGCGACGGATAGATCCGTCGCTACAGGCCAGCTATCCGTCGCCCCAGCTCTGGCGACGGATCGGGCGACGGATAGAAAATCCGTCGCCCCCCAAAGCTAATGGCGACGGATAACAATCCGTCGTCAATTCATGACAGTTGAATGACGGATTGATTGTCAATTATTTTTTAATTCGAAATTTAGCGACGGATAGATTCTATCCGTCGTATATATATGACGGATAGAATCTATCCGTCAGCTGTATATGACGGATAGAATCTATCCGTCAAGTATTTAGCGACGGATAGATTCTATCCGTCGCTAAATATTTAATTGGACTAGTGACGGAATTTGAAATTCGTCACTAATTCACATCCTTTGTGAATTCCGTCACTATTTATTTCATATTAATCCCATTTTTCGTAGTTCACCTATTTAATCAATATAATGTTCGATAATAAATCAATAATACGAAAAATGTTTCAATGAATAAAAAGTAATATTGAATGGAGAAATTATCCAAACAAGTGTAAATATGAAAAAAATTCGAACATACAGATACATAACTAGCTATCAGACGGGGGTGGAGGTGGGTGATGGCGGAACTGGGACATGAACTGCTCCATCTGTAACCGAAGGCGCTCGTTCTCTGTCGCGGCGCTCCATCTCTTGAGTTAGCCGAGCAACATGTTCCCGGACTGATCGCACCATTTCCGAGACACAGTCACTGTGTAAACCGGACGTCTGGTTGGGACGATGATGAGGAGCACGGACTAGCGATTTGCAAACCGAGGCTCCCGAGTCCATATATTCGTCCTTTCTTGTCCGGATTGTTGACCTCTAGGAAGATGTTGTCAACTTGTTCAGTTGACAACACATCACCCGTCTCGTCCTCCTGCCTCGCCACCTGAGCATCAACCTCAGCCTGAAATCGTAAATAGCAGATATAATGATCGCCATCGCTTTAAAAAGTAACTTGTAATAGTGTACAAATATGAACTTTAAGCAACATAAACATACCGCATAGACGATGCCCGATTGGTCCATACCCATATACCTTGGCCTTCTTGAAGATGGCATACTTGGATGTCACCTCCCCGTGCCACACCGAATCAAACCAGATCTAGTCAACAATTTATCATCTACAAGTAATAGAGCATACGTAATGCTAGATTGCAAAAATACATATATACGCACCGATGGATAATAATCGATGTGATGATCGCCTCCAAGGTGGTGAACGGCCCTTCTGCCGTGTCGGGATGCCGGTTACTGTTGGTCCAAGCAACGTCACGGACATCGATTCGCCATAGGCATCCCAAAGGGCCTCCGTTGCATCAACTCGTGGAGGATTGGGCCACCCCGATCCCGAATGGCCTTCCACGTCTGAGACCATATCCTCAGATTTGGATCCCAGTCTAAATAAACACGCCAGATCTGTGGATCAACTCCGGAATGAAGTACTCCTTCTACATTCCCAATTTCATACAACATCCAAAGTCAATACATGTCCTAACAACATAATGAGATATGGTGACTAACATATCAACCAAATAAAGTGGCTAACATACCACTCACATATAGTGGCTAACATACCACTCACATATAGTGGCTAACATACCACTCACATTGTCCTAAAATTTACTAACACAATGAAGCATAACATATCACCCAAATAAAGTGGCTAACATACCACTCACATTGTCCTAAAATTTACTAACACAATGGTGACTAACATATCACCCAAATAAAGTGGCTAACATACCACTCACATACAAGGCTAACATACCACTCACATTGTCCTAAAATTTACTAACAATGGTGACTAACATATCACCCAAATAAAGTGGCTAACATACCACTCACATACGGTGGCTAACATACCACTCATATTAAAACGATTAATTATAATTACAAACAAATGAATGTCATATTTTAACTTACCCTCAGCTCATCGATGGACTCGGCCCTCATGCGCTCCGAGATGTGGCTCCAACACTCACCACCCTGCCCCGGTGGCTCTCTCCTGCTCCGGAAGATGTCACCTAGTTTGTTGTGCACCTCCCGAGGCCATAAGCTGTTGTCAATGTATAAGATACAAGAAACGAATATGCATTACTTTAGTACAACAATTTATACTTGTCAACTATCATTATCAGTTATGTTTTAGATATTTAAGAAGAATGTATAATACTTACTTGGCAGGACCAATAGGGAAAATCACAGCAAGTCCCACGTGACGTTGGGATTGTTTGGATCGAACACGGTAGGGACAATCGTCGTGGTCGCCCTCCAAAGATGTGTCCGGGCTGGTGTTGGTAGAGCCACGCTTCTCTCTCCTGCGGGGTCTCAGAATCCGAGACTCTTTGTCACGATCTTGAGCCCTCCACATTCGACGGTGTCCCCGACCCACCACTATCATCTTCAGCTGCGTGGGGGGACGATAGGTGGACGGCCTCTGTCGCGGCATCTGCAAAAAAATGTAATAAATACAATAAAAATGTGTTAGTACGAGTTATAATACATAACAAATTATAATAACACATATAATTACTCATAATACACATAATATACCGTTATCGCCGTCCTCTAAGACTACATCCATGAACGGTCGGAATTCATTGTATATATACTTTATTTTTAACCTGAGACGTTCCAATTGATTAGATCGTATTTAATTTATTAGATCGATTCCAATTCGGATAAGAAGATTGTAGAGGTTAATTGTTAATTATTATATGTTGCTTATAAATTAATTATTAATTAAGTGTTCGATATTTACAAAATTGGGAATATAATTTAACCATTTCAACCTCTTAGTACATATATTATATACTTAACATACATATCAAATTAACTAATTACTCTATACATATCGAATTACTACATATATTCATATCAAATTACATACTTAACATACAAATTTATCAAATCAAAACTACATACTTCTATACTTAACAAACATATCAAATTAACTAAACTAACTATATATACTTAACACACAAATCAAACTAACTACATACATTCATACATACCAAACTTAATTAACATACTACATACATTCATATCATTAATTAAACTAACTATCAAATTGAACAAATTACATATAATTAATCAAATTAACTAAACTAACTACTACATACTTATCATATATACATATAATTGCTCAAATTAATCAAAATAAACAAAATCCTCAAATTTTAAAAACTAGGGTTTTAGCCAAAATACCTTGATTAATCGGTAGAAATCAAATTGATCGAAGAAACAAACTCCTTGTCCCACTAGCTTCGATTAGGCACCAAGATTGGCGAATAACGAAGAATTCACCTAAACCGAAGAGAGGAGAAGAAGAGAATGAGGAAGAAGAAGGAGAAGAGGAAGAAAGTGAGGCATTCGCCTCTCGTCCGATTATGAAACTCGGGCCGACGGACACGCGTATCCGTCGGCCCATCGTCGTCGCCACATGTGGCGACGGATAGGTATCCGTCATATAAAGCGGATAATCTATCCGTCGCCCCGTTTTTTAAAAAAAAAAAAAATTTCCTTTTTTTTTTATCAAAGTCAAACTTGGGCGACGGATAATAATTATCCGTCGCCCAATTTAGCGACGGATACGTTATCCGTCGCCAATAAGCGACGGATAACAATTATCCGTCGCCAATTGGGGCGACGGATAGATTCCGTCGCCCCAATAAGCGATCCGTCGTTATGGGGCGACGGATTTCATCCGTCGCCCCATAACGTCGTTTTTCCCAGCTTTTCTTGTAGTGTAAATCTTCCTAATCCTACTACATATACGAAAATATCAAATTAACAACCCTACATACTTCCAAACATCCTAACATTATACTAAAAATTCAAATTCACAATCAATATATCAATTGAACATCTCAAAGTTAACACACTAGGTAATATAAGCTAAACTAACTACTACATACTTACAATACACATGCAATTGCTCAAATTAGTCAAAATTAACAAAATTAACAAAATCCCCAAATTTGGCAAAATAATGGTTTTAGCCAAAATACCTTCGATTAAGCGGAAGGAAGACGAAATTGATTGAACACCCGAACTTCTTGTCCCACGAGCTTCGAAAACACTCCAAAATTGGCCGGAATGGTGGAGATTTGGTCGGAATTGGCGAAATTGCGAGAGACAAAGAAAGAGAAGCAGAAACGAAAATGGGAAAGAAAAGGGGATCTGCCCCGTTTCTATCCCCAGTTTAGCGACGAAACGCTATCCGTCGCTAAATTCGTTTTCTTTTTATTTATTTTTTCTTTTTTTTAATCTGGTCAACTTATTTAGGGACGGATGTTATATCCGTCCCTAAATAACGACGTATATTTTGTATCCGTCGCCAAATAGCGACGGGAAAATATCCATCACCAAATAGCGACGGATTAGCGATGGATTTGAGACGGATTGAGCGAATCGCTCAAATCCGTCGCTAAACCTAGCGATTCGTCGCTAGGTAGCGACGGATAAAATCCGTCGCTATCCCCCGTCGCTATTTGGCGGATTTCTTGTAGTGATTTCGACTAATCCACTTCGCCCTTCACAAGGACTTGAATTTACTAAGACAAAATAATGAGTTTCCTTACAAATCATATACTCAGACAAATTCATTTTATCCTAACTTCCCAACTTAATTATCTTAAACTCTCTTTCTTTTACTAATCCAAGTCAAATACTTTGTTTCCTCCGAGGGGTTTTCCTTAACTTCCCAAGCTAAGTAGTTCCACCTTTAACCTTTTTCAATGGGTTGTCCTTAGTAGACCAACTAAGTAGTTCCACCCTTGACACGCTTGTTGATTGTTTGTGCAATGGTTGGTTTTTATAGTGTGTATCTTAGTCACAATGTTTCAGTGACTTTGACACACAAAGAAACTACTTCCTTTAGATTCCTATATTTCAAGGATAGAAAGATTGTTTCTGCAAAAAAAAAGAGGAAATAATGCTTTTTAGTCGCAACTTTAAAAGCTTATTCTACCTCTTACAAGTAGCTTCGCAAAGTTTGAGTCTTGTGAGAGATTAAGAGACTTACTTCTTGCCTCCTAAACTACTAACTTCAATAGGACCCATAAGATCCGTATGTGGTAGTTGAAAGCATCTATTAGTTCCAACATATTGACCATCATGAGACACAAGAGCATGAGATACTCTAGTTTGTTTACCTTTCAAACAATCTTCACAGACAATTTTACCTAAATTTGACAACTTGGGAATGCCTCTCACTGCCTCACACTTAATGAGTTTATCAAGATTTCTGTAATTCATGTGACCGAGCTTCTTGTGCCAGATGACAGATTCATCAACTTTTACATGAAGAGAACTGTGATCATGAAACAGACAATTGTCTCTGGATCTTATACCTGCCATAACACAAGTGTTGGCTCTATCGAGCACTTCACAAGACAATTTATCAAAACTTACTCTTAAGTCATCATCACATATTTGACTAATGCTAATTAGATTAGCTTTCAGTCCCTCAACCAGAAGTACATCTTTCAGGTAGAAAAATCCTTGAACATTCAATGTTCCTTTACCAATGATCCTACTTTTTCCACCACCACCATAGGTAACTGTACCTTTGGAAAGTGCTACAATGTCTCTGAGGTGGGCATGGTTTCCAGTCATATGACGAGAACACCCACTATCAAAGTACCAAGCTCCTGCAGAGTCAATTTTAATAGCAGAGAAAACAACATGACAAAGTTTACCCATATTGCTTGGGTTACATGCAGATGTTGTCACAATATCAGAATAATTTTCTGAATTCTCATATGGCATTATCACAATATTGCTCGAAGCACTAAGTTCTTCAACAGATAATAAGTACTCAGCTTCTAGATCAACAGAACCATGCAAGCAATAAGAGTGATCAACCTCACTGAGAAACACACAATCAGTGTTTACAACATTGATATTATCAAGACATTCATGTTCACCAGTAAAAAACAAGTCCTACACAGAGGGGTTAGCAACAGTATTAAGACAATACCCTTCACTATCAAATAAAATCAATTGCTCAGGTGTTGTAGCCCCTGTATTGTCACATCATTAATCATCAGATGGATATTCTGACTAGTTCACTTGTGAATGTAGTGCAACCGTTTCTACTTCTTCATCATGGACTATATCTTCATCATCTGCACCTGTCTCATTATCACTAAGACAAATCCAATAAGAATTACCCTTCTTTCGAAGAGTATTAGCACACTCATAGGCATAATGTCCATAACCTTCACATGCAAGACATTAAGTTTTCATCAGATTTTCAGTGTCCTCATCAGATGGTTTTTGATAAGAATACTTAGCAAGTTTCTTAGAAGGAAATTTCTTACTAGGAGAAAACATATTGCTGGATCCAGGTTTAAGCTTATCCCTAAGATTGCTCTTTTGAAAGCATTTAACCATGGAATTAAAGAAAGCATTAAAATCAACATCGTCTACTTCATCAAGTGATTCAGAAGACTTAGATTGAAGCATAAGACCTTTTTCCTTGGAGTTAGTAGGAGGATTTTCAATATTTAACTCATAATTTTTCAAAATATTCATTAAGGTCTGTAAATCCATAGTTGCCAAATTAAGAGATGTTTCAGTATCAATTTTCTTGGTTTCAAAATGTTTTGACAAAGTTCTAACAGCTTAATAAACCAAGGTTTTGTTTCACAAAGGATTACCTAAGGCTTCATTTGGTTTGAGGAAAAATGGGGGGAAAGAAAAAAAAATAGGGGAAAATTTTGTTTTTCACCGTTTGGCAGTTCTCAGGAAATCCTGGAAAATTTATCAAAATCTATACAAAAAACGTCTATCTCCACAAAATAAGGAAAGTTGTTTTTCCCTCACATTTTCCAGGAAAATCTTATTTTCCCCTATTTTTTTTCTTTTCCCCCATTTCCCCTCAAACCAAATGAAGCCTAGCTAAGAGATAGCTTTCATTGGAAATATCCAGCAGTTTTTCAAAGTAAGTAGAGATTGATTCATCATCCTCCATTCTAAGATTTTCAAATTTGCTAAGAACAATCTGAAGCTTAGTTTCTCTCACACTTGAATCTCCTTCACAATGCATTTGGAGAATCTCCCAGGCTTGTTTAGCAGTCGAGCATGTTTGAATAAGCTTAAACATATGAAGATCAACATAACTAAAAATAACATTCAAGGATTTTTCGTTATTATTAGTATCAATTACCCCTTTTGGAGTGTAGTTTTCTCCAGGCTTGGGCACACAGTCTTTGTCTTTATCAAGAGGTAGCATAGGCACCGTATATCCTTCAAGCACAATCTTCCACACCCTGGTGTCAATGGCCTTGAGATGTGAGCGGATGCGGATTGACCATAGTTGATAATTGGATCCATCCAGAGTGGGCAACCTGTTAATATTTGGATTAACTGAATCCATTCTAATGGTACCAAATCCAAACACCTATTGATTAGATGTCTGGCTCTGATGCCAATTGAAATTGCATGGATCGGGACTTAGTACCAAATACAAATATTGTAAACACGTATTGTAGCAATACTCAAAACCAATATCTGAAATCTATCTTAGAGTCAAAACAGCGGAATGTAAAGAACACAAGACACAAATAATTTCTAGTAGATTATAAATAATCTGCCGAGCCACAGGCGAAATATCCACTATAAAATATAACGGATTTACAAAAAGATAGCTAGACAATATTCCTATAATCTAGAATATCAAACAACTAAGCACTTGAATCGGGCCACCAATTTGACGCTAGATCTCTCACAAACAAAGAGAAAAATGACTAACTAAAAGCTTAGTAAAAGAGATGCAAAACAAGCTGCTAGAGAATGTCTATCTTACGCATAAAAGCTTGTTATGAATCTATGAACCTATCGACTAGTATATATAGTTGTGAATATTAATCCAACTAGTACAATAGTTCTATCTTGATTGAAAGTCTTGATCAGGTCGAATCACCATGTTCTTCTCCTAATTCTTCTCAGTCTTCCATGCATCGAGAATCCTTGTAGGAATACAAGTAGAAAATCTTCTTCGATTAGGATTCTAATTCCTTTCCTTCTTCAATATCTTCTAGTATCCAAACTTCAAGAGTTCTTCTCCATAAGATATCTAAACCTATTAAACCTGCTAGGACTAAACCAAAATCGTGGAACTATATCAAAGTGAAGTAATGCAAAATCCTTAAATAAAAGGTCCAGTGTACAGACAGCTAGTATTGTGACAATACTAAGCCAGGTTAGTATTGAACCAATACTTAGCTAAAGTCTACACTTTCAATGACCATAACCATCACATGCATAGCACTGAATCTTTTTCAGTTTTTCATAATCCTCATCAAAAGGCTTTTAGAAGTAAACTTCTTTTGAGACGAGGGGGTGCTACTTGAACACACTTTTAGTTTACCTTTAAGATAAATTATGTGAAAATGAATTATCATGGAAAATTCTTACATAGACCCGGTCTATTAGTAAGTTGTAGACCATGTGGATGAGAATGAACCACATGACTTGAAAGAATAATTCAGTTCCCAAGTGATGTTGTTTATTGTGAGCCACAAGGTCTATAACTTACTCATAGACCCGGTCTATGGAAGCATCTCCTTTTTATCATAGCATCAAGCAAGGCATCATTCAACTCTTTATCTTCATCTTCGTCCTCATCTTTCGATTCAGAAGATTTAACACGAAGAGCCAAAATCTTGTCCTTTGCACTACTAGGTGGATTTTCCATATTAGTTTCGTACATTTTCAAAATGTTCATTGACCTTTGAAGACCCATAGTAACTAAGTTATCAGAAGTTCAATAGCAACTCGTTTCATCTCAAAATGATTTGAAAGAGATCTTATTGATCTATATACCAGTTGCTTGTTCGACAAAGGGTCTCCAAACACTTGACTTTCATTTGAAATGTCCAAGAGTTTTTCAAAATAAGATGTAATACATTCATCCTCTCACATCCTTAAATTTTCAAACTTACAGAAAAGCATTTGTAGTTTAGACTCTTTCACACTCAAATCTCCCTCACAATACCTTTGGAGATTGGAGTATGTCCCATGCTTGCTTGGCATTTGAGCATGTCTAAATGAGTTTGCACATATGAGGTGATGAGTCGATTTTACATCGTCTCATTTGGTCTTTTTTACCGTCTTATTGCCATTCTCAAGTGTAGTTTTATGTGTTTTATTATTGTTTTGTTACGTTTTCATGTTTTGTGTTTTGTAGGTATTTGGTCAAACCGCATGATTCGGAGGCAAAAAGATGCATTTTATATGCATTCACAGGAGGACGAAGTTCCAATGCCTCAAACGGATGCCAGAAACGGAGTGGGAAGACCAAAAATACCAAAATTGGAGTCAAAGTGTGGATCGAGGCCCACCAGGTGCACGCCAAGTGCCTCGTAGGCTAAGCCAGGCGCAAGCCTGGCGTACGCTAGGTGCCTATCTGGCTAAGCCAGGCGGGCAACTAGCGTACACCAGGTCCCTTTATACCCTTTATATATATATATATATATATATATATATATATATATATATATATATATATATATATATATATATATATATATATATCCGTCGATCAGATTTCAGAGACAGATTCACATCCACGATTACTTATTCTTCTCTCTTTACTCGATAAACCCTATATTTCATTCTTGGGCAATTCCTTCACCACCTATAACTGGAGAATTGAACTCGATTTACATTGCATTTGTTCGTGATTGTCAATTATGAATACATTGGTTATATTCTACCGATTAATTTAGGGATTTGTCATCCTCCAAGCGTAGTGACAACCTCTTGGTAACAATTTCTCCTGTTTCATAGTTTATTATTATTGATGTTGGTTTGTTTGATTATTTCTTGCTTACTGGTGATGAGCATGAGTAGCTAGACGTCCCTTTATGGGGTGGTGATGATTCAATGCATGCTAGTTAGGGTTAATGCAATTCAATAACATGTAAGATGCGATTTACTCTGTGCCCATTTGATTAAATGCATATGTAGTTATGTGTATTGTGTTTTACCCCCAAAATCACCAAAGGATTATGCAATCTAATTTATCCACCAAAACGTCTAGAGATTGCTAATCCATTGGTTCATATCAAACACAATAATTACATTAGCTTATTAATTGTAGCTCAGTGAAATTGACGCCTTCACTAATGCTATATGTTTTGTAGAACAAATTCAGTTAGTTCATTGTCATAGTCCTTCGTACCTTATCTAATATAAGGTGTCTGCCTAGAAAAGACTAGAGCAGTGTAATAATCGTTAGGACCTGTCCCAGTGATAACTAAAGTAAATCGACATTGTTATTATTGCATCTATTCCTGCTAGCTATCATCGATTATTCATTACCACTATGTAATTTGATAACTTATCTTGATAAGATCGATATACATGTCTTTGATTTCTTTGCGTTGAGAGTTAGAGTTAGATTAGTAATTAGAACTCGATGCCGAAGTAAAAAACAACCCTTTTACTCCTTTCTTGTTGATAATTATATTCCATAAAAAGAACTCAACTTAGTTAAGTCCTGAGAGACCGACACTAGGGGTTAACTTTACTGCACTATAAGTTTTCGTAGTGTTGAGAATTAACTATTAGCTATTTAAACAAATATAAAACTTTGATTTGACACATCATGAGGATCCTTAAAACTAAACAAGATATTAAGCGCCTTTTCATTATTAGTTGCATCGGTTACCTCGTTTGGGAAGTACGTGTATTAGATGGTGCCTAGTGATTAAGTGCGCCCATTCTGATATATGTTGAAGCTTCCTCTATTGACACCAATGGTCCTGCCGTTTGGGCCATATGGTGTACGCAGTACCACGTTTGCCTCCATGTGACATTTAGTCCTATAGTTTCAAAAATCATGGCGTCGGAAGGACTTTTGACAAATTTGACCAAAAATGCTGACATGTCACGTTGGTCAACTGGTCAACTTAGCCAACTCAATTGCCAGCTCATATTCTGATTAAAGAAAATGGAAAATTAAATTCAAAAATAAAAAAATAAAAAAAAGAAAAAATACAATTTGTAATTTAAAATTCACAGAAAAAGAAAAACCCATTTAAAATTAATTTAAAAAAAGAAAAATCGGTAAAAAACGTAAACAGGTATGTAAAGAGCCATTAAACACAATCAACGTAAGTTTCTTCCCCAGTTCGCCCAGAATAACCTAATTCTGCCGTTTTTCTCCAAAATTCACCACCGTCACCACCGTCCAATTATCAACTACTTCAACATAACAATCCCCACAAGCAAAAGTACACCAATAATAACCACAAATTTCATCCACTGCTTCTTCATTATATTGTTTTCCTCCAACATAGTCATGATAACTGCGTGTGCTTCAATCATCTTCATTCTTGCATTATCCTCGAACAGTTTCGAGTTTTCTTCAACCAAAACAGCAACTTGTGCCTCCAAGTCATGAATTCTAGCATTTTCGTCCAATAACCCCTGGATTCGTGCCTCCATCCCATTAATTTTGCGCAAAAGCCCAGGGATTATTTCCACTGATCTCGGACACATTACGGGATCAAACCATTCCCAGAAGCTACACCCACCAACTCTACCCTAATTAAGAAAATCACAACAAATTAACACAAATTTCAAAATTTGGGGATCAAAGACGGGATAAATCATGAAAACTAACCCGAAAACTAACTCAATTACCTTATTCACACATTGGACCCATCTCCGACCCGGATTTACATCCGTCCATGAAGTTAGCCTTTGGGAAAGTATGCCACAGTGACAACATCCTGTGTTGGGTGTTCCATACGAGCGTGTTCCGTACGAGCTGGATGAATTCGAAGACATGGTATTTTGGGCAAATTGGATCTTCAATGTTGAGTGAGTGATTTGCAATTAGGGTTTGGGAAAGAGGGGTAATGGAAGACATGGGATGGGCATGTTTTTTTAGGATAAAACGGAGGGAAAACTAGCGCCATTTTGTTTTCCAATTTTTGTTTTTTTAATTAAATTTAAATGGGTTTTTCTTTTTCTGTGAATTTTAAATTACAAATTGTATTTTTCCTTTTTTTTATTTTTGAATTTAATTTTCCATTTTCTTTATTCAGAATATGAGTTGGCTAAGTTGACCAGCATGACATGTCAGCATTTTTGGTCAAATTTGTCAAAAAGTCCTTCCGACGCCGTGATTTTTGAAACTATAGGACTAAATGTCACAGGGGAGGCAAACGTGGTACTGCGTACGCCATATGGCCCAAACGGCAGAACCATTGGTGCCTTTCGCCCACCATGTTGAGTATGATCAGAGGCAAGATATATCCAGGTGCGTGGATTTGCATTAGTTTATTGCATCCATTAAAGGTATGATGTAATCAAGATCATGGTGCATCCAAAGGGGCACAATAAGGTATGCAAGTGTGCATGCGCACTTGGCCGCACTGGAAGCAGGAGGGATGACCTCGAGTCACTTGCTTACACACTTATATTTCTCATAAAAGGAAGGCTGCCATGGCAAGGATATCAGGTGGATTCTCAGTTAACTAATGCACCTCTTCTTATATTCATTTATTTTTTTGAAAAGAAGCGTTAATACATTCTTTGCTCGGGTATCTTCGAAAAAAATGTTGAGTGCAAAAGGCTTATAAACGATACATACACGTTTTTATTCTGTAATGAGAACCTACCCTTTTCAATAGCCATTTCACCCTTCCACTCTTCTCCTCATGTCAGAAAATCAAACCCTTCTCAATAGGTCTGTCTCTACACTGTGGGTCGTTACCTTGGACGTTTTCTCTCCATTAATTAAGTGAGATTTTATTCTCTGCGTCTATTTTATCTAGCTTCTTACGGTTGCTATCCGGACTGTGGGCATTGGACTTCTGTCTAGCAGTAGGTTTTGGGCTGAATAGATTAGATTATTGAGTCAGATATGTATTTGTTTTATATAGGTGTTTGGTCAGTTAATGTACCAAAAATGTATTAAAAACGTATAGTTGATGTATTCTTATTTGGATAGCCGTTTTTACCTATTTGTTTTGTGTTGTATTCATATTGGTGCTTCATTAATTACTAGCCTCACTTGGTTTTTTTTTTTTTTAATGCAGGGAGACAATAAGAGTTTTCTTGTCTGTAAAAAGAAAATGGCCACTTCTCCAGAGTTGATGTGTTGCTTCTGCCCTCCTCCATTCAAACAGTTCCTAGAGGCTGTTACTAATATGAAGTTTGACGAAGAGCCAAATTATTCAAAGCTGATATCATCTTTTACAGCATAGGTTGCGATACAACAGCATAGGCGGCGGCGAATCTTATCTTTTGAAGGGTGATCCCGCTAGTCAAGGTGTCGCTTTCTCCAACATCCATCTCTAAAAGCTTTAATTTTATTTTTGCAAGGTTGGCCAAAAGCGTGGGAGACTGCTCATTAACTTGGAGGAGGACGAGCAACCTAAGAAAAAAGTACGGCTTGGCAGTCCTGCCACCCAGTGGATTTCAGTATATAATGCACGTCGTCCCATGAAACAAAGGTGAGTGCCTGCAGACGAGTAGTATATGTTTTGGTTTGATTTTGTTTGACATATCTCCCTTCTCCCTTGATTGCAATAATTTGATCTCCCAATTTTCTTACTCTAAATAGTCCTAATAGTCTGCTTCTTTCACATGCGACGATGAAAATTAGATGTGCTCTTAGCTTGGAATATTATTGAGCAATCATATTCTTAAATTGCCACTTCACTGAGTTAGAGGTGCCGTACTCAAGTATGTTGAAACATAGTGTTGCTGCTGTTTGTATTGCAAATTGTTCCTTGCTTTCAGGTAGATCTGAAAGAATACATCAACTCAGGAAGGGTAGATGATCAGATTGTCTGCTTCCTCTCACGAAATAATGCCCCATGCCATTCCTATCTCATTATACTGTAACTGTTCGTGTTCTGATATGCCATCACACAACTATACATACTTGGATTTATAGTTATACAGGATTTCAGACCTTATTGGTGTTAAGATTCTTGGCGGAATTGGTGTCTACTCTGGATTGGAAAAATTATATTATTTCCCTAGTACATGGAAGGTGAATCGGCCATGTGGAATTAATAGTAGAGGGCATTGCATACTCACTTTTTTCATTCAAGTTATGTTGAAAAATATTAACCTCAATTTATAAATGGAATAATCTAGAGAGACCTAGAATTAAATAGACACAAGTAAAGGACTTTGGAGAAAATTCTAGAAGGACCAAGATGCACAAGAAAATGAATTGAAGGTGAAAGAAAAATCTGGACATGTCAAAGGCGGCAAGAAGAAGACTCTAGAAATTGGTAGAGAAAAAGGAGCAAAGCATGATTATTCTAGTTACTTCATCAACCGACCTATACATCTATATATATATGAGGGCTGGACTTGATTAAATTAGTGGACAATTAAGCATAAGTGCATAAGCATATATTAAGAAAGTGTGAAGTGACAAAGAGTAGTAGCTCATCTCGTGTGTGACTATAGCTATAGAAATAGCTTGAGTGTGTTGAGTCTTTGTACCAAAATATTGTACTACTTTGTGTATAATAAAAGTTGAGTTTTTCCATTGCGTAAAATTAGTCGTTTCTGGGCACCTTGAGATCCTTAAACACTTAAAACACCCAATAAATTTGGCATCAGAGCCACGTTATTTGGAGAAAGAGTACCCGAAGGTATATATGGCGTTCGTGGCAAATACCATGCAGCAGCAGGTTCCGAAGCTTGTGAAGCATAATTATGGAAATTGGAGCATCCAGATGCGAGTCTTGTTGCAATCGCAAGACTTGTGGGAAATTGTTGAAGCAGGATATGATGAACCCGGCTCAACGGAGGCCGAAAACGCCTTGACAAATAATCAGAAGAATGTGTTACGAGAAGCTAGAAAGCACGACAAGAAGGCGTTGTACCTTATTTATCAAGGAGTTGATGAGACGACTTTTGAGAAAATTACCGCAGCAGCAACGTCGAAGGAAGCATGGGAGATTCTGAAGAATTCCCATACTGGCGTCAATAAAGCGGTACGTGTTCGACTCCAAATTCTTCGTGGCGAATTTGAAGCATTAAATATGAGTGAGTCCGAGTCTATTTATGATTATTGTACGAGAACACTAGTCCTCGTAAATAAAATGAAAAGGCTCGGTGAGGGAGTCGAAGACGTTCGAGTTGTAGAAAAGATCTTGAGATCGTTAACGGGGAAGCTTGAGCACGTCGTCGCGGCGATTGAGGAGTCAAAAGACTTGAATACGATGACGGTGGACCAGTTGCAAAGTAGCCTAGAAGTGCACGAGCATCGAATGAAGAGAAAGAGTCCTGGGTCGTTGGAGCAAGCGCTAGAAGCGAAAATGAAGATAAAAGAAGATGATAAGTTGGAATTTGTAGCAACTCGTGGAAGAGGAAACCGTGGACGTGGATACTATCGTGGTAGAGGAGGCCGTGGAGATTATCGAAGACTGGGAGGATACGGTGGTCAAGATGCGCATGCACCTCGAGGCCGAGGTCAAGGACGCGGTAGAGGATTTGGACGAGGAGGCCGAAATCAAACTGTAAGTCAGCAGAGTTATGATAAAAGAAATGTTGAATGCTATAATTGCCATAAATATGGACACTATAGTTATGAGTGTCGAGGCGCAAAAAATATGGGAGGACGACAACAAGTGAACTACGCAGATGTCGATGTCACAGGCGAGCAAGCAGGATCGACATCACTGTTCATACATAAAGGAGTTGACGGGGATGAATATTTCACGTGGTATCTTGATAGCGGAGCAAGCAATCACATGTGCGGAAAAAAGGAGATGTTCATGAAGCTTGATAAAACTCCGAAAGAAGATGTGATGTTCGGAGATTACTCCAAAATTACGGTCCAAGGCAAAGGTACAATTCTTTACAAATCTAAGAATGGTAATCATGGTGATATATCAGATGTTTATTACGTTCCTGCTATGAAAAGTAATATTTTAAGCCTTGGTCAACTATTAGAGAAAGGATTTATCATCAATATGAAGGATCGATATTTAACACTTAAAGATGCACGTGGAAATTTGATTGCATGTGTGGAGATGACAAAGAATAGGTTATTCCCGTTAACATTAAGGCATGATGCACTTAAGTGCATGAAAAGTGTCATAAAAGATGAATCATGGTTGTGGCATTTGCGGTTTGGACATTTAAATTTTGGAGGCTTGAAGTTGTTGTCTTCGAAGAATATGGCGAAAGGTCTTCCTCATATCGATCACCTTAATGAAGTATGTGAAGGATGCATTCTCGGAAAGCATCATAGGCCGAGTTTCTCGAAGGAGAAGATATGGAGAGCATCATGTCCATTGGAGATATTGCACACGGATGTTTGTGGTCCACTAAAGCCCGCATCTCTCGGAGGTAACAATTACTTCCTTACTTTCATTGATGATTTTTCTAGAAAGACGTGGGTTTATTTCTTGAAGAGAAAATCGGAAGTATTTGAAGTGTTCAAAGAATTTAAGAACTTGGTGGAGAATCAAAGTGGTTGTCGTATAAAAGTCCTAAGATCCAATCAAGGTGGAGAATACACGTCGGATATGTTCGAGAAATTTTGCAGAGATTATGGAATCAAACATCAGTTGACGCCAGCCTACACACCATAGTTGAATGGAGTTTCAGAAAGAAAGAACCGCACTATATTGGACATGGCAAGAAGCATGGTGAAAGGAAAGAACTTGCCACGAGAATTTTTGGGCAGAAGCCGTAGCAACAAGCGTGTACTTGTTGAATCGTTGTCCTACGAAAAGTGTACGGTTGAAGTTTCCTGAAGAAGCTTGGAGTTCGATCAAGCCAGGCGTTTCACACTTTAGAGTGTTTGGATGTATTGCGTACGCAAAAATCCCGGAGTCCAGAAGGACCAAGATTGACGACAAAGGTGAGAAATGCATTTTTGTTGGATATGGAGATAGAACGATGGGTTACAAGTTATATAATCCACTAATGAAGAAGAATATTATAAGTCGGGATGTCATCTTTGAAGAAGATCAAATGTGGAATTGGGAAGATCCACAAGATAAAGGAAAATCTATAGTTGTTGAAGGAGAAGAAAGTGAAGAAGAAGCTCATATACCAGTTGATGAAGCTGAGTCGCCACCGAGAAGGACACGAAGCTTGAGAGATATCTATGAAGCAACTGAAGCACAAAAAGGAAGTGTGAATCTAATTTGTATGCACGCACATTATGATAATAGAACGTCCGAAGACGTTCTACAAAAGAAACAATGGTCGAATAGAATTGAGAAAGGACGCAAAGGTGGTGTTGGTATAAGCAATACGAGTCGTTCAAGGAAAGAGCCCGAAGGCTGGAGGAAAATTGGCGCAAGAAGTGTGTCCGTACACAAAAATATGTCATCAAGAAAGTTTCGGCATATAAATCATGATTTGCGACGAATGAGACCAAAAGCAAATAAGTGGAGTCGATGCATACCATACGAGGTAAGCAAGTTGTACGATGACTAGGCGGCGCGGATTTTCGGAAATTGAGCTTAAGGGAGGATGTTGAAAAATATTAAGCTCAATTTATAAATGGAATAATTTAGAGAGACCTAGAATTAAATAGACACAAGTAAAGGACTTTGGAGAAAATTCTAGAAGGACCAAGATGCACAAGAAAATGAATTGGAGGTGAAAGAAAAATCTGGACATGTCAAAGGCGGCAAGAAGAAGACTCTAGAAATAGGTAGAGAAAAAGGAGCAAAGCATGCAAGTTACTTCATCAACCGACCTATACATCTATATATATGAGGGCTGGACTTAATTAAATTAGTGGACAATTAAACATAAGTGCAGAAGCATATATTAAGAAAGTGTGAAGTGACAAAGAGTAGTAGTTCATCTCGTGTGTGACTATAGCTATAGAAATAGCTTGAGTGTGTTGAGTCTTTGTACCAAAATATTGTACTCAATTCATCAGACTAATATCCCACCTCAGACACATAACTCTTAATTTGTGGTTCCACTGGTAGGTACCACTACAATGTTGCATACTCAAGACTCCGTCAACATGTAGACAAAGGTAATGAAGATGGTCTGTATATTAGCTGTGTGGCTTCTACAGCAAATCTCTGGGCTCTGATAATGGATGCTGGAACCGGTTTCAGCGCACAAGTTTATGAGCTTTCAACCATGTTCCTCCATAAGGTTGTTCGTCCACCCAGTGGGATACAGCTCTCTCTGTGGTTTCTTTTTCTCTGTATCTGGAAATTAAGGATTTTTCAGGACTGGATCATGGAACAATGGGAGAAAAACTATTACATCAGCTCCATAGCTGGCGCAACCAATGGAGGTTCATTGGTTGTTATGTCCAACAAGTCATCTTGTTGTCTTTGCTTACATGTTTTGGAAGGTCATGTGTTTTACTCCCAAGTGCTGTCAAATTTTATTCCTCTTTTAATTTCTTGTATATATTTTAAGTTTTAACTCCAATTTTACATTTAGCGCCTAATAATTCTGAAACCTTAGTTATAATTTAAACTTTAAACCACCAAAATAGCAAAAAAAATCCAATATTTTGTTTCTAATTTATTTTATTTTCACATACTATAGTATTATTCTAAATTTTAATTTTTAGATGGAGAAAAATAATAAATTGACTATAATACCACTTCGAATTAGTCCATCCAAAAATAAATTTCTGGATCCGCCCTTAAGAACAAGCCCTGACCGTAAAACATAAGAAAAGATGTAAGTTAAGAAATCGAGCGCAAGAGGAACAAGGAAAAGCTGAAAAAAGCAGCACCAGACTACCTTCAATACAAGAATCTTCAATATAAAAAAGAAGTTGGTAATCTGAATACATCCTTTCGCTATGCTAGCAACAGTAATGAAGTTCAAGAAGTTGGTAACGACTTTGCTTTCGATGTTAAGAAAAATGGGGAAAATTATTATCTAGACCAAGTCTATCATTAACTCATAGACCATGTGGTGGATTATGATCCACATCACTCCACATGAACATTTAAGTGTGGAACATGCCCATTAAATAAGTGATATGGATCAATCTCCACCATATGGTATATGAATTAATTGATAGGCCTGTTCTAGGTAACATTATGAGAACTGCTTATATTATACATTTATAAATTCTCGAATCATGTAATATTTTATTATTTTATTAGGAATTATCTTTAATCATTATAATGTATTTTTAATAATACTTTATATAATTTTTATATACCCGTCGAATCTCGACCGGCCATAAACTAGTATTTATTTACTACAAAATTTCAGTTTGTTTAGGAGAAATATCCTTGTGATTTGTTTTTTAGGTTTAGTCTTTAATGATTACAAAATAGGAGATAAGGTTAAGAGATAAAGCAATGCAAAATTTTTGTTTTTATTTTTATTTTTATCAAACATGTATGGCAAAGAATGGCCAAGAATATTTACGATACATTTAAGATTCCAAATAAAGTACCAAGCTCACTATTAAAATTTGAAAGGATCTCTCTCTCTTTTAATATCAATCCCGTATGCATAACTAGTTTATGGCCCGTCGAAATTCAACGGGTAATAGAGAAATATATAATTAAGTAATGTTTCAAAACAACATATTTATCATTAAAAGGATAATCTGAAATAAATAAGGAAAAATTACATAAGCTACCCCTTAAATTTGGGCCAATTACCGATTAATCTCTTCTATTCAAACAATTACAGATAAATCCAAAATGTACATTTCCGTTGACTAGCATGCCTACATCAGCTTTCTCTCTCTCCATGTGGAATAAATTACCTCTCTCATATAAAGAAATGCAAAACTAAATTCAAATTCAAAAAAATAATTGAAGTAAAGGTAAAAGAAAATAAAAAACCAACAAAATCCTTTATAGTGTGGCAGTTGTGTGAATCTGTAATTAGCTAACACAATTTCAGGGACATGTATGTAAATGATTTGAAGTAATTTCAGACCTTTATTTAGTTACGTCACGTGACTATCACGTGTAGGGCTGCTCATATGATCCGTATCTGTGAATCCGATCCGTTTATCCACATTTACGGATCGGATCGGATAACGGATAGAGTTTTTTCTATCCGTGAAAAACGGATAAATCCGCCGGATATGCACAGATATCCGTTTTATCCGTTAATTTTTTAATTATATATATTTTATACCTATTGATGCCTGATTCTCTCTTCTCTCCTCTTCCATTTTCACCTACCAATCACACTTCATTCACACAAATCTCCTCCAAGCTCCATCTCCTCTCCCTCTTCCACCACTCACCTCCCTCCACCACCGATCTCCGCCTCTTCCTCCACCACCGATCTCCACCTCTCCCTCCACCACCTATCTCCGCCTTCTTCACATCCTCCGAGCTCCATCTCCCCTCCCTCTTCCACCACTCTCCTCCCTCCACCACCGATCTCCGCCTCTCCCTCCACCACCGATCTCCGCCTTCTTCACATCCTCTGAGCTCCATCTCCTCTCCCTCTCCCACCACTCACCTCGCTCCCTCCACCACCGATCTCCGCCTCTCCCTCCACCACCGATCTCCGCCTCACATATGCTTTTCTCTTCTCTTTTAATTCTTCTTCCTTTCTCTTTTTTCTTCTTTCTGCTTTTGTTCTACTGTGCAGATTTGATGTGCATTTATTTTCTCTTCTTTTCTCTTTTTTATTTTAAATTATATTTGGTGGATAACGGATATCCGGCGGATTTATCCGTTATCCGATCCGCTCTGAACGGATCGGATAACGGATAAACATCTTAGTCATCCGTTTGATCGGATATCGGATATCATCCGTATCCGTCCGTTGCGCAGCCCTAATCACGTGTGGACCGTACTGTAATTGACTGTATATATTTCAGGGACTAATCTATAATTGAATTGGAAAATAAATAAAAATCAATTGTTATTGTGTTTGTTTTTTATGAATATTTGGCTATAAAACCTCTATTTTAACCCTTCTACTTATTTGCTTTCATCTCATATTGCATACACTTGCTCAAAATGCAATCAAGTAGTTCTTTCTCTAGTACAAGGGTCAACCATCTCTATGTTTAATCTGTTTTGCAATAATGATAGTTTGTATGTTAATTTTGATTCAATAATGTAGGGAACAAACCCTATAAGAACAACTAATAAAAGAAAGAGAAATGCAAATGAAGAGCCATCCAATCAGAATATGACTCCCATATTCTAAATTTCAGTTTGTTTTACATTCCTTTTGTCATAAACATATCTTTTCTGCATGATAGTGCATTTGATAGTGTAGTTGTTATGATGCTTAATGGTGCACTAGAGGGTTACACCATATTGCATTATGGTTATGTTTAATGGTTACGCTTCAATGTAATGGATCATGCTGATTATTATTTATGTTATGGTTGCTTGGTTATGGTATCATTTGATGCAATTGTAGGTTCCTACTACTGTTGATTCATTTATGGAGTTTTTTTTTACATACATATTACAATTCACTTTTGATTTTTTGTTACACTACTACACTAGAAGATCAAATAACACTGCTCTAGAAGATACATTTCATTATCAAACAAAACAAATATACTTCCAACAAAATTAGGTTAATATTAATTAGTTGTCTAAGTCAAATGTTGTATCTTGAACTCTTGCTTATAGCTTGCTCCACCCTTTCTTCTTCCAAATTTTGTTCTAACACATAGGCTTACTCTTCACTTGGTGTCCACTAACTAAACCAACCATATATACTGCAACGATGGTAGAACCTTACTGGATTTTCTCTTGAAGTGGAACAGGTTATCACCAGCCTTTTAGCACAGTCAAACTGTCGACATATTCTAGAATTTCCACCATCAGTGACCATAGTACTAGTGAAAGATCTACTTGATTACATTTCAAGAAAGTGTGTGCAATTGGAGATGAAAACAAGTGAGTAAAAGGGTTAAACTGGAGGTTTTACAGCAAAACATTCATTAAAGGGGAAATTACATAAGTTACCCCTTAAATTTGGGCCAATTACAGATTAATCCCTTCTATTCAAACAATTACAGATACACCCAAAATGTACATTTCCGTTGACTGACATGCCTACATCATCTTTCTCTCTCTCCATGTGGAATAAATTGTCTCTCTCCTATAAAGAAATGCAAAACTAAATTCAAATTCAAAAAAATAATTAAAGTAAAGGTAAAAGAATATAAAAAACCAACATATGCCTTTATAGTGGCAGTTGGGTGAATCTGTAATTAGCTAACACAATTTCAGGGACATGTATGTAATTGATTTGAACTAATTTCAGACCTTTATTTAGTTACATCACGTGACTATCACGTGTGGACCGTACTGTAATTGTCTGTATATATTACAGGGACTAATATGTAATTGGATTGGAAAAAAATAAAAAAATAAAAAGTATTTTAAGTAATTGTTATTGTGTTTGTTTTTTTTATGAATGTTTGGCTATAAAACCTCCATTTTAACCCTTCTACTCATTTCTTTCATCCCATATTGCAGACACTCTCTACAAAAATCTCAGTATTAGTCATGGCCAAATCCGTTGCAAAAAGCGTTGACTTCCGTGGCTAATAGGTTTAGCAACGGCTTTACGCGTAGCTAATAACCGTCACAAAAGATAGCGACACTATTGTTCATTTGTCACAAAACAAAGCAAAACGTTGCAACTATTCGGAACATTCGCTACATAATTATCGTGACAAATCCCACTCGCCACAACTGGTCAACTCACATTAGTCATCGTGCAGTTTGTTTAGAAAGAGAAATGCAAATGAAGGGCCATCCAATCAGAATATGACTCCTGACTTCTGAATTTCAGTTTGTTTCACATTCCTTTTGTCATGAACATATCTTTTTTGCATGATAGTGCATTTGATTAGTGTAGTTGTTATGATGCTTAATGGTGCACTAGAGGGTTACAAGAATTCTGTTATTTAGCGACGGAAAGATTCATCCGTCGCCCCTTAACAACGGATCGCTCATTTTAGCGACTGATAGGGCGAAACGCCCTATCCGTCGCTAATCCGTCGTTATATCCGTCGCTATCTAGCGACGGATAACTATCCGTCGATAAATAATGACGGATATTTCTATCCGTCGTTAGTTTTTGTTGAGTTTTTGATTTTTTTAAATGAAAAATAGTAATTTGATGACTGATAGATTATCCGTCATTAAATATTTAATTAAAAAAAATTAAAACTAACGACGGATAGAATATCCAAGGTGTAGGCTTGCTTTTCAGTTGGAGTACACCAACTAGACCAACCATGTATACCTCACCTATGGTACAACCTTGCCGGATTTGCTCTTGAAGTGGAGCGTGTTATCGTCATCCTCCTAACACAGTCGAACTGCCGACAAATTTCCGAACTGCCACCATCAATCACCCTTGTACTCGAGCTACTTGAATGCATCTTGAGGAAGTGTGTGCAATTGTGGATAAAATCAAGTGAGGAGAAGTGTGAAGAATGGAGGATTTATAGCCAAACTATCAAAAATAACGGCTAGTTTTTCTCAAAATTTTCAAATCAATTACAAATTAGTCCCTCTAATATAGATAGCTAATTACAGTACAGCCCACATGTGATAGTCATGTGGTTCACTAACTAACCGTTAAAACTAGATTCAAATCAATTACATATACATCCCTGTAATTGTGATAGTTAATTACATACACACCCAACTGCCACTAGCGCCAAAAGAAAAGGAGGAAAAAAGAAAAGCAAAAAGAAAAGAAAAGAAAAGAAAAAGAAACCAATTAAGAAAGTCAAAAATCAATAAACTCAATGGCATTTTCGTTATTACTGCCAACTTTATCATCCACATCAGCAAAATCACATGACAGGTCACCACTTCCGTTGACTATTGGGTGTATCTGTAATTAGATTTTTTTTCATGAGTAAAAAATTGGTTGATCTGTAATTGTTTGAATAGAATGGGCTAAATTGGCAAGAGTCTATATTGTAGGGGTGGTATCTGTAATTTTCCCTTCATTAAAAATGGTAACATTAACAACTAGTTTTTTTAAATGCAACGCAATTATGTATTAGTCCATGTAATATAGATAGTTAATTACAATATGATCCGCATGTGATACTCACATAGTGTAACTAACTAACCATCTGAAATTTGTTCAAATCAATTACATACATGTCCTTGAAATTGTGTTAGTTAATTACAGATAAACCCAACTGTCACTGGCAAAAGCAGAAAGAAAAGGAAAGGAAAACAATCAGCAAAATCACATGACACATCATCACTTCGTTTGACTAATGGGCTAATCTGTAATTAGAGTTTTTTTATGAGTATAAAATGGATGTATTTGTAATTGTTTGAATAGAAAGGGACTAAAGTGACAAGAGGCTATATTGCAGAGGTGGTATATGTCATTTTCCCAATAAATAATATAAATACTAAATTATTCGAGACTCTAGACGTTTGTGTGCTAAAGAGTACAATTGAAGTCAATCATCTCCTGTAAAAGCAAATTTAAAGAAGAGTTAATACATAGTGTTAAAAGAAATTATTCGTTACACAGTATATGTTCAATTCTTCAAGGTTCTTAAAGTAGTAAGTTTCAAAATACCTTATAGTTTGTCGAAGACCTCTTTGTAGCCAACATTAGTAGTCGTATTATATGTGTTGCCTTCATCATCACATACAAGTATCTTGAGTCCCATTATGCTCGTAACCTTGGATAGTGCAACATAGATCTGGCCATGACAAAAAACTGGTGTTGGAAGGTGGAGTCCGACATGAGCAAGAGACTGCCTCTGACTTTTATTTATGGTCATTGCGAAACTGCCGCTTATAGGGAATTGTCTCCTATCGAAATTAATATGGAACTTTGTGACATCAGATGTACTCATTATCATTCCAGGTATTAATACCTTTTCTCCTGCATTCATTCCAGATGACATCATTGCCTCAATAATATGTTCCCCAAGATTTGTTACTGTAAGCCTTGTTCCATTGTAAAGTTTCAAAGCTTGATCAATGTTACGCAACAACATGATCATGCAACCAACCTTAAGAAGGATCGTGTAGTTAGGGAGTCCAAAGCAATTAATATTATTCAGAAACTCAACCGTGAATACTTCAGAGATATCATCATCAACATCATCTACTTTGCTCAAGCTATCAATGCAGATGAACCTACCACCATTATTGAATACAGGAGGGGACCATTTCCAGTGAAGAAACATTAAACAACAAGTAGGGTTTCTCGGGAAAAAGGCAATTTCGAATAAACAAAACCCTAACTTACCATGAACAGGCGCCGATATACGGTTCAAGAATTCCGGCCATTCTTGTATTATCTTCGCCGCTAAAATCGCCAAGTTAGGAGTTGAAATTGTGTAATTAGGGTTTATGAATGAATAAACATAGAAGTGTATGTTCATACACTCTAGATTTTTTCTTTTTCTTTCTTATCCGTCTCTAATGACTTGATTCCGTTTTTTTCTAAAAATTGAATTATTCTCCTTTTTTTAAGAATTTTGAATTGTGTATTTAATTTTACATTTTTTTTATAGCCATGGTGACATGGAAGTCAAAGTCTTCATTGACTCATTGACTATGTCGACACGTCATTAGTCAACAGTACCAAAGTCTGATTTGGCACCAAAAATCTGAAAACAACCATACTAGGAGGAAGAAAAGGACTAACAACGCCAGTGCAACCAAACGAGATACTGTGTGGACCAATCCCCAAACTTTGGTACCATTCTGGGCTTTCATACTATTTATGGCCATACCTTGCAAAACACAACCAAATTAGTAAAGGCCAATCCATTTTTGTCTTACGTCTTAGCAATTCAACATACTAAAACAAACTAAATTGTACAATATTTGTAACAACCCATAAATTCGTATTTCGAATTTAGGCACTTTAGAGCGAACCGAACTTTGGAGCGGAGTTCGAAAGCGTTGTTTGCACAACTTTTGTGACTTGTAAACTTATCCAGCCCATCATTTATCTAAAGCCCAAGTTCATTTTCTTTAACAAGTCATTTTAACCCTACACCTAGGGATTTTGAAAGAAAAACCTTTAGCTTAAACACTTTTTTCGCGCGCATACTTTCTGCACAACGCAATCTTTTTCTAAACTCGATTACCGGTTCATTAACCGTCGGATCGAGCTGATTTATAACAAACCTTTCTAAACTTTCAACGGAGGGATCGCCGTTTTGATGCTTCAATCATCCAGAATCTGGTGTCGAACAGAGTACTATTTTCCAGCCCGTTCTCAATCCTTAGCTATCGTATTTGTTCTCTCAAGGCAAGTTCCCCTAGGAATTGCATCAACGATTAATTGGTTTTGTCATCTATGCTTTGATATGATATGCTTGCAAGTTTCTTTTAGACTTGGGCACGGTTAAGTATGGTTCATATTTTATGATAATTGATTGATTGTTACATATATGTGTTTGCAAGTTCCTATAGTAATCCTTTTCCCAAATGTTTGAATCGAATCAAGTTCACTTTTTGTTGTTTATGTTGAAGTGGCCATACAAATATATGTCATATGTTCTTGTGTAATATGTATGAAATTAAGGAACATGAATGTGACTGTTTTTCCAAAGTGGTTTGATTTTAAAGTGCTTGTTTCCAGGACACTGTACATATTTATATATGATCCATGCATGATTGTTTGTAAGAGTTTTCTTGTTTGATCGTTTATGTTCACTCCGGTTATGATTTGTTTGATATGATGTTACACACCCACATAGAACCATGCATTCATGAGTTAGAGTTTAGAGATCATGCATTCACTTCAAGAAGATGTTAAAGGTTTAAAGTAAAGTAAGTTTTAAAGTTTGAAGAAAAGTAACGGGCTCGTAAGGCACCACCCTAAGCATTTGTGGCAATTTCAAGAGTATCGGCTAGAGTGTGATTAGTGCCTCTAGTCGTGTTTTAAGAGTTTTAAGAGGTCACCATGGGCTGGGGTAGGACCTTGCGATGCCAAGTGAGCTCGCGATCATGTTAAGATTTTAAGGCGTTTCAAGATAAAGTTTCAAGACAAGTTTCAAGTCCAAGTGGCAAGAGTCAAGTCTAAGTCAAGTTTTAGAGTAGCATTGCATTAAGCAAGACTAAAAGATTAAAAGACTTGAAGATAGAACCTTAGGTCATGGCGCGTACATGGAGCTTGCTCAGTCAGTGATCACGACTGACCTTTCTAAATATCAATTTTAGGTATGATGCCGAGCTGATCGGAGTGCTGAGTGTTGCCGGTGCAGTGATCACTACCAGAAGCAACTTTACTATTTTCACTTTACGTTTTTCAAGACTTTGTATTATTCAACGATTTTACAAGTTATGATCCCGCTGCAATTTACTAGTTCACGAATTAGTATAACGAATTTACATGTCAAGCATTTGGACGCTATAGTCGTCGAACTACGTTTTATATCTTTACAAGTCAAGTTCGTTGATTTACAAGCACACGAACTAGCGCGAACTCTATTTTTCTTATTTCGTCTTTTAAAAATTCAGGGTGCTACAACTTGGTATCAGAGCCCAAGGTTTTAAAATCGATTATTACGGACCGAGAATTTTATCACTTAAATTTTAACATGTAGGCTTGGAAATGGGCTATCACATAAAATCGCCATCCTCGATTGGGTAGCTAAGCGTCGCAACCAGGGCAAAGAGTTCGATTTCTCGTGGAAATTCATGGAGAACATTATCGTCAGTCGGTTTGCCGGAAATTTTCCCGCAGCTGAGCGGCCGTTTGATTACTTCTTGAACTTGTACAGGCGAGCAGTTGAGGAAGGGAAGAAAATTATGTCGATGGAAGATGACAATGTTAGGTTAAAAACTGGCTGTTACTTACTGCAGGGTTTATAGTCGAGGATGCCCTAACATCTTTCCTCACCATCATGATAACCCTGTTACATCGCCGTTGGCTCTGTTGTTGGTGATGGATCTTTTTCCTGATGGCCGGGATGTTGAGGGTTTTCTGGAGGGATTTTTTAATGACTCCTATGAGTCGTTAAAGCCAGTTTTGGAGAAATTATTTCAGGACGTTGGATAAAGTATTAGATGCTTCAATTTTAGGGAATTATGTGGCGCCCTTGTTTGCATTAGAAGCGATTGTTAGGTATCTGTTCCCGGAAGTTAAGAACAGGAACGGGAGGTTCATGGAAATGAATAGTATACTAGGTCGGTTTCTCCATGTGAGTGCATTGCGTGACGATGTTAAAAAATTCAGGAGTCAGCCTGATGTTGGGTTAATTAACTCTCTACTTTGAAATTTACTAGAATTTCTTAATCTCCTGTTGAATGATATGTTGAATGATTGGTTTTGGCATGAATGTGTGAGTGTAATTAGAGGGAGGCAACTAAAAGAGACATCCTTATTATGACTGATGTTTGATTAGTAAAGTGTTTAGATACTTGAAGCAAGATCACGTGAATATACAACGAATTGTATAAACTTGTATTCAGTGGCAAAATTCAAGAGTGAGCCACAATATGTGCTTCTGCTAAATAATTTTGATTTGTTTATGTAATTTGCTTTCTTTCACTATGGCAGGCAAAGGTTTTTCCCTAGGCCGTCTCGACCATTGTCTGATAAAGAACCTCTCATGCATCGTGGTCGCACAGTATGTAAAAAATTGGCAAACATTCTTAGAATCCTACTGAAGGATGCATCTACCGGGGAACGAGTTCTTCAGTTTCTTGCCGATTCCATCAGTTTGAACTCGAAATTGGATAATTCTATGGTATCTATCTCGGATAGTTATAGTAATTTTTATCTTGTGGATTTTATGGATTTTATGTGAGTACTTTCCACATTCTACCGTATGTTATTTGTCATGAAGTGGATTTTATATTTTTCTACACAGGATAAATGTGCTAGTTCTGGTACGTTTTTGAATTTAGGTGACGTTATGATTCGGCTATGCCATCCACTCCTAGGTCCCACTTCCCCTGCAAGAAAAAAGATTGACCTTAAATATATATATATCACTCCAATTGTTTGGAACTCAGGTAGTGTGTATTTATTTTAGACTTTGTGAGCTACACCCTTTTAAGCTTTATATTGAACACTTCTTTTGTAATCAACCTGTACCAGCGAATTGACTGCAATTAACGCAGATTCAGAAGAAGTATCTAAGTGGATTATGAGCAGTGATGTGATTAGCTCACTTACTCAAAGTGCCTCTAGTAGTGGAGATGTCAAATCTCGTTTTATATGTGAACTGTTCTTCATGACCGCAAGGGTGTTGAACTTGGGCCTGATAGAAGCAATTCATGATTTGGAACTTCTTTCCCAGGTCAAGATTTATTTCCCTTTTTCATTTTCTTGCTAAATTGGCTTTTGTAATTAAATTAAACTTGTTATCACTGTTTAGCAGTTGAAGTTATAATTTGAATATGCTAATATGCATTCAGGATATTTCTGAACGTGAAAGTACGTTGTCAACTTTTAAAGCTGGGGGAGAACAGACACCTTCACTTATACGAGATATGGAAAAGTCAATTGAGTTGTCAACACAACAAAAGTCATGCTATGAAACTATTCTAAAGGTATGAAAGTTGTTTGCGCTGTTCTACTTTTAGGTTACTTATGCATCTTACTTTTGATTTAGTTTGAGGCTTACGTTCTATCTACTGAGGCTTTTCTACTAATTATTAATACTATGAACAATAGTTGTATCATGTCATAATAAAAACTTTTACCAATGAAGACCCTAACTTATTATCAATACCATGAATAATAGTGATATGTCATGATAAACATTTTGAAAGTGCAAGATATTGCACTTCGTTTGCAATTCAACCTTTCTAACATAACCGGTTCAATATTTGTGGTTGTTTGTGAATGATTATTTTGCAGAAAATAAGAAGCATGACGTATAGATAGTCCATGGGCTAAACCGAAGAATAGGCGTGATGGGCTTAAAGAGAAGGAACGTGTGTTGCTGTAAGGAAGCTGCCATAATGATTCAAGGAAGAATTTGATGCTATAAGGAAAGTGAGATTTAAAAGAGATTGATATATAGAAGACTCCTTATATTGTTGAACACAAGAAAGGCAGTTTCTTTCCTAGAGAATCCAAGTTGGTTTCGACTTGGGCCAGCCGTATCTTCCAAGAATCTGACTTTCGTTCATTATATATATTGGAAGAAGAAGCTGTGCAAGTCGCCTTTTGGAAGAACAAAAAAGAGAACATTATATGTTTTAGGCGTCTTGCTTTACTAGACTTTTATTTCGGTGTTACTTGTGAGTGTTCTCTAAAGATTGAGAATTACTCTAGTATCATTGAACTAGAATAGGTTTTTCTTGTCTGTTCTAGGTCTAGTTTTCCGTAAGTTTAATCAATCGTCTGTGATTGATTTAAACTTCTTTTTATAATTCTACTTTTCATATATAGTAGAAATTTCGCCTACGGCACCGTCGGTATTTTTATATACCGGCTTGATTAATTTTGTGTTCAGTTTTATTCCGCTGCACTTTACAGAGTTGTGTTGATCACAGTTCACTGTTGTCGTAGTTTGGTTGAACACTGTTCACTGTTGTCGTAACGGTGTTGACTCAACATCAATAGTCAACATCGTTCAAAACTGTCCAGAAGTACCAATCCCGGTCCTACAGTTTTAACAAGTGGCATCAGAGCCAGCCACCTAATTAATTGGTGTCTGGATTTGGTACTACTACGATGGACGCTATCAATTCAAGTGTCAACAAAGCTACCATTTAGATGGGTCGAACTACCACCTTTGGAAGATAAGAATTGAGCGTACATCAAATCCATTGAATGGCGTGCATGGAAATCTGTTCTTGAAGGCTATACGTGGCCTACCATAGGACCAGATGTTGATGGAGATGTCATTCCAAAACCTGAAGCTCAATGGTCAGGTGATGATTTTCTTGCTAGGTCTTACAATGAAAAAGCCTTGAATGCAATTTTTCTCTCATGTTGATCCTCATATGTTTAAGCTAATACAAAATTGCACTACTGCTAAACAAGCTTGGGATTTACTCCAAAATCATTGTGAAGGTGATAACAGTATTAAACAAACTAAACTGCAACTGCTTTGGTCTAAATTTGAAAACTTGAGAATGGCGGAAGAAGAAAAATTGATTCTTATTTTGACAAACTTCTCACTATTTCTAATGATATTCAACTTCTTGGAGATGCCATGTCAAATAAACAATTGATTTGAAAAGCAATTCGATCTCTTTCTTCAAAGTTTGACATAAAAAGAACGATTTTGGAGGATACTCAAAATCTGGCAGCTATGGATTTTCATACCTTTATGAACAATTTAAAGAATTTTGAAATTCAACAGAATGAACGAAAAGGTACGAAAAATCATAGTATGTCACTGCACTTAAAATCAAAAATCCCTGAGTCTAAAAGCAGTAGTGACGATTCTGATGAGATAACTGAAGAAGCCTATAATGCTTTGGTTAGGAAGTTCAACAAGCTTAGGTTTAGGAAAAATTCTAACAAAGGCTCTTCAAGTAACTCTAAAGGCACTAACAAGTTCAAGAAAAGTGTAGACTCTCCTGTTTCGAGTCCGGTTTTGAGTCCTGCTCAACTTAGCAAAGTTAGATGTTTTGAATGTCAAGGGTGGGGACATTATCAGAATGAATGTGCTAACACTCTTCGAAAGGAGAAAAAGACCTTGCTTGCTTGTCTCAGTGATGTGTCAGGTGATGAACAAGAAACTGATGATCCAAAAGAGAACATTGCAGCTCTGTCCTCTGTTCTGGACGTTGTTGGAAATCGATGTTTAGTCAACAATGAAAACTCAACATCGTCACAGATCCTCTTCTTTGATTATGATGATTCACAGACGTGCGAAGAGATATTCAGTGGAAATTTTTCTGACTCTGAAAACTCAATGTCTACTAACGTCTATTGTTTGCATGGTTCAGTTGATTTGTCTGCAGATCATTTTCTTGAAGAAGAATTCACTGACGAACAAATGGTGGAAGAGCTGAAACAGATGTATGAAGACCTCTTGAAGGAATGGAAGAAACTTAAGAAGCTCAACAAGAGGCTCGGAAAGGAGAATGATAATCTAAAGGAAACCACTGTGAAACTTGAAGTGGAACGGACACGTAAAGAAGCTGAACTCGAAAAGGTAACCTCTGAACTTAACAGAGAAAAGAAAGTCATTGCCAAGTGGAACTCCTCTACATCTAAGCTCAACTACATGCTTGATCTGGACAATGATGGTACTGCCGGTCTAGATATACAGGTACCTTTAACTCCTCCTTTGAAAACAAGATAGGGTGCAACATGCATTGCAATTTTGACTTGAATGACTCAAATGAGAAAACTGAAATGCATAATGTTGATTCTCTGTCTGAACTTGTCAATGCTCCCGTTTTCGTCAAGGAAAAAGGTAATGTTGTGGAAGAGACCAAAAGGACTTTTGTGTGTCAATACTGTCTTAAGATTGGTCACTTAAAACCATACTGCTTTACCTATCTGAAAGATCTAAAAAGGGGCAAGATAGAAAAACATGTGTGTGTGTGTGGGGGGGGGGGGTCAAGATCGAATGTGTCAGATCTAAAAACAGAAAAATCAAAAGTGTCGATTCCAAAATCTGGTCACTTAGTTGCTTCTGTTAAGCTGAATGAAAAATCCAATGTTGAGTCAACATCGACATCAACAGTGTCTGGTTCCAGGAAATCTGAGTCCAATTCTTACCATGCTGTCTCTAGTCAGAAAGAAAAAGCCTCTAGAACTATGAGAAATACTAGAGAAAAGATAAAAAGAGTTTGGACTCCTAGGGAGAAGATTGTCTGCAATGTTGCTTTCTCTGTTGCTACCTCTCCTAACAATGCAGGAAAATGGTACTTTGACAGTGGATGCTCACGACACATGACAGGAATCTTAAGTTATATGTCTAACTTTGTCTCTCAAAGAACCGGAAAGGTAACTTATAGTGGAGGTTACAAGATTCAAATACTTGGAAAGGGTATGTTGACCCTTGAAGGTGTTCCGAACTTGAAAAATGTTCTTTTGGTTGAAGGACTTACTGCTAACCTTCTCAGTGTCAGCCAATTGTGTGATGATGATTTAAAGGTCAAATTTAACAAGCATTCTTGCAAAGTTTACACTTGTAGGGAGAAAGTTGTTGTGATGACAGGTACTAGATCCACTGATAACTGCTATGTGGTGGCTGATCCCCACAAATGCATTGTGGCAAAAGATGATGAAGCTGTGACTTCGCATAAGAAACTTGGCCATGTAAACTATAGGAACATGGAAAAGCTCATCAAACTGGATGCGGTTAGAGGATTGCCGAAGCTATACGATGTCGGGAAGCAGGTATGCGGTGACTGCCTAAAAGGTAAACAAACTAGAGCTGTGCATACATACCTACAATCTGAAGGGCAGAAATTAGGTACATCCAATTGCTTCGAACTCTTACACATGGACTTAATGGGACCAATTGAGGTAGAAAGTCTAGGTGGTAAGAGGTACATCTATGTCATAGTTGATGATTTCTCTCGATTTACTTGGGTAAGTTTTTTAAAAGAAAATTCTGAAACTTTTGATTCCTTCAAGAAACTGCATGCTAGGTTTAGTAATCAATTTGCTACTATTGTTCAACGCATTAGGTCGGACCATGGTAGGGAATTTGAGAATCAAACCTTTGCTGATTTTTGTCAAAATAAAGGAATTTTTCATAAGTTTTCTGCACCCAAAACTCCACAACAGAATGGAGTGGCTAAGAGAAAGAATCGTACCCTACAAGAAATGGCAAGGGTTATGTTGAGTTCCATGAACCTTCCAAAAAGATTGTGGGCTGAAGCTGTAAATACAGCTTGTCACATAATAAATAGAGTCTACCTTAGACCAGGAACTTCAACTACTCCCTATGAGATTCTTAATGGAAAGAAGCCTAATCTTAAGTACTTTCATGTGTTTGGGTGTGCTTTCTATATTCTCAATGATAGAGAACCTTTAGGCAAGTTTGATGCTAAGAGTGATAAAGGCATCTTTGTTGGTTATTCTCTTAATAGCCATGCATATAGGGTGTACAATTCAAGGACACAAACTGTTCAAGAATCTGTTAACATTACTTTTGATGACTTTGTGTCCTTTGAAAAACAGCAAGATGAGACAAATCTTGTACGAGAAAAGCAGTTGTTGAACGAAGCAGTACTAAATCGATCGGAGTTAAACGATTTCCAGATCAACATCCTTTGTCAGAGAAGATGGAGTCAATGTTGATCACAATGTTGACTCAACATTGCACCCAACATTGCAGGGGGAGAGCTCATCAGATGAATCTGTCTCTGAAAAGGAAGATGAACCTGTTCTGGAACCGACAGTGCCTCTGGATTCCATCAGACGTGATCCACCCCCAAGGATTCGCAAAGATCACCCAAGCTCGCAAGTCATTGGTGATCCAAGGGGAAGAATGACTCTTAGGGGAAATACCAGAAAGAACTACAAGGAAATGATAAGTAATGCAACCTTGTGCCAAACGGTAAGTTCTTCCTGTTTTGTCTCACTTACTGAACCTAAGAATGTGAAAGAAGCCTTAAAAGATGTGTATTGGATAGAGGCCATGCAAAATGAATTGCACCAATTTAAAACCAATGAAGTTTGGTCCTTAGTGCCTCGTCCTCTAGAAGTGAATGTCATAGGAACAAAGTGGATCTTCAAAAACAAAAGTGATGAAAATGGTGTAGTTGTTAAGAATAAAGCTCGTCTAGTTGCACAAGGATACACTCAAGTAGAAGGAATAGATTTTGATGAAACCTTCGCTCTTGTGGCTAGATTAGAATCCATTAGACTTCTTCTTGCTATAGCGTGTGCTTTAAACATTAAACTGAAGCAAATGGATGTTAAAGGAGCCTTTTTGAATGGCTATATCGATAAAGAAGTTTATGTGGAACAACCTAAGGGCTTCGAAGATCCAAGTCACCCTGAATATGTGTATAAACTGAAAAAGGCCCTGTATGGTTTGAAGCAAGCCCCCCGTGCATGGTATGCTCGATTAACTGACTTCCTAGTTGATTTTGGTTTCAAAAAGGGGAAGGGAGATCAAACATTGTTTATCCTTAGAAAAGGACAAGATCTGTGCATTGCTCAAATATATGTTGATGATATTGTGTTTGGCTCAACTAATCCCTCTATGGTAGACCAGTTTGTGAAAGCTATGACAGGTACCTTCGAGATGAGTATGATAGGAGAACTCAGCTATTTCCTTGTACTTCAAATTCAACAGAAGGAAGATGTCCTATTTCTGTCCCAGAAAAAGTACACGAAATCTGATCAAGAAATTTGGGCTCGAAAGTTCCAAACCGTGTAGTACTCCTATGGCTACATCGGTGAAGCTAAGCAGAATCGATGTTGGGGAGGATGTTGACCCAACATTGTATAGATCAATGATTGGAAGTCTTCTGTATTTATCTATCAGTAGACCAGATATCATGCTCTCAGTTTGCGGGTGTGCCAGATATCAATCCAACCCAAAAATCCCCCATTTAACTGTTGTTAAGAGAATCCTCATATATATATCAGGAACTGTTAATCTAGGATTATGGTTTGCATGTGATACAAACACTAATCTAGTGGGATTTAGTGATTCTGATTGGGCTGGTGATCTAGATGATAGAAAATCCACTAGTGGAGGTTGCTTTTATCTTGGTCCAAATTTAGTGTCTTGGTATAGCAAGAAACAAAACTGTGTGTCACTTTCAACTGCTGAATCTGAATATGTAGCAGCTGGGAGTTGTGTGTCTCAACTAGTCTGGTTGAAAAATATGTTGCATGACTATGGTCTACAAAGTGCTACCCTTCTGATGTTCTGTGACAACCTTAGTGCCATACATATTTCTAAGAACCCTGTTCAGCACTCTCGCACTAAGCACATAGATATTAGGCATCATTTCCTTAGGGACTTGGTCAATAAGCAAGTGATTGACATAGAAGACATAGACACAACAAATCAACTTGCAGATATTTTTACCAAACCCTTAGATAGTGAGAGATTCTTCAGTCTTCGAAGATCTCTCGGTCTGTGCTCTCGGTGATTATCATTGTTGAGTACCAATGTTGACTCAACATCACGGTCAACATTGGAAAATTAAAATAAGTGATGTTGTTTTCTTTTTGCTTTTTTAGTTCTACTGTGTGTTTCTGTGCTCCTGCTTCAGTACTGGTCTATGGCTGTTCTTGGTTTGTAGCTTACAGTGGTGATGCTTAGGGTTTCAAAGGCTGTTTGAAACCAAGGTTGAAAGGTATCGAGTCTCCTGTGTGTTTGCTTTATGTAAAACCCACTTTTGCTGTTTTTTTGCTATCTTTACTCGTACCTTGACTCACACTTGATGTTGCCTCCTGTCCTTTATGCTTAATAAATCTAATGAATTATGATAAAAAGGGCTCGAAGTGTTTCCGTCGAGGATCGTGTTGGGCAGGTTTCAAATACTATCCAGATATCGACGTGGCCAATGTGTCATATGTCGTGAGGGTTGATGGCCTGTACTGGAAACCGACACGCACAAAAGTGCCGATTCTCGTAATACTGCTGGTTCACTTTCTGAGTACCAAATTACCCAATGTGGTCAAATGAGTGATCTTTATGCCATGAGACGTGTGTTTGCCTAACTCCGCATAGGCTTCGGCTTTGGGCCAGTTCATCGTGTTCGATTATTTGACATGGTTCACGGTCTCATGGTCACCCCCACTCAAACTTATGCTAATTGTTCAATTTACTTTTTGAGGCAATGTTGGGTGTATTTCTTTGGTATTCCTTTCCCTTTCTGTTTTGCCTGCAGCATCAGTAGTGTTAATCGAATCTGCACATTTTGACACTTGGTTTCCTGGCTGACTTACATTAAGAGTGGTCTGATTTTCCGATGTTGTCATCAATGTTGAGTCAACATTCAAGTCAACATTGACTGTGCATGAAGTACTGTTTGCTTAATTGTTGTGTATTCTGTTATTTTTGTGTTTCTTTTCTGTGTTTGGGTTTGAGGGGGAGCAGGTCTAAGGATTTCCTGGGTTGTTTTTGGGTCTCTACTTTCCTGTTCTTGCTTTTCAAGTCACTGTCTTTAAAATCAAGAGTTTTGGTCAACCTTCCTAGGTTTATCTGTTTATCTGATTACTTTGACTCGACGGATAACTGTTTTATTTGCAACTTTAATTCTTCATTAACAGTTGTGCACATGTTTCTTGTAGCTTTGATATACATTTGCAGGACCTCTTGAAAAGCCCAACCAACCCGTGAAACTCCCTTCCTCGTTAACACAAAAAAAAAATTACAGTTTTCTTTTTCGGCCTTTTTACTGTAACCCTCTTACCCCTCATCTTTTTACCCTAATTCATCCGACATTCTCCCGCCCAACTCTCCTTTCTTCTCCACACTTCCGAGCTCAACCACCACCAATCTCTCCAATGGCGCCTCCTAAGATTTACCCTGATCCCCTGAGAGTGAAAGTTTACCCGGAACCCCTGAGAGTAGAACCACCAAACTTTGTCATTCCAAATTCCTCCGATTCCTCTGAATCGAATCCTCAACCATCCCCCATTGAAGTCTCTTCCGATTCCAGCACGGCGGCTTCCTTTCAATCAGCGGCCGACACATTTTCCAAAGCCCAATCTCCGCGTAGGATTACTTTTGGGTCCTTCCACTTGAATGAAGATTTCCAACACATTACTGGTGGATCGACTGCAACCGCTCGAAGGAATGCCCCTCCTGTGCCACCATCGTCTTTTGGCTCACAATCTCAGGCTGAAGACATTGGGGAAAATTCCGAAGAAATGGGCCCAGCTGATGGAAAAATGGATATCGACCAACGAAGTGGGTCGCAAATGAACAAGTCTCAGGGACATGATGAGAGTGATTCTGCTGATACAAAGGGATTAGAGGAAGAGACTTCCGATTCTGTCTCTGTAACCCTAGACAGCTCTCAGGCCGATGATGAGGTACAAACGTTTTCTGATTAAGAGGGTTTTGCATACAGCTTGAATTTCTTTCTATTGTCTGATCTTAAGAGGTTTGATGAGTTACATTTGCGTCTTTGTGGATGAGGAACGATTGATTGATGAATGTGTGTTTGAGAAAATGAATTTGCTTGATTTTCTGCAAACTAGAAATTTGCTCTATTCTGTTACTCACTTGGAACCCTATGTTCCTGCTGTGGTGAGGGAATTGTTTTGCAATATCTCGAAGGGTTTTGGTGAAAGTGAGTCTCCTAAGTTTCACAAAGTTTATGTTCGTGGCAAAGTGTATTCTATTGATGCGAAACTTGTGAACGAATTAACGCATAGGGATCCCAATATAGTGGAAACACCCCTGACAGTGTCAATGGATGATATTGCTTGTGAACTAACCTTGAATAGAGTGACCAAATGGCCAAAGAGTGGTTTACGTGCTAAGTCGTGTTCCTCCTTGATTTCTGCTCTGTTTCGACTTAGCTTGTATAATTGGTTGCCTTCGTCTAACTGTAACATCTTGAGTGAAGAAGTTGGGGTACTTATGTATAGACTCAAGATGAATTTGGAGGTTAATCTTGGAGAACGGATGGTGCAACACCTTGAGAGATTCAGAAACAAGGGGGACAGTGGCCATTTGATCTTACCCTCTACCATATATGGAGTGTTGAAGCTGCATGGTTTTGAAGCTTAGGATATGGAAGTTCTCAAGGGAGATTTTAAGAAACTTGGTGTGAATAGGCAACTCCTTGAAACTATCCACAAGACTTGTGACTTGCCCTGGGTGAATCCAGAGGCCATGGCTGATGACACACACCACCATCCTACTAATCCTACTGTGCCTGATGATGCTGCAGTAAATTCTGCCAATGTTGACCACAATGTTGGGTCAACATCAGCACCTAGCATTGCTTCTCTTTCTGCAGGATCCCTCACTGATCAAGACAGGATACTGCTGGCTCAAATTCAGGCACTGGATGATCAAAATGCCGTCCTTCAAAGCCAAATTGCCGTTCTTCGAGGCCAAGTTGCAAAAAATATGGAGATTCAACAAAACTTGATCTCTTTCCTTTCCTCACAGAAAGGGGGAGATTAGTCTGCTTATTTTCTTAACAGTAGTTTTTTGTCTGTTGTTGTTTATGTTTAAGTATTTTGAACTCCTTTCATTTTGGACTGTAACTTAAGACAGGAATCTTGGTAGTATGTATTCTTTTGGCTATGTATGATCTAAGGGGGGGAAATTAAGGGGGAGTTCAGTTACTTGTCAACTGTTATAATCATTCTTATTTTGTTTAGGTTTTGTGACGAAAGGTGAAAATTAAGGGGGGAGATTGAAAGTGCAAGATATTTCACTTCGTTTGTAATTCAACCTTTCTAACATAACCGGTTCAATATTTGTGGTTGTTTGTGAATGATTATTTTGCAGAAAATAAGAAGCATGACGTAGAGATAGTCCATGGGCTAAACCGAAGAATAGGCGTGATGGGCTTAAAGGGAAGGAACGTGTGTTGCTGTAAGGAAGCTGCCATAATGATTCAAGGAAGAATTTGATGCTATAAGGAAAGTGAGATTTAAAAGAGATTGATATATAGAAGACTCCTTATACTGTTGAACACAAGAAAGGCAACCTTCCTAGAGAATCCAAGTTGGTTTCGACTTGGGCCAGCCGTATCTTCCAAGAATCTGACTTTCGTTCATTATATATATTGGAAGAAGAAGCTGTGCAAGTCGCCTTTTGGAAGAACAAAAAAGAGAACATTATATGTTTTAGGCGTCTTGTTTTACTAGACTTTTATTTCAGTGTTACTTGTGAGTGTTCTCTAAAGATTGAGAATTACTCTAGTATCATTGAACTAGAATAGGTTTTTCTTGTCTGTTCTAGGTCTAGTTTTCCGTAAGTTTAATCAATAAATGCGTGATTGATTTAAACTTCTTTTGTAATTCTACTTTTCATATCTAGTAGAAATTTAGCCTCTGGCACCGTCGGTATTTTATATACTGGCTTGATTAATTTGTGTTCGTTTTATTCCTGCACTTTCTGAGTTGTGTTGATCACGTTCCTTTGTTACGTAGTTTGGTTGAACACTGTTCACTATTGTCGTAACGGTGTTGACTCAACATCAATAGTCAATATCGTTCAAAACTGTCCAGAAGTACCAATCCCGGTCCTACAGTTTTAACACATTTGTATCAGCAAAGGCTCGAGTCCCTTCATATTGACCAAGCACTAAAAGCCAGTTTGTTCTTCAGCTATCGTACATCTAAACTTACTCACAGCATGTGTCTTGCTTAGTATTTCGTCGTTTGTACACTCCACTTCAAATTATGTATCTTCTATGCTGCAGGATTGAAAATTTCTTGATCGGGCGGTGTCCTACTACCGATTAATGATGCAGTGGATAGGTGGATTAGCAGGTGGTTTGGGAATGTTTTTGCCACAACCTTCCATGGAATTTGCTTTCGTACCGGAGCACTTCATGGAAGATACTATGAGCTTTCTTAAATTTCCCTCTGAAATTCCCGAACCTTTGGACAGTGTTATTCTGGTGTGTTTAAATCTTTCTTTGTTTTTTTTTCCTTTACTTTTTGTTCTTGCTCCTTTGTCAGGGGCGAATTTAGGGGGAGCACGAGGTAGCACGTGCTACCCCTCGATTTTTCAAGTGAAAGTACTATTATACCCCTATGCAAATGTATTTGAATAAACTGAACAAATAATGTTTTACACAATAGAAGTTATAGTTATTAGTTGTGGCCTAATGGTGATTGTGTTGAGCATAAGTCCTCTCCTTTTTTGTTGGTAAGGGTTCGATTCCTATCACAAACATTTTTTTTTTTTTCTTTTTCTCATTTCCTATTTCATGTGTTCTCTTCTCTTTTGATTTTATTTTTTAATTTGCAGGAATCTTTTCACTTTTCTCCTTAAATCAACTACACTATTTCTTATTTTTCTCTTTACTCCCAAATTTTCATGTTTTCCTTTTCATTTTTTGCTTTATTTTTTAGAATCCTTTTCATTTTTTTTCTTCCTTCTCTTTTAATTTTGCGCCATTATGTAAGATGCTACTATGTCCGTTACTAAGTTCTCATTTCGTTATCTTAATTGCTTGTTATATATTCCTTTCACCACAAATTAATTTTAAATTATATTGAAAACTAAATAGAAATTATTTATTATAATTATCGGACTTTTAATATAATAATGTTAATAATAACTTATGTATTAATTATGATAAGCTTATGGTAAAATGAACTATTTAAAAGTTAAAAAAGTGCGAAACTTATTTACGTAAAAATGTACAATTGACAAAAGGAAAAAGAACAATAAAATTAAAAGAGATGCAGTGTTACATAATTAGCAAAACGGAACACTACAATAAAAGCTTTATAATTTCAAAAATATACTTCTTATAAATAATTTTTATTGAATAAAAAAATTTTATTAATAAACATTCAATATTATTTCACAAATGATATTGTGCTACCTCTCATATAAATTTCTGCGTTCGCCCCTGTCCTTTGTTTTTCTCTTTTTTTTGGGGGGGGGGGGGGTATAGGGGTTCTTATTATCTGCATGCATGGGTGCATTATGCACCTAATGCTCTCTTTTTGACAGGATGACTGTATGAGCTTCATCATTATATTCATAGCAAGTCCGGAGTATATTAAAAACCCACTCCTCAGATATTCCATGCTTACAGTCCTTTGTTGTTGGAGGTCAGTAACATCACTTATCAGCTGTTAGGACCACCTTTTCTTGCTTCTAACATGATTACCTCGAATGTTTCTCAACTAATTTGTGTTTACAGCGTCTCAAAGGAGATTAGAACGTTGTTTGAAAATCACTGAGTTGTCACGTCAATATCTTGTGAGGAGTCTTCTGAAGTTCTATGTTGATAGTGAATCCGCATTTTCACACACATATGCACACACTCCGGTAATTGTTTCACACACATTTTCACACACTCCGGTAATTGTTTCACAGGCATTATCACACACTCCGGTAATTGTTATGTGTTCTCAATTTTGGATTTGGGTACAAGAATAGAATTACAAATTTCACTTGTATAAAGTGCAGTTTATAAAGTGTATATGCCTGTCCCTGGCTATTGGGCTTTACTTCTGTTTAATTGTACAGTGCCTCTTTGGTTCTGTACTCCGCTGTTTTGTTAGTTTAAATACGCACGAGAGTAATATTTGATTGCTGATGTTTCTTATCGTGATCAATTGTAAATTACATTTGTAAGACTACTTGTGAGTTCAAATACTTATCTGAGTTGCGTTTATGACCCTTTTCCAGGCCCCTGGCAAGGTTGCCACCCGCCACTCTATAGTCGAACTCCTCGAGTATTTATGGAACTTGCCTAGTCACCATAATGCCTGGAAAAAGGTTAGCGTTACTTTATCATTAAATATTTTGCATGTGGTTGTTCATGTTTCAAGGATAATAATACTCAAAATACTGTATTCTGCTACAGATTGCGAAGGAGGAGGAGAAAAAGGTTTATCTTAAATTTTTGAACTTTTTGGTCAGAGATGTTAAATACCATTTGGAAGAAAGTTTCAATAGAATCCCTGTAATTAAAAAACTGGAAGCTAAGATGGGAAGACCATATTCCCGTAGAAAGCAGGAGAAGATTCGTCAGCGTTTAGACTCTGAGAAGAGGGTTAGTATGCACTTGGTTTACGTTGGTATTTTATCCACTTGAATGCTTATTTGCATGCCTTTGCTTGCTGCATATAGGAAGTGAGATCTGCTATGATGGTTGCAAATGGAGAAGTCCGTTTGTTGTTGTTCACTTCTGAGCAGATTATTGCTCCTTTTCTATTACCAGAGAATGTTCGTACATTCCTTTTGATAAGTGAGCTTCTCATCTTGCAGAACATAATTCTCAATCCATATTTATTTTTTTCTTCAGGTCGAAGCAGTTGCGCGTCTGCTCAATCTTGTTTTACTACGACTAGTGCAGCCATCGCGAGGGATAGTTCATTCAATGAACAGGTACTTGGGGAAACCAAACCATATTCAATTGAATTTATAGAACATTCGAGCTAATTACCTTTATTTTTTATACCCCTAGCTATTTGGAAATGCAGCCAGGGATAGAAAAGAAGAGTTTATTGCCCTTGGAAAAAGAGCTAGAGCCGTTGCGTTGGAGGTGGCGGCTCTTGGAGACATCCCAGAAAGATTTCTTGACCCAATTGAGGTAGGTAAATCACGAGTTGCTAGTAGAACTGTAGAAGTTATGTATAAAAACTGGTCTGCGCACGTACACAGTCTATTGACCTGCCAATGATATTTGTTTGATTTCAGTGCACACTAATGAGGGATCCTGTAATGTTGCCTTCCAAACGGACTATTATGGACAGACGAGTTGAACATTAACTTCAATGAAATTCTTGGTAAATGGCTGAATTGTAGTATAAAATACTCTCTATTTGAGAAAAAGTGTTACGTTTCTTATTTTGCGGTCATTGTATGCGTTTGTGACAATTTACTCTTTCGATATTAATAAATAAATTATTAAAATTATATAATGAAAATTCAGTAATTAAATTTTATTATATGATTTTATTAAATTATTACTATTATCGTTATGAGTAATTGTGATCAGCTAGAAACGATTGGCCGTCAATCAAATGTAACACTTTCTAAAATGGAGAATATATCTTGAAAGCTGAAGCCTAAATGAGTTTTGATTGAAGAGCAGGCGTATCCTAAGTCATCTCTTAAATGATAATGTATAATATCGCCCTTTCCCTACAATTCTCTCCTATTTTATGACTCCCAAATCCCATCCTAAATTCTCTCCCTAAATGTTTTAAGCTTCCCATCTTATGTTTGAAAAGTTCAGGTCCCCTATTTTATCTTGACAAAGAAGTGCTGCATGTATTTGATTTAATGCTCGGTGCAATATTTGATTTATAATATTCATCCTTGTTTTGGTTGTTATATATAACTTGAAACATTAATTATTTTTCAACAAAATATTTTTTGAGTGAGTGTAAAAGGTTAATATCCTTAAGTACGAGAAAACCACTAATGTTTATGCACATAAAATTTTAATGTCCTATGATTAAATACTCTATCCGTCTTGAACTACTTCAATTATATATAACTGAATTTACTCGTAAACTATCATGGTAAATCATTTAATAATATCATATAATGAAAATTTAAGGAGTGAAGTAATATTTATAAGATTTAACCATTATCGTTTTAAAGTAATTTACTCGTAAACTATCATGGTGTTGTGGTTAGTCTATAAATTTTAGAATGGAGGAGGCTTTTTACTCATTTAATCCACACATTAGCTCTAAAAAAAATTATTTAGCCCATGATTAAAAATATTCCTGAATCCGCCCCTGGTTTCAAGTAGTAGTAGTTTAACCAACACTTCTAACAACCAAATTTGAGCCTGGAAGATTTTAAAAGTGTTAATGAATACACCTCAGCTCTATACAACATTACGGCTGACTCCAATTATGTGAGGAAATGGTTTCTGACTTCGATATGCTTGAAAAAACATATCAAACATTTTCCCCCGCGAATATGCTATTGATGCAAGGTTATCGTAACTAAGGATTTACAAAATATTCGCAATTAATCGTGTATATGAATGCTTCTAGATAAAATTATTTGAAGAAAAACATAGGTAATTAAGCAGGTTAAAGGCTTGGTAATCGAAAAGGATTTTACTTTTTTTTCCTTGCAACACATTCACACTTCATGCTAATAATTGATATTCGTTTTTGCACCATGTAAGATTCTCATAAATGAAGTCAAACCGTTTGATTGATAACCAAATTAACCAAATTATTAATTTGGAGTCGTAGAAAATATACCCTTGGAACTAAGTTTGTATAAAGCTAGCCCGAAATTTGAGAGAATTTAAAGTCATTGAAATTGTTATTCATATCGATAAATTGTACCTTCTTTTTCTTTTTTTTATAATTTATCTATAAGAACTTTATATATGTTGTGTAGGCTAGCATATTATCTATAGAGCAGCTTATAGGAAACCATGTCAACCTAAATTGTCTAGTCTTAATCGAGTTGTCGAACACTGTTGGAGTATCATCCTTTTCAGGATTCATATAGAGAGAGTAGAAGTTTCCAGCACTCTTAGTTGAGGTGTCTGGTACCCACTCAACTCCTTGGGTGGGTAACCCAAAAAGGTTGCAGAAGGTATTCACATCAAGGGTTATTTCAACTCCTTGGACCTTCGTTGTGATGCGCACTTCTTCAGTGCCATCATCTTCTGTGATGGTGGAATTATTGCAGAATTCCAACACATCTTCAGTGGAAGTGTGTGTGGGTTTTGCAGAGCAAAACTGCTTGATTTTTACCTTTTCAAGTAAATCAAGTCCACGCTTCACATCTGCTTGGGTCTTTGCAGCACCAAGCAAGTATTCATCGACAAGTACTCCTCCCTAGGTTCTAGAGTGTAGCATATCTTCAGACCAAAGCTGATAGTATGCTTGGGCTCAGCAAGATCACCTTTCACTACAGGCTCAAAGCCTTAATGTTTGTCAACAAACCTCAGAAAGATGTACTTCCCCCAGTTGAAGGGCTCATCTCTGTCCTCCAGAGTGTTGAGGAATGACATCATTCCCCATCTTTCCATGTTGATCTAGTCAGCTCCACCATGATTTGTATCACAGCACCTATGCAATATAAGGGCGATCAAATCCCAGGGAACAAGATGTCTTATCAGGAAGTGAGTGTTTCGAACTTATGGGGGAGTTTGAATCATCTTTTGGGCAACTTTTCTTAAAGAGTATGGAATTTTGTGCCTTAGGGTACCAAGAAACCAGATTATCTCTTAAATTTAAATTTATCCTACCCTCAAAGATCTTCTTTTCTTTTAATTTTCATGTTTATGCACTAATCTTGTGTTTCAAGGTTGTCTTTTACATATTTATGTCTTCAAGTTCTACTTAACTCGATATCAAGAGAAGGCGCAAGACACAAAAAAGCCTATGTGCCTGGCCTAGCACTTCAAACCCATTACTTATCCTAATCTTCCAGCAATAAGCCTCACTCCTCTATTCCTAGCCGTGTCTCACTTCTTCCCTCTCAACACTGGTCCATCAACGAATGATGAATGATGGTGAGGTCTTACTTTCCTCACAAAAAGGGGAGAGTAATGTTAGAGTTATCTACTTTCTCTTAACTTATTTTGAACAATCTTATTCTGGATTGTGTGTCTTGAACTAATCTACAGGTTGAGTTTTGTGATGAAAGACAAAAATTGGGAGAATATAAGTGTTAAATAGCGGATGTCGTCTTAACAACGGTGTTGTCAAAACACCAGGTGACTGTCTTCTTCCACATTTGATAGTTTTGTCTTTATTCACAAACTAATGAGTACATTACTTAATAGCAAAACGTATGACTATATGCGTGAATCGGAATTGTCCGGATAAAGAGAATTGTTTTTTAATCTTGAAGTCTGTCCTGCTCCTATATTTGTGAACTAACTAGTCTTTCTTATATTAAGGGGGTGTGATATCTCGTAAGTTAAGTCTGAATAACTAGTTAATTTATAATATTAATCTGCACTAACATCCATGGTTGATTAGTGTTAAGAAAAACAACATGGGGGAGAATGAAAGTGCATGAGTTGTGATGTGGTATTTTCACAACACCAGCCAACAACACTCTACTTCTGAACTTATGTTTTTCGTATGTTATTTTTATATTTTGCCTTTATTCACCTTAGTTCAGTTCCACGATTTTAGTTTGATTTCTACATGATTTTTAATAGGTTAAACGAGTCGAGGTTGATTGCGAAAAAAGAGTTTGAGCTTGTTTAGGAAAGCAAATCACTTTGAAAGAGTTATTTCCTTAATGGATTATGTGAGAATCTTTGAAGAGTAAATGTAAGAGATATCTTAGGAAGATCTCCTATTATGATTAGAATATCTCAAGGCTTGATTTTGATGCATCCTTGGTGGGGATTACCTTCTAGCGATTGATGAATAACTTATATATACAACCAGAAGTTATTCCATTGATTACGTGAGTTTTGAGCCGTACTCAGAGTGTATTCATAACACCTCACATTTTTCAACTATTTTTCTATGATTTTTCTAGTGATCTTCTTGATTGGTTCATAGTTAGATTACCATATTGGAATTGGTACTTCGATTCAAGTGCTTATTTGTGTGCCTTGTGGCTTGGTGGATTAAAGATATATAATCTTCTAGAAACTTACATCTTGCTCATCATATTCCGGTGCACTTAGAAATCTGTTTAGTGTTAGTCTCATTGGTGTTGTGACTACACAAGTCACTACACTGTTCAATTCAGTATATTAGAGACACTAAGTAATAGTGTTCTTTGGTGTTCTGGATGCACTGATCCATAAACTACCAAATTCCGGTCCACACATTCTCACTAAACATCAGATGTTTTATGATAGACAAAACATAATGATGTGAAGGTGTACTTCCATAAGGGACATCATTGACAAGGGAGTTGTGAAGGCTCTGAAGACATGATTCTGAAAATACCTCAAGCTATTTAACAAAGCCTATAACAATTGGAAAATAATGTTAGTGCATTGAGTTGATGGGAATGTGAAGAAGGGCTCTAACTTAGAGGAGCTGATTGGAGACCAAGAAGATTGAGCTAATGTGGAGATTTGTTGGGATATAGCTTAATAATTGGTATAAATATCTTACCAATGATTTGAACCATTCGCTAGACATCCACATAACATTCAATTCTTGTTCTCTTAAGAGAGTTGTGAGATTATTAGGGTTCGTAAGGGACTATTAGCATATTGATCGATTCTCATTTGATTTTTGGAATTTATACTTGTGGATTATAATAGTGAACGTTGTTCGACATAGCTTCCTGTGCATGTAGATTACATCATTGATCAAAGCACATAATTCTAGTTTTCTCTGATTTTGTTCTTGATTGATACATTTATTGTGATTGATCTTTCTAATTGTTATTTTTGTTGGATCGGTGAGTGTGGACATTGTTCGTTGATTTGTAAATCCATAATACCGACAAAACTCAACTGCTGGCTTCTTAAATAGAGCTTGTTAATTTTTTAGAATGGAAACAGACTGTAAAAGCAGAGAACCCAGAAAACCTTGAGGCGTGATATCACTTTACGAAAAACAATATTTCCAGCACTGTGGAAACTTGTTCTCAGGATACAACAAGACTCGAGAATTCGAATGAGAAAGTGCAGATGAGAAGTGAGTTTTCCTTATGCATGAACTCTGTATTTATAATGGAAATTGTGTCTGTTCGTAAATACACAACCATTTAGAGAAATCGATAGAGTTTCAAACGGTCATGTCTATCCAAACAAATTTCGGACAGAGACACCTTTTCGATTTTTCTGAAAGTAATTTTCGAATTTAAACAAATAAAACCATATCTAAAAATTAACATTTGAATTGAAAGTCAAGCCCCAAGCTCCCCATCGTAGACTTGTAAATTTAATTTATAAAGCCGATACACTAAATCCACTTGTAAAGCCCACCACTAGACCTTTTCCATCATTATTTCTATTATGCGAAAAGTTATATACCTTTCAATCATCTTTCACTTTATTTCCACGTGGGATCTTTCTTCTTTATCTCTTGTACACAAAATAACACAAAATATTAAGAGTGCTTTCATCAATATAGTAAAGAATCAGACAATCAATTTCAGTCGCTTATAAAGAATTCTGTCCGTCACACCTTATCTTACGAAAATGAAAAGGAAAGCTAATAGTACATGTAATGTCAAATATCCAAGATCTTCATGGTCCTATAACATTCTCAAACATCTCCCATCTCCTACATACCATCTCAAGTGGAAGAAAATCCCAAAACAAACAAAAATGCTACACAGACCGTTAGAGAAGTAAATACAAATCACCGTAACTGAACTCATCTAACTGCGTAGCTTCAATCAAACATCAACAACAGCTTCAATATAAAATCAACAACCAACAAAGCCGCACAATGATTGCATTTAAAGCCTCTCACAACCCAGTAATGAAAAAATCCCAGTGATCGCATCACAAGTATTGTTGTTGAATTCTTGCTCGATTATCTTCCCACCACGTTCTCGCATGCATTTCTCCAAACCTTTCCCGGCTGCATTCATCAGTTTATGTTAGACATGAAAAACATATTTCTGCTTGAATATAGAAAAGAAAGACACAAGGGTTTGATTGCTTCTCTGCAGAAAGGTGAATTCGCCACACATCGCTATGGATTGTTGAACCTTATGAGGCATATAAATACATCAAACCTAGCCCCCCCAAGAGGCTTTTTTATATATCAGATACAGATAAACCCTTGTTTGGCCATGCTAAAACATTTGAGCATGTCTTGTAGAATTCCTTACATTGGAAATGTGTGACTCAACAAGTAAAATAACACCAAACACTTAACCGGCCAGCCGTGCAAGTTTATAATGATGTTAATGAACTGCTATGATTCCTAATGTTTGAGGAAAGATCACTAAAATGTTTCTCAAAACTTGTGGGACTTTCGGTGCTCAGGCAAACTGCAGATTCTCCCGAACAATTACTCCAAATGTAAACTCCAGTAGAAAATAGTTCTTAGCATTTAGAATTTTTATTCGAGTAGGTTAAGAAGGAATCACAAACCTAAACCGCACTCTTCTGAGTTCTCGAGCACCTCCTGGCAAAGCTCGGATAGTAATGTACACCCCAGGCTCGTCTTGCTCGACCCACTCAGACTCTAGATCACTGGCATTGCTCATCGAAAGCTCCCCAGAGTGCTCCATCTCCCTTGAAGAACTTGAACGTGCAGAAGCATCAATAGATGATGTCTCGGTTTTCGCAGCACTGATGGTAGAGAGTTTTGGGGTTGAATCATGAGCAACCGAATCACAGTAATGACGAGAATTGACTGGGTGCTGCTCGAGTGAGTCTGATGAAGCATAACCGGTCCCTGTCGGCCGATTGGAGCGGCGGGGTTGTCGCTCTTTGCTCAATGGAGGTGTCACTGGGCTTTCCTCTGTTGATTCGAGTTTCGAGTTCTAAGGACAACGAGTATTAACATCAATTTTCAAACAGGGAAATCATATATTGCAGATCACATGTACATGAATCGTTGTATTTACAAATGTAATAAAAGGCTGGAAATGTTTCCCAAATTATTGGAAACCTTATGCAAGAATATGGACTGATAATAGTTGTAGTATATTAAAGAAGGCTAAAACAAGTTCCTATCAAAAGAGTACAGAAAATTTTGTATTTTCATTTTGGGCACGAAAAATAAACAAATGTTTTCAAGGCTTCCAATGGAATAGTAAATAAATGACACCAGTAGTATCAAAAATATTACCTCATCTTCCGATTGAGGTGGAGTGGACAGTGGTACAGCATGATGGTTCAGCCGCTGGACATTGTACAGTTCCACTACTTTATCGTAGTTCCCAGCCCACCATTGCTGAGCTTGCCACTTGTTAAAGATTTCTCGGCTGCAAAAACAACAGCAGAAAAGAAATTAGAACATTCGACTTTCCCCCTTCGACTGAAGATATCAGAAATCACTCTAGCAATAATTATGCATTTGTCACACAATTCTTCAATTTGATTTGCAGGAGAAGTCAATAATGGTTAGTACACGAAAAATCTAACTTCTAACAAGAAGCCACATTCAATGTCCTTTTCTTAAGGCAGGAAATACAAAAGAAAGCCGACAGTAGTCAATTAAAGATCCCAGGGTAAAGAAAAGATTCGCCAACATATTTTTGCATTTGAAATGTGAGGGGAAAATAGGAGTATGAAAAGGAACGATTCTGTGATGGATAAGCAGTATCTTGAAAGTTTTGTAAAAGTGATGTTAGTGCTTTGGGATAAAAAGTTCCGGTGTGTCTGAACTCTGAAATCTGGAGCAACCTTTGCTATTTATAGATTTACGTGCTGTGTCTGAACATACATAACCCTTCAGAAATCTATGTTCAGAACATATGGATTGGATCAGGATTAATTCCATTAGATAAACACGTAAAACCAACGATCATGATTAAATGACTTTTGGTTCAAATTCAAAAAGCTCACTTTTCGTGGGTCAATTCAGTCAGTAGGATTTTGCATCTTTTTGTCCAGATTAAATACAGATTGTCCAGATCAATTTAATCAAAAGAAAATAGCGACCGTACAATTTAACAAAACTATCATGCCAAGATCGATGAGCAATGCAAAGTGCTAAATGCGCCTAACAAAAGCACTACATGCGCCCCGCCCTTTTTCTATGTGGGACGAAGTGTATTAGTATTATTTATGACTTACACTTTCCAAAACTCATATCTCATCTCCAAGGTGGGAATCATTAATTAACTATATCTTCCACTACATATCTTGAAAATCTCCCACAAGTGATGGTTGGACAAATAACATTTCCAAGTTACTCTATCTTATTTCAGTGATCTGCCCCTTTTTCACGAAAAACTAACTATAGCTTGATCTCAGTTGATTAGTCGAAAACAAATTGATAGATGATACATCCAGCTCCCTACATAGTAAGTCTGGTACACCTGCTGATTGTTTATTTGCCTCTTAAGATCGAATAGACACAAAGAGAAACGGCTGCAGTTCAACAGAAACCTAAGATACTGAAAACTATATATTGGGTGAAGCTCAACATAGATAACGTTAAAAAAAAAAAATGAGCAGACAAGATCCCTTAATGAAATCTTAAATCAGAGGATAGTATAGCAGGTGAGATGTGTCTCATCTTATACCATAAATTTTATTCAAATTCAATGTGGGAAATCAAAACTGTAACAGCCTAAAACAAGCAAAACAGATTGACCATTTTGCAAATTGAGTGAAACAAACTTTCACTGTATTAAGATAATTCTCCCAAAAATCGTTATCCCAAGACATTGATTTACTGTCACCCATCAACGCAATAATGTATACCAGAGTACTTCTGTACTTCAGTATTGAATTTTATTCCAATGTACAAAACTATATAAACAAGTTTCCTTTGATCAATGCATGAATACGTGATCTCTTAGCCATTCCACAACCATTTCTAAAAGATGCAATCCTGAAGTATATTGTAACGTTATAGAGCAGGTGAATGGGTGATATAGGGACATATTCCTATAACAATAGGAATTTGTTGTACCGATGACTACATTTTCAGGAGTGCTATTGAAACAATGATAACAAAATGAAGATCCCAATACCGGAAACACGAACAGCCCTAAAGGGCAAATTTAACTTTCATACATAGAATAACATCCTAATTTACTTGAACTCTATTAGGTAACCCAAGTATTAACTTCCTAATTTGTCATGAACTCTAGTCTATAGATAACTTGTCCATCAATACCAAAAGCTTATATAATTATAGTACTCTTTTGGTTCCAACTTCAATACTATAAATGAAGATTCTCTCTGCTGTCCCAGCTCAACAGGAAGTTGAAGCGGAGATGCAGTGAGTACGCTTTAATCATAATGTAGCTTTGCTGGTAACTCGACTTATTAAACTTTATGGTTTTATTCAACAAAATTGCAGTAAAAGTAAGTCGATAAATGTACAGTTCCAAGATGCGGCTTCATCAGTGCAGGTAATAGGTTAATTTGAAATGAGGAGGCAAACAAATAGAGACATTAGTGAGTTGAAAATGAAAGGTAAAGGCAAAAAGGACACCTAAGAAAGAAATTAAAGATGGCCATCAGACTTTGGCCCTTGATGATTTTTATTTATCACTTCCCTTTTTGTAGCTTTTAATTAGAAACAATACTTTTTATCAGATCCCCAAAACTAAACAGGGACCAACCCTTAACACCAGATAGATATAAATTGTGGTTCATGGGGATGGTGACCAAGAATTAAGTAGATGGACCATACTGAATAAGCCAACTGTTTGTAAAGACCCACAACTTTTTAAAGTGGTCCACCTCCATAAGTTGAGGCACTAATGTGACTTTACATCTCATTTACTTGATTCAACCACATTACTGTACAGATTAAGAAAAGACAACTGTTCACCCTACCAACTTGAAGAGAATTGATTCATCATAACGAACAAGGTGAAGCTGATTAAAAATATCACGAGACATCTCTCACAAACAAATTACAGCTTCCAGACATTTTGCAGATCCTCCACATTTGCAATTGGAACTAGGCCCACAGTTTCAACCGAATGTTGGCAGTTGATCTTACCGGGAAGCCTGACTTGTTGCGAAAAAAAGTAGATTCCAGTTTCAATTGTCAAAAATGAAAGTTTGTAGAAGCTCTTTTAGAAAGTTGGTCTGACCAACTTTTAGCTTAAAATCATCAGGCAAATTGTGTTGACACAAAAGGAGGGATTTATAATATTCTCTTGTATTGTAACTCACTTTCTTGCATTCTCTAAAGTGATACACAACACAACACAAAAGGAGGGATTTATAATATTCTCTTGTATTGTAACTCACTTTCTTGCATTCTCTAAAATGATACACAACACAACACAACACAACACAACACAAAGTCACAATCCAAGTTGTCGATTAGAGTTGTTACATTATAACTTAGTAATAGATCTATTAGTGATACCTGAAGCGAATCCTCTTGAGATCATTTCCACCATGAGGCAAGGAAACAAAGGTAATCAAGACACCCGGCTCAACCTGAGCGGTCCATTCTTTGGGCTCATCCTCCTCCATGAACACAATTGATTCCGTTCGACCACTCACGGAAGCTGGTGTACCTGTACCATGGTTTAAAAGAAATATCAGCCAAACTGATTAGTAATTTTTTAAAAAAATTAAATGTTTTATCCATCACCTGAAGAACTTGACAATGCCTTGAATTTGGAGTCCACCATCTCCTTGCCTGTTCTTCTGTAGGATCCAACGAAATACCTTTCTGAGCCCAAATCGGAGTCCAGGTAATCGTGGCCCGAAGAAGAACCCGAACATGGCTTGCAGTTCTTATACGCTCCCGATGCCTTAACCGCCATATCCTTAAGCTGCACAAGTAATACAGTATTCATCTACAATACTTTACAAACAAAACATAAATAATCAAAGTAAATTTGGAACTTACTTGGGCAGTAATGGATTTGATTGCCTGCTTAGTCGAAGGAGTAGTGGCGACGTTATCCTCGTCTTGCGGCAGTGCTTCACCAAGAGATCCATTGGTGGTTAACTGCTTCGAACAGGCTATGCAAGTCAACATTTTATTTGGGAATTGGGATTGATTGATTGATTTGAAATCAAATCAAATCAAACGAATGAATGAAATCAAATCTTAGATGAGTTGTTGTAACTTGTAATTGCTGCTAGTGTAAGTTAGTGATGTGAATGAAATGGGTTTTTTGGAATGGGAATCAAGTTGGCGTTAATGGCGGAATTACAAGATGAAGAAGAAGAAGAAGAAAATATACTATAAGTACTGATAGTAGTATTTGTTTTTCTCTACCCAAGTGAAGTCACACAGCTCTGAGCTCAGCTAAATGAGGAGAACAAGAGTGAGAATCAGCTAAAGCTCTCACTCTCACACTCGCACTCTTTGTTGGTGTCAACGTGAGTGGAGTGACAGTATATTTTGTATATTTCGACCCATTCCAGGCTATTTTTAGCAAAACTAGCGGATAAGCTAGTGATTAAGGAGTTGATTAACTAGATGAGAAACTAGTTGATTTTAAATGTAGGTATTTAGTAAATTAGCTGATAAGCTAGTTGGTATTTTGTAAAATGACATAAAAGGGTATTACTCTTATTTTATTTTCTTTAACCTTTCTCATCGTATTATTAGTCTATAGTTTCCATCCATCCATATATTATGTAAAGCACAATGGTCTAAACCTCACCAGATTCATTCAGTCCTACGTGGAATTTTGTGGAATTAGTTACATTTTAGTCAGTATATATTTCAATGTTATTTTTGGTATGTTAACTGCATATATAATTTATTAAATCTCATATAACTTTATCTAAAAAATCCGAAAAATATATGGAACATATATTTGAATTCGTCGTGACAAGACGAATCCATAGACACCAATCTTGAATACTATTATTAATTAAATAAATTATTTTATCTATTAAAATAAAATATAAATTTATTAAATAAGAATACTAAAATTTTAAAAATAGAGTATTTATTAAATTAATTCAATCCTACGTGGAATTAGTTGCATTTTCAACCGGTATATACATATTTCACAGTTTATTTTTGGTATGTTGGTTGCATATATAATTTTTATTAAATCTCATATAACTTTATCTACAAAAATTCGAAAAATATATTAAGCATATATTTGAATTCCCCGTGACAAGACGAATCCATAGACACCAATCTTGAATACTATTATTCATTAAATAAATTATATTATTTATTAAAATAAAATATAAATTTATTAAATAAGATAAAATGAAATAATTAAATTTAAAAAATAGAACATTTATTAAATTAATTCAATCCTATGTGGAATTTTGTGGAATTAGTTGCATTTTCAACCAGTATATATTTCACTGTTTATTTTTTGTATGTTGGCTACATATATAGTTTTTATTAAGTCTCATATAAATTTATCTACAAAACTCCGAAAAATGTTTATGTTTATATTAATAGATATTTATATTTTCAATTAATATATAATCGATATTTATATTTTCAATTATACATTTTGATTCTACGGTTGAGCAGATTCCGGGTAAGGGGAGAGAATTTTGTTGCATAAAGTTTTGCCAGGTTAAACATGAGGAACTGAAGCTAATGTTTTATCACTTAGATTATCAGTTGGGTGTTCTTATATAATATAATATAATATATAAAGTTGATGAGCTAAACCCACCAGATTCATTCAAATTCCATCCATCCTACGTGAAATTTTGATTCTATGGTTAAGCAGAGTTTGAATAAGGGAGCGTAGTAGTGTTGTTGCTAAGATTATGTGAGCAATATTAATGCTTGGTGACAAAATTTTATGTATTATGGTTGCTGAAAATGCGGAAGACCATGAATAGTGTTTTTTAATAGATGATTATTATTATTACTATTATTATTACTATTACTATTATTATTATTATTATTATTAATTAAATAAATCATATCATTCACTAAAATAAAATATTAATCTCATATAACTTTATCTACAAAAATCCAAAAAATATTTTTAACATATATTTGAATTCGTCGTGACAAGACGAATCTATAGACACCAATCTTGAATACTATTATTAATTAAATAAATTGTTTTATTCATTAAAATAAAATATAAATTTTTGAATAAGATAAAATGATATAATGAAATTTTAAAAATTAAAAACGACTCATTAAAACACATTATAAATAATTAATGTAGCATCAATCATTCAAAAAAATACTCATTTTAAATAGTTTAGCATCAAACATTCTGGACAAACTAAAATATACGATTATTTTGATTAGCCTCATATATATATCCATACGACCATACCATTTGCGCACTTTCGGTTATTCTGGCACTTTCGCATATTTTTCTACTATATTCTAAAGTTGATGGTTCAATTTGAAGCACACATGATCCGCATGTGCATAAATGATACTTGGAGCGCTTTCTAATTACTTGGACATTTTCTAATACAAAATTAAAGTAAAAAGAAATTCATTTTAAGTTGTATTAACTCTCTACTTTTTCTTTTTTTTTTTTGAATTTAGGTTTCGACTTTTCTCTAAATACTTTTGTATGAAAAATAATGAATAGTCGTAGGAGATAGTGAATAAAGTAGAAGAGGTGAGAAGGTAAAGAATAAAATAATAAATTAATTTTCAATTTTTAGGCATGTGAAAATGAGATATATCCATATATTATAAAGACCAGTTTTTATTATCAATTCTAGCTATGGTACTTTGGCCTCAAATCAATGTGAGAAATTATTTCATTTTTTTAGATTAAAAAATTACAAAACAATTATAATCAGGATAAATTTATTTTTGATGCCAAGTTAATGCGTATTTGGTTCTGTTACCTTTACAATTTTAATCTAATTTTGGTTACATAATTCTACTAATGATATTCAACATTTGCAACTATTTATAAATGTGATCAATCAAATCTTCTAAATCCCATAATTCCATCAAAATCGCTACCCACACACTAATTTTCTTAATGGGCATGAATCCAAATTGGAGGACCTTTGGATCTATGCTTGACATAGTTACTTCAACTAATCTTCTAAGAATGTTCTATGAATCGTATACTAGACATGTTATTTTCAGTTCCAGAAGATAGAAGAGACACACGTGAGCTAATTGGTGGTGTGTTGATCTTTACATGTATATCAACAACTTTTTACATGTGAAGACTTTCAATTTCCTTTTCTATATGTTTATGATTCGATCGGTAGGATGAGGTATAAGGTTTCTCTTCTCTACAATCTCTGGCTAGAAGGACTGATTCTATCCAACCCGAATTCCAACCCCTTTCGAAATAATGATGTTCAGGTCCGGTCTGGTATATACTCGAACCCGCTCCATACCTTTGTTACAAGACCCGACCACAACATTTTATGATTAAGTTAGTAAAAACTACATTTTTTCTAGCGTGCGGGGGGGGGGGGGGGGGGTGGGGTCGGCATATACTCTCTAGGCGGGGAAACTCTCTTCGATCTTCTCTCTACTTTCTTGATACATAACGGGCCAGGGGGATCTGATACTCTCTAGGTGGGGAAACTCTCTTAGATCTTTTCTCTACTTTCCTGATCTCCATAACGAGCCTGGGGGATCTGATACTCTTTAGGTGGGGAAACATTCTTAGATTTTCTCTCTACTTCCCTGATCTCCATAACGAGCCGGGGGAGGGCGGGGATCAGCTGATACTCTCTAGGCGGGGAAAATGTCTTCAATCTTCTTTGTACTTTCTTGATCTCCGTGACGGGCCGGGAGGGGGGGGGGTCCGGTATACTCTTTAGGCGGGGAAACTCTCTTCTATCTTCTCTTTACTTTCTTCATCCATACTTGGCCCGGTGGGTGAAACAGCGTACCATGTGAAATTATGTTCGTAGAATAATAATTTTTGTGTCTTTGGTGGGGTGACGCATACCATCGCGGGGTTGCTGGGGACTGGTGGGTTGGAAAAAACAACCGTGACATGTGCAATTACGTTTGTATAATATTTGTGTGTGTGTGGTTGGGTGACCACATATCACCGCGAGATTGTTGGAAACAACCCTATTGATTGTTTTGTATACTTTTGTATTTTATTTTGGTTCCGTTTGAGGGATAGATTTTTTTGTAAAAAAACATGTACATGTTACTAATTAACAAGTCGGGTATGGTAGGACCCTATTTTTACATTTTCTATAGTTAACATAATTAAATAAACATTCAATGATATAATATTGGATGAAGAATGACTACCGACCGACACCACGACTAACGTTGTCTACAAGGAGTTTTTGACTATCTTTTTTTTTCGATTAATTTATTTAATCCTCACATTTAAATTAATTATTAAAAATAAACTATACCGTGGCATCGCCATGGGTTAGTACTAATTTTAAATAATAATACATCACATTTTGTCCAATTATTCTAATATATATTTAATGTACTTTACATCGCCACTTTAATAACATCATCAAAATTATCAGAAGTTGAAAAAAATTCCGTTGAGCATTTTAACTTAGTAATGAAAAAAATCAGTAATTGATGTGTACTACATGTATGCAATTTAAAGAGATGCGGATGCATTAATCCTTATGCTAGTCGCAAACAAGTACACAAAATGTATAACAAAGGATCCAACAATATAAAATATAAGTCAAGAATAATAAATAATAAAAACGGGTAGTTTTTCCTTCTTTTTTTTTTCTTATTTAGGTCAGGGATATTTTCGGAATGAAAAAAATAAGAAGGAGCTTCTTTTTTTTTAAAAAAACTGAGGCTATGTTTACCACTAACTTTTCAGCTTCATGAGTTTTTTTTTACCATTGACTAATAAAAAGCTTGTTACGTGAATGCGCAGCTTCTTAAATCAGCTAGCTGGTTAAGAAGTTAACCAAGTTAGCTTTTTTTTAATCCCTGACCTAAATTAGAAAAAAAAAAGAAGGAAAAACTACCCGTTTTTTATTATTTATTCTCGATATTGAATTTTATATGTCTGATGAAAGGTTAAAGAAAATAAAAATAAGAGTAATGCCTTTATGTCATTTTACAAAATACCCATAACTTATCAGCTAATTTGCTATCTGTTTAGCAAAACTGAAAAGCTAGCTGGTAGCTGGTTAGGTAGCTGATTAACTAGCTGAGAAGCTAGCTGATTTTAAATGTAGGTGTTTAGCAAATTAGCTGATAAGCTAGCTGGTATTTTGTAAAATGACATAAAAGGGCATTACTCTTATTTTTATTTTCTTTAACCTTTCTCATCGTATTATTAATCTATAGTTTTTAAATAATAGTACATCACATTTTTCAATTATTCTAATATATATTCAATGTACTTTACATCGCCACTTTAATAACATTATCAAAATTATTAGAAGTTGAAAGAAATATTCGTTGAGCATTTTAACTTAGTAATGAAAAAAACCAGTAATTGATGTGTACTACATGTATGCATTTTAAAGAGATGTGAATGCATTAATCCTTATGCTAGTTGCAAACAAGTACACAAAATGTATAACAAATGATCCAACAATATAAAATATAAGTCGAGAATAATAAATAATAAATAATAAAAACGGGTAGTTTTTCCTTCTTCTTCTTTTTTTCTAATTTAGGTCAGGGATATTTTCGGAATGAAAAATATAAGAAGGAGCTTCTTTTTAAAAAAAAAGCTAACTTGGGTAGCTTCTTAACCAGCTAGTTTTTCAACTAGCTGACCAACTAACTGATTTAAGAAGTTGTGCGTTTACGTAACGAGCTTTTTATTAGTCAATGGTCAAAAAAAGCTGTTAGAACGTAGGATCCCGGATTGGTACTTGGAACAAGATCAATAGACAATGTTGACAACAATGTTGTTCAACAATGTCTTCAACACAGTAAACAAAAGGCAGCGGATAAATATGAATGAAACTTCTATTACCAAGCCAACATATATAAATATGTTGGCCGCGCCTTTAGGCAAAAATATCTACTGACAGGAAAAGTAGATCTAATCAACTAGGTTTAATACAATCACAGATGATTGATTAAACAACCAAAACTAGCCCTAGAAGAACTAACAGTAAAAGCTATTCTAGGTCGATGTTTGAAAGAGTTATTCCAACAATGAATACTCTTAGACAAACTCTAAAGCTAGCAGAAAACAAGAAGCCTAAACTCTTTAATAAAATCTTGATTGATCACCAAGAAAGGCGTCATGATTGCTCGGCTGAATCCTTATATATATACTTGAGATATTGACAGCTTCCATCCAAGTCGAAAGGCAATAGGATCTCAGCAAAGGCAATAGGATCTCAGCAAATGCAATTTCCTTTTTCTTGTTTTCTTCAATATACGCATAGAAGGAATTTTCCATATTTTGATTCTTCATAAAATATATTCCTTCTTACTTTCACCACAAGTTGTTCTTTTTCCTTAAATCGTCTCTTGTTCGATTTGTAAATACTTCCAGTCTAAGTTTCCTGTCCAATGTGCTTTGTTCTTGATGTTGACTGCAATGTTATATCTTGATGTTATGCGACATTGAATTCTATCCTGTCACAATGTTATACAACATTGGTAGTCCTGCAGCTTCACAAACAACAACAACAAACACAAACTTGGAACTGATTAATGAAAGACAAGATTATCAAAACACAAGTGCATACTGCACTTTCAATCTCCCCATTAATCTTAGTCTTTCGTCACAAAACAAAACAAGAGGTTAGTAGAAACATAACTAAGAACAACTTAGGAGCTAATCTCCCCCTTAATCAGACAGCTAAGATAAGTTCTAGAGTATTTAAAATATTACAGACCCAAAATGAATAGAAATTGTTCAGTACTAAAACAAATTTAAAAATTTCAAGTATCTATTCTCCCCCTTTTTGTGAGGAAAGAAAAGACACTAAAGTGCTTCTGAACTTCAGATTGTTGGAAATCTGCTCATCAAGTCCTTTGATTTGCTCCAGAATCAGCTTGTCCTGATCAGTTAGGGTACCTACAGAAAGAGTTTCAATGTTAGGGATCAATGTTGAGCCAACATGTAGGCCAACATTGGAGCGTTGAGCAGCAACCACAGAACTTTCTGGTGCATCAGCATTGCCTGTAGGAGGAGGAATATTCTCCTCCACATCCATGTCCACAGGAACTTCAGGATCCACCCATGGAAGATCACAGATCCTGTCATGTGTTTTCAGCAGTTGCTTGGTGACAGTGATGGATTTGAAGCTGGAATGATAGATATCATTGGCTCTGACCTCAATACCCTGCAACTGAAGAACTGCAAAGATGGTGGATGGGAGAATCAAATGGCCTCTGATCCCTCTATTCTTGGAATTCTCTAGGTGCTTGAGAATTCTTTCTCCTAGATTGACATTGTAGCCCATTTTGATCCTGTAGAGCAACATGCGCCTCTTAATGAGCTTGTTGTTGTTGGAAGATGGCGACCCGGTTATGAAGCAAATCCTGGCAAGAACAGAGACTAGAGAACAACAGTATTTCAAGTCCAAAGTCCCACTAGGCCAAGATTGTAGTTTTCCTGCAGTCAGTTCCCTAGCAATCTCATCCATAGATACCTCTACAGGGGTTTCAACCTCATCCCTATTTCTATGCAGCACAATATTGATATCATTAGAATTCAAGAAAAATACATCACCCCTAAGATACACACAGTGATGTTTACCATGCCCTTTAACACCAAAATTCTCAGATAAGTGTACATAGAATTCTTTGATGATTTCAGGAACAAATGCCTCATATTGGGTAACAGCATGATAGAGGTTCCTTTTCTTCAGATAAACAACTAAGTTATACTCTTCAAAAGATTCCTCTTTGATCACCTTTTCAACATCCATTGCATTATCTTTGATTTTCTCATATTTTTCTAAATTCTTGTCAGCATAGAATAAATGGGAGACAGCATCTTCATCCCAATCAGAACCATCTACATAAACAGGTGCAGAGGGTAGATCATTAACCTCAGGGTCTTCAATTTGTTCTTCTCCAAGAATGACATCCTCATCATCAAGTGATTCATCTTGGACTCTTCCTCGACTTGACTTCATAGTCTTCAGAGTCATCTGAGCTTTCATCAGCATTGCTCAGATCTTCTTCATCAATCATTGACTCATCCTCAGAGTCATCTTCCGTTTCTGGCTCAGAATCCTCCAAGTCATCAGATCTGTACGCCGACCGTGTGACAAATATATGAATGATTGCCCTAGAACGAATTAGTATTACTTGATCATTACTATTGTGTTCATCTTCTCTCTTTGATCAAACCAGTTTATATGTTTCCTGTTTTAATCTGTGTTTTAGAAGTACAATCACTCAAATCTATCTGTTACTTACAAACAAACTGTTTACTCTCATTCGTTGTGGTAGCCTAATTAATTCCCTAGAGAACGATACCGAGTTAAGCATAATTTACAACTACTTATTCTCTTAAGTTATTTAGAGTATAATTTGAACTCATCAGTAACCTGTTGAACCAGCTTTCATCTTGCAGCTCATATTTTTCAACCATGTAACTCCAGTTCTCTTCGAAATGTTCTCTATTCAATGATCCTTGCAAGCATTGGTGGAAAGCATTCTTGAAACGATCATCGTTCTTCAATCTTCCACAATTAATGGCTTATTGCATTTTGGAAGAGGTGCCATAGACATAGTCTATGTCTTGTTTCTTCACCAAATACCTGATATATCATGGAGAATTTGCATATTAACATATAAATTACAGAGATTATTTTCAACATAGAGAACATAGGTCATTTATTTGAGAACATAGGTCATTTGTTTGAGAACATGGGATTTTTAACTGTTAACAGTACCTGTTCCATTGCATTTGATATCGCAAAATCCTGATCAGTGAACACAGTAATTGGTTTCTTACCATCCATTGACTTCAAAAATTCCTCTAATAGCCATACAAATGACTCAGTCGTTTCATTTGCAATGAACGCACAAGCGAACATGACATTGTTCCAATGGTTGTTTACACCTACAAAAGGTGCACATATGAGACCATATTTATTTGTTCTGCAAGTCGTGTCAGATATCAATACATCCCCATATAAGTTGTAATCATCCTTCATCATTGAGTCCCTCCAGTACAAGCTCCATAGCTTGCCTTCCTCATCTAACTTTGGTGTGAAGTAGAACTGTGGATCCTCATCTTGCCTTGTTTTAATCATATCAAGGACTGTTTGGGCATCCGCTCCACCCATAGCTAATGTCCTGAAGCGGGTGATGAAGTTGATATGGTCCCTTTCAGTGTGGCCTACATTCTCTTGTCCACCTGCACTTCAACCATGTATTTATAGGCATCTGTTGGACGTAGTCCAACAGCTTCCATAACTTTCATTGTTTTCGCCTTCTCTGTTGATATAGATCTTTCAACACGGTGTAAGTGACTCCATTCTTCTCTAGTTAGAGTATGGTTATGTTATTCAATGTGTTTTATGACCGTGTAAACATTGTTGTCAGTGTCACAACCTATAACTATCTTAGCTTGACAATCTGTCTTTATAACAAAATCTTCTCCCCGTTTTATTTTCTTTGGTTTTTCACCTTCTGTAACTGTAGGTGCAGGTGGTGAAGGTGTAATCAATGGAGTTTTAGGCGCTTCTGGTTTTCCTGAACGACTACATATGAAGTATTTTTGATAGATCTTCCCATTGTTATTAAGCCTTCACTACAAAAAATCTGGCCTGTAGCGACGGATAGATCCGTCGCTACGAACCAATATCCGTCGCCCGGCTCTGGCGGCGGATCGGGCGACGGATAGAAAATCCGCCCCTGAAAGCTATGGCGACGGATAACAATCCGTCGTCCAATTATGACAGATTGACGGATTGGTGTCGATTATTTTTTAATTCGAAATTTAGCGGCGGATAGATTCTATCCGTCGCTAAATCTTCTAATGGACTAGCAAAAGTAATATTGAATGGAGAAATTATCGAACAAGTGTAAATATGAAAAAAATCGAACATACGGATACATAACTAGCTATCGACGGGGTGGGGGTGGGTGATGGCGGGCGGCGGACATGAAGCGCTCCATACATGGCAAAAGGCGCTCGTTCTCCTCCCTTCGTTCTCTGTCGCGGCGCTCCATCTCGTCCCTTTGTTGCTCCATCTCTTGAGTTAGCCGAGCAACCTGTTCCCGGACCTGTTGCACCATTTCGAGACACAGTCACATGTGTAAGCCGGACGTCTGGCTGCTGGGGCGATGATGAGGACACGCCGGACTAGCAGATGCAAACCGAGGCTCCCGAGTCCATATATTCGTCCTTTGCTGTCCGGTTTGTTGACCTCTAGGAAGATGTTGTCAACTTGTTCAGTTGACAACACATCACCCGTCTCGTCCTCCTGCCTCGCCACCTGAGCATCAACCTCAGCCTGAAATCGTAAATAGCAGATATAATGATCAGTTACTGTTTTTAAAAAGTAACTTGTAATAGTGTACAAATATGAACTTTAAGCAACATAAACATACCGCAATAGGCGAGGCCGGCGATCGGTCCATACCCTTACCTTGGCCTTCTTGAAGATGGCATACTTGGATGTCACCTCCCGTGCCACAGAATCAAACCAGATCTAGTCGACAATTTATCATCTACAAGTAATAGAGTAGCGAGACTTCATACATACCGTAATGCTAGATTGCAAAAACACATATATACGCACAGATTTATAATAATAAGTAACGAGATCGCCTCCCAGGTGGTGAGCGGCCCTTCTCTGCCGTCGGTGGGATGCCCGTTACTTTGTTGGTCAAACAACGTCTGGACATCGATTCGGCGCCGATGAAGCATCCCAAAGGGCCACTCCGTTGCATCGACTGTGGAGGGATTGGGCCACCCCGATCGAATGGCCTTCCACGTCAGACCATATCCACATGCGGTTTGGATCCCACAGTCGTAAACACGCCGGATCATGGGATCAACTCTTTGAATGAAGTACTCCTTCTACATTCCCAATTTCATACAACATCGAAAGTCGATACATGTCCTAACAACATAATGAGATATGGTGACTAACATATCAACCAAATAAAGTGGCTAACATACCACTCACATATAGTGGCTAACATACCACTCACATAAAGTGGCTAACATACCACTCACATTGTCCTAAAATTTACTAACACAATGGTGACTAACATATCACCCAAATAAAGTGGCTAACATACCACTCACATACAGTGGCTAACATACCACTCATATAAAAAAGATTAATTATAATTACAAACAAATGAATGTCATATTTTAACACCTCAGCTCATGAAGTACTCGGCCCTCATGCGCTCGAGATGTGGCTCCAACACTCACCACCACCTTGGTGGCTCTCTCCTGCTCCAGGAAGATGTCACCTAGTTTGTTGTGCACCTCCAGGCCATAAGTGTTGTCGATGTATAAGATACTGAAAGCGAATATGCATTACTTTAGTACAACAATTTATACTTGTCGACTATCATTATCGGTTATGTTTTAGATATTTAAGAAGAATGTATAATACTTACTTGGCGGACCGATAGGAAAAATCACGCAAGCCGTCCCACGTGACGTTAGGATTGTTTGGATCGAACACGAGGTAGGGACAATCGTCGTGGTCCTCCGACATGTCCGGTTGGTGGTAGAGCCATTTGCTCTCTCTCACCGGGGTCTCGAGAATCCGAGACCTCTTGTCACGATCTTGAGCCCTCCACATGCGTGGTGTCCCCGACCCACCACTATCATGCGGCCGAATTGCGTGGGGGGACGATAGGTGAACGACCTCTGTCATGACATCTGAAAAAATGTAATAAATCTGATAAAAATGTGTTAGTACGAGTTATAATACATAATGATTATAATAACACATATAATTACTCATAATACACATAATATACATGTTAATGCGATCGTACATCCATGAGCAGTCGAATTCATTATATATATACTTTATTTTTAACACAGGCGTTCGATTGATTAGATCGTATTTAATTTATTAGATCGATTCCAATTCGGATAAGAAGATTGTAGAGGTTAATTGTTAATTATTATATGTTGCTTATAAATTAATTATTAATTAAGTGTTCGATATTTACAAAATTGAGAATATAATTTAACCATTTCAACCTCTTAGTACATATATTATATACTTAACATACATATCAAATTAACTAATTACTCTATACATATCAATTACTACATATATTCATATCAAATTACATACTTAACATACAAATTTATCAAATCAAAACTACATACTTCTATACTTAACAAACATATCAAATTAACTAAACTAACTATATATACTTAACACACAAATCAAACTAACTACATACATTCATACATACCAAACTTAATTAACATACTACATACATTCATATCATTAATTAAACTAACTATCAAATTGAACAAATTACATATAATTAATCAAATTAACTAAACTAACTACTACATACTTATCATATATACATATAATTGCTCAAATTAATCAAAATAAACAAAATCCCCAAATTTTAAAAACTAGGGTTTTAGCGAAAATACCTTGATTAATCGGTAGAAATAAAATTGATCGAAGAAACAAACTCCTTGTCCCACTAGCCGATTAGGCACCAAGATTGGCGGAATAACGAAGAATTCACGGAAACGAAGAGAGGAGAAGAAGAGAATGAGGAAGAAGAAGGGAGAAGAGGAAGAAAGTGAGGCATTACGCCTCTGCATCCGATTATGAAACTACGGGCCGGCGGACACGTATCCGTCGGCCCGAGTCGATCCGTCGCCACATGTGGCGGCGGATAAATATCCGTCGCTATAAAGCGACGGATAATCTATCCGTCGCCCCGTTTTTTTAAAAAAAAAAAATTTCCTTTTTTTTTTTATCAAAGTCAAACTTGGGCGACGGATAATAATTATCCGTCGCCCAATTTAGCGACGGATACGTTATCCGTCGCCAATAAGCGACGGATAACAATTATCCGTCGCCAATTGGGGCGACGGATAGATTCCGTCGCCCCAATAAGCGATCCGTCGTTATGGGGCGACGGATTTCATCCGTCGCCCCATAACGTCGTTTTTTCCAGCTTTTCTTGTAGTGCTTGACGTGCATCTTTTGAAAGAGAATCCGATTTTCACAACATGTCTTCGATACAAATCATGCATGGCATCAAGCATTTGTTGTTCTTCCTAACAAACTCCCACAAATGTTAAAGTCATCATTAATGGATACGGTGGTTGAGTTGTTAACAACAACTATGGCTGCACAAGTAAAGCAACACATGTAAACAACTTTTTCATGGCATCATGGGGTGCAATGCAGAGAACATGGATCATATGACAGTGAGCATGGGATAGGCATCTTAAAAAGTATCTACTGGCCACATGCCAACTACTTTTCATGGCATCATGGGGTGCAATGCAGAGAACATGGATCATATGACAGTGAGCATGGGATAGGCAACTTAACAAGTATCTACTGGCCTCATGCCAACTACTTTTCATGGCATCATGGGGTGCAATGCAGAGCACATGGATCATATGACAGTGAGCAAGGGATAGGCAACTTAACAAGTATCTACTGGCCTCATGCCAACTACTTTTCATGGCATCATGGGGTGCAATGCAGAGCACATGGATCATATGACAGTGAGCAAAGGATATGCATCTTAACAAGTATCTATTGGCCACATGCCAACTACTTTTCATGGCATCATGGTGTGCAATGCAGAAAACATGAATCATATGACAGTGAGCATGGGATAGGCATCTTAACAAGTATCTACTGGCCACATGCCAACTACTTTTCATGGCATCATGGGGTGCAATGCAGAGAACATGGATCATATGACAGTGAGCAAGGGATATGCATCTTAACAAGTATCTACTGGCCACATGCTAACTACTTTTCATGGAATAATGGTGTGCAATGCAGAGAACATGGATCATATGACAGTGAGCATGGGATAGGCATCTTAACAAGTATCTATTGGACACATGCCAGAGAACATGGATTATATGACAAGGATATATTAAAAATTAATCACTAATAGTTACAGAACAACTATAACATGCAATCAAGTAAACAAAGTAGAAAATATCATAGAACATGACCTGTAGTTTGTATTTGTGTAGGTATAGCAGGATCCTCAGTTGTTGAATTTGCTCCAGTTGAATTTGACATCTACAATCAACAACTAGTCAAAATTCGAACCGTAATATATGATCGATCAACTATATACCATGAATTGTTCGATCTAAACACAAAAAAAATCACAGAACAACCTTGTGATTTTCGAAGTGGTTATGCTGATTTTTGAAGGAATAGAACCACGATCGACAATGGAGAGATGAATTTACCGGTTGATTTCCGACGATTTCGAACGGAAATCACAGCTCTTCTGATCAATCTTGATGGCGGCGAGAGAGAGAAAGAAGAGAGAGAGAGAGCGGCATCATTAATGAGTGTGAGCTGAGGGTTTTGAGCTAGTTTTTGGATTTTATACTGACCCGTATAACTATAGTCCGATCCGCATTACTATAGTCCGACCCACCTTCTGGCCCCTGGGTTGGGGTGTTTTTTGCAACTAGTTTTTAATTGAGGTTAATATGTAATATATAAAAAGTATGTATTAATGTCTTTATCTAAGGGATGTCACTTAGGAGACATTCTCTTGGTTATCACAGTGTCAAGGGAGACTGTCTTTACATGACTTATCTAGAGACATAACTTATCTAGAGACGACTTATGTTATCAATAAAATCATTCATGTTATTAATCAAAACGTCTATATTGCTAATGAAATAAGTCTTGTTGTAATATGAAAAAACACCTATGTTGAGAACATAAGTGTTTTGATTAATTATATCGATAATTTTCTTGACAATATAGATCAATTTCTAGATAAACCGTCTCTCAGAAGACCTTCGTCTGAACTGAACAGAACAAAATTGAATGGAGAACTGAATTATAGTATAAAAAATTAATGAGTTTTCAGATGAAGAGAAGAAATTCATAGGCTATGTTCTCTTCGATAATGAACGAGCATGATAGCTGAATTGTAGTATAAAAAAGCAGCGAGGAATAACAATGAAATTAATGATTTTCAGATGAAAATACCGGCCAAAATACTTTTTTTTTACAATTTGAATTAGTTGAGTACGGTCGGAAAACCCTCTCACACTCTTTCTTTCCATCTCTGACAGTTGCCCGCCTATAGTATACGAGATCCACACCATTTCTGCGGTCGCGATCTGTTTGCTGCATCGCCACCACCTCAAGGTATGACTCGCTCTTCAGCTCCAAATCTATCTAATGTATACATGTAGTATTAAATTAAATTGTGCTTGTTGAATTAAACTGGGTAGCGGTAGAAAGATCTGTGAGTATTGGATTTATGCGTGTGATTGAGACTATTGTTACGTCTTCAGGCATTTTATTGTAAGATCACTCATCACTCATGGCGGCAGAAGCTGTTTCCGCACAAGTTGTGAGTTTTTTTTCCCACTAAAAATTGTTATGTTTGATGAATTGAAGATACAACTGCAACCTTCTTATTCCGATTATGTGTTCGATTTTGTAGGTTGGTAACGCATTTGTGCAGCAGTACTATCACGTACTGCACCACTCTCCCGAGCTTGTCTTTCGATTTTATCAGGACATTAGCAAGCTTGGACGCCCTGAAGAGGATGGTTCCATGACCGTCACTACCACTTTGCAAGTAATATAACTGTTGAATACTTGGATTTCGCTTTCTAATACTGTAACCTGTAGTTTATTTCAGGGAACTTGTTTGGCGGTGTGTAGGTCCTTCACTAACATACTAGGAGTTAGAAAGCTGTGAATTGTCATATAGGAAATGTATTTCCTCTTGGGAAGAACTTGTGTTGGATGGTCTAGCGGTTAGACCGGTACAAATTACGGGAATTTGCGTAACAGTTCGGGTGGGGGTGGTATGTTTCTCCCTAATATTTGTGCTGGATGTTCAAGTCGTCCTTACTAAACAACATACGTCAGATTTTGGAATGAATGCTAGCAGGGAAAGAAAAACAGGGTTGATAAACTCACTTTTGAATGTAATCATTTTTGATTTTGCTTATGTTGTCCGTCATAAAATAAACCTAAATGTTCTCAATTTTGGGAATGCGCCAACACTTGGGTGGGTGGTGGACTGTGGTTATTTCTAATGTCTAAGCCATGTCTAACATTTGAACTATCTCGGTTTACCTGATTCCCGGGTCGCGAACGCAGTGCGCATTACGCGATTCCCTCCTCGTGGAGAATAGATTCTCCAGAGAATCCCAAAGCGCTGATTCTTTGTTTTTTTGGAACATGATTCACTGCTACCTGTGATTTGATTCACTAATTCTCCGAACGTGGTTCACTATGACTTGTAAGAATATTCGTTGTGCATGCAATTTTCATAAATTCATAGGTCTCCGATTTCTACTCGTTGAATATAGTGATTCGGGACGCTACTAGGGGAGAATCCGATTGCCAAACAATAGTCATTTTCTTTTATTTTATCCATTTCACTGAATATAGAGAATCGGCATGCGATCCTAGGCAAATCGGAGTGCCAGACGACCACATTCAGGAACGCTCGATCCGGATCGCGATTTGCCAAGGTTGAGTGAATCAGGTAACCTTGGACCGTCTAACAAAAGTTTTTGTCCAAGTATTTTGGATTGTTCAGCTGTCGTACATACCGAGTGAGAAAATTTAAGAGGAGACATATCTTTCTTATGACTCTATTAGGTCATTTAAGTTTTAGGATTTTAGCATCTTGAAAGTTTATAGATGAAACTTCTTTTAGCTATCCTTGATTGCTGTGGTGTGTTTTGGAAGATCGGAGTTGAAAGCTCTTAGACATCTTTCTGATTATGTTTGTGGATATGCTTTGGGTGTACAGGGTATCAACGAGAAAATTGTTTCACTCAACTATGGTGACTTCAATGCTGAGGTTAAGTCAATAGATTCACAGGAGTCATATAATGGTGGAGTTCACGTTATTGTGACTGGGTATCTAACAGGGAAGGAAAACGTAGTTTCCAATTTCGCTCAGACTTTCTTCCTTGCACCTCAAGACAAAGGCTATTTTGTGTTGAATGACATGTTCCGCTACTTGGATAGCACAGACATGAACAGCACCATGGCCAATAATGTCGTTTTACCTGTAACTCTTGAACATGGTAAAACAAAAGATTTTTTTTTATTTTTTTGTTTCTTTTCTATTTCTTGATTACTGTATGGGACTTGATGACAACCTGCACCACAACTGCAGTTGCTTCTCCAGTTCAGGAGAATCATGTTCCTGAGGAAACTGTAGCTGAAGCTGCAGAGGAAGCTGAAGAGGAAGCTGTAGCTGGAGAAGTTTATGACTTAACTGAGAATGTAGAATTGGCAATTGCTGAAGAAGTGCCCGAAGCTGGCGTCATTGATGAAGTACAGAATGATGCACATATAGTCATTGAATCCAATGTGAAGATCGAAGAAGCACCCAAGAAGTCTTATGCATCAATTGTGAATGGCTATTTGAAGTTCTATGATATATTAGCTTATTAAACAAATTAATAAATTTCATATTGTGTATTTCTGCTTGAGCTATTTCTACATCTAGCTCCAAGTGCTGGATATTGTCATGATTCAATTGTTGTAAACGTTTCATTATATTTTGTCTATCCTATGGACTTTCTAGCATGTATCTGCAAGCTCTTCTGCAAAGTACTTAGTTGCAGTTCGAATCAAAACACTATCGGAGTGTTTCCAAGTTTAGGAAGTGCATACAATTGCCTAAATTTAATGACCTTTTGGGCATAATCCATAAGCATCTAGTGGGTTGCACTTTTTAGTTGTTCTTCTGCAGGCATTCTAACTACGTATAACATAGTTTTAAGTACATTACAAGACACTACCCATTTTTACTAATTTATGCCTTCTTCCTTTTCTCTACTAAATCATATTTTAAGTATTGATGTAGAAGTTGCAAATGCTCCCTAAAAACAAATGTTTCTTCTGGTGATCTATTGAATGCCTATGATCTATTGATATTGTATCAGGTCATGCATATGAAAGAAAGTGGTTCCACTTTTGCACCTCCTCCTGCTGCTACTCGGAGAGCACCACCAAAGAAAATTGAGCAAGTCAACTCATATTTTGCCTCAACAACTGATGGACCGGTTTCCAGTAATGAATCCACTAATAAGGGAAATAACCAAGACGGTGAAGGCAGGATTTTAAATGATGCATTCCCCACTTACATATATTCCTATATTGAACTTGCCGCTGCTTTGGTTAGATTCCAGCATTTATTATATCCCTAATTAGGAAACCCTTTTGTACAGTTGATGGTCACTCAATATATATAAAAGGTCTCCCGATGAATGCAAGTGAGAGTTTGTTAGAGGAAGTCTTCAAGAAGTTCGGGGCAATCAAGCTTAGTGGAATTCAAGTTAGGAGCAACAAAGTATGACATAGTTAGTGAAGATATTACACTGTTATTCCTTTTATATGCATACTAATTATTAAGGACAATAATAAAATTACCTGAATATTTCTGTCACAGCAACAGGGATTCTGTTTTGGTTTTGTCGAATTCGAGGAGGCGAGTTCTGTGCAGAAAGCTGTCGAGGTAGGTGGCATTTCGAGCTAACTATTTACCGAACCTCCTTGTCTTAGGTTTTCGTTAATTTATTACTTCAGAAACAAAGTACTCCCTTGCATAGAATCGATTAAGATTAGATGTCTTATCATAGGAATATGAGCTATTTATGGTTTATTGAAGTTTCCATCCTTCTCTTTCATGTGAATTTTTATTGACAGTCCTGTATGTGCATTTACAGCTATCAAATAGTTTTGTATATCTGTATGGTGAACGGGGACTTTTTTTTCCACAAGATATTTACTTCATTATATTTAACTTTTGCATTCTATGTTTGGGTTTTGACTTCATAACACCATTTAGTGGTAAATGTCTCGTGAATGCGAAGCTGTTATCATGCTGTCTGACTATGATGGAGATGGACAGGCACAGAAATGTGAACGATCTTTTGAATTATATTTTTCAGATATGAATCCTGGGTTCTGTATAAATAATGTGGTACCATTATTTGCCAGGGTATGTGAACGCTTACAGATGATTTTGCAATACAGGTTTTAGTTTTACTGTAGAGAATATCGTTTTGAATGTTTCACAATTAAATGAAATAAGATGGTTTCCTAGTTAAAAAAAAAGAAGCTGTCTCTAGGTTGAATACCATTTCTTTATCAAAATGTACAGAAAACTCAAAGATGCAATGTATAGAAGGATTGAATATGTGAAAAGTGAGTTGTATTATTGTTTAGCATAAGCCTCTATATATACAAATACATTAGTTAGTATCCTGGTAGTAAAAAACTACAATATCTTTATAACTAAAGAAGGTAGAATTCTATTAGTAATCAACTTCCTTACACCCCCCACAAAATTGACGTACCATCAGCTACGGCGATTTTGGAGCATAAAGCTCAAAACGAGCCCGGGGCAAAGATTTTGTGAGGACATCGGCATGTTGGTCAATTATATTGACATAGGCCACCGAAAGAACCCCTTTTTGAGACAAGTCACGAACAAAATGAATATCAATAGTGATGTGCTTCATGCGAGAGTGCAAGATAGGGTGAAGAGCGAGGCGTGTAGCACTGATATTATCACAGAAGAGTTTAGGGACGCGCGGAAGAGAAATACCAAGCTCATTATAAAGATGACGAATCCAACACAACTCAGCAGCATCAGTGGCAAGAGAGCGATATTCGGCTTCAGTGGAAGAACAAGCAACTCCAGTTTGTTTACGAGACCGCCACAAAATAGGATTAGGACCAATGAGAATAACATAGGCGGAAGTTGATCGCCTATCAGTAGGATCTCCAACAAAATTGAAATAAGAGAATGCAGTGAGGGAAGGATCAGTTGGAGTACGTAAAAGAAGACCATGATGAATAGAACCCTTGAGATAAGGAAACAATCTCTTAGCCGCCGCCCAATCACGATCAGTAGGCGAAGACATCGATTGAGCAAGGCGATTGACAGTAAAGGTAATATCAGGTCTGGTAAGAGTAAGATACTGGAGACCACCAATAGCACTGCGATATTGAGTAGCATCTGTGGAAGCACCAACAAAAGTATCACGCTTAGCAGACATTGGTGTGGACACAGGTTTGGAACCATCCTTGTTATGCTTGCGAAGGAGATCCACAGTGCATTTATGTTGGGATAGGAAAAGTCCCTCTTTACAGGATGCGACTTCAGTTCCGAGAAAATAAGATAATGGACCTAAATCTTTTACTGCAAATTCAGACTGAAGATGATGAATAACATCATTGATCTGAGACGTGTCACTGCCAGTGATAACAAGGTCATCCACATAAGAAAGCACAAAAGATGTAATGAACCTCGATTGAGAATAAAAAGAGAAGTATCTGCAATAGAATGGCGAAAACCGTATGCAAGAAGGGACGAGCTCAAGGCATGAAACCAAGCACGCGGCGCCTGACGAAGACCGTAAAGTGACCTGCGGAGTCGACAAACAAACTGTGGAGAAGTAGTATCAACGAATCCCGGTGGCTGGCTGAATTGCTGAACCATGTAAACCAGTTGAGATAGTGTACCATGTAGAAAAGCATTACTGATGTCAACATGCTTAATCGTAAGAGATAACACTGCGTATAGTGATGGGTTTAATAACAGGACTAAAGTTTCATTGTAATCAATGCCAGGATGTTGGTGAAAACCTTTGGCAACAAGGCGAGCTTTAAACATGTCAATAGAACCATCAGGATATGCTTAATACGAAAGACCCACTTGCAACCAATGATATTAGAATTTGGAGGAGGAGGGACTAAGTCCCACGTTCCACGTCGAGTGAGCGCAGAAAATTCCTCATACATAGTTTTCCGCCAACGAGGATCGGCTAAAGCTTGGGAAACACAACTTGGTTCAGTATCATTAGGGAGCATATGCTTTGTAACGAGTGCCTTTGAAAAAAACATGTTATTCTTGCCGCGAGTTACCATTTGATGATCATTGGTTGGAACAATACGACCATGACCAGGAACAGGATCAAGGGCAACACAACGTCAATGTTGTGGTGGTGAAGGATCATGGGTGGCTGGTGAGAAAGGATCAGAAGAAGACATGGGAGGCAATGGTGTACTGACAACTGGCATGTCTAAGGGAATTGGGGATATGGATCGAATTGCTGGCGAAGAATTTGGGGAATGCTGAGTGGACGGACCAGACTGTGAACTAGGGAGGTGCACTTCAATGCGTGTTGAAGGTAAAGGAGTGGGTGGTAGGGGACTAGACTTCGTAGAAGGAACATGTAGATTGGGCCGAAGAATAGGCTAAGTAGAGATAGTTGGATGTGAGGAGGCCTTAGGCATAATAGTAGGACTCTTGAATGGAAAAATTGATTCTGAAAACTTGACATGACGAGAGATGTTTCAAGGACCAAACAATGGTAAGCACTTTGAGACGTAGAGTAACCAATGAATAAGAACGGTAGGGATGGAGATTCAAGCTCTCTTGCAACATATGGTTTTAACCAAGGAAAGCATAGGCATCCAAAAGTACGGAGTTTCATATAATTTGGTTGTTGACCAAATAACTTCTTGAACGGAGATGAACCATGTAACACGGGAGTAGGAAGCCGATTGATCAAGTAAGTTGCTGTCTGAATAGCAGGAGATCAAAATTCTTTTGGTAGACCAGCATGATGTAAAAGAGCTCGTCCGGTTTCAAGAATATAACGATGACGCCGTTCATCAATGCCATTTTGTTCAGGGGTGTGGGGAGCAGTTGTAAGCCAGCTGACACCGTGGTTGCTAAAATATGACCGTAAAGCAACAAATTCACCACCATTATCACTATAAAAGTTTGTGACCTTATGATTAAATTGTTTCTCGACTAGAGAAATAAACTGAGGCACAATAGTAGCAACTTGAGACTTCGCAGAAATCAGAAAAAGCCAGCAATATCGACTGAACAAGTCAACTAACAACATAAAATATCAGCACCCATCAAAAAAAGTAGGAGACGTTGGACCCCACACATCAGCAAAGACAAACTGAAGAGGATGTAAAGCAACAAAAGATGTCTCATTAAGAGGTAAATTCTGTGTTTTGCTAGAGCAACATGAAAGAAAACAAAAGGGAAGGGAATTTGTTGCAGGTAACAAAGAAAGGGACGGTAACAAAGAAGGAAAGAAAAAAAAGAAGAAAGGATCACAAAATATGTATGCTCGTTTGAGTCTTAAATGGCTCGTGATACCATATATAAGGATTGAATATGTGTAAAGTGAGTTGTATTATTGTTTTGCATAAGCCTCTATGTATACAAATACATTAGTTAGTATCCTAGTAGTAAAAGACTACAATATCTCTATAACTAAAGAAGGTAGAATTCTATTAGTAATCATCTACTTCCTTAATACAGTGGAACAACAATACATAACTAAGGTACTTTTCCAATGCAGAAAAGGAGCTTATTCTTAGCTGATTGGCATTTCTTTGAAACAATTAATAAATGAAGTGGAACAACCAATACAAGAGCCCTTACTGAAAAACGAATACAGGATCAGCCACATCCCAGCCCATATTTTTTGTCGATGTTATGGTAGCTTTCACTATCAATCTACCTGTTCCATTTACCACTATTATCCACTTCAAGAAACATAATATGCTAGGGAGGATTTATATAATGGAAATTCCAGAAAACTTATAGCTCTTATTTTGTTATTTCCAACTCTGTATTATGTCAAGACTGTAGGTTATTACAATTCTATATTCGGTAAATTATGAGACTACCTTTAAAAAAAAAAAGGTACTCCCAGCTATATCTTTGTGATTTTGACTTTTAGGTAACGATATGTTGACCGAATATTCATATTCTTCTTCTGATCCTAGATTGATCTTTATCACTCTTCTCTGAATGATGTGCTAGAGAATTACTTTTGCTATCCATTCCCCTGTTTATGGGAAGCTTCTGGTTGAATGGAGGGAGTAGTTCCTTGACCCCTCCACTTCAATACAGTGAATCCATATTTTGCGATATTTGCAGCCATTCTGACTTGAATTGAATATATTATGCTTGGCCCGTATTGGAATATGAAGGGTTATATTGTAGAGACAAGGTGTGATGTCTACACTGCATTTGAATTCCATTAAAACCTACTTTAGCTACTGGATTTGAATTGTGGTAAAAAGGGATATGTTGTATGTATTTAAAAAAATAATTGAATCTTTCACGAGATTATAAATATTGGAAAATACATAAGTAGACCAGGTCTACAAATCAGATGATGCCATTTAGGTAAGTTGCCTTAACATAGTAAATGAAAGTCAACTAATAGCCTGATGAGCTACATTTGGTCTACCCAAGAATTTTCCATAAATATTACTCTCTAAAATGTGTTATGCACCAAATTGTTATAATAAAACATTCTTTTCTTTTGAAGATATATGGATTCATGATGTCTGCATAGTGCATACACTACTCGCAAGGAAAAAAAAAGAAGGAAAATCTAACTACCAATGTCACATATGCTCAAGAAGCAGCTTGTCATATGTATCTGACTCATCACCTGGCAAGTCAAAATATTCAAAGAATGAAATGTAAGGGATATGCATATATGAGTAAGAGGGATGGGAAATGGAAAGGGCGACAGTATTGTCGGTGGCTTAAAATTTTTGAACCAAAACTATAAATGTCTAGCAGAATTTCCTAAATTCACTCCAGTTGAATGATCTTTCATCTTTTTGAAGTACCTCTATTGTACATTGTTGATGTTGCTAAGAAATCTTGTTTTTTGTTTGTGTGCATGTGTGGGTGTGTGACTGACTTTCATTTTGCATGCATACCTTCTGAGTTTAATTTGAATTTTGTGTATGTTTACATGATTATTATATGGGGTTTTCTATAGTTTTAGTATATCTTAATTGGAGTTAATATATACTTCTTCCGTCATGCCTGATGTTTGCATACCTGTAATTGTGCAATATAACTTTTGAGTTAGAAATGTTAAGGTTTACATATTAATATTTCACTGGTAGGTGGTATCTTATCATATCATTGGGACTTTAGCTTGTTGACATGTACCCAGGCTTAGCAGCTCTGAAGCACGGATATTTGTAGGGTGTTCTTGAGACATACTCCCTCTGTTCCAAAATAGTGGGTGCATTTTGACCTTTTCCAGTCAACATGTTTTAATTTTGCCTACGAATTGATGTTTAGTTATAATGCTAAACGTGTGACAAAATTATAATGAAATTTTAGGTAGTAGAATTTCATAGTAAAATTTTGTTATACATTTTGCCATTGTAGTTTAAGATTAATTCGTACTCAAAAGTGAAACTGGTTGGTTGTCCAGAAAAAGTCAAACTGAAACAATATGTAACAATTGTTTTTGGTATGGATGGAGTATTTAGATCTTATAATTATTTAGGTTATTAGGTAATGAGTGATTTCTCTTCTGGGTCTCATTGAGTAGCAATTGGCCAAAAATCCTGGATAACTGAGGCTGGGATACGGAAGTGATATATTTCATATAACAGAACTTACATAGTGGACATATATATGTACGTGGAAAGTTAAAATAACCAAATTAATGTTAAGCCATATATTTCTTCAAAGAGAGTCATAAATACAAGTAAAACTGTAGAAGTCAAGGATATTGAGGTAACACTAGGATCGTCCGTTACGGTAAGCATCCCGCTACAGATGTAAATATCCTGGGCAGGCATGAAAACACTCCACAATGTCCCGCCCGTGACCTAGATGGGAATGACAACACTAGGTATTCCATTTTTATATGTTGTTATAACTTATAAGACAGAGTCCTAGGATTTACTGGGTTGCTTAGAGAGAAGGTGAATTAGAAGAACTAGTCCTAGAGATATTGAAGAAATTATAGTTAGAAGAAAAAATCTTGATTTATAATCCATCCCACCTGTTTAGTTATGATAACTTCAAGTTACAATGCTGAAAGAGTAAATAGATAAATGAATTGTATCTTGTTTTCTTGAGATGTTGCATATCCACATCTTTTTGTATCGTATCATCTCACTATTCGTTCTCTTTAGCTTATTAGGGCTATTTCTTTATTGCCTGCAAAGGATGATCTATTAGATTTTTTTCACTCGCTTTGCGTTCGTTTGTAATTACTGGAGGTGGAAGGATAGTATGCTGTGTTGTACTATGTTTTACATCGTAGTTTAAAATTTCTAACCCAAGACACAATACTATAAGAAAAGAGCGCAGCTGCGATTCATGCTAGTCTTCCCTTGGATTCGTTTTCAAGCATGTCAAAACTCACTTAACTCGGATGATCTGATGTCGAAACCTTATGATACAAATGTTGCCAAGCCAGGAAGATCCAATGGCCAATGAGGAGAAAGAAAGTCGATCAAATCTACCAATGTCTTCGTAGTGTTGGATTCTCATAAAGAGGTTATAAGAAAATGAATTGTGTATGTATTACAATCAAAAGCACAAAGATTTTGTTCGTGGACCAAATCAAATGGCTCTAAAACTCTTGGCTTCATTTCATGAAGTGGTAGATGGTAGTCCCTTTGTTGGTTATGGGTCAATTGGAAAGGCTGCGTACATCCGACCTCACCCCTTTCCTTGGCCCGCTTGTGTGGGATTCTCTCATAAGGCACTTGTGGAACGATTATGATGGTGATGATGATCTAGCATGAATTGGATGGTTTTTTATTGATAGGAATGCAACAGTGGTAGCTGGTATACATGATCTTGCATGGTATTTTGAGATAAATCAGAGCTCCTACACATGCGTAGGGTCCATGATGTTAAGTTATTGTTGGTACGGTTGCTGTGTAAACGGGCTAAGAAGATGAAAACATTGGAAAGAGAAATGATCAGGGGATAAGAATGTTGCCAACAGGGAAGGCAAAGAAAATGACACCTAGAATGGTTAAGTCCTCATCAGATCAACCTCATGCACCTAGACCTAGTTGTGAGATCCGCATCATTGCAATTACCCACCTTGTGGATGCCTACCAGCCACTCTCATACATGCCAATGCGAATCGTAGGGAATTTATGCCAGACTGCTACACTATATTTATATAATCTATCAATATCTGTATGATGAAGTTTGGTAGATAGATTATTTGTTTACTGAAAATTTAGCCATCATGAATGAACCTCTAATGGATATAATTTAACACAACAATAGGAGCACTTATGCCTATGGTCCCGGCTTAGAGGCTTATTAAAATTCATTTCCCCTATCGAATGCATGACCTTGTTTTATTGTTTCTTTTTCCTTTCAATTTCTGATGAGACTATTTCTTGAAGTTCTTCATTTCTTTTATCGAGTGCTTTTATCTCCTTGATGTGTTTCCCTGACTAATTTCGTTAACTTGTGATTCTTACTGCTCGGCTCATAACAATTCTTGATAGGCTTCTCCAGTAGCTATTGGTGCACGCCAAGTCTTTGTTGAGGAGAAACGGTCTACAAATTCTCGAGGCAAGTACTGAATAGTTGGGGTTACCTTCTTGCATGCATTTTAATACCCTCTGGAGTCATGTAGCAATGAGTTTTCAAACCAAGTAAACATAGTAACTGAGAGAATGCAAGCTAGAAACAGAAATTTTGGCAAGGGTACAGACAACTGAGTGGTGGCCCATATATATTTGCTCTGGACATATTATATGCCTTTTGGTTTAGACCTTGCACAGTTTAATGATTTTGTTGTGTTAATAGAAGCTCGTACTGAGCATTATTTTATTTTTAGGGCTATTTTTGCCAACATCCTGCAGGCTGGTGCACTGTGCTTTGACACATTGAGTTTGTGCGGAAACACTAAATGTAGCTTCTATCATTTGGACACTATCACAAGGCATTGCCCTGCATGACATAAAATCTTGCATTCACGAACTCTTAAATAATTTCTTTTATTGTATAAGGCAAGGTCGGTGTGATATTTAAAACAAGTTATGTTTTGTCCATGCCCACTTGCACTGGTCTGAGTCATATTCCTTAATTTTCTGACTGTTGCAGTTCTTTAGTGTCCGTGTCAAACCCCCCAATTGTGATCTTTTGATGCAATAGTGTTGGTCTAAGTGGATCCAAGGATTTGTTTGTTTATACTATGTTTTGCACATCACAGGAAATAATAGGGTGAGGTTTCAAACTGGACGTGGTTCTGGATTCAGAAATGAGGGAGGGCGAGGTCGTGGGAATAATGGGGGTGGAAGGGGTTACAACAAAGGTGAGTTTAGCATCAAGGCTGGCAATCGAACAGGGTCCTCGAATCGTGATGGTTACCAGAACACGAATAGCAACGGAGGGCACATTAACCGAATTGGCGGGATGGCTAATGGGAATGCGAGGAATTTGGCGCCTCAAGTTTCTGCTTCTGCTTGAGGGTAATATGGTAGTGTTGTGAGATTGTAGGCTTCAGTTTACTAGAAATTTCATAGGGCAACAGTTTTGTTGTAATGGAGCTGGAAACTCCCTTTGGGTTCTGTTTACAAATTAATTTGCGGTATACTATAAATTAGTGGATGCTATTGGACAAGCTGCCCCTTTATGTAGCAAATAAAATAGTTTTTGTGACACCAAAAAATGTGGGAAAGAGACTCGGGATGTTTTGCTTCTTTCTGTAGTTTTGATGGGTAATTTTTCTTCAAAACGTAAACGTGTTGGATGGACCATTAGGTTCATATTATTACCATTAAACTTCTGTCCATAATTTTTTTTCCTTTCCTTCTTGATTTTGATTAAGTCTCGTAAGAGACATGATATAGTTAAAGACCTATAGACATACTTTCTAATTTGTCATATTGACTCCATGCAAGAACAAGTTGCGAAAACCCACCCAACTACGGCCAACAACTAGGTCAAGATTTCCGGGTAAATATATATAGCATATAACCCGGAATAATCGTAGAAAACACACACATTCGACTCTCAACAAAAATTCTCCCTCCACAAAAATTTTCTCCAAAAAAAAAACTCTACCATCTAGCACCTTTCAATCTCTAAGAAACGATATCTGGCTACAACTCCTTTAGAAATCGGATTCTGCTAAAACATCATAGAGTGGAAGAAAAATCGATGGAACAATGTTATAGATCTATTCACATGTAATTTTTACGTTTTATGAAACTTTTTGAACGATTTATTCTCCAAAATACGTCAGATCGTCGATTAAACAAAGTTAGTGGCCCATAGGGCACTGATTCACTCGGAAACCCTAGCTAAATTCAATGTTTTCTTCAAAATTTTGTTTAGAATCGATCATATTCAGTGAAAAATAGACTAGATGGTTGTAAAAATTGTAGATCTAGAAATTTTCATGTATATTTTTGTGTTTTGATTAGTTATTGATTGTAACTCATTGTTGTTGTTATTGTTGTTTATGCATTCACAAGGTGCAAGCAATCATGCTCGCATAACGATTCAACGATGTTTTCATTCAAAATCTGACCTCAATTAACAACTCAGATCTGGAAAAAAAAGAGGTATAAAATGTTTCTTTGTTCTTTCGTATATGCTATGTTTTCAACAATATTACATATGTTCTTTGGAATATTACTATGCTTTCAATCAAAACACGATAGTTGTTTTGTGCTTTGTTTTTTTACAATATTATTATGACTTTTGTTCTTGACAATATTTAAAATGTTCTTTCGTATACGTGCTATGCTCCCAACAAGATTACCTATGTTCTTTGGAAAATGTGCTATGTTTTCAGTGAAAACATGACATTCGTTTCGTGCTCTGGTTTTTGACAATATTATTATGTCTTTTGTTCTTGACAATATTGTCTATGTTCTTTCGTATATGTGTTATGTTCTAAATAATATTACCTATGTTTTTCGGAATATGTACTGTGTTTTCAATTAAAACATGACAATCGCTTTATGCTATGTTTTTTTACAATATTATTTTTACTTTTGTTTCTGACAATAATTTTCTATGTTATTTCGTATATGTGCTATGTTGTCTAAGGGTCCAACATTGCTCGACGACGAGCAACGAATTCGTTGTTCATCTAATTCAAACTAGTTTGGGGGAATTTGATGAGCGATGAAATGTCTTGATTTAAGGCTACTTTTGCTTGCCGTTTTAGGTACAATATTGAGTATTATTATCATTTTATACCTAATTATGTATTTTGATGATTCACGAGGTACAAATATGCAAAGTGAAGAGATTATGGCGATTATTGGAGAAAATACGAAGAAATACGCTTAATTCGAGAAAATTATGATAGACGATCATCAATTCATGCAAGGAGTTAGAAGAATCCAATGAAAGCATGGGACCCACCATTGCAAAGCTCATTCGAAGTACTAAAACATTGTAAAAGACCACTTTTCAAGATAACGAAGTTTAGACGGCCGAAAGTAGCCCCAAGAAGAATGAGGGAAATCGAAGAAGGTCATAGTCAAAGCTTCATTGGTCCACGATTCTTTGCCCAAGTTAAATGCGCATTTTGGCATGTGATCCACCACCTCTTATGGAATGTTATGCATGAAATTCTCAGCTACAAAACACAATACAAGCAATGCTTAGGCCTATCAAAATCAAAACCCTACTTCCCCTGAAGTGCAACAAGATATCTGAGGAGAAACCATCTCAAAACCCTAATTCGAAACCACGCCATCACAACCACTGAAGAACGAAGAACGCAGCCTTCATCAACAATATTTTCTAATATCTTTCTTTGTATTCTTGTCATTGATACTATGTTTATTATTCGTGCTATGGGTAGCTAAACCTTTTCGAAAAGGCGAACCGCCGAACTCTATTGTATTGCTCATTATATTTGATATATGTGATGAATTAGTTTTAGAGGTCACATCATGCATGTTTTTGATGTCATCTTCTAAGATCATGTGAGTATTGCAGGTGTGATAAGTTAGCCATGACGTTGACACTTGAGTTAAACATCGGTCCACGTGGGGTGATTTTATCAACTACATCTTGATTTATATCATGTATATGTGCACCTTTCGATGACAAATACATAGTTTAAAACTAAGCAGCCATGAGAAAATATAATAGAGAGAGATTGAGGATTCTTTACACCTTCGTACAATTGTCAAAACCTTTCAATCTTTACGCTTTCGTTATTACTTTCGGTTTGTTTACGAAATTTGCATCTTTCAAAACTTTCAAGCGATTTGTCTCAAAATAGCACCAAAAGAGTCACGTTTACGTCATTTACAATTTGATTTTCTAACTTGTGTCTTGATTTGTTAGTTCCTATGCCAAGTATCCGGAGAGAACGACACTCTGAGTCAACCTTCTGCTATACTAACTATTTGTTTGTGGATTTGTAGCATTCCGACTTTATAAATAACGAAACTTTGCGAGTGTTTTGGTGAACGTCTCACCTCAATGACATTGTCTCATCAAGCACCAGTCATGTTCCTAACAAGACTTCAACTTTCCAAGCTACTTGTGAAGAAGTAGAATTAACTATGAAGTTGCGACTAATAAGAGTTCTTTTTTTGTGAACAAGAACAAGTCTCAATATAATTGGTCTTTGAAATATGATAACACAAGTTGAGTTTCTTGATCATTGAACATAACTGAAATATTGCTACACTAAGTGTTCACTATCTTGCCAAAACCACATACAAACAACCACTAAACAGGCCTGTTAAGTAAAGTAAGAAATAAACTACTTCGTTTGGGAAACTAAGGAAAACCCCTTGGAAAGAATTGGGGTACTTGACTTGCGAATTTAATGAAATAGTCGAAGGTTGCTAAGTTGGGAACTTAAGGTAAAAGAGATTTAGCTAATGATAGAATTTTGTAACGGAATTCAATTTTCTGTCTTAGTGAATTCAAGTCAAAGTCCTGGGAAAGACCGAAGTGGATTAGTAGAAGGATTATGCCACCTTCAGATACTACTAAAAACTTATGTATTTACTTATTGCAATCTATTTCATCAACTTATCTGTCTATTTGTTAAAGTATCTTGCTCCCTAAAAACACACATCTGACACTTAAACTAGAAAAAAATTTCGCATTCTGAAAGATAAGTATCCGCAGTTACTTGCTGATAAATCCGTTTTAAATACGAGAAGTTTTTAAGTCTATTCACCCACCCCTAATAGACTTGAACCTTGTGGCCTAAGGACCAACACTCATCACCCCAAGTCCATACTAAGGGTTCAACAAGGTGGAAATAAAAGGTTCCCCGAGATTTATTTAGTTTGGAGTGAATGGCTTAAACCACTATCTCTAGGAGTCCAATGATCTAGATATATGTCTACGTGGATCCCATTTCCAAGTCTCCATTTAACACCTCTTTTTACTAACCCCAAATCATTACAAATACTTTTCCAAGTGAACAATGCATTGTTTTATGGAATGACATCAAGAATATTCGAATTGTGAAAACACTTTACTTTAAGTAGTCAACTAAGTAAAGAATCAGGAAAATTGATAACTCTCCAAATTTGTTTCCGCACCACATCGAAGTTAAAGGGACGTAAGTCCCTCAAATCCATTCCCCCATTCCTTTTAGAGTTGCACAAAGTTTGCCACTCGACTCAATAAATCATTCTATTACGCCCCATCCCCCTACTAGATCATGGTGATAAGAGTCTCAATATAATGTAAAAGGTAGTTAGGAAGTTTAAAACAATCCCTCACATAGGCTGGAATAGATTCTAGTAGTGATTTATTTAGGACGTCCTTACCAGCTTCATAAAGGAACATGTTATCAAAACCCTCAATTGTTTTCTAAGCTCACTCTCTAAGCAAACTAAAGACCGGCCTTTTACATTTCAACATTTCATGAGGAAGCTTCAAGTACTTTTCATTCTTATCAACTACATTTACAAGAAGAGAACCCTCACCTCCTCCACCGTTTTACTCCCCACATTATGACTGATCAACACAACAATAGACTTAATAAGATTAATTTCTTGGCCTAAGGCAATGCTATAACAATGACAAACACTACTAATTTCAAGAGTTGTATCAAAAGTAGCTTGAGAAACCAACATAATATAATGAATAAAAAGTAAATGAGAGATCATAGGTGTGCTTGGAGTAACAACTCCTCGTACACCTCCCGCCCACACTACAAGAAAATGTCGACCTTTTGCTATGGATTTTATTAATTGAAAATGGCTAAATCCGTCGCTAGCAACAAATTTTGAAATGGTCTAAAAAACTATACTCGAATTTAGAGATGGAAATTTTAGTCTGTCGCTAAAGTATCGACGAAATTCTGACGGTAACTTAAAGTTTTGCGTTATTTAGCGACCTATTTAGCAACATATTTTGCATCATATCCCAGATCTTTTTATTTTCTTTTACATTTTCATTTATTTCATGATTTGTGGACGAAATTTAAGATGTCGTTAAATAAAGATGGATTTAGTTACATAATTTTATACAAACACAGTCATATTAACAAACTTTCATTTTAAATATTAATATAAACAAATCAAATTCAAAACTTGTAAAAAAAAATCGAATTAAATTAAAATTGTAGAAATGTAATTAGGGCATCAACCTCGTCCCACTATTATGGTCCGCCCTCAACGATGACTGAGTACTGGAACTGATTCCTTAGCCACTAAAACAACTTATAATTATGGAGATAAACAAGGGAACCGACCCTAGATATGGAAATAGGTGAGTCTCCTTATCCCTAAGGCCAATCACTGGAGGGCATTGAATACGACCAAGGACCAAGTTGGACCGGCTGCGTGATAGAAACATGCAACTTTATTCCGGCAGTCATGTCCCTACTATCTAGTAGAGAATAGTATAATTTTACGGAGTCATTGTAGACGCTTGGTTGGAACTTTAAGATATTCTATTGCTCGTTCAAAAAAAAAAAAAAAAAAAAGTCTCAAATGCAGACCTACTTATAGAACGTGTTTTAATACCGAAGGTAAGTAATCAATACACTATTCACTACAAAGTTCGAGGATAAAACCTGATACGTCAAATTAAGTCCTTAATTTATAAGCCAAAGGCACGAATCAAAGATCTCTTGAAAACACATAGCGAGTTGACAAGTTGCCCTGGTGTCATTCTCGAAAAGGAACTTAGGCTTGTTGTTGTTTTGAATGATTAGTTATAAACTTAGAAAACACTTGTTTTTGTATCAATCAAAGGAGATATGGACTGGTGGTTTCAACTCAAGTTAGCTAGTCAAGGATTGCAATGAAGATATGACTATTGAAAGTAAACCATTTTCAATGGAAATAGTAGAGTCGTCAATTCTACTAATTCAAGCGTTTATAGACAATGCATTCCACAATCGAATGCAACCATGAGGTGCGAATTCCTCTTGTGAATTTGGGTGTTTGAATTCGATTGCTAATCCCACATGAACCCGTAAACTAATTCGCAAGGATAAACAAACAAATTTTGTATCTTCATCCAAAGTCCTAGACTAGCATGCTTGAGAACTCACCACCACCCCATAGAAATGTTTAGCTAATCATACTCATGGTATCACAATCAATAGATTTGTATAAGCAATCACAAATCATCACAATTCAATAAGAAATCAGAATTAAGCAAAGGAATGATACAACTTTACCGAAAAGATGATCTTATTGAGCTCCAATGTATAACAATGGTGGAAATATTGTTTTACAACCACAAACCAATATAATCTTGATGTTAAAATGGATTACCAAGCTCAACTTGATGATGTGCACTTAAGAATTTGAAAGCGCTATAGTACCTGTAATTCTCAAATACAATTAAAGATTAAATTTATTTAATTGTCGGAAGCTCACAAACAAACAGTTATAGTGGTATGTTAACTCGGGATGTCGTTCTCCACGGACACTTAGCATAGGAACAAACAAGTAACGTTTTGAATATGCGTGCAGAAAGCAGACAAATTGTAAGTAAACAGATTGAAAGCAGATGATCGAATCACAATTAAAACCCTAATTTTGTTGATGAAAATCGATGGTGGTTGAAACATAAAGGACCCCCGACCTCCCTCGTACTATGCTACTCCCAACTTCCTAGTAAATATACTATGCGATTACCTCTAACGACAGCAGGGCATAATACTAAAGACCAAGGCGCAGTCGATACAAGTACCCCTACTCAGTTCAATGAAACTACTGTCTCACTCAGCAGAACATCACACCACAAAGGATGTATAGAGTTGTATAATCACGATTTACGTCTAAGAACTATTCCATTAATATAACACGACATATAAAGAAGTAGCACAACAAAGTTTCGGCGGTTCGCCTTTACAAGAGAAAGTTAGCTACTCATAGTAATCTACTACAGACAAAAATCGAAAAAGGGAAGAAAGAAGAAGAAGCTTAGTCTTTGATGTCTTCGTGCTACTTCTAAGGGATCCTCCTTCTGGGTGCCTGACGGCCAGCGGTTTGGGGTTTCACTTCCCCGAGGAATGGTTCTCTCTCAGGAGAGCTGCTTTGGGAGCGGTGAATGATTATGAGACCCCAAGGGTCTAATTTATACTAAAAATCTCGAGCTCTGGCCGCCATTCATCAATAAAGAAGGTCAGAAAGGCGGGCTCTAACCTGACAGACCAGGAAAAACCCTGATCCCGGAAACTTCTACATCACTGCGCTCGACAGTGAACCGCATAGAGGCTTCTGTGGTCGACAGTCGACTGCAGTCCTTCGATTTATGCAGGCTCTGTCTGTTTTCTTTGTTATTCGATTTCGGGCTTCGTAACTTCGTTTCTCGAAAAATAGTCTTCTACAATGTTGTAGCATCTTAAATTATCTTCGCATTGGTTAGTCACATGACATGTTTTGACACCTCGAACTCCGTGCAATGACAAAATCAGCGTATTTCCTTATTTTCCTCGATTTCGGCTAAATATGACTTTTTGGCACCGGAAATCGTGCAATTCCTCAAAAACACGATCATGACCTACAAATTATGCAAGAAGTTAGTAATTGACCATAATATGATGCAAATATTGAATCTTGGAAAAAAAACGAGGGTCTAAAAGCATGCAAAATCGCACATTTCATTGTCACATAACACCCCCAAACCAGTTTCTTGCTCATCCTTAAGCATGGTAACAATGATAAATAAGAAGTGACTATGAATTGAGTAAAGAGCATAAACCATGACATAGATAAGCAGCTAGTCTTTAGGGTTTCATATTGTTGGTCCAGATAACGACAAAGTAAAAAGGCAGGGGTTGAATACTCTTTTCAAACTTTTTACAATAAAACAGTTTCTCAGATATCTGGGAAGGTTTCTGATACTTATATTCAGAGAGCGGAAGACTTGATGATAAGTGCACGCGTGCTCGGACTATAAAGTGTGTAAGTACTCAATGAAGCAATAAATAAGCAATAAGTAATGCGTAAGTAAATAACACAACAGTTTATAGTGGTATCACGAGGTGGCGTGATCCCTCAACTAATCCACTCGCTCTTTCCCAGGAGTTGAATTCACTAAGATAAGAAATTGAGTTCTCCTTACAAAGTCCTATCTCTTGATCCCTTTTACACTAGGTTCCCAACCAAGTGTTCCCCCTAAGTTGTTCCTTGGTTTTCCCAACCAAGTACTTCCTCTACTCATTAACCATTGAGCTATTCCTTAGTTTCCCAAACTAAGTACTTCCTGTGCTCAACGCCTATGTGGTGTTGTTTATGGTAGTTTGTCAGGTGAGTAGGCTCTTAATAACTTATACAGTTATCTATGAGTGCTATGTAGAAACAACCTTACTTAATACACTTTTCAATGTATGGTAAGTTGTTCTTTACTGACCCAAGTCTTGATGTTGTTCAAGAGAATGAATCACAGATATGAGTCGCAACTATATCTTCTAGATTCAACTCCTTCACAATATGTAATTCTTGTTAAGGATCAGGACACTTAGAACTTTCGTGCTACTTAGAATTCAAGAGTTTTAGTCTCAACAAAAGCTAGAGAGTAAGTAGGTAGAAGGCTTGTATGCTTGAAAGTATATCGCAATTGATGTTCAGTTTAAGGTGTGTTTTCAAGTATTCTAAGTGGTGATATTTATAGTTGAAAATCATGCCGTTTGAATAGTATCCGCTAGGCACAATAAAATTCAAACTATTAATATCTAAAGTTAGTACGACAATGAGCTTTGTCGCTTTACAGAGATTTTCTCTTTTACTCAGACATCTCTGTCTGTGTAATTAATGCACTGTACTAACTTTTGTCTCGTAGTGTCAACGGAACAATGCAAGCTTTCTGAGGCTTTGCAAGTCCTTTCTCAGTGGCCTATAGTGCATCAGAAACCACTTGTTGAAATACTTGTCTTCCAAAGACACTTAATTTCTTCAAGGTTTCTGAGCCAAGGTTTCTGAGGAGACACTTTTCCTTAGTCTTGACAATCTTATGCGATCTTGATCTCAATAAAGGTTTCCTTCTGCTGGATGCTTGCTTCTTGGTCTTCTTCAAACATATAAAGATTACACTCAGAGACCTAACATCCTAATACAAGATTTGCTAGACTAACATACTCAATAAGCTTCCTCTTTTACAATGTTCAAGTGAACTAAGAGTATTAGTTACTTTTCTGAGCTAAGATAAGTCATTAGGAAAACTGATCAAAATCTAAACATATATTCCTAATAAATTTCCCCCATTTTGATCAGTCACATATGACTATCTAAAAACCTATCATGAACTGGATGAGGAAACAATCCAACACTTAAACATTTCTTATCATCTTTCATTTCTTTTTATTTAAGTGCAGAAAGTATACATCAACCAAATCACAAGATGTGATCTTTGCTGAAAAGTTATCTTTTCATTGGAATGATATCTGAGAGTAGGTTCATGAGATAATTTACAAGTGATAGTACAGATAAATTTTACAAGATAAGCAATAACGTCTGATCAAATAAAAATAAAAATTACACAACTAAGTAGAACAACATGAAAGTCCAAGTTCCAAGTGAACATTCTACTAGTTGGTCTTCAAGTCTTCATCTTCAACTTTGAAAGACCTATCACCATATCTCTTCCATCTTACGAGTATTCAAGGATGTATGTTCTGACTTTCATTTCAGCATTCCTTGTTGCCAGAGCAATCTCCTTGTAAGATTTGGTGGTGGGTAGGTTCTTGATCATGCTTTTGATCCAAAGGTACTTGCCCCATTTCCAGACATGTACTAGCTACTCTTCAATGGGCTTGTAATGACCATATATCTCTCTCAGATATTTCAGGTCTCCCAAGTATTGTTCCTTAGTCAAATAGAATGACTCATAAGGTTCAACCTGCAGTCTAGTTCTTGACCCAAATTTATCAACAATGGTGTGCACATCCTCTGTTCTATGATAAGGGAATTCTTCAGAAAGGACTTTCTTTCTGGCTATTTGTCTAACTCTTACTTCAAAGTCTAGCCATTTCTGAACTCTGTCTCTAGGAAACAAATCTTGTCTGCCTTTTCTCCATGCCATCATCTGTCTGAAGATGGGTACTGGTAGTCCTCCTTCATTGACTAGTAGATTCTTCAGTTTGAATACCCAGTAGCCATTCTTCTGATGAATGCACTGCCAAACAGTGGGATCAAGGTCATCAACCTTTACATACTCAATCTGAGCATCTTCTGGCTGTGGTGGTAGCACTCTACCAAACTTGATATCCCTTTCACTCTTCCTCTCCTGTTTGGAGTTTAGACCTTTCATAGATGGGGTACCTTGCTGAATTGATTTGGTGTTTCCAGAAGGTGTCCTTGCTGCTATAGGCTCAGACATGCTGCTTGTTCCTCTTTTCATGTGAAGTGGATTTATATCTTTCTCTTCATCTTCATCATCACCTCTTGATGTATGACCATAAGTTTATTGCAGCTGTCTTGGTCTATTTTCCTTCTCTTTTCAGAGATCTCTCCTTCTTCTTCTTCTTCTTCTTCTTCTTCTTCTTCTTCTTCTTCTTCTTCTTCTTCTTCTTCTTCTTCTTCTTCTTCTTCTTCTTCTTCAGAGTCTCAGTCTTGTCTTCTCCTTGAGCTCTTGGCAACTGTTGGAGGTTTCTGAGATCTTGTAAAATCGCACATTTCATTGTCACATCACTTGACCAGATGGATGATATTTTGGAACCCTAAGCTCTCAAGAATGTTTTCAAATGTCTAAAATGAAGAATGAATTTGGAATTACAAGATCTGGAATAAAATACGCAGAAAAATGCATAAATCTTTCGTTACAAAATGGGTGCACGTCTTAGTCATTTCCTGTGACAGCGGTGGTGTCTGACGGTGGCGGAACTCCTATGTTACATTCACCGATACATCTTATTACGTGGTCGCCCACTTCTCTTGCGCATGCAAAATCCACTTTTTGTCCAACCTCGCCCCATTTGGCATCTCGTGTACTCTTGTGGCACCTATTTGAAGCCTTGAAGCTTGTTTCGTCCGATAACATACATGAAAATGCATTGTTTTTTACTCCATTTCTTCATGAAAAATACATAAAACCTGGATAAAAATTGGAAACATGCGAAACACGAGAAACTACACAAAAATATATACAAATAAGGGTAAAAATACACAAAACGTTAGTAGAAACATGGTAAAAAGAACATGATGAGGTGTTCAAAAAATGCCTCATCAAAACCATTGACAACATATAGGATTACTAACAAGTCAAGCTTTTTTCGAGATGCCCAAGCTCAGCTCGAAAAAAGCTCGACTCGTTCGAGCTTAATTTATAACTCGAATAAATATTCGAGCCAAGCTCGAATATTGAGAAGCTCGGCTAAAAAACTTGACGATCTGCTCGAAAAAATTAAAAAATATATACTCCCTCCGTCACATGCTAGTTGTCCACTTTACTTTTCGACACGCAAAATACGGAGAGTAATATTATAACAGGTGAATTACAGTAGGTACCCCTGATAAATTTAGTAATAACACTTTAGTCCCTCTGATTTGAACAATAACATTTGTAATGGTAAAAATCCGTATCTCAATCGATTATTGAAAACTAGCCCAAGAGACATTATGACCTAGTCCAGAACGTATCCAATTATAGATTGGGTTATAAGCGATCATAAAGGTGTCCAATTACAATTTGGGTGATAGGAAAGTCCAAAAGTTAAACAAATGCAAATGGGCTTGCTTGGTTGAAATACCAACCTCGTGGAATCGTGGACTACTTAGTGGGTTTTTATTAATGAGGCACCGGGCCCAAAGGTCTACCACTATGAGAAAGTGAGGTGCGAACTTACATACCACCTACATGCACCTAGTTAGTCGCATGACTACTTGAACCTAGTCAGTCCGCTATTAATGGAGTGGTCTAACTTACTACTCAAGTCGATAACAACTAACGCCCCAATCTCGGAGTTAGAGGAGGACTGACTCCAACGGACACTTTGACGAATCTATATAGGGAGGAAGGTGATACATGAGGGGATCATGGGATACTCCGAGTTAACCTAATCGCATACTTACCAGAAATCCTATCGATTAACGCCATCAACTTGCGCATCTCACTCATTCGCCACCAGATCACCTGAGTTCTTTCCTCACCTTCCATCTACGACTGACTTGCTTACTCCCTGGAAGCAAGTTACTCACCAGTCACCGAAATGTGTCTGAACACAGTCGAACCGAATTAAGCAACAGGATAAGTCGACAATCATCACTCTGCTCTTCTTTCCTTCACATAGTTTACCTCTTATCACATTCTTGACTTGAGCGTGAGTCCTTGGTCGACACCACACGGTGTCACCTTGGAACCTCACGTCTCTAGGTTTGTTTCATTGCCTTATGCAGGTTGTGCCCCCCAATTTTAATCGATTTTGATTGTAGATTTCTGAGCGTCTACAACATTTTAGTCCAAAATCTATTTTTTGCGTTGACCAGCTGATTTCCACGTGGTAATTGAAATGATTAATTGCACATCAATCCTTGTCGAATTTATAAAAAAACTCACAATTGACACAAAACAGTTTCACTCATTTATTTCCATCTTCTTCTTCTTCAAATTTTTTTTATAGCCCTCCTCCTCCTCCTTCAATGCAGCTTATGGAGATTTATAACTCCATGGTTTGAGTCTGAATCAAGCTCATATACTCAGCTCCATTAATGGATCTCAAAGGCTCCATTAGCAGACTTGAACAACTCCAATAGCATGAAGTCGATGATTGGAGCTGTTCAAGCTCCGTTAATGGAGCTTTAAGCTCCATTAAGTACTTCTACCATAAGGGCCTGCTGAACTAGGTTTCCTTTTAAGTCGATTCTCTTTGCTTCTTGATTTCAAGAATTCTTTACATCTCGGATCGGGTTATAAATGCAAGTGGATTGAAATGAAGGAAAAAATAAAATAAGAAACTAAAGAGCTCGTGGAGGGTTTTAATGGAGCCAAATCAGCTCCATTAATAGAACTTAAGGGCTCCATTAACGGAACTTGAATATCTCCTTTAAAGAAGTTTGAGCACAATAAAATGGAACGTGAATAGCTCCATTAATGGAGTGCGTCAAGCTCCATTAGTGCTAAAATGAATGTTGGTCCAGATAACGGCAAAGTAAAAGACTAGGGGGGGGGGGAATAGTCTTTTAAAACTTTTGTCTATAAACACGGTTTCTCAGATATCTGTGAAGATTTCTGATACTTAATTTCAGAGAGCGGAAGACTTTTCTGTGATAAGTGCACGTGCTCAGCAAGATAGGTGTAAATACTTTGCAATGTAACTTAAGCAAGTAATGAGATGCATAAAGTAAATAATACAAGTCTTTTTATAGTGGTATCTGAAGGTGGCGTAATCCTTCAACTAATCGACTTCGGCCTTTCTCAGACCTAGAATCCACTAAGACAGATAATTGATGTAACCTTACAAATATCTTCTCTTGAATCCTAATTACACTAGGTTCCCAACCAAGTGTTTCCCCTGAGTTATTCCCCGGCTTTCACAGCCAAGTACTTCTTGTACTCAGAAACCTTTTGAGCTATTGCTTAGTTTCCCAAACTAAGTACTTCCTTGCTCAGTAACCTTGGAGTTATTCCTTAGTTTCCCAAACTAAGTACTTCCTGTACTCCACGCCGATTAAGGTGTTGGTTAAGGTAGTTTGTCAGGTGAGCTTCTTTAATAACTTGTTCAGTTATGCAGATAGCTCTATGAATCAAGTATACTTAATACACTTTGCAATGTATGGTATCTTGTTCTTTACTGACCCAAGTCTACGATAAGTGTTCAAGGGAATGAATCTCAGATATCAAATCTTAATTCAAATCTTTCACAAATAGCAATGCTTGTTAAGGATCAGGACACTTAGAACTTTTGTGCTACTTAGGATCAAGAGCTTTGGTCGCAACAGAAAGCTTGAAGATAAGTAGTGTGCTTGAGAGCTTGTGTGAGAGTATTCAATGTAAGTTCAGTGTTCTAAGGTGTGTTCTCAAGCAGTCTAAGTGTTTGATATTTATAGATGAATTTGAGTGCCGTTTGAATAGTATCCGTTAGGCCTAAATCAAATTCAAACTCGATATCGAGTATAATCTTGTAATCGTTTGTCTTCTTCTTCAGAAGCTACCGTTTTTTATTCAGACATCTCTGTCCGTGCATTTAATGCATTGTACTATACTTTTGTCTTGTAGTGCCAGCGGAACTATGCATGGTATCAGAGATCTTTATGCTATCAGATTTCTCTGATGCTGTGCACGTCCTTTTCAAGAGTTTATCACAACTCCAGATACCTCTTGTTGAAACACCTTGTTAAAATATATTTCTTTTCAGAAACATAGTTTATGTCCAAGGTATCTGAGTGTAGATATCTGTGGGCACTTTCCTCGTCTCAGAAACCTTTTATTTCTCAGATATCGTTTTGCAACACTGTTTATTTAAAAACGCTTGTGTCTTTAAGATATCTGGTCATTGGTATCTGGAAACCTTTGTCTTCAGCAATCTTGTGCAGTCTTCACATATTCAAATCCTTTGAACATTTCATGCTGGATGCCTTCTTCTTGGTCTTCTTTAAAGAAAAATAAAAATTACATTCAGAGACCTAACATCCTATACAAGATTAGCTAGACTATCATACTTAGTGAGTTTCCTCTTTTACAGTGTTCAAGTGAACCAAGAGTACTAACCACCTTTCTGAGCTAAGATAAGTCATTAAGTTGCTGATCAAAATCTAAACAAATATTCTAACAAATTTCCCCCATTTTGATCAGTCAACGATGACTATCTGACCTATTACAAATCTGGATGAGGAAACAATCCACCACTTAATCATTTCTTATGATCTTTTAATTCATATAATTAAGTGCAGAAAGTAAACATCAACCAAATCACAAGGTGTGATCTTTGCTGACAAGTTATCTTTTATAGATTGATATCTGAGAGTAGGTTCATCAGATATGTTACAAAGAAAGTTCAGAGATAACTTTTAGTTGATAAAACAACATTTTAGCTCAGTCAGCAAGATACAAAATACATAGTAAATTAGGACAACAGGAGTAACCAAGCTCCAAGTAGACATCCTAATAAACTAGTCTTCAAATCTTCAACAGCTCCAAGGATCAATTTGCATACTCCACTACAAAAAAAAAAAAAACAGTTTATGGTGGCAAAAAAATTTGTCACAAAATTGTTAAAATTTGTCCCAACACAGATCTAGTGACAAAACAATTTGTCACAGTGTCATCACTTTTTCCCCCTCATAAATGGCCTATTGTGACAAAATGACACTTCGTCACATCAATTACATCTAATGTGACAAAGTTATTTTGTCACAAATACATTTTTTTCATCACAAAAGTTATTTTCGCACTCCCAAACATTCATCACAATTACTCAATTTCCTCACGGAAAGACATCACATTTGTGACTAAATTTCATCACAAAATGTCTTGAACAATAGTGACTAAATTTCATCACGAAATGTCTTGAATTTTTGTGACCAAATTTCATCACGAAATGTCTTGAACATTTGTGACCAAATTTCATCATAAAATATCTTCATCATTTGTGAGTAAACTTCATCAAAAAATGTCTTGAACATTTGTGACCAAATTCCATCACAAAATGTCTTAAACATTCGTGACCAAATTTCATCATAAAAGACTAGAACATTTGTGACAACATTGCATCACAAAAGGTAATTTAATGTGACAAGTTATTTAGTCATATTAGTTGTTCTTTATCACAAATGTCGATTTTTCGGTACCCCAAAGATCATCACGTATGTTTAATTTTTATCACAAAAGACTTGAGAAATATGATAAAATATTGTCACAATATCGCTTTATAGAGACAATTTATTTCTCAGAAAAACTATTTTTTCATCACCAATCTATATATATTGGTTGAACGGAATTCATCACACTTAATTGTGAAATAATGTCATCACATAAAGGGTATCAAAATATCGTTCCACGAAAATCGAAAACCAAAAATGACTAAAATACTAAAAAGTTGCATTGAAATGATAATAATTGTCAAACACTTGTCCGGTCTAAAACCAAACTAGGTAGCAATTCATAGACCATTTGAGTTTGAGAAATAAGATCCAAATGGAGTTAACATATAATGATCACAAACTAGATGCTTCTCTTCCATTATATGTCATTCCACGCAAAAAAAATCCATATGCTTCATGTCTCCAAGTTGCAGCTAAGTTTCTCCAGCTTCATCGAAATCACCATCTGTATACGATAAAAAAAAACTCCAACACTAGAGAGATGATGTATTCATACACATAATAACGAACTAGCTTATAGGTTACAATGAGCCATGTCTATAAGTTAGATTCTACTGCCTCATCCAGAGCATAATATATACAAGACGACAAGTTCAACAGTTCAACTTTAAGATGAGGTATTCATACACAACACGAATTGGTGTTCTATCATTTAAGCATGTATAGTACTCTGATATTGTCTGCAAATTAGCAATTAGTTCTCTTCTCATCATTATCATTCATACTAGTAGAGAACAGATCGATTCGAAATCAGGAAAAACACTTAACAAATCAATTGTTGAATGATAATGAACATAAATGGTTATAGGCTTTTTTTTTAAAGAAATTAAAAATGTATAAAAAAAAGCACAAGTGCTACACAATATGAAGAAATACATGAATGAGAAGCCTACCAACAGGACACGACCTGTGCACCAAGATAACAAGAGCAAATGTGCCAAAGGCACTACAAACAAAATCAATACACCAATAAACCTGTTGCCATAAACCTCAGCAGAACAAAAACCTAAGCCCCACTCCAGAACTCTTGGTTAATCCATAATCAAGTTGTTGCTCCAAAATTTAAGTCTAGAACTGCTTATAGGTTACAATGAGCCATGTCTATAAGTTAGTAGAAACTGCCTCATCCAAAGAACAATATATACAAGACGACAATTTCAATTGTTCAAACCTTAAGATGAGGTATTCTTACACAGCACAAATTCATTTTCTATAATTTACACAGCCACATAATATATGGAAAAGAAATCAAACGGATTCACATTAAAACAAATGAATTTAGATTTGTGTCATGGTCCTGACAATATATTTAGTCATTAAAACATAATAAATAGAAGAAACATAACAGATGTCCTGCTAGAAAAGAGTTGGAAGCTTTATTTTATTTACTTCATCCAATAAATCGAACCCCGAAAAAGATAGATGCTTTTCAACAAAATACGTAAACAAAAAAATGAAAAAAGAAAGATTAACACTTACCATCAATAATTTCAGTGATACCGGACAGTTTTCCCAAAATCTTCTCCCACTTTAACATTTGAGCTTTCATAAAGTTCACATTATTTCCTTGCTCCTCGCATTTATTAGTTAGGTAAGTTATCTGCTCATTGGCTTTGTCCAATTCAGATAATTTCTCTTTGATGTCAATTCCAATAGTCATGCTTGATGTAATTCCACGAGATGCTTGCAATCCATGTCCCATCCCTTTTATATACCCGGACTTGTGACCAAATGTGGACTTCACAATTTGAGACTCAGTAATCGACTCTCCATCACTATCTTTACCTTTGTTTCTCTTATCAACCATATCCTCCTACATCATTTTAACATATCAACTAATGCATAATACATGTAAAATTAAATAGCTACGTATCAAATCAGCAAATTAATGTTTTCTTACATATTTTAACTTTGCAACAGGATTCACGAATTCACCTCCTTTTTTGCTCCGTCGGTTTGAAAAATTCAATCTCACTTTTCTCTTCCTTTTCATGTGGAATAAACACAGTTGGCTAATTAGTATAATGTTATGGAAACATCATAGAGACTTGACATGAAAAGAACTTTTCAAAATGATAAAATACTTGAAATTGAGAAGTCAACAAGGATGTACCATATTTTTAAATTGGCGAAGGAAAGGGGTTCTTCCAGTTGTTTGATTGAACAACATTTTACCTCGGTTTTGAATGTTGATGCTTGATCTTTCCTGCAAATATCACAAATGTTAACTAAAAACATGTTCAAAGTTGATATGTTAGATATACATCAGCCCCTTACTATATGGAATACTAGTTAAAAGATCTACACAAATGCAATACATCAAAATGTCACATGAATATGTAACATCAAGTAGAGGGGTGGAAAGTATGAAACTGATACATATAAACATTTTGCCAAGTTGGAAGAAAATAACCTTGTATTTAAGGTCCTCGATGAAGTCACACGCCAATTGCCACTTCTCTAAAGTAACATCTCCTCTAGGAGACACACTCCTGGGATTAATGCCTTTAGCTTCTAAGGACTTGTAGGCAACATGCAAAGTATACCTCCATCTTGTATATGCAGTCTGGAACTTATTGTCGATGATTTGTTGAACACTTGGAGTATCATGATCTTCAATATCACATAGGTGCTGCAAATACATTGGATATTTTTTGTCAAGTGCAATCCTGTAACTAAATATTAACAAATTATAATAATTTTACTTACACCAAGCCTAGCATAGCAAAAGTCTTTGCTAAAAGACGAAACATCCTCCCAACCGACTATCTCTTTCCAATATCAGCATGTCTTCTTACTATCACACCAACTGCAGTGCTAAATTGTTCATCATTATTCACGGATACAGCTTCTCCAGGTAAAAATGAGATATGCAACTTTCCATGCTAGATAAAATTAAACCACATGATAATAGAATACAAATTTAGGTTCCAAGCAGGTTATTTCAGGTTATTTATTATTGATAAGTACCACAATTAGTTACCTTTTGCACAAGTTTCTCCAGTGATTCGCCACGAGAAACACCCCGAACTGCCTTCTTTATTTCTAAAAGAGAAAACAATTTAATTCTAACAAAGAAAACCATTCAAATTGATAATTATAACATAGAGTGTGTGGAAGTCATTCAAATTTACTCACTTGGGGCTACATTGAGATTAGGAGAAGGAGCTACATCGACATTTGGTGTTAGAGCTACAGTTTTATTTCGAGCTGGAGGTACATTGCTGTTTGGAGCTTGAGTGCTAGTAATCTTAGGACCTGGACCTTGAGTGCTAGTGATCTTAGGATTTACATAAGCAATACCCATAGGCCCAAGATTTACATAGCAATACCCATAGCCATAAGAAATACACTTCTCAAAGTAATCTAAATGCTATTTCCTAAATTCGTTAGTAATAGCCTTGTAGAAACAATAGTCCAGAAGTATCATCCCATCCCATCCCATTTCCTGCTGTAATGTAATATGTATAAATTGTAAAAATTGACAAAGGGGGTATAAAACATACCAATTTAGCTGTCGTCCTTTATTGCTATATTCCTATATAGATACAAAATTAAAGGTTTTGTGACTCAGAATTCTAAAATCGAAAAGGGCAGGGGAATTCTAGAACTCTTGGCCCTGGTCTGGTTGTCTGAATGATAGCATCTCACAATTAAATAACAGATAGTGAAAGATTTGTGAAAGAAGAGACAAAAAAAAAGGTCTCTAGAGAGTAGAGATTCATCTACATCCGAGTCCAAACGAAGAGTTAAAATTTAAAGGAAATGAAAGAAACCATGAAAAGACTATATAATCTTACATGATTTTGGAAGTAATCGGACCTCGATCGGTGGTGAGCTCTGGAGGCAGGAGGCGAAATGAAGAAAGTGTTCAGAGGGGTTTTCTTCTTTCTTTACTAGTACTTGTGAAGTTTACATTTTGTTTTAACTTTTTAGGTTAATTTATTTGACAAAAGGCGGCAGACCAATGTTCTTTCCCCCCTTTTCTTTTCTTTTTCAGTATTTTCCCTCCTTTTCGTATTCTCCTTATTTGTAAGTATTAATGAGAGACCCGAGAGACGGATTAATGTTCTTAATTATATGTATAATGTTTTAAATAATATCAATAATATTTTATGAGTGAACATTTTATATCGTTTTTATGTATATGTATATATCACCGATGTTCTTAGTAAAACCTCTAATGTTTTGGATATAAGCGTAATGTTTATCTGTCTTTTGGTCTCTATAAGACCGTCTCTCATAAGACCTATTATTATTATTATTATTATTGTTATTATTATTATTATTATTATTATCATTATTATTATTATTAAGTCTTCTGATATACGACAACCAATGTTATATGAAAAAAAAAACTCAAACTCAATGGCGGAGCTAAAAATGTCCATTGACTAAGGTTGAGGCGGAGCTTAGAGTTGCGTCCATGGCTAGAGCATAGAGCTCGGCTCGGCAACAAACCTTATACTCCCTCCATTTCAGAGAAAGTGTTACATTTTGACTTTGACCAGTCAACTATCTTCGAGTTTGACCACAAATTACTCATAAACGATAATAGTAAATAATTTAATAAAATCATATAATAAAAATTTAATTACTAAATTTTCATTATATAATTTTAATAATTTATTTATTAATATCGTTTAAGAGTAAATTGTGGTCAAACGCGGAGACAGTTGACCGCAAAATAGTAAAATGTAACACTTTTTCTGAAATTGAGGGAGTATATCATTACACTACAAAAAAAACAGGGGTTTAGCGACGGACTTATCCGTCGCTAAAGCCCCTGCCGATCCGTCACTAAGGCCTTAGCGACGGATAGACGCCCGTCTTAATGACGGGCGTCTCTAAGGCGAATTAGCGACGGATAGTTATCCGTCGCTAAAAGCAGATTTTAAGTTTTTTTAAAAAACAAAATTCTGCTATTTTGGCGACGGATAATTGAAAAAAATAAAATCCGTATACGAATACAAAATTCGAATACGAATATAATAAATCGAACGAGATCTTGATTTATCGAAACTACAATATTCAAATCGGACAAATCGAAACTACAATATTCAATACGATTATACAATAAATCGAAAATTTTATACAATATTCAATAATACAAAATTCAATATACAATAATACAATACAATATTTAAATGATTATACAAAATCGAAAATTTTATACAATACAATATTTAAATTCAATCGGAGGTGGATCAGAGTAGATCGGAGATGATGGAGTTGGATCGGAGCAGATCCGTCTTGTCCGATTTGGTGGTGGTTGAAAGATGGTGGACGAAGAGGAGGCGGATAGATGGTGGTGCGGTGGAAGGAGGATGGTGGAGGAGGAGGCAGTGGTGGATCGATGGTGGTGCGGTGGAGGCAGTGGTGGAGTGGTGGTGCGATGGAGGTGGGGCGGTGGAGGAGGAGGCAGTGGTGGATCGCTGGGGGGGCGGTGGTTTGGTGGTGGGGTGGTGGTGGGGGGGTGGCGGAGAGGCAGTGGTGGATCGATGGTGGGGCGGTGGAGGTGGTGCGGTGGTGGTGGAAGTGGTGGAAAATGGAAGTGGTGGGAGATGGAAAAATGGGGAATGGTGGCTGTGGGGGTGTTATATTACGGTTTTTAGGGTTCTAGCGACGGATAGATTTATCGTCAGCTATTTAACAACGGATACGTCATCCGTCGCTAGAGTTAGCGACGGATAGTCGTATCCGTCGCTAGATTTTCATTTTCCGTTTTTTTTTTAATTTCTTTTTTCTTTTTCTTTAAATTTTGGTAAACTATTCTAGCGACGGATACGACTGTCCGTCGCTAACTCTAGCGACGGATAGTCGTATCCGTCGCTATAACTAGTGATTCGTCGCTAGCTAACGACGGATCAAATCCGTCGCTAACTTACCGTGGCTAAATATGGGAATTCTTGTAGTGTTAGAATGTGTGGGATGAGGTAAAGCTCCATCCACTCATATAACAACATAGACGTGTTGGAAATGTTGATCATGAAAAGTCAAAATGGGTAAACGAAATTGGGACGGAGGGAGTATCTTTTAATCAAAACGTTATGTTGTAAATCTTAGTAGCTAGGCTAATATTTTTTGGATATAACTGTAATGTCTATCCGTCTTTTTTGGTCTCTCTATAAGACCGTCTCTCATAAGACCTACTCTTATTATTATTATTATTATTATTATTATTATTATTATTATTATTATTATTATTATTATTATTATTATTATTATTATTATTAAGTCTTCTGATATACGACAACCAATGTTTATATGAAAAAAAACCTCAAACTCAATGGCGGAGCTAAAAATGTCCATTGACTAGGGTTGAGGCGGAGCTTAGAGTTGCGCCCATGGCTAGAGCATAGAGCTCGGCTCGGCAACAAACCTTATATATCATTAGAATGTGTGGGATGAGGTAGTGCTCCATCCACTCATATAACAACATAGACGTGTTGGAAACGTTGATCATGAAAAGTCAAAATGGGTAAACGAAATTGGGACGGAGGGAGTATCTTTTAATCAAAACGTTATGTTGTTAACGAAATGAGTCGTGTTGTAATATGAAAAACATTAGCCTACTAAGATTTACAAAAGAGCTAACTATATAAGCCATTAGCAAACCATGAAGTGCCATCTTACTTTCCACAACATCTAGCCTATGTGCCATTGCCTTACCCAGCTTGTGCCATCTATGCGCCATTGCCTTACCCAGTCTGAGCCGAAACTGCACCAAACTGTGCCCCGCAAGTACCAAAAACCTATGTGCCATTGCCTCACCCAGCCTGTGCCAAAACTGCACCAAACTATGCCCTCAAGTAGGAAGACTATGCCAAATTGTGCCCACCCACTACACTTGTGCCAGATCTGTGTCAACAAGACCAACCTCCTTATAATAATTATTAACCTAACAATAGTGGCGCATCGATCAGATCGTATGGGATTATTACTCAATAACTAAAAGCAATATTATATTACAAGACGCGACAACCAACGTTGTGTAGATAACCTCCGACTCAGTGACATTTTGTGTTTTAGTTTTGAGCAATTATAGTAAAATTGACGTAGATTCTTCATCCGATATGCAAATCATAAAATTCAAAATTCCTAATAAACTAGAATCGTATATCTTCGAAATGGCATAGCCCGTGAATTCTATATATGTCCGAGATAAAACAGATTTCGAGTTCAACTAGAGTGAAAATTGTGTGTTCTGACCGTTTTGAGCAGTTTTAGTAAAATTGACGTAGATTCTTCACCCGATATGCAAATCATAAAATTCAAAATTCCTAAAAAACTAGACCCTTATATCTTCGAAACGGCATAGCCCATGAGTTCTAAATATGTCCGAGATATAACAGATTTCCAGTTACTGAAATTTTTTGTGTTTTGACGGTTTTGAGCAGTTTTAGTAAAATTGACGTAGATTCTTCACCCGATAGGCAAATAATAAAATTCAAAATTCCTATAAAACTAGACTCGTATATCTTCACAACGGTATAGCCCATTAGTTCTAGTTATGTCTGAGAGAAAACAGATTTCCAGTTAGTGGAAATTGTGTGTTTTGACGGTTTTGAGCAGTTTTAGTAAAATTGACGTAGATTCTTCACCCGATATGCAAATCATAAAATTCAAAATTCCTATAAAACTAGACTCAGATATCTTCACAACGGTATATCCCATTAGTTCTAGTTATGTCTGAGAGAAAACAGATTTCCAGTTAGTGAAAATTGTGTGTTTTGACGGTTTTGAGCAGTTTTAGTAAAATTGACGTAGATTCTTCACCCGATATGCAAATCATAAAATTCAAAATTCCTATAAAACTAGACTCAGATATCTTCACAACGGTATATCCCATTGGTTCTAGTTATGTCTGAGAGAAAACGGAATTTAAATTCAACTAGAGTAAAATTGTGTGTTAAAACCAGTATATTGGGCCTAACTCCAAATAACGTGACATAATCCAATCATTTGAAAAGCAGAACAAAATTCTGAATGATAACCTTGTCTCGCTAGTGATTTTAAATCTTTGTAATGGCATAATATTCAGTTCCATAACTAAATTTCAGTGAATAAACTATAATAAGAAGAGAAAAGAAAGTGAAAAGAACTCTTAATTAAATCAAAAAGCGTAAAATTGACAATGAAGAAAAATGGCTGCCTACAGTCCATTACACAATTAGCCATGTGTTTAGTTGAAAGGAGCTTGTAGAAGTACTTGAATACATAGAACTGAAGTTATCGGGCAAAAGGAATTCAATTAAAACAACTCAACCATGAACCAAAAATTGACAAATTAAATCACGTAAAATGAAAATGGAGAGCCTAGAGGTCCATTTTCACATTATATGTATGATGTTTAAATGAGAGTCGAGATTCGCTTTATACATAAAACAAAGATATTGAAGCAAATAAATGAATAAAATGATAATCGATATAAGAGAACATCAAAATATATTATAAAATTAGAAAAGTAGTCCGAAAGGTCAAAGTTAAGTTGTCAATGTTGCGTAGATATTCGTAACAATCTCTTGTAACAGAGTAGTTCAAGTCTCAATGAGAACAAACAAGTTAAGAAGAGAATAGTAAAATCCATCACAAGGTGTGACAACAAACATCTAGACAAAGAAACCAAACGTGCTAGCTGGTGGTTAAGAAACAACGATATCCAATGACGAATCTGCTAACTCTCCATGACACACCTGATTAAGGTTAGAAACCACATAAACATATCAGAAACATAAATATATAAAATGATATATATAAAACATATGGAAGACATGATATATATACTACTTTTCTTGCCTCTTATAACTAAAAATGACATTTGCATCTTCTTCTTCGTTTTGGTTTATCATAATCGTCCTCTTCACTATCATTTGAGTCCATGGTCTCTTTCTCACTGCAGTCCAATTCATCAAAATCACCCATGTCATCTCCATCAAGGAAATGGTCCAACTTCTCTCTTTCTTCAAGTTCAGCATGTTTCTCATCATCATATTCTTCTTCCTCATCAACTAGTGAATTATTCTCCTGCCTAAGTTTAAGAAATTCTTGCATATCAATTTCATCCGGCTCAAAATCTTCCCTCACAAGGCCAGCTACAACATCATCATCACTAACTTCAGTAACCCCATCTGATTCGAACGGTTGCATTGGAGTTTGTGAACTAGATCTCCTAACATCATCTTCTTTTGCTACATCCGCATGAAGGTCCCATAAATGTCTATGTTGCACTCTTTGTACTACTTGCCAATTGTTAACCAATTTCGTATCATTAACGTAAAAGACCTGCTGAACATGGACATGTAACACAAAAGGATCCTCCTTGTACCATCGGGACCTTGTGTCAATGCTAATGAAGTGTATGACCATCTGGTAAGATATCTTTCAATAACATTAGTAACATCTCAAAACTTTTATTGCTCCACTTATTCATAACTTTGATGTGCAACAATTCAGAAACCACACTTAGCAATGATTTACTACAACCTGGATAAAGTTCACAGGTAGAGTTCTCCAGCAGCTTCCTAAAACTTTCTGTTTCACCTTTTTCTTGGTGCATTGCTGCCATGTCAGACAACAAGTCATCTAAACCACCATTTAGTCCAGGCATCGAGTTCGAATCATCTTCTACTTCACTATCACTATCAAAATTGTTTCTCCCATTACCCTCTCCATGAAATATCCATTCCTCATAACTATAACTATACGAGAAACCAAATTCATGTAAATCTTTCCAAACTTGGTGAAATGATTTATGTTGTGTTATTACGTAAACCACACGGACATTGAATCAAGTTATCCTGTGTTTCTGAATTTTCCATGGCAAAGAGAAGGAATGACTTTACTCCTTTTTTATATGATTCCGATAGCTTATTGGTTTTCCTAGTCCAACTCTTATCCATGACCCAGAACCTACAAGATAGCAACAACAAGAATCTTTTGCCTGAACCCAACCACATATATGAACAGTGAACTGACGTTTAATGAAAGAATAAAAACGATTTGATCAAACAATTAAGAAATTAAACATAGTAGATTCCAAAGAAGAGAGACTAGCATGATTTAGGCAAGAGGTTGGGCACACAACACAACTAGTCTAGAGAAGTATTGATCCATACACAACAACAAAACTAAAAACCCACCAGCCCTTAAACCAAAAAGAACAAAACAAAATTGATCGATGAATGGTGCTTGATTGAACATACCTCGTCAATTGTAAATTTCTTCGAGTATAATTGCTGGAAATTAGAGTTCAATGAGGAAGGGGGGTGCAATTAGGTTTCAGAGGAAGGGAGAATGGCGCAAGAAATTCAAGGATCTCTCTTTTTCTAATCGATAACTACATCTATTTATTTTTCTTTTTCATCGATAATTTGGTACTGAAATAAAAATCAATGAACTTATTCCAGCAAAAAGCTGTTGCTGAGTGGTAATAGGTACCTCTACTATTGTAAGGGCCTGAGTTTGATTACCTTCGGAGCCATTTCTTCAACAATTTTACTAACTTTTTAATTTTACTCAGTGAGTTATAATGTTTTACTTTTCAAATTTTCATTCTTTGCTAACCTTCTCCTATCTTACAACTCTATTTTCTATTTCAATGTTTTATTCATTTCCCATACTATTTTATAAATTCATATAAGAGACATTAAATCATTTATGAGAGAATATTAATATACGTTAATATATCGATCATTTAAGACCAATTTATGCTTTCTATTATTTTTACAATTTTTTTACTATTAGAGACGACCTCTAGCTAAATTATCTACTGACGGCCTAATGAAATAAATATTGTTGTAATATGAAAAAACACAAATTTTGAAAACATAGATGTTCTGATGAATAATATCGATGATTTTCTTGATAGATAAATTATATCGAGACGGTCTCTCATAAAACTTACTCATTATTTTATGGTTATTTAATTTTATTCTCATGGTAGTATGGATTTTTGCAGTTTATTTTTTCTTTTTCTTTATTCAATGTCGGAAAATCAAATGTGAGGAATTCACTCTCTCACAAAAACTCTACATTTGTGATGAAATTAACATTTTATCACAGAAACCTAAGTATATGTGACAAGAGTGATTTTCGTCACAATATACATGATATTTAGTGACAAGACGAAAATTCGTCACTATATTTGGTTTATAGTGACAAAATCACATTTTGTCACATGTTATTTGTCACGGTAGATAACAGTTTTTGTAGTGTCCCTATCTCCAAATCTTTTGATATCATCTGAGTAATCATAGAGTAAGGTTCTGACCAACATCTCAGTGTCTCTGGCATAACCACATACTTCTTTGTATGATTTGGTGGGATTTTTCTTGGCAAAGTGTTTGACCCATAAATACTTTCCTCATTTCCAGGCATGCTCAATTCTGATATCTGATAGTTTGAAGTAATCATAAATGATCCTCAGATATCTGATGTCACTCTTGTATTGATCTTCAGTCATGTAGAATGACTCAAAGGGTTCCACAACAAGTCTTGGCCTCAGGCCTGCTCCAAAGGAGGTTTGGGACTCTATGCACATCATCAGGTTTTCCATAAGGACATTCATCATTAAGGTCCTTCCTCATGACTTCAACTCTCTTGACAACTTCAAAATCCAACCAAGCTTTGACATGATTGGTGTTGATCAAGATTGGCTTATCTTTTCTCCATGCCATAAGTTGTTGATGGATGGGTACTGGAAATCCTTTTTCATTTACAAGCAAGTGCTTGAGTTCCAGTATCCAGTATCCATTCCTCTGATGAATACACCTGTAGGAGGAGGAGTTGTTGTCAGTCTTCACATACTCAATTCTGGCTTCTTCTGACCTGAGTGGAAGTTGACCTTTTCTTCTTTCAGCTCTCAATCTATTCCTCCTTTGCCTTGAGTTTTCCCTTGGATTGCTTGAAGAATCACCCTGGATTGACTTGGTATTTCCAGAGGGTGTTTTCTATGGGCTCAGTTAGGCTATCAATTTTTCTTTTTCTGTGAAGAGGAGCTTCATCTTCATCAGTCTCTTCATCATCATCATCAAGATTAATTCTTGTGAGAGTTTTGCAGCCTTCTTCATTGCCTAGGGATTTGATTTGGCCTTCTTCTTCTTCTGAAGACTCATCAATCCCTCTCACTTGTCTTCTCCTTGGAGCCTTGGTACTCCTTGGAGGTTTCTATGCCATGGACCTTGTTACCATTGAAGTTCCTTCAGTTGGTTTCTGGGAAGTAGCTACTATTTGCAAAGCAGCTTGACTTGAGGAGGGCTCATTGATTCTGAGTGGTGGCTGGGAAGTTTTCTTGTTTCTTCTTCCCTCCGGCAAAGACCACCTGCATTTCTTCTTATATCCTTCTCCTTCTTCCCATTCCCCCTGACTTTGAGGTCCAGATTTGTACAATCCTTCCCCCTTAGTCATTGTTGGCTGACTAAGCTTCATAAAGGATTCTGAGAGAGACTCAAAATGTCCTTGTAAGCAGTTATAGGCAGTGACCAACTTCTGAAGTTCAGCTTTGAGCTCCTGATTTTGTTTGATAAGTCCATTTTCCTTATCAGTGAGCTCTGCCAATGGGCCTTGAATGGCATCTGCTTTTCCAGCAGCATAGTTAGCTTCTTCAAAAACTTTTGCAGCCATGTTTTGGTCATCATCCCTAACCATGCCTAGGTCTTTCTGAGCAATGACCAGACTGGTTGTCATCTGAGTGATGAGCTCAGTGAATGTCTTCATTTCTGCAGGGACTGATGCAGTGGCGGCTTTATCTTGAGAAAACGACTCCTTTTTCAATTTGGCCAGTACTTGATATCTGTTCAAGTATTCATTGGAGTTGACATTTGGCAGCTTGCTGAATATTTCAGGAGCAATCAGATTTCTTTTCAAATGAGAAACCGCTAAGTGTTCATTGCAGTGTTCTGCCAATTTCTTCTCTTCTTCATCATCTAAGTCATCAGCCTAGTGATCTTCATCCTCTTGGACATTTTCAAGATTTTCTAGTCCAGCAACCATCTTAGAGATGGGCTTCTTTCCTTTCAGAGAGGAGGATGGTATATCTTTTGATGGTGATGCAGCCTGAGCATCATGCTTTTCTTCAGATACTTCTTCAGTATCTAGCTCCTTAGCAATGGCATTTACAGCATCCTGGAGCTCTTTGACCTCAGAGTAAGCTACCATTTCTTGTAAGTATTGATCTTGAAGTTGATTAAGCTTATCTCTGGATTTAGCTAGATCTTCTTCCAGTTGAAGATGGAGCAGTTGTTCTTCTTCCAATAGTTGTTTGAGTTTAGCAGCTCTGGTTTGTGTATTCAATATATTTTGAGTTGTTTCCTCAGAGTGCTCAACTACTTGTTCAGTAGTGTCCTTTTGTTGTTGGGAAGATGGATGGGTAGATTTCTGGGGAGATGGAGGAGGGGATTTTTGTGATGTCCTCTCAAAGGTGTTTTCAAAGAATCGAGGCATTCTTTCTCTGTGTAATCCCTCCTGTCCCTGGTGCAGGGGCATCATCATCATCCTTCTTATCATTCTCATCCTTGTGATGGTCAGAAGGAGAGTCTTCATAGTCATTCTCATCAGTCTCTTTCTCTTCTTCATCTTCAGAGACCAGATTGATCACTTCTGGAATAGTGATCTTTTGCCAATTTACCTCCTCTTGTTCAAAGGGTATGCATTGTAAGGTCTGGGGCAAAGTAGGCTTGAATGTCATCTGCATTCTGGTCTGACCATCTGCCTTCTCAAAAGCTTCTATGAGCTTGTGTGTAGCTTCTTTGATAAAGTCCTTATGCATCAGAGTAGCAAAAGAGTACTGCGCTGTTGGGAACATGGCATGGACATGATTCTCCAAGTTAAAAGCTCGGACTCTTCTCAATTGGTGATCAGTCACCTTTGTTAATTCAAATGATCCGAGCTTCGAGCTTTGCCACTTTCTGAAACACTTGAGATGTTTCTTTAGTGTGTGGTTCTTGAAGAATGTAAGCAGGTCTTCTGTTGAGAATGCAGAAGCCTTTTGCACACTTGTTTGAGCCTGAAAGAAAGAGTTTTGAGTTAGATTCAAAACTTGTGTAGATATCTAAGTATTTGTGTAGTTAGGTTTCTGAGTTACCTAAATGAATACATCAGGCTCAGAGACTTGTACTACTGAGGTAGGGGGTGCCTCAGATATCTTGTTGTGAGGTGGAGACTTGGGAGTCTGGTCCTCATCAACCTTTCTTTCTACTTGAACTTGAGAATTAAAATTAACACAATACTTAGGAAATTGTCATGAAAGAATATATGCAATTAAGCTTCAATGATCTCTGAGTTTTTCACTTACTTCCTTAACAGGAGACTCAGAATCATTTTTCTCAGAAACTTTCTCGCCGTGTTCTTTCTGGTGATGTTGCCTTGGGGGCTTCATCAATTTCCATGGGTGCAGGGGATGTCGCAACTCTTTCCCCTTGCACTTCTACTTCTGAATGTGCCTGTAAGTAGAAAGTATTGAGTAATTAGAGAAGAATTTATAACACATGATGAAGAATGTTTATCATTGAGTTTTATATACCTTCACACTAGAAGGCTCAATGACATTTTCTTCTTCGTAAACCTTGACGGTTTCCTTTTCTGGCATTTCTGCCTTATCTTCTTCTTTCTCAGTTGGAGCCTATTAGAAACATCCACTTAATTAGTTAAGTGTATTAACATATAACTGAAAATTAATATCTTAAGGAATTCTTTATCACCTGTGACACAGGCTCAGATTCCTCAAGAGGTGAGGTTGTGGTAGCCTCTTTCTCAGTCTCTGAGGCAAGCTTTCCAGCTTCCTCTTGTTCTTGTTTTCTAATTCAAATTCAGAATAAAGAAATTATAATAAGTAACAAGATTTAGGCATAAATTATCACAAGTAAAGAGTTAAACCATTCACCCCGAGCAATGTCAGTCGATTGGTCTCTCGAACTTGTGAAGTTTCCATGCTGGTCTTGTTGTTCTTGGACCACTTCTTTGTTGGAAGTTTCGTACTTGCACCTTTCCGAGTATGCAACTCAGTTGCCTCCCCTGGTTGATCTTTCTGAGTAGATGTCTCAGTTTGATACCTCTCATTGAGTTGGGGAACCTGCTCTTTTGCAGGATTTTCTCCAGCAATGAAAGATGCTGGTATCTGTAACTCAAGTACCATTTCAGCAGTATCCACATCCGTCATTGTGGTTGTTGTTTGAGACAGACCGCTGAGTGTCGAGGCAATGGCGGATCCTCCAACACTAGTGTATCACTCATCAGAGCATCTTCAATATGCTTCAGTCTTTCCTGTTCGGATGGTGTAATTTGTCCAGTGACCTTGGACACAGTTGCTTCTTCAGCAACCTTTGGTGTAGGTTCTTCTTCAGATACATCTACACTAGTTACTTTTTCAGTTCCCTTTGCCCTTTTTGATTTCTCTAGGACTTGAGAGATGACTAAATCATCATCTTCATTGTCAGAGTTCTCATCAGCATTAGGAACTGACTGGTTCATAATCCCTGCGGTTTCTGCAGATAGGGCTTGGTATCTATCACTACTTTCTTTAGCAGCATTGATAAGTTCATCAGCAAGGCTTTCGGTAGTAGTTTTAACATTTCTGAAAGCACTTTCTCTTGCTGAGTCTACTTGTTCAGTAGTTTATACCTCTTTTGCAGCATTGATGTGTTCATCTGCATTGATGAGTTCATCTGCAGTGGTTGCAGGTATCCGGGAATTGACAACCACAATGGGTGTGTCTTCGGATTTGCCAGCAGACTTCTTTCGTGAAGTTTTGGGCTTCTTGGTCGCAACCTTTCCCTCAGATACCTCTTCGCCTTTTCGCTTCGAACCTTTCGAGATCCAGTAACCTTTTTCATCAAGTTTGTATACTTATATTTGTAGAGTAAGTTACTGTTGGCTATGTCAGCCTTCTCTCTGAGCTCAATGCCAAGCTTCTCCAGCAAGTAGCATATCTTTAGAACATAGCTCACTTTGGGCTTAGGCTCAGCAAGTCCCTTAGCGATTTTAGGCTCAAAGCCTTGTATCTTCTTCACAAACTTCATAAAGGCGTACTTTCCCCAATTGAAAGGGTTTTCCAGCCTTTTGTCTTGTTGTTGCAACAAGAACATCATCATCCAGTGTTCTTGGCGTATTTGGTCAGCACCTCCTTGTAGATCATCAAAGCATCTGTGAAGAATGCATGCCAACACATCCCAGTGAACCAACAGATGTCTGGTTCTGATGTCAGCAAGCTTGAAATCAGTGGGTGTATCTTGTTTGTCAGTGTCACACACACCACTGTACAGCTGTTTTACACCTTCAAGGAGATCTTCATCTTTGGTGTCTATTTCAAAATCCTTTCCAAGATTTTGAAGATCAAACAACTTACAGAAAGTTGATAAGACCAAAAGGATTTACTTTCCTTGGACCTTAGTTTTGATAGACACTATTGCAGTGCCTTCAGAAACACATGATATAATCCTGGAGTTATTGTAGAATTCTAACACATCCAGTGAAGAAATTCCACTGGGAAGAGCAGATAGAAAACCCTTGATTTGTGCCTTTTCAAGCATGTCAAGAATCAGTTTCCTATTGGCTTGGTTTTCAACAGCAGCCGTGAGGTATTCCTCAATCATGGCACCACCCCAAATCATCCTGTGATTTGAAGTCCAATGATCGGGATTAATGTCTCCTACCAATCGATTGTTCACTATAACCAACTCTAGTGCTTGCTTTGCAGCAGTACCAGTGGTAGAGGATTGGGATTTCTGAGTAGATGAACGCTTAGGAGCCATCTCTTTATATAGTACAAGTGTTTGAAAGTTTGAAAGAGATTTGGATGAGAGATTAGTGATTCTTTGCAGAAAAACTAACAGAGATTTGCAGAGGTTGAAGAATGGTTTTTGCTATTCTTGTGTAAGGCAAAATGTGGGATTAGGCGAAAGTAATTTCTTTTGCCAAAATCCTATATATATAGCAACGTAATTCTAACAAACATATTCATACAAATTGGTTTTGTATGTATGTGATCTCGTGAATTGCGTGGGTAAAAGTTTGTTCGGCATTAAATGCATAGTGGACCATGTCGGAATTTCAACAGTTCACTTCTTACAGAGAATTAATCTCCGCCGTTAAGATCAATCGCCCACCCAAAAATTATTCAAACGAGAAATATATATATATATATATATATATATATATATATATATATATATATATATATATATATATATATATATATATATATATATATATATATATAATAATTCAAATTAAAAGCATTTCCCAAATCCTTTCCCTAGCAAAGGGTCGACGACGCATTGTATGTATGTAGACTTATATTAGGTACATCTGCTTAGTTTTTCAATAAATTTTATCAAGGGTCACCATTGCTTCTTCAGCAATTATCACAATCAACAATTGTAATTGTGCCCATTTAATGAGTTTTGGCTAATAGCTATCTGAGTCATGTTTCTGGGTGAATGAGAATACTGTTTGTATCAGAGTCTATCTTATACTTGTTGTCTTTTCACAGTTTTACACAAGGATAGAAACAATACAAATTTCAAGATAGTAGTTGACTGTAGACAACAGTTGTACTATTCTCTTTGTGTCCCCTCATCGAAAGTGATCTAGATATCGAGTTTCGCCTCGTAAATCTTCAAATAGCCATTTTACCCTTTAGCCTTTGGTTTCTGGATTCCCGTTCCAAATCCCTCTTCTCTGGATACCCGTTCCAGATTTCTCTTTTCTCTCCTTTGATATCTTCTTCAGACATCTGAAATTTTTCAGTTCTTTGGTAGCTCCATTAGTCCAAGATTATGTCTTAAAGCTAAGAATATACTTTCTTGTAGTGTCTTAGTGAAGATATCTGCAAGTTGGTCTTCAGTGACAATCTTGAGTATCTCTATATTACCTTTTTCAACATGGTCTCTGATGAAGTGGTGTCTAACATCAATGTGCTTTGTTCTTGCATGAAACTTAGGATTCTGAGTTATGGCAATAGCACTTGTGTTGTAACAGAAAATAGGAGTTTTCTCTTCATTGAGTCCATAGTCTCTGAGTTGTTGCTGTATCCACAATATCTGTGAAGCACAACACCCAGCAGCAATATATTCAGCCTCTGTGGTAGATGTATCAATTGAATTTTGTTTTATGCTGAACTAAGATATCAATCTAGCACAAAGAAATTGACACGTTCCTGAGGTGCTTTTTCTATCAAGCAATGATCCAAAGATAGTCAAGATCCGAATAGCCAACCAAACTCAATCCACTATCTTTGGATACCACAATCCAACTTCTACAAGACTTTTACATACCTCAATATTTTCATAGCAATGTTGTAGTGTGATTGCATTGGATTTGTCTGAAATCTAGCACACACTCCAACTGCATATTGAATATCAGGTCTACTTGCAGTGAGGTACAGTAGAGACCCAATCAATTTCCTATACTTGTGTTCTTCAACACTCTTGTCAGATTCAGTATAGGTCATTTTGGTTCCAATGCTCATAGGTATCTTAGCATTCTTTTCAGAAGGCTTTAGATTAAACTTGTTGAGCATGTCCTTTGCATACTTTGTTTGACTAATGAATATTCCATCTTTGAGTTGCTTGACTTGCAGCCCTAGGAAGTAATTCAATTCTCCCATCATGCTTATCTCAAATTTACATTTCATGAGTTCAGCAAAGTCTTCACAAAGTTGCTTGTCTTTAGATCCAAATATAATGTCATCAACATATACTTGGACTAAAAGTAGTTTCCCTTCATGGTTCAATGTGAAGAGTGTTTTATCAACATTTCCTTTCTTGAAATCACTTTCTAGTAGGTATCTGGCCAATGTATCATACCATGCTCTTAGAGCTTGTTTTAGTCCATACAGAGCTTTCTGAAGCTTATAGACCATCCTACTTTCTGAGGAAACTTCAAAACCTGGTGGTTGCTCAACATAGACTTCCTCAGCAAGTTCACCATTTAGGAATGCACTCTTGACATCCATTTGATAAACTGTAAAGTCATTATGAGCTGCAAAGTGTAGAAAGAGTCTTATTGCATCCAATCTTGCAACTGGTGCATAAGATTCATCAAAATCTAGTCCTTCAGTCTGGGTGAATCCCTTGGCAACCAACCTAGCTTTGTTTCTGGTTATTTCACCAGACTCATTCATTTTGTTTCTGAAAACCCACTTGGTTCCGATTACAGATATTCTGTCAACAAATGGAACCAGTTTCCAGACTTTGTTTCTCTCAAATTGATCCAACTCTTATTGCATTCCAGAGATCCAATCTTGATCCTTTAATGCTTCTTCTATAGTTTTTGGTTCAATATTTGAGATGAAACATCCATAGAGACAATTTGCATTTTCAGCAATTGCTCTTCTAGTTCTAACTCCTTGGTCTATGGGACTAATCACATCCTTTGCAGGATGATTTCTTATCCATTTCATAATGGGTTTTGAACTAGTAGGATCAATATCATTTTGATTTGAATGCGAATCAATATGATCTTGATGGGATACTTGTGCAGTATCTGAGATATCTGACACATGAGAAATGCCATGGATATCTGACACTCTTGAAATGCCATGGATATCTGACACTCTTTCAGTGCTAGAGATATCTGGAACTTGCATTTCAGTAATCTCATTTTCAGATACATCTTCATGATGAAGGTTCTCAGTAACCTATTCCATTTCTGGAATACTCATAGGAAATTCTTCATCATGTCTTAGAGTCATCTGGTTGTTACTAAGCATAGGTTGCTTTTCATCGTCAGACTCATCCTCTATTTGAATGATAGAATTGTTTCCTTTTGAGGATCCTTTTTCAGAATCTTTAATCATTAGTTCTTTGAACCTATCTGAGAGATCATCATTCAAGAGTACTTTCTTGTTTCCTTCATAGAATACTACATGAACAGATTCCTCAATCTTTTGCGTTCTTTTGTTGTAGATTCTATAGGCTTTGCTATTCAGAGAATAACCAAGAAATACTCCTTCATCTGCCTTTGGTTGAAATGTTCTCAAGTATTCTTTTCCATTGTTAAGAACGAAACATCTGCAACCAAACACCCTTAGATGTTTGATACTAGGGGGTCTACCAATGAAAAGCTCGTAAGGAGTTTTGTCATGGTGTTTGTTAATCAAACATCTATTTTGAGTGTAGCAGGCTGTGTTTACAGCTTCAACCCAATAGATTTCACTTATTTCAGTGTCAGCTAGCATTGTTCTTGCCGCTTCTTTTAGGGTCTTATTCTTCCTTTCAGCAACACCATTTTGTTGTGGTGTTCTTACGGAATATAGTTGCTGCTGTATACCTTTGCAGGTACAGAACTCTTTTATGTACTGGTTCACAAACTCAGTACCATGGTCTGTTCTGATTACAGATACCTTGTCATTTTTTATGACTTCGAGCTTATTCAGCAAGATGGGTATCTCAACCCTTGTATCAGATTTGTATTTGAGAAAGACAACCCAAGTGAATCTTGAGTAATCATCAACAGCAACAAGACCATACTTCTTTCTTGCATAACTAGTTATAGAGGATTCAAAAAGATCCATATGTAACATTTGCAGTGGCCTTTCACTGGAATGTCTAGTTTTAGACTTGAAAGATGTTTTAGATTGTTTTCCCATTTGGCAAGCTGAGCACATACCATCTTTTCTATATGCCATTTTGGGTAAACCAACCACCAACTCTTTCTTGGCTAGCTTGTTCAGAGTTTTGAAATTCAAGTGACTCATTCTTTTATGCCATAGCCAATTTTCTTCAGTGTGGCCAGATTGACTCATCATGAGACATTCTTCGGTTGTGGCGGATGCCCAATCAGCAACATAAAGATTTCCTTTACGCCTTGCAACCAAGACTGTCTGCTTTGACTCATTGTCAATCACTTTGCATAGTTTTGAGTTGATCTTGACAGTGTACCCTTTGTCTACTAGTTGACTCATGTTTAGGAGATTATATTTCAATCCCTTTACATGTAGTACTTCAGAGATTGTAAGGGTTCCAAACTTCAGATTGCCAAATCCTATGGTTGGATTTTCATCTCCTCCAGCAAACTTGATAATTGCTCCATCATTGCACTTTTTGTAGTCAATCAGATTTGCTTTGTCTCCTGTCATGTGCTTCCCACATCCACTATCAAAATGCCACTTTAGATTAGTCTTTAGAGTGTTCTGCACAAAACAAGAAACAGGAGATTAGGTTATCATACCAACAATGGAACCATCTCGACTAAAGAATCTTCCAGTAAGAATCCATTTTTGAATGAATTTCTTAGGAACATTCTTTTGTCTAACAGGAACATAAGGAGGAATTCTAGTTAGATGATTAGTATCATTGTTATTAAGAACTATTTTCTTCCTTAGTGTGTTCCTTGGTGCTCCATTTGGTGCTTTCAGATACCTGTCAGGTTTCTGAGTCTGCTTCTCAGCAAACTTAGCTTTCCTGGCCAGATTTCTTCTAGCCCTGGCATTCAGATTTTCAGTGGCTTGATTCATCTTCCACTTTTGATAATTGCTGTGAGCAATTCTAGCCTTTAACCATCGTTCTTGCTCTTGTTTGTACTCACGAACAAGTTGTTTCCCGATGGCTTTATAGACAATACCATTCCGAGCACCTGGTGCTATCTGAGATCTTTTCTCAGCAGCTTTGCTAGTCTCTGGGTAATCTATTTTCTTTCCAGAAAACATGACATAGGAGAATTTGTCAGCTCCTGCAAATTTTCCTTTCTGAGAGACATAGCACTGTGGGTGATTACACTTTTCAGTTTTATGTTTCTTTTCAGAAATATTCCCAACAGATTTCTTTTGGACTTGTTTTTCCCACAAAGGTTTGGTCGCAACTGCCTTGCCTTTGTCAATAACCTTAGCTTTCTGACCGATACTGTAGGTTGTTTGGGAACCGCCTTGCTGAGCACTGACAAATGTTCTTCTTTCATCACTCTTATTCAGAGTGGTAGAACTATCTGTCTGTGTGTTCATCCCAAGTCCTCTCTTTTCTGAAGGATCTCTTAAATAAGATTGTACTTCAGTAAGAGTGTCACTAGCTTTGGCATAAGATTGAAAAGATAGTTCTTTCTTTTTGAGTTCTTCATTCTCAGAAAGAAGATCTTCACATTTCTTTTGAAGATTGGCCAATGCTTCTTCATGTGACTTTTCGCCTCGTATATCTCGAGCCTTGAGAAATGCATTTTCAAAGATCCTTTTCTCAGATATCTTGAGTATTTGTGAATTTTCTTTTACAAGAGAATTCTTTTCTTCTTCAAAGATCTCTGCTCTAGCTCGGACCATCAGAACAAGTTCTCTTCTGAGATGTTCCAGATCTTTAATTCCTTCCTCATCACTTTCATAAATATAACAGGAAGTATGTGTTACCTCATCAGCCATTAGACAAGGTTCAATGTTGGAGATATCTGGAAAGATTTGTTTAGCCATTCCACACACTTCTTTCTTCTTTTGACCAAAGTCAATTACTTCATGAGAAACACCGCACATTTATGGAGAAGGCAGTGTGGAATCATTTGAGTCTTCACCCTCAGAATCAGACTCAATGTCTAGAGCATCCAATTGGAGTTTAATCTTTTTCCTTTCTTCAGTGAGCATAGCTCTCTGACTTCTCTTGAAGTTTCTTCTATCTTTCTTGTCACCTGTCTTTAGTTTGTTGAAGGCAGGGCAATCCTTCTTGAAATGACCAGGTTTCTGACAATAGAAACAGATATCGTTTTCGATTTCTGCCTCCTCAGTACTAGATGCTTTTTGAGCCGGCTTGTTCAGCGAGCTTTGCATATTTTTGTACTGGTGATAGTTTGAGCCTAGATGCTTTTTCTCTTGGCTTTTCTTCTCTCTATTTCCCGACTGCCATATTTTCTAATTTGCTTTACAGCAAGAGCATCCTCAGTCACCTCCTTGCCTTCCTTCTTTTCAGAAGTTCCTTGAGCAACTAGAGCAACATTCTGCAAGTTCTCTTTGAGTTGTCTCATAGTCAACAGTGGCAAGGTGAGAGAAAAGTTCCACTGGAGTGATATCTGGCATTCCTTGGTTAAAGTAGAAAAACTTTGTGTGCTCCCAGTTATGATTTAGACTTCTCACAATAGTCTTAATCTTTTCTGACTGGGTATATCTATTACTTTCTCCAAGTGCAGCCATGTCACTCATAAGTGTTGTAAACCGGAAATCTAGTTCTTCAAGAGTCTATGTGGGACCGTGTTTAAAGTTTTGGAATTTGAGCTTCAAAACTTCGAACTTATTTTCCTTCGTTTTCTCAGTGCCAGCACAGATTTCTTCAATCAGTTGCTAGGCCACTTTCACTGTTTTTGCACCCCACAGTTTACATTGTATGTGCTCTGGAGTAGAACGTATGATGATATTATGAGCCTGACCATCCAGTCGATTTCTCTTGGCATCTTCCGATGTCCAGAGCTCTTTGGGCTTTGGTTCGTAAATAACTTGACCGCGTGTCTACCACCGTCGACGATCCGTCTGCGGAAGACCCATCGCTTTGTTCTCTGTCTCTACCATTAGAAACCTCCATGACCTGCTTGAGTTGTTGAATAACTATTGGGCCATTCTTTATCACGTCGATCATTTCGTCATTGATGGCTTCTAGGTGGAGCATTATGTTGTTCTTCCATTTCTCATAATTCTCTGGCTTGAGAATTGGGGCGTCACTTAAAGACATCCTGCAGAAAACACACTAAACAAACAAATCAAGTGTAGGTGAAAAGCGCTAGTGGGCACTTATCTCGATCTAGGTTCAAAGCGTATGCTTGGGAACCTCCTGCTCTGATACCACTTGTTGGTCCAGATAACGGCAAAGTAAAAGACTAAAGATGGGGGGGGGGGGGGGTTGAATAGTCTTTTAAAACTTTTGTCGATAAACACGGTTTCTCAAATATCTGTGAAGATTTCTGATACTTAATTTCAGAGAGCGGAAGACTTTTCTGTGATAAGTGCACGTTTCAAGAAGATAGGTGTAAATACTTTGCAAGGTAAATTAAGCGGTAATGAGATGCGAAAGTAAATAACACAAGTCTTTTATAGTGGTATATGAAGGTATGTAATCCTTAAACTAATCCACTTCGGCCTTTATCAGACCTAGAATCCACTAAGACAGATAATTGATGTAACCTTACAAATATCTTCTCTTGAATCCTAATTACACTAGGTTCCCAACCAAGTGTTCCCCCTGAGTTATTCCCCGGCTTTCACAGCCAAGTACTTCCTGTACTCAGAAACCTTTTGAGCTATTCCTTAGTTTCCCAAACTAAGTACTTCCTATGCTCAGTAACCTTGGAGTTATTCCTTAGTTTCCCAAACTAAGTACTTCCCGTACTCCACGCCGATTAAGGTGTTGGTTAAGGTAGTTTGTCAGGTGAGCTACTTTAATAACTTGTTCAGTTATGCAGATAGCTCTATGAATCAAGTATACTTAATACACTTCGCAATGTATGGTATCTTGTTCTTTACTGACCCAAGTCTATGATAAGTGTTCAAGGGAATGAATCTCAGATATCAAATCTTAATTCAACTCTTTCACAAATAGCAATGCTTGTTAAGGATCAGGACACTTAGAACTTTTGTGCTACTTAGGATCAAGAGCTTTGGTCGCAACAGAAAGCTTGAAGATAAGTAGTGTGCTTGAGAGAGCTTGTGTGAGAGTATTCAATGTAAGTTCAGTGTTCTAAGGTGTGTGATCTCAAGCAGTCTAAGTGTTTGATATTTATAGATGAATTTGAGTGCCGTTTGAATAGTATCCGTTAGGCTTAAATCAAATTCAAACCATCGATATCTCGAGTATAATCAGAGTACGTTTGTCTTCTTCTTCAGAAGCTACCGTTTTTTTGTTCAGACATCTATGTCCGTGCATTTAATGCATTGTACTATACTTTTGTCCTGTAGTGCCAATGGAACTATGCATGGTATCAGAGATCTTTATGCTATCAGATTTCTCTGATGCTGTGCACGTCCTTTTCAAGAGTTTATCACAACTCCAGATATCACTTGTTGAAACACCTTGTTAAAATATATTTCTTTTTAGAAACATAGTTTATGTCCAAGGTATCTGAGTGTAGATATCTCAGGCACTTTCTCGTCTCGTAAAAACTTTTATTTCTCAGATATCTTTTTGCAACACTGTTTATTTAAAAACGCTTGTGTCTTTAAGATATCTGGTCATAGGTATCTGGAAACCTTTGTCTTCAGCAATCTTGTGCAGTCTTCACATCTTCAAATCCTTTGAACATTTCATGCTGGATGCCTTCTTCTTGGTCTTCTTTAAAGAAAAATAAAAATTACATTCAGAGACCTAACATCCTATACAAGATTAGCTAGACTATCATACTTAGTGAGTTTCCTCTTTTACAGTGTTCAAGTGAACCAAGAGTACTAACCACCTTTCTGAGCTAAGATAAGTCATTAGGTTGCTGATCAAAATCTAAACAGATATTCCTAACAATGAAGGCATTTTTTTTTTAAAAAAAATCTAACGAAGAAGATCAAAAGAGTTTCCATTGCAATTTTTTTTTATTGAATTTGGATAGGAAAAATAAATGTTGGTTAATTAGGAATTATAATAAACTTTGGGGATATGAATTGAATGTTAAATAAATAAGATGGATTAATTGCAATTTGTCTTTTCAAAATGTAAATATTAAATAAAAAAATTATTTTTCAAAATATCCACCTCACTAATTAGCTGCCACGTAGGAAAATTCCGTCGACTTTTGGACTAGACTATAATTGGTTTATTAAAACTGTCCTACGGTGTTATTGTTGAAAACAGAGTGACCATAGTGAGCTTGTGGTGTTTATTGGGGGACCTGTTGTAATTTCCCTATTATAACACTGTATAGTACATGTGGGGTGTATTTTTTTAACTTCATGAGTTGTTAGTTTGATTGTTTAAGTTACTTTTAGACTTTTGTGGAAATAATGAAGAATATAAAATTGTACTCCCTCCGTTTCACTAAGGCTTCATTTGGTTTGAGGGAAAATTGGGGGGGAAAAAAAGGGAAAATATTATTTTCCACAATTTGGTAGTTCTTAGGAAATTCTGAAAAAATCTTTTAAATCTTTATCAAATATATATATTTCCACAAAATAAGGAAAGTTGTTTCTCCCTCACATTTTCCAGGAAAATCTTATTTCCCCCCTCCCCCCCACCTCCCCTTCTTCTTTTCCCCCATTTTTTCTCAAACCAAATGAAGCATAAATGTGTTACAATTGTGTTGGACACAATTTTTTAAGTCAAAATCATACAAGTACATGTGGGTCCAAATTAATTTGTGTGGATAAAAATGGGTTTCCTCTACCGTGCCGCATGATGTAGTGCCTCCTGGTGCTTCTGTGTGTTGTAAAGTGCAACATATACTGCATATGATACAATCATGGTATAACATTTAAAGCACCGGGATGTACTACAACATGCGGCACGGTAGACAAAACCCTAAAAATGAGTGTAAGATATTAAATAAGTGGCAAAGTAAATGGTGCCAAAAGTGTGTGGCTAAAAATGAGTGCAAGATATTTTTAAGGAATTTTATTATGGAATTAGTCTCCATAAAAGGAATTGTAACACATTTAATGAAACGTCTGAAATGGAAAATTGTAACACTTTTAAAGAAACGGATGAAGTATAACTTAAAATTGTAAAAAGGTGAAAGTTGACAACTTTAACGGACAACCAAAATGGACAACTGGCGTAAGACAGAGGGTATATATTATTTTTAATTTATACTTTGTTTTATTAATTTTGGAAAGGTTTTGAGCTTTCGAGTCGAGCTATCCTCTAACTTTGTTAGTTTTTGGTTCGAGAGTCGAGACAAATTCGAGCTTTTGGGTTTCAAAAATTTAATTAAATTAAAATAAAAAAGCTCGCGAGCCGAGCTCGAATAAAGAAATTTTGAGCTCATGACATGCAGCTCCCCGAGCTTGAACTTCACAAATTTTGTAAACCTCGGCTCGGCTCGTTTTGTAGCCCTAACAGCATATTCAATCAAACCATGTCACGGAAACTTGCCTCTACCTTTGTTTTAAGGGAACGAGGCTATATGTCATTAGTAAAGTCTCATAAAAGTCCTACTCATTAGTGAAAGTCCAAAAAGTCCATCAATATTCAACTTAAATTGCCTAGGTTTGTTGATGCCCGTTTCCTATTTTGCGGATCCTTCCCGGGTGGGGTTTTTTAATTCCGAATCAGGGTCATGGTATGGATCCTATATAAAAGCCTTTTAATCCCTTTATTCATAATTTCCTTCAGTCATTTCCCTTCTTTTCGTTTCTTCCAAGCAACAAACCCTAATCTTCAATTTTCTCTCTCTAAAATCATCCATGGCGGAAGTAAAGACCAGATCCAAATCAGATCGAGCAAAAGAGGAATCGCGTGGCAAAGAGGAGCATGTGTGGACTATCATAGCTAACAGATCGAGATGGATTTGCGGTTAGATCGAAGATCGAACGAAGGAGCTGAGACCGATGAGATCGGAGATCCGAGTAGCTGAGATCGGACGGAGGAGCTGAGATCCGAGATCGGAGATCGGGTGGAGTGATCGGAGAGTTTGTCGGCAAGAGCCTGAAATTGTCCGCTATAAGGTATGTGAGCCGATCTCTCTCTCGGTTCGTGTAATGATTGATGAGACAAAGTATTGGTTGATCTACATCGCAAGCGCGCAGTCTCTCGTAGATGTAAAATGAGAAGCTGCTAAAGTTACTGTGATATGGCATAATGATTGATGAGAACATTTAGTATTAGCTAAGTTACTTGTCATGTGTGCTGCCGTTGAGTTACTATTTTCTATGGCAATTTGTTGTAGACATCAAATTTAACTAGTAGAGTAGTTTGCTTATACTTGTTTCAAATTTGTTTCGATCTGTTTATTTTACTTTGCTTTTGGTTGCTTACTGCTTTACATATGATGCCGCTTGGAATATATTATGGTGATTCCATATGCATATGCCTATAGTTTGTACCTACAGTTTACCGAATTAGCACTCATAAGTTTGATTTGCCTATAATTGTTGGTCCAGATAACGGCAAAGTAAAAGACTAGAGGGGGGGAGGGGTGAATAGTCTTTTTAAAACTTTTGTCGATAAGCACAGTTTCTCAGATATCTGTAAAGATATCTGATACTTAATTTCAGAGAGCGGAAGACTTCTGAGATAAGTGCACGTGTTCAACAAGATAAGTGTAAGTACTTTGCAATATAAGTAAAACAAGTAATAAACTGCAGAAAGTGAATAACACGTCTTTTTATAGTGGTATCTGAAGGTGGCGTAATCCTTCAACTAATCCACTTCGGACTTTCTCAGACCTAGAATCCACTAAGATAAATGAGGTAACCTTACAGATATCTTTTCTTAGATTCCTAAAAGCACTAGGTTCCCAACCAAGTGTTCCCCCTGAGTTATTCCCCTGCTACAACAAGTACTTCAGACGCAGAAACCTTTTGAGCTATTCCTTAGCTTCCCAAGCTAAGTACTTCACGTTTCAAGAACCTTGGAGTTATTCCTTAGTTTCAAACTAAGTACTTCTGACTCCACGCCAGATATGGTGTTGGTTTTAGGTTTGTTTGTCGTGAGCTTCTTTAATAACTTGTTCGCTTATTCAGATAGCTCGTGAATCAAGTATACTTAATACACTTTGCAATGTATGGTATCTTTTTCATCGACCCAAGTCTATGGTAAGTGTTCAAGAGAATGAAACTTAGATATGAAATCTTAGTTCAACTCTTTCACAGATAACAATGCTCATATGATCGTGACACTTAGAACTTTTGTGCTACTTAGAATCAAGAGCTTTGGTCGCAATGTAAAGCTTGAAGGTAAGTAGTTTGCTTGAGAGCGCTTGTGTGAGTATTCTTGAAGTTCGATGTTTTCTAAGGTGTTTTCAAGCGGCCTAAGTGTTGATATTTATAGATGAATTTGAGTGCCATTTGAATAGTATCCATTGTGCTTAAATCAAATTCAAACTATTGATATCTGAATATAGTATCAGAAAGGTGTTTGTCTTCTTCTTCGAAGTTACCGCTTTTGTTCGACATTTCGTCACATGCATTTAATGCATCAGACTATATTTTGTCCTGTAGTGCCAACGGAACTATGCATGGTATCAGAGATCTTTATACAATTAGAGTTTTCTGAAACTTTGCATGTTCTTTTCCAGAGATCATCATAGCTCCAGATACCATTTGTTTAAGCAACTTGTTATAATATGTTTCTTTCTCAGAAGCATATTTTATGTCCAAGGTATCTGAGTGTAGATATCTGTGGGCACTTTCCTCGTCTCGTAAACCTTTTATGCTCGACATATCTTTTGCACCTTGTGTATTTCAAACACTTGTTTCTTCAAGATATCTCGACATAGGTATCTGAAAAACCCTTTTCAAAGAATCTTGTGCAGTCTTCAAATATTCAAATTCGTTGAACTTTTCCTGCTGGATACCTACTTCTTGGTCTTCTTCAGAAAATAAAAATTACAGTTCGAGACCTAACATCCTATACAAGATTTGCTAGACTATCATACTTAGTGAGTTTCCTCTTTTACAGTGTTCAAGTGAACTAAGAGTACTATTAACCTTTCTGAGCTAAGATAAGTCATTAGGTTGCTGATCAAAATCTAAACAGATATTCCTAACAATAATTATCTAGTTTTTTGTATAAATGGTCTATATTTTAGTAGAAATTGTCTATGTTGTTCGTTGTTGTTGGTTTAGCTTTTTTTGTATAAATTGTCTAGTTTTTAGTAAGTATTGTCTAATTTTTAACATGTATCATCTACTTTTTATGATTTTAGATTTGCTAAGTGGTTATGTACATTGTATATGTTTTTTGTGGAGATTTGTTGTCTGTTTGAATTTTCTGAATGTTTTGTGTGAAATTGTCTAGTTTTTAACATATATTGTCTACTTTTTAATGTTTTACACCTTTTTTTGTGTGAAATTGTCTAGTTTTTAGAGATATTGTCTAGTTTTTACGAAATATTGTCTAGTTTTATTATCAAACATGAACATAATTGCCTATATTGTCTAGTTTTTACACTATATTGTTTAGTTTATGAAAGGAATTATCTAGTTTTTACATGATATTAAATTTATTTTTTTCTTATATCGAGTGGCAATAAGTTTATTCAAGATATTTACCAACTGATCTCAACATATTTGTCTAGTTTTTAGTATATATTGTCTAGTTTTATTATCAAACATGAACATAATTGTCTATATTGTCTAGTTTTTACATTATATTGTTTAGTTTATGAAAGAAATTCTCTAGTTTTTACATGATATTAAATTTACATTATATTGTTTAGTTTTTACATTATATTGTCTAGTTTATGCTATAAATTTTCTAGTTTTTACATTATATCTAGGAATTCTCTAGTTTTTACATTTTCACCTTCACCTTCAAATCAAATTTACTAACTGAGCTCAACATATTTGTCTAGTTTTTACGGGATATTTGTCTAGTTTTTAGTGTATATTGTCTAGTTTTATGATCAAACATGAACATAATTGTCTAGTTTTTACACTATATTGTTTAGTTTAAGAGATGAATTCTCTAGTTTTTACATTATATTGTCTAGTTTATGAGAGGAATTTTCTAGTTTTTGTATAAATGTTCAATGTTTTTTTTTTTTTTTTTGTATAAATTGTGAAGCTTGATTGGACTTGGTAAACTTGGAACTTTTGACTGTGGTGTTTTTCTGATGAAGCATATGGAGCTGTTCGAAGGAACTCCTTTTCCTTGACATAAGAGACCTTATGCTGATGATGATTTTGAAGAGGGTGTATTGGATGATTTGAAGAAGAGTGCTCTGAAGAAACTAAAGCAATCGAAGAAAAATTAGTGTTTTGAACTGATGATGATATTGTCTAGTTTTGTAACTGAATTGTCTAATTTTATAAATGAATTGTTTAGTTTTATTACTTATCCAAAAATTTACTCAGTGAAACATAATTGTCTATATTTTTTAGTTTTTACATTATACTATCTAGTTTTTACATTATACTTGACCCGTTTTTAATGAATCCTGGTCAAAAGATCCGCGAAAAACCATAAAAAAATCAAGTCGAGAAAAAAGGTATAATTGTCTAGTTTTAACATTTGAAGGGTACTTTCCTATATATAGGGGTATTTCGCAAGATGGACTCAAGGTCGACACTAACATACTGTTTGGCAAGCATTAAAATCCTGAAAACCTGGTTAAAATAGATGCTTTTAGATGTTTTTAATTAGATTTTGTCGATTTTCACCTCATAAATCTGGATGTGGAAATAAATCCCACATTCATCGACCATCGTTTTCTCTGGTCCAATTCAGCTTTCATTCAGAAAGTTGGAACAAAATAGCATAAAGTTTTGTCACAGACGACAAAACAATAAAACAAAATAGCAATTAGTTACAACAAGCGCACAAAGGCATGATATTGATTGAGAGTAAATTGTAAAGGGCATAGAGAAAAGGACTCGATTTCACATGGAATAATCACTCCATTGCCACTCATGCTAATTTCCCTTTTGAACCCCAAGCCCACTTTTGACTTCTAGGACCCTCGGTTGTCTGTTGTTGCCATATTTATCAACGACTAATTAAAATTAGGTAGGTGATAACTATAACTTACTTTCTCCAACCCCAATTAAAAGTTCTGGCCAGGCTGTGAAAAAATTCAGAGGTCCAATGCAAAAAAAAAAAAAAAAAAAAAAATTAAATGAGCCCCGAATAACAATGTATAATAAGCCAAAAAAAAAAAACTTATATTTGATAAACAATATTGAAATTATATTGCTATAAAAAATAGTATACGGAATGCATAACTTTAAAAGTGTAAACACTTTAAAGCCAAATCATAAAACTATTTATAATTAAATCATTTTTATTTTCATATTTTCAATATCCCTGGTAAAATGATATAGAATTTGGGGGCCCTTAAAATGTGGTCGCATAACATATACCCGTGCAGTTGAGGTTCGCCTCTTCGCTGATCATAAATTAATCATGGATAATATTAAAAAAATTAAAAAAAGTTATATTAAGTAGGTATAATCATTATACATTTATAATAAAGTATAAAAAATTAATTTTATTATATGATTGGGATTAATTTATAGTCAAACTAAGTTTAAATAAACTAATAAAAATCAAAGGAGAACCTTAATCCCTGAGGGATCGATGAAAGTTTAGATAACTCATTATGTATGTCAAATATGAAATTTATTTTAGAGAAAATTTTATTTTGCACTTATAACTTTTGGATGAATTTGAAGTCACACTGTAAACTTTTCTTTTTTTTTGAATGTAACAAAAATGTTAGTCAAAATTTTGACCTAACACAAAGGTTGGACGCGACTGTTAACAAATTAATTTTATTGTTGGATTTTAATATGGAGTAAGTTACATAACTTTACAAAATCCGCCCACCTAAATAGTCAATTTACATTCTAAAATTCGGATAAAATTATCTAAATTTAAGAGTGTTAAATACTTTGTTTATATAACTTACTCCATATTAAAATCCAATAATAATAACTCTAGAGTCAAGCGTGTTTGCTTTGTAGCAATGTTAAGATAGGTGATCAATTAGGAACTCTCTCGGTTCACAGGAGTGTGAACAAAGTGCGTGGGAAGAGACATGTGTTGGTATATATAGTGGGGCAGACAACCCATGAGTAATCGTGCCGACCCAAAGGGTCGGGCTTGAACATTTAGTGGTCGTATTGTTACAAATAGTATTAGAGTCGAGCTAGCCCAAAACTCAAATGGGTGGACGGTTGGTCCCCGGGGCACAATTTAATACGGGTGAATGTAATGCCTTAGAGAGTTTCTTCAACTTAGGTTTCAGATAATTTAAAGGGATTGAAAAGGCTACTCATATCAACAAGGTGCACTTTTTTTTTTAGAAATTCAGTCATAATAACTTCAAAGTTAAGTGTGCTTGCTTTGCAATAATATAGAATGGGTGACCAACTAGGAAGTCTTTGGTTCAGATACGAGTGATGACAAAGTGCATGGGAAGGGACATGTGTTGTTATAGTGGGGCCATCATATCACCCGTAGAGCAGTCCATGAGTAACCATGCGTCCCAAAGGTAGGGTCGCAACCCGCAAGTCAACGGGGCGTTACAATGTTTCATTAACTACTTTTGATATAGAGTAAAAATGATTTGGGATGTATAAGATAAAGAGCAAAATATAACAACGGCTAGTTTGATTGTCGTACCACTTCGCATTGTATTAATGTTACTGTACCACTTAAAATTTGAAAAATTGCATAATCTAACCATTACAAATTAATTTATTAACAATTTTAATAATTTAAACAGTTTCAAAAATACAAATTATATAAGTTTACAAAAACCACCCCTCCTAAATTGCTCACTTACATTTTAGTCTCCTTTTTCTCAAAAACTTCACACCGGAGCTCCGATGAACTTTTCTTTTATGATATTAATTTTTAATCGATATGGTCCGGAGCTATTTTTGCAAGCCGAGCAATTGCATTCCCTTCACGAAAGTCAAAGCTTCACATGTGAAAGCATAGAGTAACCTCTTTTTGTTAATTGAAATTATAAATGAATGATGATATAGAGCACAGAGAGGCACCAAAGCAGGATCTGTCTCTAACAAGTTGATAATATTCAATATATCGATCGGCCTTTCTATCTTCCGTACAAGGAACTATAGCTAATGATATACGGGATCAAAATAATAATAATAATAATAATATATATATATATATATATATATATATATATATATATATATATATATATATGATGTTGACTTTGTCTCTTGAAATAGAGTCTTACCTGAAATATTGATTTCATTACGTAGAACTCACCTGAAATAGGGTAAAATTCATTTTTAAGATTCAGGGTATATTTCCGATTTTAGCTGCAGAGTGGCGTCCAATTTGTGACTAATTATCAATAACTATTTACAATTTAGGTACTAATTGGATTTATGAGGTACATCATCGTATTCACGTGCAAGCGAATGTCAAATGCCAAAAGATAGACATAGAATATTGACCGTTCACAAAATATCGTGGACTTCGTCCCACTCACAAGCGTCAAATTCTTTTTTGTAGGTTTTCTCATCAATTTTGTTTCAATCGACTTTCAATTGATCGAACTCACGTGAAATTGGGGTTAGGTTAATTGTAACGTTGTACTGATTTGCACACCCACCATCTAATTTACAATTAGTACCTCAATCGTAAATAATTATAAATAAATAGTACCTAAATTGGATGCAAACCACTCTGAAGTACCAAAATTGGAAATGTTCGCACTGTACCAAAAATGGATTTTAGTTTTACCCCCTGGAATATTACAAACACGCTGCGGAGTCGAACATGAAACTGAAAACGGAAAGAAAATGGAATGATATAGACACTAAACATTCTATGGATGAGGGAGCAAATGAAGAACACAATACATTTCACAAACACAATTTAAGGATAAGCAGGACTAGCAGTGTTTTGAGAAACCGGCAAGTAAATGTTGGGTAGCTCCGATCGACCTACCTCCGTCTGGTTGTTGCGGGAACTCACTTGGGGAACGATTATGATGATGATGCCGGTAAATGCCATATAAACACTCACAAACATTACAGATAACTTCCTTCCCTCATCTCCCAGTGAAGTCGATGCATACACATGAGATCTGTCATGATTTGACAGACGTGACCTGGTCTATAGAAGTATTTTCCTTATGCTGGTAGACCGAGTTTCAGATTTGATTATGCTTTGTAGTAGCTGGTAATATCACCATGACTAGTATTATTATGCACCTTTTTGCTATGCTTAGTGAACCAAGCAAAGCCTTTAATGGCCTTGGAAAACTTGACAAGACTCGGCTTTTTCATCCCCAAATTCATCTTCCCTGTCGACATCTTCAGTGCCTGTAAACAACACAATTGCCCTGTCAGAATCTCCTCTTCTTCCTCAACCTGTTCAATCTTCTTCGTCTTCGTCTTCATCTTCTTGGTCTTCGTTTTAACATCCGAACTAGTAGTGTCAACGGATTCGTAAGTCTCCCATAAGGAGTCCATTCCTTGGGCTCCTCCATCATGATGTCGCTCCTCAAACAACTTACAAGCAAGCGTTCTGTTCCACTCTTTCTCCTTCCTCATCGACCCGACACTTGAAAAACTTGAACTTTGTGAAGAATGTGAAGAAGATCTCATCTTGGAACTACTAATTTGCTGGTCCATAGTGGCATTGGATCCATCTTTAACCACTGACTCCGTTATAATTGTTTGCCTCTCTACAAGTATTACTTTATTTTCGGGTTTGGTCTTCTTTTCCACATTACTAGCACTCATCTTTTCGAACTGATCCAGTATCTGCAAGAAATTCTCCAACCTTTTCTCTTTGTTCTTCTCTTGTTCTACTACATTGTGAACGGAATCTTGATGATCATTCTCCTCCGGACTATCTTGGTGCTCGTTGTCAACCTTGCCAAAGAAAATGTGGTAAATTTCGATATGATCGAAATGCGAAATTACATATTCCTGTGGATCATTTAGAGGTTCAAGAAGAGTGAGAAAAGTGAAGAGGGTAGTGAGGAAAAGAGGTGAGAGGAATGAGAAGAGGTTGAGAAGGTAAGGTGAGAAGAAAATGAAGTAAGACAAGTAGATAGGATGAGAAGAAGTAACCAAGGTGATCAAGAGAATACAAAAATGCCTCATGGGATTGCACGATGATTCACTCATTTTCTTTCTTCAGGAACCTGCTGGATATATTCCCCGATTTCTTTAATTCCAAGGACAAAAAATCAATAACAACCTAGCTAGCTTCTTGTAATGTTATAAATAATAATGTTCTTATGTTATCATATGTTAGAGAGAGAGATGGCTAGAATGAATGAATGAATGCGGCGTGAATAAAGGAAGGGAATTGTACATCATTTCTTACTTTGCTTTATTTATTCATTTTCGTGGAGATAGATCTACTGCTAATTTTTGTCCTAACTATATTGTTTAATTAACACATTAATGTGCGGCACATGTATTTCCAATTATGTAACTAGTACTAACCCGTGGCGATGCCACGGTATAGTTTAATTTAATAATAAATAAAGAAGGGATAAAATCAATTAATCGAGAAAATAAGATAGTTACATTTATGTAAATAATGTTGGTCGTGGTGTCAGTCGGTAATCATTCTTCATCCAATATTGAGTCTTTATTTATGCTAACTATAATAAATGTAAAAATACAATTATGATGACGGATATGCATGCCTTCAAATGGGTAGGATTCAGCTTTAACCCGTTCGGGACCCGACGGGTTGATAACATATATTTTGTATCGGGTCATACCGTAACCGACATGTTAATTAGTAACATGTAGTACATATTTAAAAAAAAAAAATTGTATCCCTGAAACCGAACCAAAATAAAATACAAAAGTATACAACACAATCAATAGGGTTGTTGTTCCCAACAACACGCGGTGGTGTGGTAACCCCAGCAAACAGACAAAAAAAAGGTTATACAAATATTATTTCACATGTTACGGTTATTTATTTTTTTCCAACCTCGTTCCAACAATCCCGCGGTGGTATCTGTCACCCCCACCAAAGACAAAAACTATTATTCTACAAACATAATTTCACATGCTACGGTTATTTTTTCCCACCATCCGCTCACATGTTATGGATGAAGATCGTAGAGAGTTTCCTTGCCTAGAGAGTATCTGCCTGACACCCACCATCCCCGCCCCGCTCGGCACGTCCCGTCATGGAGACCAGCAAAGTACATATGAGATCGAGAAAGTAGAGGGAAGATTAAAGAGAGTTTTCCCACTTAGAGGGTATCAGATCCCCCCCCCCTCCCCGACTGTTATGGATCAAGAAAGTAGAGAGAAGATCGAAGATAGTTTTTCCGCCAAGAAGGTATCAACATACCCCCCCCCCCCCCCCCCCCCCTTAAAAAATGTAGCTTTTATAACTTAATCATAAAATTTTGCAAAGGTATTGAACGGGTTTGAGTATATGTCAGATCGTACATGAACATCATTATTTCGAACGGGATTGAATTCGGGTTTATTAATGGACCCAACCTGTGATAAAAGTAAAATAATGGAATACCAGTGTAGTGAGATATAGGTCGAGTGAACTGAACACTGTCCCTAACTCTTGTTAGTAAACATGTATAGAAAAATGTATGCTCTTGAATCTATAATAGGAAATTATTTATCTCTTATGCATATATGATGTGAAATTTAATAATGTTATAGTATATGATTTTTTTTCTAACCCAGTGCAATGGTCCACGAAGATTTATCAAAGTGCAAATCGTTTGTATAAAGGAGACATAGAGAAACGCTAAATGATTTGTACATAGGTAGGTTTAGTATTGTAAACGAATAGTTGTTGTTATATTTATTATTATCGAAATTTTACATTTCTAGGTCGTAAACTTGTGATTGAGAATTGTCAAAATTCTTTGTAAACAACATTGGTCGTGGTGCATGTATGTAGTACTTTTTCATCCAATACTATATCACTCGGTCTTTGTTTATGTTAACTATAAAAATGTAAAATACGATTCATCTTGACGTATATGCTATGAAAAGGGTATGATCCAACCCGAACTCGTTAAGGACCCAGCGGAAAGTATTATTTTTATATCGGGTCCTCTACCCGTACCTGCACATTAATTAATAAATTAAACTCCAGTCCGGACCAAAATAAAATACAAAAGAGTATAACACAATTAATATGGTTGGTTCCCAATAACTCATGGGGTGGTATGTGCTCCCCCACCACACACACAAATTATTATTCTACAAACATCATTTTAAATGTGACAGTGATTTTTTTTTTTTTTTTTTGCACCCACCCCCAATATACGCCCCCTCCCCGCCAACTTTTTACTGAGTTAACCATAACATATTTTGGTTCGGGTATTGTCACAAAGGTATGAAACGGGTTCGGGTATATGTCTGATCCGAACCTGAACATCATTATTTCAAACATGTTTGAATTCAAATTGAATAGAATCCGATGCGTTTAAATGTAAAATGACGTAATACCAGTGTAGAGTATTGTTTCTGACTCTTAATTATTAATTAAATATTTAAGTTACATTTAAAGCTCATATGCATCATCAAATTACTCACCCTTTTTTTTAATACCAAGTCGGGACTCGCAATGTAATTTTACCACATTTCGTCAATGATAACAATAACTTAGGTAATTTATGTGATGGTGGAGAATGAACACGTGTTCAAGGTTATTCTTCCTCATCCCGACCATGCAGTGTAAACTTTGACTCTGCATTTTTTCCCATCAACGTTCGCCATTTAAGAATCACAAATAAAGTGTGATCCTCCGATCCCGTATCCAAGTCAAATATGTCTTGGGTAATATTTAATTTGCAACCACTCCAACCCGATTTTTTATCTAGCCTATTATCAAAAATAGAAGCATCAAGTTTATCTTGATCCATATCAAATAATGAAAATAACAACTTGAGAAGAATATGTGTAATTTACATTCAAGTACACCATTATAGTAGATAATATCGATGTTAGCCGACTTTATGAAAACATGTGAGTCATAAAGTATATTGTAAACGGATAGTTATATCTTTTAGTATCGAAATTTCACTTTTTTGTCGTAAAATGTTGCCAAAAAATATTTTAGTAGACGCAATCAAAATTTATAAATTTGTTTGGCTAGTGTTTTGGTCGGATGGTTGAGTTATCAGGTATAAGATGAATCTACAGTACCCATCTTGCTCACCTAAATTGGTAGTATTTCGACATAGAGTACTTTTTAATAAATGCTCTACTTTTAAAATTCAATTATTTCATTTTATTTTATTTTATATTATATTTTATATTTTATTTTAATAAATAAAATAATATATTTAATTAATAATAATATTCAAATTGGTATCTATGGATTCGTCTTGTCACGGTGAATTGAAATATATGTTCAAAATATTTTTTGGAGTTTTATAGATGTATTTACATGAGATTTAATAAAAAACTATATATATCCAGCATACCACAAATAAATAGTGGAAGATATACTGGCTGAAAATGCAAGTAATTAACTCCACAAAATTTCACTTAGCTAGGACTGAATTAGTCTTGTGAGGTTTAGCTCACCAACTTTACATAATACTCTTTCCGTCCCGAATTCAACTTGCCGCAGGCCCAAACACAGGTTTTAAGATAAGAATGAATGAGTAGAGTAGGAGATATGGTGATAAAGTAAGAAATAAAGTGAATAAAGTATGACAGGTAGAATAGAGCAAATAGATATTGAATGAAGCAGGAGACTAAATTTTCCATTTAAAAGATGATAAATTGAAATTGAGATGCTCTAAAATAAAATTCGGGAAGTTGAAATTGATACGAAAGGAGTATATGGATTCAATTTGAAAAGTAATGAGATAAGTGGAATGAACCAGCGCAGGGAAGTTCCCGACATCAAGGAACAATGAATGCATCACGGCTAATAACAAAGGTAGAAACAATTCAAATGAGAATGGATTATTTAAAGAGAATTTGTGAATCAAATGTGATTATCAACCAAGAAATATTGGACCTGCAATAAAAGTGAGGGTTTTCAATTCGAGGGGCTATGAATCTAGAGAATATACAAACAATCAATGAAATGGGTTGTCAAGAGGCAAAAATGGAGCAGGCGGAATCTGAAAGGATTTCTTACCATCTTTGTAATTTTCTTTAATTTATTTGGTTAAGTAAATAAAAAAAATTGAAAGCAATTCTAAGGTTCATTCTTGGCTTAAGTTCTATACAAAATGGAAGGAATAAAAACTGAGCTTTATATAACCACAAAGTCTAATGAGAGACGGTCTTTAAATAACTTATTTCGAAACGGTCTATGTAATCAATATAATCATCCATATTATTAATCAAAACGTCTATGTTGGGAACGGAATAAGTCTTGTTTTAATATGGAAAAACATCAATATTGAGAACACAGGTGATTTGATTAATAACATCGATAATTTTATTGACAATATAGGTCCATTAGATAAATTACTCTTATATAATAGATAGGTACTAAATATATCAGTTAATTCAACTCTAAGCATTTTATTCTTACACACCATATCATTTCCACTTTAAAGATGGTTGTATGTTAATCTGTACAAGTAAAGTCAGTAATTTAGAGTCGCCCAAAAATCCATTCATAAATTGCATCAACATATTAATGAGTTATCTAAATTCAAATGGCAAGTAACCAAGAACATTAAAGTTCATATTAATATCATTTCCCAAAATGTGGAGAAATTGAGTAGCATGCCTTTTAATGGTTTATTCTTCCGTGCAACATGCTGTACTACCTCCCGATGCTTTAAAGGTTGTACCTCGGTTGTACCATATGCATTAGATGTTGTACAGTACAACACACTAAAGCATCAGGGGTAGTACAACACACTAAAGCATCAGTAGAAAAAAACCCTTTTAACGTGCACATCCTCAAATCCAGTAAACGAAGTCTTTAGTCTCTTAACAACCTGGCATTCATTTAAAATTGACTATTCATCTATTAAAATGTTTCAATTTTACATCTTCATTTTATTCTTACACACCATATCATTTCCACTCTAACGATGGTTGTATGTTAATCTGTACAAATAGAGTCAGTAATTTAGAGTCGCCCAAAAATCCATTCATAAATTGCATCAACATATTAATAAGTTATCTAAATTTAAATGGCAAGTAACCAAGAACATTAAAGTTCATATTAATATCATTTCCCAAAATGTGGAGAAATTGAGTAGCATGCCTTTTAACGGTTTATTATTCCGTGCAGAACTTTTTATACTTTGTAAATGATCATACATTTTTTTTGCATATATAGAACAATATAATTTTTATTCTTTTACATTTTTCATTATTATATCTATCCATCCATCCATATATATATATTATAAAGGTGGGTTTTTATTCTAAAACCCACCTATACAACATTTGGCTCAAATCAATGAGGAGTTTTCAAACTACAGTAAAAAATCTATATAGTCATATTGTCGGGACTAGAAAAAAATATTCCTATAGCGAGTTTATTCCTAACTAGAGTTTTATGGTAAAAATATCTTTTTTGTAAATAAATCCATATGCATAAGTTAAATGTTATATTCCTGGAAAAATATATAAAATATTAACAAATAAGTAATATAGTTATTAGGCAAGTAGCGGAAGGGATAACAAATTATGGATGTTTTAACATAATACGAAATCATCACATCAATTAGATAAGAATTGGAGGGCCCAGAAGACGATAGTACTGAAGTAACAAAAATTCCATGTCAAAACGCTCTGAACCTTTCTTTACATGTTAGAGATGTTTCCGGTGCAATAAGAACGTTCACATATAGATCATCTACTAATTCATAGAAGTCGGAAGATGTGTTGCCACTCAAAAGTTTAAGTCAGTATAATAGACAACTTTAAATAAGTATTTTACAACTTCATGCAATGAAAAAACACACACACACATATATAATTATTTTTATAGAATATTATGTTATTTATTACTATAGAGGAGTATAATTATTTAAGACAGGACCTGAAAAAGTCATGGAATATTACAGTGTGGAGTTTATTGTTATTTATAACTGGTCCTAAGTTGGGACCCAAATTATTTATTACTATAAGGAGTTTATTCCTTTATGGAGTATTTCCATAGGGAGTTTTTACTGTATTTTTTTTATATTCTTGCCAGCCTTAATTAGATAGAAGGAAAGTTTTACTATCATTGAAAGATTGATAGGGTTATACCGACTGTTACAACACAAAACATGTTTCCATAATTAAGTTGATATAGCCAAATTAAGCATATAATTTCCCACCAATTTAGCAAAGTCAATTATGGTCTGATTACAATAGTAACTGACCATATTTTTAAATTTAACCATCTATAAATTATCGTGACCATCCAATTATATTCATCATTTCTTATCCTTCTATTTCATGAATTACAAGCCTCTTTCGATTTTTCTTCAGTGCATCATTTACATCTCGATCGGCGACATAGTCAATAAAAAGAGTAACAGGCATACATACATACACTGATACACTCCCTCCCTCCGTCCCACTATTATATATATATATATATATATATATATATATATATATATGATGTGTAAGAAAAAAAAGAAGTGATGTGTTTGAGAGTATTTTTTAAGGTTATTTGATTGAAATGTTGTTTGATTGATTTATCATTGTTAGTTTGATAGAAAAATTAAAGAGTAAGTAAAAGTATGGTAAAAAGAGAATAATGATTGTTTACTGAAGAATATTGAGTTAAATTTTTTAATGTACAAGATATAAAATTGAAACATTTTAATAGATGAATAGTCAATTTTAAATGAATGCCAGGTTGTTAAGAGACTAAAGACTTCGTTTACTGGATTTGAGGATGTGCACGTTAAAAGGGGTTTTTTTCTAATATACAACATGCTGTACTACCCCTTGATGCTTTAGTGTGTTGTACTGTACAACATCTAATGCATATGGTACAACCGAGGTACAACCTTTAAAGCATCGGGAGGTAGTACAGCACAGGATCACCCTAGCTACCCACATGAAAAGATAAAGATTGTAATTGGCCATACATTTGCTCCATTGTTACATAGTAGCTCTTTTTACATTGTTCAAGCTAGTACAAACAAAATTAAACAACACGCACAATAAAGAGAAAACACTACTATATAGCTTGAATAAGATGTGCAGGAAGGGGTAGTGAAACACTTGTCTTATCGATCTCCACATTCTTGTTCTACTTCTAACCTCACCCGGCTTGTTGAAACTTGCAATGAATGAATAACTAATTTCACACACCAGATTGATCTTCATTTCTGAGAACTCCAGTCCATGGGGTACAACATCATGCCTTTGAATGTATGATAGCTCATGAGTTTGTCTTCCTAACAGTATATGATGGAGACCAGCATATATTTGCGCAAACCAAAGATCCTTAAAGAGCTTCGAAAGATCAGTTCCAAGCATCACTGGTAGTCGATGCATTTTGATCTATTCGACGACTTTTGTATTATCGTGTTAAATGAATGGCTCTGTTCCTATTTCCAGGGCAATCGTGGGCACATCTCCTGATGCTGGTCAGTTCATGGCTTTGTCGTTGAGCCTGATAAATCCGAAAAAGACAATCGAGATCGGAGTCTCTACTAGATACTCTCTGATCCTAACAGCGCTCAACAACAAGGATAGATAAATTAGAACACACACGTATGGTTTTTTAAATGAGTTTTGTGGCTGGAGATGGAACTGAATTTATATAGGGGACTAAGAGATACGCAATTCCAGCTGGCCATAGTAATTGATGAGAAATGAAAATCGGAATTGAGTGACTGCAGTTTACGGTGAAAGAATGAGGAATCAATTTATATTTATATTGCAACCTGCTTCTAACAAACTGCGACTATTTACCTGGAAATTTGAATTAGGAAGTATAATATCCCAACATATTTGGGCAGGTTCTATGGAAATTCAAATTAGTGATTAAAATCCAAACAACTTGGTCAGTCAATAAGGAAGGTCAAATAGAATTTAGAATTATCTAATAAACTTAGTCTCACGTTAAAGAAAACGTTGAGTTATTCCTAAAATATAGGAATTTGGTTAAACAACTACTGTTTTTCGGTGAGAATGTGTGCAGGAGAAGAAAGATTTGAATATAGTGAACGTTTTGAATGATGAAAAATGAGTGAATTAAAAATCATTTAATTTTGGAGGGAATTTGCCTAATCAGCTTTTTGCATATGTGGCATGGCTCTCCTTTCAATTAGACCATCACTTTTATCATATAGATAGATACCATTCCCAATGGCTCGTGCTTACAGCCGTGAATAGTTGCGATCGTGAGCGACGGCTGATTTAACGATCACTGCAGAAAAAATTGTCCAATAGGTCGTCAACGACGACCGTGAATAGTGTTTTTTTTTTTTGTATTTTTTAAATATTTGTTTAACTTGCTTAACATATTATAAGAGTGTTTAGAAGTTAAAATTAATGAAATTGAATTTATAAAAATATTTTTTTAATTACGAGTTTAAAAGCCGTAAAATTTAAAATAATCGAAATATTGTCAAGAGTGGTCTCTATTTGTAGAGAACGAAAAACCATGAAAATCGGTGTAACTTTTATATTTTTATATTTTATATTTTATGAATTATAATTAAATGAAAATGAAAAAGTAAAAAATATATATATAAATGCTGGCCCACCAAAAAGTGGGACGGCTGCCCCTCCAATTCAAATTGCCTGGTCGAATTGGAGGTCAATATGGCCATGGTGTGCTCCCATTGAGCACCGACGGTCGTTTACCATGGTCGCCGCCACGACCACTCTCATTGGGAGTGGTCTCATCCTCCGTTTCTTATAATTTGTAAACTTTTAACATTTTAGATGTTTCGTTGCTGTTCACTTTCATTTCTTTTTCAAATTAAGAGGATTGCATAACACATTATATTACACAGTAGTATTGAGTACTTTCAAAAAGTTGAAAAGTAAACTAGACGATCAAATCAACTACCAAGAAAGTTATAAAATAGGAAAATTTTATTTTTGCTACCCTACAATGAGACAGTGCAACTTTTGATACGGTAGAACGGCCTTGTCCAATTTCAATACACTACAACAACCACCCTCGAAATTTACATACTCCGATCAATTTTCCGACTAAATTGATGACGTGGTCGCCGGAGTTTCGATTTTCCCGCTAAAATACGTATGTTGACCGTATTTTCAGCGATTTTGACCAAAAAAAAAAGAAAAATACATTGTGAAGACATGTGTCGCACTCTGGTTAATTTCGGGGAAAGTAAATTAAAGAAAACATAAACTAATTTTATAAATTTTAAAAAACTTATATAAATTTATAAAAGTTATTTATAAATATTTTTTAATTAAAAAAAGATTTTTTTTAAAAAAAACCTTTATTTTTTAAATTTTTTAAAATTTAAAAATATACTAATAAACATGTTTTTGGTTTTCTTTCCATATCCATATTATTTTTAAAAGTTAAAAATTTTATAACTTGAGCTTCCTGTAATGGCCGGAGCTTCCACCGGAAGAAGCTCCGGTGCGGAGCTTCTTCCGGTGGAAGCTCCTGATCTGAAGCTTCCCGTGGAAGCTCTAGATCGGAGCTTCCATGGCAAGAAGTCAAGCTTCCTGCCATGGAAGTTCAGTGAGCTTCCATGGAAGCTCCTTGGAAGGAGCTTCCATGGAAGAAAGAAAATTGGGAAAGAAGGTAGAAAGATTTGAGTTGTTCAATACTTCAATTGATACTTCCATTGATGATGCATTAATTAAGAATGAAGTGAATTGGAAATAATGAAGAAGAAGGAAGTGAATTGGGGAAGAAAGTAAATTAGAATTCTTATTGATTTATTTAGGGAAGAAGGAAGTACATCTTTTTTACTACTTTAAAAAAAAAAAATTGGAAAATTAATTTTTATAATTTTATTTAATTTTTTATTGTATTTAAAAATTTATTTTACATTATAAAATGTTCCAGATTGAACGAAATTGCAACACGTGTCCTCATAATGTATTTTTCTTTTTTTTTTGTTCAAAATCGCTGAAATACATTCAATATACGTATTTTAGCGGAAAAATCGGAACTTCGGCTGCCACATCATCAATTTAGTCGAAAAATTGATCGGAGTATATAAATTTAGAGGTGGTTGTTGTAGTGTACTAAAATTTGACAAGACCGTTCTACCGTATCAAAAGTGGCACTGTACCATTGTTGTGTACCAAAAATAAAATTTTCCCTTATAAAATAACCTCAATATGTACTTACAAACTTTTGCAAAAGAGAGACGGTATATCGAAGAGACCAATTGAACATTACATATTTACCTACAAACATCATATATTTGACTTCAAACATCGTACGTATAATAAACATGCATTATACTTTAATTACAAACATTTTTTAACATGTGATCTTTTTAGCTAAACATGCGATTTTGTAACAAAATATGTGATGTTTGAGTTGGTCATTCCGAGAGACAGTCTCTTGTAAAAGTTATTCGTAAGTTCTATTAAGTGTTAATATTACTCTCCTTATGTTATGTGTCGAAAAGCAAAGTGGATAACTTATATGAGACGGAGACGGAGAGAGTATTACATTTGGTCCCCTAACAACATTGTGGTCCCTAACATTTCAACCATAACAAATTAGTTCATTTTCTATTATTCGATTTTGAGCAGCATTTTTTCCAATGTCCACGTGGAATTTTTCCCCCTAAATTGCATGTTAATTTCTGTGTTTTGCCTTGGAAAAAAAGCTGGCAACTGCTCAGGCCATAGCTCTGTGATTGGCTGCTTGGGCTTATGCGGCCAAAATAAGACAGTCCATGATGCCCAACCTTTGGGCTATGGCATGTGCATAGATGATTTTCATGTGGGCCAACAACTTATTTGATTTGACCAATTTTGCACCTAAATTTGCAAAAAGCCATGTTGTTATGCTTTCAAATAAAGGTCGAAACGCTACAACAATCAGTATTGGTAGAATATATAATACAATGTATTAAGAGAGTGAAGTAATATATTGGTAAAGTCATGTAATACCCAATCAGTATTAAGAGAGTAAGAATACAATTCCATCAGATTAGAAGTCATAATATGATCCAACTGTATTAGTAGAGTTAAGTAATACAGTACAACTATATTGGCAGAGTTATAAATACTGTTGGACTATGTGTAAAAGTGCTTGGACTTTTTATGAATAAAATTGGGTGGTTGATCTCTCCTTGTTCTCTACCCAATATATTTGAGCAACTCTAAATATTAACCCAAACATAGAAATTGGACATTGACAAGGTAGATGCCATAGGACTGGATTATGTAAAATGTTACTAAATTAGTGCCATAAAGAAAGCAGGCATATCCAAACCAAACAAAGCTCTGAAGTGATGGGGTATTGTGTGAGATCAGGATATGCATATTTGAGGTAATGGGGGAAATCAATACATATGATGATGTACACAGCTATATATGACATAAACACAAGAAAATTGAATTTAATATCAATAATAAACTTTTGAATCATAAAACTACCATGACCATTCAACATTGAGTAGCTCGTGCCATGCCCCAAAAACCTCCAATTTCGACGTAGCTGTCAGGTTTAATACATAAAAGTCTGGCAACACAATTCAACCAACACAGATATAAGGCTAACTCTCTTCATGACTACACCATATACAATATGTGACCCTCTCAAATTTTCCGAAATTATACAAATGGCGCATTGCTAACCACAAGCTCCAAATCAATTCATATATTACCTAAAATGTGATGTTTGTATCTTCCAGTATAATGTTCATAGCTAAATAGTACTGCTTGATATTTATTACGTCTATCGAAAAGAATGTCTCTCCCAAAAAGGCAAAAACTGTCCAGGAGAAAGAAAAGAAATGTTACTAAATTGAAATAAACTAAAAATAGAATGTAAACTCGAGCAAATATCACAATATTGATTTTAAACATACATTTATTTTCCTAAAACAATCCAAAGCACAACATGGCAAATCAACCACAATATTTTCAGCCAACACAGAGAATAAAAATATAGTTCTTACGAATTCTCAACAACGAAAAATCTGAAACTTCCAAGATGTCCAGCAGAAAAGGAACAATTCAGATTCACAGAAGACGCAATAAATAAATAAAGAAAACAATGGAAGGAGACAGCTGAAGGAAACCCTTGCAAGCCATCACAACTGCTATTTATAAAGGTTAAAGCGCTATAAAGCTTATCTTTTCGCTGTCTTTTTTCTCCACTCAGTGCGCCCCCTATTTATTTCCGAACCATCATTTGATAATCTCAGCAAGTGAAGAAACTCAAGGCAGTCTTTTTCTTCTTTCGCAACAAAGGGAGATCCATTACTTTCTCTAAGCTCTACGAACGTATCATCCACCATGGATTCAGGACTTGTAAGGGAATCAACAACATCATCCTGCTGACACTCACGTCTATAATCTAAAGTGATAGTCTGCAGCTCGTACTTATCAATGATATCTTGAGGCATGCTCTGTCAACGTAAATTCTATATTAGTGAAGCAGCAAGGTTAGCATAATTAAATTGTATATAAGGAATCAAGAGTTCCGGCAACCCAGATATAGACAGATTAAACTAGCATATTAATTATAGAAATTTTCCTTTTCTCATCTTGTTTGTATACTTGAAAAGATGTGCACTTAAGATTTTCTGGGGCAATTACTTGTGCTGCTAAAGGGTTATAACTTGTGTACAATGCATTCTTTTTAGGGAGGATCAATTAATAAAAATCACAGTTCTGAAAGTAATTCCGAAAATGTGAAGGGAAGAACTTGGGTTAGACATGTGGCAATTAGGGGAATGTGCCTAACACTTGTGGTTGGAGATGGTATGGTTCTTCCTAATATTCAAAGTGGGTAATAAGATCTAACATATTTTGTGAATCTGTCTTACTAAACATGCCTCAACGTAATCTAATTAAAGGAATACACCAACACTTGGGTGGGTAGTTATGTGGTTAGTTCTAATGTGTAAAGTGCCTCGATGAAAACAAAAGTACTATGTTAAATCATCGGTGTTTTCCTCTTACTCTATCCCTATCCCGTAGAGCACAGTACGATGAAAGTTGTAAGCATTTCTTCTTCGGCCCGAGCCGAGGGATCCCTTAACCGTTGGACCATCTAATGCGTGTTTTTGCCGAACGTTAAAAGTTTGAAAGGAGAATAATAACCACAAGGTCCAAACTTCATGGAGTACTATTTATAGGGTTTTTTTTACCTAGTTAAACAAGTGAATTATCAGTTTACAAGGCAGCTACATGAGACTAAAAACACTAGATTACAGCCAACTTTTCTCTATTGTCTTCAATTGCTCAAACCACTATTGAAGGTATATTTTCTTATAATGCACCCCCTCCCACAAAAAATGCAATTTTTTCAATTGCTCAAACCCATTGTTCTAAGCCCTAAGGTATATTTTCTTCAATTGCCCACAAAAATCGAAATGCATATTTCCACCAGGCACTAGCACAACACTATGTTTATACAGTTAAGCAAGAACTGTACATATAGCTACAAAGACTGCCAAAATCGTTTTTGGCAAGTAGAAAAGGCACAAGGTCACAAACCAAATCTCGATGGATGCATGTACTAATAACATCTATTCTTCACAGTAACTGAAGTATGACAAAAATCATATAATAAACGGGAAAAGGACAACCAACCTCCAGAACCCATCCAATGTAGGCTACGTTGTTCACATGCTGGTTCATATCCAGATCAGCTCTTCTAGGCTGCCAGATGTTAAATATCTTGAGTACTTTAACAGATGCATATTAGCATTGCATTCACAGACCAAGTAATGGATCTTACCACAAGCCCAACTTTGGAAAAGCGAGCTGGGTCATCTAGTTTTGATATTTTCTTCAAGCTAGCATTATTCTCTTCAGGAAATGATAATCTGAGATCAACAAATTGGGGTATGAGAATCGTTCATATTTGTTTTAAAGATATATGATGAATACATAATTAAGATATAATAATACAAGGGGAGTATTACAATGTATCAGACAAATAGTAAACAGGACTATGACTATAAGGGATAGCTAGCTGCATCATTGAACAAGCAAAGCAACATCACAAAGAAAGTCTTTACAGTCTTCCCGTTCGGGCTAGTAACATCCTTGAAGCATCTACTGTTTCTCTTTCCTTCCAAATGCCCCACATGACACAAACCGAGGATAATATTCCAAAAAAATCTTTTTATCCTCAAGTCTAATTCCCTTCCTCAATGCCCTGATCAAAACCACTACTTTACTTGGCATGACCCAAGACATATTAAAGATCCCCAAAATAGTGTCCCATAGAAGCCAAGCCACTTTATAATGAAGAAACAGGTGGTCGGACAATTCCCCATCAGAATTACACCTGTAGCACCAGTCCAACACGTACAAACCATGGCGATGAAAAATATTCATGGTTAACTCCTTTCCCAAACGCAATTAAAAACCAGGGCCAATTTAGGGATGGAGAAATGCAGATTTCCGCAGAGCAGTATGATAGATGAACAATGTACCTCACATTCACATGGGATATGATAGATGAACAGCTGTTATACCCCTCACTCTGTTTCAACGGTGCGTAATATAATATATATTCTTGCATCAATGACTTAATTTGCTTTCCTTTTGGAGTGAACAGTAAATAAGATTCAGTTGAATGCATACAAGTAAATGAAACATCAAATTGTTTGTGTAGCCTTCAAGTGCCCAAGAAACATTTCATTATTATTCTTTTCCAAATGTAAGATAAACATAATTTTCACCTAATTTTTGGGAATCTTCACAGAAATTTAAAGCCATAACCCACCAATATGTTCACTGAGGAATGGAGATGAATGTAAAAGAAATAAATTTACCTCGGTGTTTTCGGGCAAAAAACTAAATATTCATCACGGACATCATCACTGACTTTCTGAAGCCGCCTGGTGTCTTGGTTCATCATTACCCACTTACTGCAGCAAAATGTTGCATGTTGTAAATATGAAATGAGCACCCTTTCAAGAATTCATGTATCAAATCAAATATAAGAAGCAAGTACACCTAACAGATTGGTGAAATTCTTGTAAAAGTCCTGATGTTCCTGAATATGAGGAAAGACCATATACCTCCTACCTTATTGTTCGGCATATTCACGTAATTCATATTAATATGATGTGGATTTTCCTGTTGTTTAGGAAAATAAGTCTTTCAGGAGACTTGCTCATCCAACCATGTAATATTATCCAAACAGTATTTCACATAAACAAGTTTCCCGCTCTCTGAAGACTCCAACTTAATCTGGGGGCCAAATGAACATTCTGAAACATGCTTATGTCTTTCTAGGATAAAATGTGGAGGAGATGGTTTCAATCAGCTTCAATGTCACGTGCTGAGTACGTGACAGAGTGATACTATACAATTACATATACTTCAGTCACTATTTGTATAGGCTCATTTTGTTACTCAGTGTGCTTTCGGGTTCATTGATATAATATAGACACAAATTAATATATTTATCTCACCTTGTCGCCCTTCCAACAACCTCACCGTTGGCATAATCTTTGAGAATCCAGTCACGTCTGGTCCCAATTCTACCTTCACTTTGGCACCACGTCTCTATCTCAAGTACATCACTCCTGTTTCATAGATCAACATGCAATATACACTATACAGATAAGAAAAGTGGCAGCCTGGACATAGATCCTTACTAAAATGAGTTGGAACTTGTACTACCAGGCAGGATATTTATATATTTCAATGTGCATGCGAGCAGTCACCCATATAAGATGTAATTTTCTCATAGTGGGTGTCGTAGCAAACCCATCAGTTGAGAATCCAACACTCTGAGCATGGTTGCAACCTACCTCCTGCTTATACCATTTTGATTGTTAGAAGGATGAGGTAAGTAAAACAAAGAAACAGTAATAACATCCAGAGCGTCTCCCCAAAAAATATCACATATAGAGTAAAATTGACCAAAGAGTCCTCAAAATCACAGCAGAGCAGATAAAATGAACCACATTGCTTTTTATATAAATCGTTTGAAGATATGTAAACATAAAGAAGCAGAGGGGAATGGAAAATTACAAGAGATGAAACAGATCGAGAACAAAAGATAAGAAAATTATAAAGTCAAACTAGAAGAAGTTCCATAGAAAACAGAAGACAAAAATTAGGAGACTCAACATTGATAAGAACACAAATCTTTCAGTGCATTATGGAACAAGCATTCTGGCCAAGGATACATACGATACACAATTATAACAAATATTAAGCCTGTTAGAGTCTAATCCGCACAATGACACAATTATATTACCCACAAGAGCTAGCAAAGACGAAGACTTTGGAGAAAACCACACAGAAAGGATGAACTGGTTATATTTCTCAACTTCAGGCACTTCAATGGATTTCAGGCAACAGCTTCCAACAAAAATGCAAATTCAGAAATTCAAGCTAGCTGTGATTCGCAATAAACAAGTTATGCAACCAGCATAGCCATACCCCCAGACAAATTCATGTTCAATTACGTATGAATTTCAGAACAAATTCCAAATAAAACCCACAACTCTTTTGTTCTTCAGTCCACCAAAATGAAAGGCCCAAGTTACATATAATTTCAGAACTGCTTAAAATACCCGAAACTTCTTTTTCTCCAAAACCACAAAAAGTTTAGTTCTTTCATTAACCTGATACATAACAAAAACTTTAAGCCAAGTTATAGCCATTGTTCTTCATATTTTGTGAAAAATGACATCGAATCTTTAAAAAAATCGAAAGTGATTTGCATCCAATTAGACAAAAGTGTTAAATCTCAAAACATCACAGTCACAAATTACACCTACATTCCCCAAATTGACAGCATAAACCAGCAAGCTGTGCACGTAAGAATTCCCAAATTGACTGATCTACCCAAAATCAGAAATTAAGGAGAAATAAGAGCCACATTCCCCAATTGACAGCACAAAACATCATGAAATAAGGACCTGCAAGAGATTGGCGATAGTTTCGACAGTGGCAGTTTTGTTAATACCAACTTCATAGCACCGGACAATGAACTTCTCCTTGTAAGACAAACCATCTTCTGTTAAGCTGCCAAGGCGGAGACGGTCAGCCAGACTGGGCTCGTAGCTAACCTCTTGAGCCTTGCTGGTGGCTACAGATGACACGCAAACCAACCGGCCTGGGGACCTTCTAGACCTCCAATTGCAACCGTTCGACCGCCGAATCACGCCGGATAGGTGGCGGTTGTCGGCCACGGCGGCGTTGCATGCTGGGAATGCCCCGCCTTTCAGTAACATTGTCTTTGTTGGGGTTTGTTTGTCTGTAATTTAGAGAAATTGTTGCAATTGCATGCCTCACAAAAATCAAACAAAACTTTGTTTTGGAGTTTGATTGATTGACCGATTGATTCTTCTACTGTATCAATCGATTCGATGGAACCGAGGAAGAAGGAGAATGACGGAAAGGGGCTTGGGAATTTGATTTGATTTTATGCCAAACAAAATCTGAGCTTTGGTTGCTTCAGACTTTCTGGTTTTGGGTTGAGCTGGAGTGAGGAGGACGAGGACAAATTTGTCTGACACCACAAGTCCCTAAATACAAAATATCGTTTCAACTTATTAGTCAAGATCTAACACCCTCATGGAAAATTGGACCCGGTCTTACCCCGGGTGGTCTCACCCTCCCACTATAGCAGCGGGACCTACAGTAATATATGTCTCCCATCACCAAACTTGAAATCCAATCCGATCACGAAATTTGAATCGAAAACACGAAGATTCGAAACCTAAATTAGTTTGACCTGAATTATTCGATCTGAAATGACCCTAATTCACCCGATATATGCATAATTATCTGAATTACAAGTTCAAAATGATTTTTATAAGGCTAAGACGAGTTTGAAAAGGATTAAAAGATTGGAGTCAATCCAATATATGTATTTATCATAGATGGTTGTAACAAGATGTGAAATTAAAAATTAGCGTATTTCAAGATGCGAATCTGAGCAAAACTCAAATTCGAAGCGACCCGAAATACCATGAAGTTTTGTCATCCGAAAGTGACCCGAATCCAAACAACGTCTGATTTCGATACTAACTCATCCCAAATAAATTACGGGACCGAACAATCCTCCAATTGACCTTAATAGGCTCTTTGGCACGGAACTAACACTTAATTGTAATCGAGTCTCATAAGTTTGTGTTGTTTAGCTCAACATTTTAGCTTAATTATAATTGAGTTCCACTCAATTAAAATCCCTCAAACACAATTTTTCACAATTTTAACCTATAAATTTTTTAACTTTATCAAAAGTACAATTGTCGGTCCAGATAACGGCAAAGTAAAAGACTAGATGGGGTGAATAGTCTTTTAAAACTTTTGTCGATAAGCACAGTTTCTCAGATATCTGTGAAGATATCTGATACTTAATTTTAGAGAGCGGAAGACTTTTCTGAGATAAGTGCACGTGTTCAGCAAGATAAGTGTAAGTACTTTGCAATATAAGTAAAACAAGTAATAAACTGCAGAAAGTAAATAACACAAGTCTTTTTATAGTGGTATCTGAAGGTGGCGTAATCCTTCAACTAATCCAAGGTCTTTCTCAGACCTAGAATCCACTAAGATAAATGAAGTAACCTTACAGATATCTTTTCTTGATTCCTAAATGCACTAGGTTCCCAACCAAGTGTTCCCCCTGAGTTATTCCCCGGCTTTCCTGACCAAGTACTTCTGCATCGAAACCTTTTGAGTTGTTCCTTAGTTTCCCAAACTAAGTACTTCCTTTGCTCAATAACCTTGGAGTTATTCCTTAGTTTCCCAAACTAATTACTTCATGTACTCCACGCCGTTTAAGGTGTTGGTTAAGGTAAATTGTCAGGTGAGCTTCTTTAATAACTTGTTCAGTTATTCAGATAGCTCTGTGAATCAAGTATACTTAATGCACTTTGCAATGTATGGTATCTTGTTCTCTACTGACCCAAGTCTATCGTAAGTGTTCAAGAGAATGAAACTTAGATATGAAATCTTAGTTCAACTCTTTCACAAATAACAATGCTCGTTAAGGATCAGGACACTTAGAACTTTTGTGCTACTTAGAATCAAGAGCTTTGGTCGCAACAGAAAGCTTGAAGGTAAGTAGTTTGCTTGAGAGCGCTTGTGTGAGTATTCAGTGTTCTTGGAGTTCAGTGTGTGTTCTCAAGCAGTCTAAGTGTTGATATTTATAGATGAATTTGAGTGCCGTTTGAATAGTATCCGTTAGGCTTAAATCAAATTCAAACTATTGATATCTGAGTATAGTACTGTAGCAGGTTTGTCTTCTTTTTCAGAAGCTACCGTTTTTGTTCAGACATTTTTGTCCACGTATTTAATGCATTGTACTATACTTTGTCCTGTAGTGGCAACGGAACAATGCATGCTTTCTGAGGCTTCGCACGTCCTTTTCCAGAGATCATCACAGCTTCAGATATCACTTGTTAAGAATATATTGTTTCCTGGAAACATAATCTTTATCCAAGGTATCTGAGTGTAGATATCTGTGGGCACTTTCCTCGTTTCAGAAACCTTTTAATTTTCAGATATCTCTTGTAACACTGTTTATTTAAAAACACTTATCTTCAAGATATCTGGTCATAGGTATCTGAAAAACCTTTGTCTTCAGCAATCTTGTGCAATCTTCAAGTCTTCAAAATTTGTTGAACTTTTCCTGCCGGATGCCGTCTTCTTGGTCTTCTTTAGAAAATAAAAATTACATTTCGAGACCTAACATCCTATACAAGATTTGCTAGACTATCATACTCAGTGAGTTTCCTCTTTTACAGTGTTCAAGTGAACTAAGAGTACTAATCACCTTTCTGAGCTAAGATAAGTCATTAGGTTGCTGATCAAAATCTAAACAGATATTCCTAACAAATTTCCCCCATTTTGATCACCATGACTATCTGACCTATTACAAATCTGGATGAGGAAACAATCCACCACTTAATCATTTCTTATGATCTTTTAATTCATATAATTAAGTGCAGAAAGTAAACATCAACCAAATCACAAGGTGTGATCTTTGCTGATAAGTTATCTTTTATAGAATGATATCTGAGAGTAAGTTCATCAGATATTAGAGCAATTACAGAACATAGATAACTTTTACAAGTTTTAATAGAAAAGTGCAATCAGCAAAATCACAGAAACTACTTAGTCAAATAGAACAACAGGATTAACCAAGCTCCAAGTGAACATTCTAAATGACAAGTCTTCAAGTCTTCAAAGTCTTCAAAGCAACTCCATGGATCAATTTGCAAATTTCCTATCACCAAACCTTTTGATATCATCAGAGTAGTCATAGAGAAGAGTTCTGACAATTATCTCTATGTCTCTGGCAAATCCACAGACTTCCTTATAGGTTTTGGTGGGATTCTTCTTGGCAAATTGTTTGACCCACAGATACTTTCCCCACTTCCAGGCATGCTCGATTCTGATATCTGATAGATTGAAGGATTCATAAATAATCTTCAGATATCTGATGTCACCCTTGTATTGATCTTCAGTTAAGTAGAAGGACTCATAGGGTTCCACCGCAAGTCTTGCTCTTGTGCCTGTTCTAGTGATGTTGGGAATTCTGTGCACATCATCTGGCTTTCCATAAGGACATTCATCAGAGAGGTCCTTCTTCATGGCTTCTATTCTCTTGATTACTTCAAAATCCAACTAGGCTTTGATGTGGTTGGTATTAATCAAGACTGGCTTGTCTTTTCTCCATGCCATGAGTTGTTTATGGATTGGTTCTGGAAATTTTGAATTTACCAGTAAGTGCTTGAGTTCCAGAATCCAGTAGTCATTCTTCTGATTAATGCACCTGTAGATAGATGAGTCATTGTTGGTCTTCACATACTCAATCTTGGCTTCTTCAGGCCTGAGTGGTAGTTGAATTTGTCTTTGTTCAGCTCTCAGTCTGTTCCTCCTTTGTCTTGAGTTTTCCCTTGGGGGATTGCTTGAAGAACCACCCTGGATTGACTTGGTATTTCCAGAGGGTGTTTTAGCTGCCAAAGGCTTTGCAGCTATGGGCTCAGATGGGCTATCAACCTTTCTTCTTTTTCTGTGAAGAGGAGCTTCATCTTCATCCTCATCTTCATCATCTTCCAGATTTATTTTGTTAGGTGATTTGCAGCCTTCTTCATTGCCCAGGGATTTGATTTGGCCTTCTTCTTCTTCTTCAGAAGATTCATAATCCCTCTTACTTGTCTTCTCCTTGGAGCCTTGGTACTCCTTGGAGATCTTTTTGCCATGGCCCTTGTCACCATTGTAGTTTCTTCAGTTGGCTGCTGGGAAGTAGCTACTATTTGCAAAGCAGCTTGATTTGGTGAGGGCTCATTTATTCTGAGTGGTGGCTGGGAAGTTTTCTTGTTTCCTCTTCCTTTCTGAGCGACACCAGCTCTAGATTTCTTCTTTCCTTCCCCCTGATCTTGAGGTCCAAATCCTCCCCCCTTAGTCATTGTTGACTGACTAAGTACCACAAAGGATTCTGAGAGAGACTCAAAATTCCTCTGCAAGTAATTGTAGGCAGTAACCAACATCTGAAGTTCAGCCTTGAGCTCCTGATTTTGTGTGATAAGGCCATTTTCCTTATCAGTGAGCTCTGCCAATGGGCCTAGTATGGCATCTGCTTTTCCAGCAGTGTAACTTGCCTCGTGAAAAGCTTTTTCAGCTAATGACACATCATCATCCCTTACCATTCCCAGATCCTTCTGAGCAATGATCATACTGGTTGTTCTCTGAGTGATGAGCTCAGTGAATTTCTGCATATCTGAGGGGACGGAGGCAATTACATCTTTGTTTTGTGAAGACAACTCCTTTTTAAGATGTGCTAAAACTTGGTATCTATTCATGTATTCTTGGGAGTGGACATTTGGCAGTTTGTTGAAAACTTCAGGAGCAATTAGCTTCCTTTTCAGATGAGAAACCGTTAAGTGTTCATTGCGGTGTTTTTCTAAAGTCTTGTCTTCTTCATCATCTGAGTCATCAGCCCAGTGATCTTCATCCTCTTGGACATTTTCAAGATTTTCCAATCCAGCAACTATCTCAGAGATGGGCTTCTTTCCTTTTTGAGAGGAGGATGGTTTTTCTTTTGATGGTGATGCAGCCTTAGCATCATGCTTTTCTTTAGATACTTCTTCAGTATCTAGCTCCTTAGTAATGGCATTTACAGCATCCTAGAGCTCTTTAACCTCAGAGTAAGCTACCATTTCTTTCAAGTATTGATCTTGAAGCTTATTAAGCTTATCTCTAGATTTGACTAGCTCTTCTTCAAGTTGAAGATGGAGATGTTGTTCTTCTTCCAACAGTTGTGTGAGTTGAGCAGCTCTGGTTTGAGTATTCAATATCTTCTGAGTTGTTTCCTCTGAGTGCTCAACTACTTGTTCAGCAGTGTCCTTTTGTTGTTGGGAAGATGAATGGGTAGATTTCTGAGGAGATGGAGGAGGGGATTGCTGTGATGTCCTCTCAGTGTGCTTTTTAGCAGCTGAGGCAATGTTTCCTTGTGGAATCCCTCCCGTCCCTGGTGCAGGGGCATCATCATCATCATCCTTCTTATCATCCTCATCCTTGTGATGGTCGGAAGGAAAATCTCCATAGTCATTTTCATCAGTCTCCTTCTCTTCTTCATCTTCAGAGACCAGATTGATCAATTCTGGAATAGTGATCATTTGCCCATTTACTTCCTCTTGCTCAGAGGGTATAAATTGGAGTGTCTTGGGCAAGACTGGCTTGAAAGCCATATGTAATCTGGTCTGACCATCTGCCTTTTTGAAGGCTTGCACCAATTTTTGTGCCACTTCCTTGGAAAAATCCTTATGCATTAAGGTCGCAACCTGATATTGTTCAGTAGGGAACATTGCATGGATGTAGTTTTCCAGGTCAAGAACTCGTGCTTGTCTTGTTGGTTGATCTGTGATTCTCAGTATTTCAGAGAGATCAGAGCACCTTAACCTCTGCCATTTCTTGAAGCATTGAATATGCTTTGGCAAGGTATGAGTCTTGAAGAAGGGAAGAAGGTTCTCATAGTCATCATTTGACTCCTTCTTGGCACTACTTTGAGCCTGAAAGAGAGAGTTTTGAGTTAGTTTCAAAACTTGTGTAGATATCTGAGTTTTAGAGTAGTCAAGTATCTGTGTTACTTGCAATGACAGCGAGCTCAGAGGGTTGGAATACTGAGGTTCCAGGTGCCTCAGATATCTGGATATGAGGAGGAGACTGGGAAGTCTGATCCTCAGTGATCTTTCTTTCTGCTTGAACCTGAGATTAGAAACATAACACTTAGGAAATTTTATCAAGAAAAATTCTATTTTCAAAGTCAGATATCTGAGAGGTCAATTACCTCCACTATTGGAGGCTCAGATACTTGTTGCTCAGAGACTTGTGCAGTCTCTGGAAATTTTTCATGTGATGAAGGTTTTGATGCCTCATCAATTTCCATTTGTTGTGGGGATTGAGCGGGCAATTCCCCAGCAACTTCTACTTCTTTTTGAACCTGTTTAAGTAGAAAGTGTTAGTTTGAGAAAAATGATCAGAGATTTGTCTTTGAAGATTATAGGTATCTGAATGAAATACCTTCTCTGCAGAAGGTTCAGATACTTGTTCCTCAGAGACCTTGGAAGTCTCTGGATTCTTTTCTGAAGAGATAGACTTTTCAGTCTCTTCATTTTTCTTCTCAGTTGGAGCCTATTAGAAACACACACTTAATAGTATTAGTCAAGTGTAAAAAACACATATCTGAGATGTTATATCTTAAGGAACTATCTTCTACCTGTGAGACAGGCTCCTGTTCCTTAAGTGGTGAGGCTATGGAAACCTCCTTCTCAGATTTTGAGGCAAGCTTTGCAGCTTCCTCTTGCTCTGTTGTTTCTAATTCAGCCTGTAACAAAGAATTTTTATTAGTTAACAAGACAGAAAACACAAAAAAAAAAATCACAAGTACAAACCATTCAGCTACCTGAGCAATGTCAGGCTGAGTGGTCTCTGGAACTTGTGACCCTTTCATGAGTTGGTCTTGTTGTTCTAGTGTTGCTTCTTTGTTTGAAGTTTGAGGTACTTCAAACTTTTCTTGAATGGCTAACTCAGTTGCCTCCCCTGGTTGATCATTCTGAGTAGGTGTCTCAGTTTGATCCCTCTCTTGGAGTTGGGGAACCTGCTCATTTGCAGGATTTTCTTCAGCATACTGCATTGTTGGCATGTCGAAATGGAGTTCATTCACCATTTCATCAACCACTTGTGGCTGTTGTGGTTGTGGTTGTTGTGGTTGTCTGGAAGCAGAAGTTTGAGCATTTGAGAGCTCTTCCAGATTTTTAAGTGTGGTGTTGACATCAGCGTCTACCAACACTAGGTCACCACTCATCAGGGCTTCTTGAAGTTGTTTATACGTGACTTTCCCTGATGGTGTGTTGGCACCAACAACCTTTGCTATAGGTGCTTGCTCAGCAACCTTTAAGCTAGTTGCTTTCTCAGCAACTTTGGACCTTTTGTTCCTCTTCCCCTTTGCCTTGGTTGCTTTTTCAGCAACCTTGGGGGCTGGGATCTTCTCCTCGTCCGATTCGTCATCGAAATGGAGCGAGTTATCAATAATCCTCGCCTGCGAGAAGAGTTTGAAGTTTCTCACTGCTTTTATCAGCATTGATAAGCTCATCAGCAATGGTTTTAGCAGCATTGATGAGTTCATCTGCATTTATGAGTTCGTCAGCAGTGGCAGCAGATATCTGAGATTCAACAGACTTCTTTTGTGAAGTTCTGCGCTTTTGGTCGCAACGGAACCCTCAGATATCTCATCAATCCTTCGTTTCTTGGAACCTTTCTGAGATGCAGTAACCTTTTTCATCATGTTTGTATACTCATATTTATAGAGTAGGTTACTATTGGCAATGTCTTCCGTCTCTCTGAGCTCAATGACAAGGCATTCCAGTAAGTAGCATATTTCCAGTCCACAGCTTACTGTTGCTTTTGGCTCAGCAAGGTTCTTAACGATTTTAGGCTCAAAGCCTTGTATCTTCTTCACAAATTTCATGAAGGCGTACTTCCCCCAATTAAAAGGGTTTTCCAGCCTTTTGTCTTGTTGGCTCAACAAGAACATCATCATCCAACGTTCTTGGCTTATCTGGTCAGCACCTCCTTGTAGACCATCAAAGCATCTGTGAAGGATACATGCCAACACATCCCAGTGGACCAAAAGATGTCTGGTCCTTATGTCAGCAAGCTTAAAGTCGATGGGTGTGTCTGGTTTGTCAAGATCACACACATTACTGTATAGTTGCTTCACACCTTCAAGGAGATCTTCATCCTTGGTGTCAATTTCAAAATCCTTTCCAAGATTTTGAAGTTCAACAACTCACGTAAAGTCGTTTAGTCCAAGATTTCTTGTCCTTGGACTTTGGTCTTGATAGACACTGTCTCAGTGCCTTCAGAGACTTTGGAAATAATTGTGGAGTCGTTGTAAAACTCCAGAACATCCAGTGAAGAAACTCCACTGGGAAGAGCAGATAGAAAACCCTTGATTTGTGCCTTTTCAAGCATATCAAGTACTAACTTCCTGTCAGTCTGGTTTTCTATTGCAGCTACCAGGTATTCCTCAATCATGGTACCACCCCAAATCATCTTGTGATTTGAAGTCCAATGATCAGGGTCGAATTCTCCAATCAACCGATTGTTTGTTATAAGTAGCACTGGTGCTTGCTTTTCAGCAGTACCAGAAGTAGTAGCTTGGGATTTCTGAGTAGAAGCATGTTTGGGAGCCATCTCTTTAAATAGTGAAGTTTTTGAAAAACGGGAAGAGATTAAGGTAAGAAATTAGTGATTCTTTGCAGAAAAACTAAGAGGGAATCAGTATTTGCAGAGAAAAGATTACAGAGAGATTTTGAGAGAATTTTGCAGTTTCTGTGCAAGGAAAATGTAGGATTAGGCGAAAGTAATTTCTTTTGCCAAAATCCTATATATATAGCAGTGTAATTCCAACAGACAAAAATACACAAATTAATTTTGTGCATTTGTATCTGTGTACGTGCAGTAAGGCGTGGGTAAAATTCGGTTTGCATTAAATGCTTAGTGGGCCACGTCTGAGGTTTTATCAGTCCACTATTTGCCGAGAATTAATCTCGTCCGTTAAGATCAAACGCCCATTTCATCAAGGGTCAATATTGCTTCTTCAGCAATGATCACAATCAGCAATTGTGATAGTGCCCAATTAATGAATTTTGGCGATTTGCTATCTGAATCACATCTCTTTTGTATGACTTAAGGGACATTTTTGTATTTGTGTCTAACTCACTCTGTATCATGTTTTACACAAAGATAGAAATAATACAAATTTCAAGAGAGTAGTTGACTGCAGACAATTGTACTATTCTCTTTTGTGTTCCCCCTCACTGAGTGATCTAGATATCTGAGTACCCGTCTTAGAAATCTTCAAATAGCCATTTTACCCTTTAGCCTTTGGTTTCTGGATACCCGTTCCAGATTCCTCTTTTCTGGATACCCGTTCCAGATACCTCTTTTCTGGATACCCGTTCCAGATACCTTTTCTCTCTCCTTTGATATCTTCTTCAGATATCTCTTCTCTGAACTTTTTCAGTTCTTTGGTAGCTCCATTAGTCCAAGACTGTGTCTTAAGGCTAAGAATCTACTTTCTTGTAGTGGCTTAGTGAAGATATCTGCAAGTTGGTCTTCAGTGCCAATCTTGAGTATCTCTATATTGCCTTTTTCAACATGGTCTCTGATGAAGTGGTGTCTAACATCAATGTGCTTTATTCTTGCATGAAATTTAGGATTCAGAGTTATGGCAAGGGCACTTGTGTTGTCACATAAAATGGGAGTTTTCTCTTCATTGAGTCCATAGTCTTTGAGTTGTTGTTGTATCCACAATATCTGTGAAGCACAACACCCAGCAGCAATATATTCAGCCTCTGTGGTAGATGTGGCAATTGAATTTTGTTTCTTGCTGAACCATGATATTAATCTAGCACCAAGAAATTGACAAGTTCCTGATGTGCTTTTTCTATCAAGCAATGATCCAGCATAGTCGGCATCTGAATAGCCAACCAAACTCAATCCACTATCTTTTGGATACCACAATCCAACTTCTACAGTACCTTTTACATACCTTAATATTTTCATAGCAATGTTGTAGTGTGACTGCATTGGATTTGTCTGAAATCTAGCACACACTCCAACTGCATATTGAATATCAGGTCTACTTGCAGTGAGGTATAGTAGCGATCCAATCAATTTCCTATACTTGTGTTCTTCAACGCTCTTGTCAGATTCAGTATAGGTCATTTTGGTTCCGATGCTCATTGGTATCTTAGCATTCTTTTCAGAAGGCTTTAGATTAAACTTAATGAGCATGTCCTTTGCATACTTTGTTTGACTAATGAATATTCCATCATTGAGTTGCTTGACTTGCAGCTCTAGGAAGTAATTCAATTCTCCCATCATGCTCATCTCAAATTTACATTTCATGAGTTCAGCAAAATCTTCACAAAGTTGCTTGTCTTTAGATCCAAATATAATGTCATCAACATATACTTGAACTAAAAGTAGTTTCCCATCATGGTTCAATGTGAAGAGTGTTTTGTCAACATCTCCTTTCTTGAAGCCACTTTCTAGTAGGTATCTGGCCAATGTATCATACCATGCTCTTGGAGCTTGTTTCATTATCTGAGCTTTTTGAAGCTTATAGACCATCCTACTTTCTGAGGAAACTTCAAAACCTGGTGGTTGCTCAACATAGACTTCCTCAGCCAGTTCACCATTTATAAATGCACTCTTGACATCCATCTGATACACTGTAAAGTCATTATGAGCTGCAAAGGCTAGAAAGAGTCTTATTGCATCCAATCTTGCAACTGGTGCATAAGATTCATCAAAATCTAGTCCTTCAGTCTGGGTGAATCCCTTGGCAACCAACCTAGCTTTGTTTCTGGTTATTTCACCAGACTCATTCATTTTGTTTCTGAAAACCCACTTGGTTCCTATTACAGATATTCCGTCAGCAAATGGAACCAGTTTCCAGACTTTGTTTCTCTCAAATTGATCCAACTCTTCTTGCATTGCAGAGATCCAATCTTGATCTTTTAATGCTTCTTCTATAGTCTTTGCTTCAATTTTTGAGATAAAACATCCATAGAGACAACTTGCATTTTCAGCGATTGCTCTTCTAGTTCTAACTCCTTGGTCTATGGGACCAATCACATCTTTTGAAGGATGATTTCTTATCCATTTCATAATGGGTTTTGAACTAGTAGGATCAATATCATTTTGATTTGAATGTGAATCAATATGATCTTGATGAGATACTTGTGCAGTATCTGGGATATCTGACACATGGGAAATGTCATGGATATCTGACACTTTTTCAGTGTTAGAGGTATCTGGATCTTGCATTTCAGCAATCTCATTTTCAGATACCTTTTCATGATGAAGGTTCTCAGTAGCCTATTCCATTTCTGAAATTCTCATAGGAAATTCTTCATCATGTCTTAGAGTCATCTGGTTGTTACTAAGCATAGGTTGCTTTTCATCGTCAGCTCATCCTCTATCTGAATGATAGAATTGTTTCCTTCTGAGGATCCTTTTTCAGAATCTTTAATCATTAGTTCTTTGAACCTATCTGAGAGATCATCATTCAAGAGTACTTTCTTGTTTCCTTCATAGAATACTACATGAATAGATTCTTCGATCTTTTGCGTTCTTTTGTTGTAGATTCTGTAGGCTTTGCTATTCAAAGAATAACCAAGAAATACTCCTTCATCTGCCTTTGGTTGAAATTTTCTCAAGTATTCTTTTCCATTGTTAAGAATGAAACATCTGCAACCAAACACCCTTAGATGTTTGATACTAGGTGGTCTACCAATGAAAAGCTCATACGGAGTTTTGTCATGGTGTTTGTTAATCAAACATCTATTTTGAGTGTAGCATGCTGTGTTTACAGCTTCAACCCAATAGATTTCACTTATTTCAGTGTCAGCAAGCATTGTTCTTGCTGCTTCTTTCAGGGTCCTATTCTTTCTTTCAGCAACACCATTTTGTTGTGGTGTCCTTACAGAAGATAGTTGATGTTGTATACCTTTGCAAGTACAAAACTCTTTGATGTACTGGTTCACAAACTCAGTACCATGGTCTGCTCGACATTACGTATACCTTGTCATTTTCATGACTTGAGCTTATTCAAAGAAGTTAGGTATCTCAACCCTTGCATCAGATTTGTGTTTGAGAAAGACAACCCAAGTGAATTTTGAGTAATCATCAACAACAACCAGACCATACTTCTTTCCTGCATAACTAGTTACTGAGGATTCAAACAGATCCATATGTAACATTTGCAGTGGCCTCTCACTGGAATGTTTAGTTTTAAACTTGAAAGATTTTTTGGATTGTTTTCCCATTTGGCAAGCTGAGCATACACCTTCTTTTCTATATGCCATTTTGGGTAAACCAACCACCAACTCTTTCTTGGCTAGTTTATTCAGAGTTTCGAAATTCAAGTGACTCATTCTTTTATGCCATAGCCAATTTTCTTCAGTGTGGCCAGATTGACTCACCATGAGACATTCTTCGGTTGTGGCGGATGCCCAATCAGCAACATAAAGATTTCCTTTACGCCTTGCAACCAAGATCTGCGCTTGACTCATTGTCAATCACTTTACATAGTTTTGACTTGATCTTGACAGTGTTCCCTTTGTCTACTAGTTGACTCATGCTTAGGAGATTATATTTCAATCCCTTTACATGAAGTACTTCAGAGATTGTGAGGGCTCCGAACTTCAAATTGCCAAAACCTATGGTTGGATTTTCATCTCCTCCAGCAAACCTGATAATTGGTCCATCATTGCATTTTTTGTAGTTAATCAGATTTGCTTTGTCTCCTGTCATGTGCTTCCCACATCCACTATCAAAATGCCACTTTGAGTTAGTATTTAGAGTGTTCTGCAAAAAACAGGAAACAGGAGATTAGGTTCTCATACCAACAATGGAACCATCTGGATTAAAGAATCTTCCAGTAGGAATCCATTTTTGAATGAATTTCTTAGGAACATTCTTTTGTCTAACAGGAACATAAGGAGGAATCTTAGTTAAATGATTAGTATCATTGTTGTTAAGAACTATTTTCTTCCTTGGTGTGTTCCTAGGTGCTCCATTTGGTGCTTTCAGATACCTGTCAGATTTCTGAGTCTGCTTTCCAGCAAACTTAGCTTTCCTAGCCAGATTTCTTCTAGCCCTGGCATTCAGATTTTCAGTGGCTTGATTTATCTTCCAATTCTGATAATTGATGTGAGCAATTCTAGCCTTTAACCATCGTTCTTGCTCTTGTTTGTATTCGCGAGCAAGTTGTTTCCCGATGGCTTTATAGCCAATACCATTCCGAGCACCTGATGTTGTCTGAGATCTCTTCTCAGCAGCTTTGCTAGTCTCTGGATGATCAATTTTCTTTCCAGAAAACGTGACATAAGAAAATTTGCCAGCTCCTGCAATTTTTCCTTTTTGAGAGACATAGCATTGTAGGTGATTGCACTTCTCAGTGTTATGTTTCTTTTCAGAGACATTTCCCACAGTTTTCTTTTGGACTTGTTTTTCCCACAAAGGCTTGGTCGCAACTGCCTTTCCTTTGTCAACAATCTTAGCTTTCGACGTCATAGATTGTTTGGGATTCACCTTGCTGAGCACTGACGAATGTTAGTCCTTCATTACTCTTATTCAGAGTGGTGGAACTGTCTGTGTGTGTGTCCAGCCCAAGTCCTCTCTTTTCTGAAGGATCTCTTAAATAAGATTGTACTTCAGTAAGAGTGTCACTAGCTTTGGCATAAGATTGAAAGGATAGTTCTTTCTTTTTGAGTTCCTTATTCTCAGAAAGAAGACCTTCGTATTTCTTTTGAAGATTGGCCATTGCTTCTTTATGTGACTTTTCGGTCTCAGATATCTGAGCCTTGAGAAATGCATTTTCAGCATCCTTTTTCTCAGATATCTTGATTAATTTAGAATTTTCCTTTGCAAGAGAATTCTTTTCTTCTTCGAAATTTTCGGCTCTAGCTCGGAACATTAGAAATTCTCTTTTGTAAAGATCAATTTCTTTTCTGAGATTTTGATTCCTTCTTCATCACTTTCATAAGTATAACAGGAAGTAAGTGTTACCTCATCAGCCATTAGACAAGGTTCAATGTTGGAGATATCTGGGAAGATTTCTTCGGCCATTCCACACACTTCTTTCTTCTTTTGACCAAAGTCAAATTACTTCATGAGAAACACCGCATATTTCTGGGGAAGGCAGTGTGGAATCATCTGAATCCTCATCCTCAGAATCAGACTCAATATCTAGAGCATCCAGTTGGAGTTGAATCTTTTTCCTTTCTTCAGTGTGCATAGCTCTTTGACTTCTTTTGAAGATTCTTCTATCTTTCTTGTCACCTGTCTTAAGTTTGTTGAAGGCAGGACAATCCTTCTTGAAATGACCAGGTTTCTGACAATAGAAACAGATATCATTTCCGTTTTTTGCTTCCTCGATTTGATCTTTGTTTGAGCTGGCTTGTTCAGCGAGCTTTGCATATTTTTGTACTGGTGATAGTTTGAGCCTAGATGCTTTTTCAGCTTCTCTTTAGCTTTTCTTCTCTCAATTTCTTGACTGACATATTTTCCCATTTGCATTACAACAAGAGCATCCTCAGTCACATCCTTGCCTTTCTTCTTTAAGAAGTTCCTTGAGCAACTAGAGCAACACTCTGCAACTTCTCAGTTGTTTGTTCCCTTTGAGTTGTCTCATAGTCAACAGTGGCAAGGTGAGAGAAAAGTTCCACAGGAGTGATATCTGGCATTCCTTGGTTAAAGTAGAAAAACTTTGTGTGTTCCCAGTTATGATTTAGACTTCTCACAATGGTTTTAATCTTTTCTGACTGGGTATATCTATTACTTTCACCAAGTGCAGCCATGTCACTCATAAGTGTTGTAAACCGGAAATCTAGTTCTTCAAGAGTCTCTGTGGGACCTTGTTTAAAGTTTTGGAATTTTAGCTTCAAAACTTCGAACTTATTTTCCTTTGTTTTTTCAGTGCCAGCACAGATTTCTTCAATCAGTTGCCAGGCCACTTTCGCCATTTTTGCACCCCACAGTTTACACTGTATGTGCTCTGGAGTAGAACGTATGATGATATTACGAACTGTCTGGTCAATCTATTTCTCTTGGCATCTTCCGATGTCCGAGTTCTCTGAGCTTTGGTTCAGTAAATAACTTGTTGGCGGGTCTCCCAATGGTTGATGCATGCGTGAAGACCCATCACTTTGTTCTCTGTCTCTACCATTAGAAACCTCTATGACTTGCTTGAGTTGTTGAATGACTATTGGGCCATTCTTTATTACTTGATCATTTTAAATCGATGGCTTCTAGGTGGAGCATCATGTTGTTCTTCCATTTCTCATAATTCTCTGGCTTGAGAATTGGGGCGTCACTTAAAGACATCCTGCAGCAAACACACTAAACAAACGAATCAAGTGTAGGTGAAAAGAAGTTAGTGGGCACTTATCTAGGATCTAGGTTCAATGCAGAAGGCTTGGGAACCTCCTGCTCTGATACCACTTGTTGGTCCAGATAACGGCAAAGTAAAAGACTATTGGGGAGGGGGGGTGAATAGTCTTTTAAAACTTTTGTCGATAAGCACAGTTTCTCAGATATCTGTGAAGATGTCTGATACTTAATTTCAGAGAGCGGAAGACTTTTCTGAGATAAGTGCACGTGTTCAGCAAGATAAGTGTAAGTACTTTGCAATATAAGTAAAACAAGTAATAAACTGCAGAAAGTAAATAACACAAGTCTTTTTATAGTGGTATATGAAGGTGGCGTAATCCTTCAACTAATCCACTTCGGTCTTTCTCAGACCTAGAATCCACTAATATAAATGAGGTAACCTTACAGATATCTTTTCTTGATTCCTAAATGCACTAGGTTCCCAACCAAGTGTTCCCCCTGAGTTATTCCCCGACTTTCACAGCCAAGTACTTCCTGTACTCAGAAACCTTTTGAGTTGTTCCTTAGTTTCCCAAACTAAGTACTTCCTTTGCTCAATAACCTTGGAGTTATTCCTTAGTTTCCCAAACTAAGTACTTCCTGTACTCCACGCCGTTTAAGGTGTTGGTTAAGGTAAATTGTCAGGTGAGCTTCTTTAATAACTTGTTCAGTTATTCAGATAGCTCTGTGAATCAAGTATACTTAATGCACTTTGCAATGTATGGTATCTTGTTAGTCTATGGTAAGTGTTCAAGAGAATGAAACTTAGATATGAAATCTTAGTTCAACTCTTTCACAAATAACAATGCTCGTTAAGGATCAGGACACTTAGAACTTTTGTGCTACTTAGAATCAAGAGCTTTGGTCGCAACAGAAAGCTTGAAGGTAAGTAGTTTGCTTGAGAGCGCTTGTGTGAGTATTCAGTGTTCTTGGAGTTCAGTGTGTGTTCTCAAGCAGTCTAAGTGTTGATATTTATAGATGAATTTGAGTGCCGTTTGAATAGTATCCGTTAGGCTTAAATCAAATTCAAACTATTGATATCTGAGTATAGTACTGTAGCAGGTTTGTCTTCTTTTTCAGAAGCTACCGTTTTTGTTCAGACATTTCTGTCCGCGTATTTAATGCACTGTACTATACTTTGTCCTGTAGTGCCAACGGAACAATGCATGCTTTCTGAGGCTTTGCACGTCCTTTTCCAAAGATCATCACAGCTTCAGATATCACTTGTTAAGAATATACTGTTTCCTGGAAACATAATCTTTATCCAAGGTATCTGAGTGTAGATATCTGTGGGCACTTTCCCCGTTTCAGAAACCTTTTAATTCTCAGATATCTCTTGTAACACTGTTTATTTAAAAACACTTGTCTTCAAGATATTTGGTCATAGGTATCTGAAAAACCTTTGTCTTCAGCAATCTTGTGCAATCTTCAAGTCTTCAAAATTTGTTGAACTTTTCCTGCCGAATGCCCTCTTCTTGATCTTCTTTGGAAAATAAAAATTACATTTCGAGACCTAACATCCTATACAAGATTTGCTAGACTATCATACTCAGTGAGTTTCCTCTTTTACAGTGTTCAAGTGAACTAAGAGTACTAATCACCTTTCTGAGCTAAGATAAGTCATTAGGTTGCTGATCAAAATCTAAACAGATATTCCTAACAACAATTTTTTACAACTCAATTAATATCTAGTTATTCTTCATCTGTTAAAACTCAACAATCATTAAAGTTTTGTGCCAAACAGCCTCTGATGGGGGTAAAAACGTGGAGGTACGTCTTACTCCTCATCAATGAATATTTAAGGTGGGGAAAAGTTTTGTACATAAGCTCATCGGATAGTATCCCTCGCTACCTGCACACTTAGAATGGGGGTAGTCCGTTTTATCGGTCTGCCTATGGTTAATCGGTCGAAGACTTTTAACTGTCGAGGTCCAAGCTAAAAAGTTCTAGGCCCTTGAATGGGTGATTTATGGAAAACACATATGCAAAATTTAAAAAGGTCACCATGCACACGTTCCGCGATGCGATTTCTCCCATCAACTTCCACCACTAGAAATGTCAACATATGATTGCTGACTCTCATCCAATCCATCATAAAAGTGTTGCATCAGATCCGCAAGGCTTAGGCGTTGATGAGGACACTTGGCTTGGAGTATCTTGAATCTCTCCCAAGCCTCATATAATGTCTCCTCATGGAGTTGCTGGAACCCCTTGATTTTAGCCTTCAGGGTGGTGGTCTTCGACTAAGGATAGTACCTATCTGTGAAAGCTTCACAAATCTCAGCCCAAGTAGTCAAAGAGACCTAGGAAAGCATATTCATCCATGCCTTAGCTCTGTACGCTGGGCACATGGGGAATATCTTCGTCCTCCAATCATCATCCTCCACCCCCGTATTGTGCATATCTGCTATGATCATCTCCAGCTCCTTCAAAAAGTCCATAACGTCCTCATTTTCCATCCCATAGAACTTAGATAAATCTTGAAGAAGATATGGTTTCAACTCATACTTCCGGGATGCCTTAGAAAGAACAATACACAATCGATGTGCTCCAACATGAGCTTTAAAGATATTGTGATAGGTGTTCCTCGGAGCACCACGACTAGCTCCAACACCAGCAATGTTACATGTATCTCCCATAGTTGTTTGTCGAACCTGAGTCTCTGCTAAAACTTCTTCAACCTCTCTATCAAACTCTGATCAGATTCCTCAACAACTTCACCTCCTTGCACTCCGGCAAGACTAAACCTCAACCTTCTCCTATGACTTTCAATATCGTCGATAAGAGGCTCCGTACGAAGGTTCAAGTTTCACCCCCGTTGCATAAACTACCTTCAAATGAGTAAAGGGAAAGGTATGAAACCAAAGCTCTTCTCAAACAACACACACAATTAAAGATCCGAGTAAAGCAATTTCTCAAGACAAAAACTAAGGAGTTAAGTCCCCGGCACAAATCAAAGATCACTAGAAAACACGTAGTGATATGATAAGTTGTCCCGGGTGTTGTTCTCAAAAGACTTAAATGTTGTTGTCTTGAGCAAATTGGTAACACATATTACGACTTCCAATTATTCTTTTTAAACACTTGTAAGCGAAATAGACTAAAAACACACAAAAGGGATATGGGCTGGTGGTTTCAACTCAAGCTAGCTAGTCAATGTTACAATGAAGATACGACAAAGTAAGTCATTTTCATTGGAAATGGTAGAGTCATCAATTCTACCAACAAACCAAATGTTTACGGACAATGGGTTCTGCAATCGAATTCAACCAGGGGGTTCGAATTCCTCTAGCTAGTGAATTTGGGTGTTGGCATTCGATCGCTCACCCCACATAGGAACCCGTAAACTAATTCACAAAGAACATACAATCATGCTCTCATTGTATCAACATATTAAGAACCCTAGACTATCATGCTTGAGAATTCACCCCCCCCCCCCCCCCCACCCATATAAATAATTAGCTACTAATACCCATAGTGTCACAAACAATAGATATGATAAAGTTTTACACAAAGCATCACAAGCTATACTGAAATCAAATGTAAATCAATGAGAAGATACAACTTAATCGAAATGAAGATCGTATTGAACTTTGATGAATAACAAGGGTGAAAGTGTGGATTACAATCACAACAACCAATGTAAATCTTGAAGATAAAGAGGATTACAAACTCCAACTGTCAAACATGATCAGATGGATGATGAACTAAAACCCTAAGCTCTCAATAATGTCTCCAAAAAGCTGTAAGAATGAAGAATGATTCAAAATATAGAATTTGGAAATTTAAAATACAAAAGATGAATTTGTAACGCCGCGTGCTTTGGACCGGGCGATCGTTCGGTCCGTAGCGCGCGACCGCACGCTTTTGGCGGGGCGATCGCCAGCCCGCCTGTACATGCGTGGTGAGTGAATTTTTGGCTCTCTGTTGCATGGGCGGGAGATCGCCAGCCCCATGTACACGGTGGACGCAATTTATTGTCTCTGTTAGCACTTTTTGCCCTCCTTGCACTGGTCGGACTTCCCATGCATGTCCAGGATGGCTAGACGAGGCCTTGGAGCTTGTCCACTCCAGAAAAATTATATAAATGCATCGTTTTGGCCCTCATTTCTCCTTGGAACCAGCTATATCTACAAAAAGGGTGGAAACATGCAAAACACAAGAAACTATGTACAAATAAAGACGAAACTATACTAAAGATTAAAAAAACACGGTAAAAAGAACAAGATGAGGTGTCCAAAAAATGCCTCATCAAGTAGCTTCAGGGGCCTTTATGAACATATCCTCTTTAGCATTCTCTTGATAGTATTATGGAAAGTGTCTTGCATTGTTTCAACAAACTCGTATTGTTCTGTCGGTAAGAGAGCATGAATGTAGTTCTCAAGGTGAAGGAAGCAACGTCTTCTGGGAGCATCATCTAGAACTGAAATTGTATGGATCGGGACTTAGTACCAAATACAGATATTGTAAACACGTATTGTAGTAATAGTCAAAACCAATATCTAAAAACTATCTTAGAGTCTAAACAACGGAATGTAAAGAACACAAGACATAAATATTTCTAGCAGATTATAAATAATCTGCCGAGCCACAAGCGAAATATCCACTATAAAGAATAACGGATTTACAAAAAGATATCTAGACAATATTCCTATAATCTAGAATATCAAACAACTCAGCACTTTGAATCGGGCCACCAATTTGATGCTAGATCTCTCACAAACAAAGAGAAAGATGAATAACTAAAAGCTTAGTAAAAGAGATGCAAAACAAGCTGCTAGAGAATATCTATCTTACGCGTAAAAGCTTGTTATGAATCTACGAACCTATCGACTAGTATATATAATTGTGAATATAAATCCAACTAGTACAATAGTTCTATCTTGATTGAAAGTCTTGATTAGATCGAATCTCCATGTTCTTCTCCTCATTCTTCTCAGTCTTCCATGCATCGAGAATCCTTGTAGGAATACAAGTAGAATCGTTCTTCGATAAGTAGAAACCTTCTTCGATTAGGATTCTCATTCCTTTCCTTCTTCAATGTCTTCTAGTATTCAAACTCCTAGAGTTCTTCACCATAAGACATCTGAACCTGTAAAAGCTGCTAAGACTAAACTAAAAACGTGGAACTATATTAAAGTGAAGTAATGCAAAATCCATAAATAGAAAGTCTAGTGAACAGACAGCAAGTATTGTGACAATACTAAGCCAAGTTAGTATTGTACCAATACTTAGCTAAAGTTTGCACTTTCAAGAACTGTGACCAACTGAGAAAGATCAAGATTTCTCAGGTTTTGCCATTTCTTAAATGCTTTCAACAATTTCGGCATGGCATTCTTCTGATACTTATTGTAGTTGACATTTCTTAACACATTGTTTAGCAGGTTTGGAAGTAGAAGGGCCAGCTATCATTCTTTCTTAAGCATGTAGAGAAGAAGTATTAGTGAAAGAGCAGAGAATTTTAGCAAGAGAAAGTTGTGAAAATGATACTTCATTTAACTGTTGATTGACAACATACCCATTTACTACTTTGAGTTCTACATAATCTCCAGGAGCTTCTATTCCCTTCTTTGATGTTTGTTTAACAACAGGGTTGTGAATAGCCTCATTATCTTTTGAAGCTTGTGATAGAGAACAATTAGTTTTGAAAACATGAAGTCCAGAAGAAGATAATAAGTGTTCTGAAAGCTTATTAACCATTGTTCTTTCAGCAAGCCCTTGGCTTTCTGAAGGTTCCTGTGGATTGCCTTCTTCTTATGATACTTTATTTTCTTGGCTATCATTGACCACCTTTTTCTATTGAAGTTTGAGTAAAATATAAGTAAGCAAAAGAAATTAAAGTATTAGCAATAGAGAAGTTAAAAGGACGAGTTGTAGTAACCTGATATGTATCAAACATATTGAGCAACTTCAAGATCCTTTGAAGGCAGTGGCGATGACCATATTTCAATGGGGTTGAAGTCTTATTGTATGTGAATATTTTTTTGAAGAGTATAAAGGAAGGGTATAATTTTAGACTATAAATCGTATTTATGCAAAATAATACTAATAACGTATTTGTTTTCGAAATTTATATATGAAGTTAGCATGTGAGAGTGTGAAAAGAAATAAGCACAAGAATAATAGAAGGGGAAATTGAGAATGATGAGGGTGGAACCGAGTCTCATGAATGAAACTAAACCAGCATTACCATTGGGACACTTTACATTTCAAGTTTTGTTGTGTTGTATAAACATAATACCAAGAATCGGGGAGCTCCCACTTGCCCCCTTTTAGATCTGTTTGCACGAGTTCCTTAAGCAGGAGGTTCCTTGTTTTCTGCTGCTTACAAAGTTTCTTCAAAACTTCAATTGTTTGACCTTTCTGAGTCACAACCTCACATTGGTCAAACTTTTGTTTTCATAAGATATTCTTGTTCTTCAACAAACTTGATTTTTAACTAATACTGTACCTCCCATCCATTACATACAATGTGCTCTCGACCGATCAACCATGTAAACATAACTCAATAGTCTCATGGGCAAGAATGACATATACTCCCTCTGCCCCGCTTTGTTAGGCCACATTGTCATTAAAGTTTCAATTTATAATTTAGTTGAACATTTTACATTTGCAGTTTAACATTAATTTGAAGTCAAAGTTGGAGACGATTTACTGAAAAAGTCAAACGTGGCCTAATGAAGCAGGACGGAGGGAGTATAGTTTACTTGATCAAAACACGTAATTTAAGGGGCAAATTTCGGATGGTACCCCTTAAATTGGGTCCAATAACAGATTCATCCCTTCTATTCGAACAATAACAGTTACATCCAAAAATTGAACTGAGCAATTTCCGATATTACAGATAGGTCCAAAAGTCAAACTTGATGATGACATGAATTTGCTTTTTGCTGATGTGTTGGCTAAAGTTCATGATAATAACAAAAATACCATTGAATAATTTGATTTTTGAGTTTCTTTATTTCTGTTTCTCAATTTTATTTTATTTTTGTTTTTTTTTACTTCTCTTATTTAATTTCCAACTGACATTGGACCTCTATGTAATTAAGGGAAAGAAATCTTGGGACGTTGATATAATTGGTTGGTGAGTTGGGGTCAATTGAATGACTATAAACTCTTTGGCCCAACTAGTTATTATTCAAAAAAATTAAAAGTTCAATTCAATCCCTATAACTTTTCTAATTTTACAATTGGGTTTGTTAAATTCTCAATTGTAAGGATTTCAAGTTCTCAAAACTTTAAATTGAGTCCCTGAAACTATGAAACGAATCCAACCATCTTAAAACTCCGATTTAAAGCTCTCCAAATCGGAGTTACTAAACTCACGGAGTCATAGAACAACTCCAAAGATGAAGCGTTGAACAACTCCGAAATCGAGTCTAATAGCCCAGACGGAGTCAATAGCTCCGATTTGGAACTCCAATTTGGAGTAAATCCGTCCTTTTCGCCCCTTAAATCCGATAGGTAGTTGTTTTTCATTCTATCCAACGAAGAAGATGATGCCAACAAGGTGGAGTTTTATGTAATGAAGAAGAAAAGAAAAGAGAAGAGAAAAAGAAAGAAAACGTAATCTGGGAAAGGGAAGACGAAGATGAACAGGAATCAATGAAGGAAAAGAAAATAGAAAAGAAAATGAATAATTAATTTTATTTTATTTTTGATTTACTTCATTGTTTAAGTTTAAAAAAAAATTCCAGCATGACATGAGAGAGAAATGCATTTTGATTTTGGTCAACTGTAGGGGTATTTGATATTGTTCGAATAGAAGAGACCAATCTGTTAAGGGGGTCAATTTAAGGGGTACCATATGTAATTTTCTCTAATTTAAGAGAAACTAGAGTACATGTAACATACTCCAGCCACAAGACAGAAATCAACAAGTACAAACGATCACAAGTCATGGACATATTCAATCAAAACATGCTATCATGACTAAAATTTTACTAGCATGAATCTTTCAGGAAACTTACATACACGAAACTTACATACACGAGTGTTGGATGGGCTTACCTAATGTTGGGCTGAAAACATAAACCAAAGTATTATGCAAACTATATATAGAATAAAAAAGCATTATATATATGGTACCACATTGTACAAAAAATAAAAACAATTTACTATCTAAATGCACTCAATAAATATAAGGTACCATATCGTTGTGCCAAAACTAAAAACATTGTACCATTTCAACACACTAATAAATACTCCCTCCGTCCCGAGAACTTCATACATTAGGGTTAGTGCACAGTTTTATGCGAAAAATTAAAGTAATGATAAAGTATGAAAAAAGTGGACAAAGTTGTACTTTGAGTGGTAAAATGTGTAATTTGTGTGTAAAGTTGAGATTGTTTATTATTTGTTGGGTGTGGGGTAGCTTCCTTTTTTTAGTAATGTATGAAGTTATGTGGGACGGCTAAAAATGACAAATGTATGAAGTTCTGCGGGACGGATGAAGTATAAGGTACTACCGATACTAAATTTACTGTACCATTCTCTAGTTCATGATTGCTTATTAATATTGTAGTTTCTCTTGATGGTTCATAATTTACAATGTTAATATATAATGCACCATGCTTTGGTTAAGTAAATAATAACACAAGACACCAACATTAGGTACCATGAATATGAATGGCATAAGCCACTATAGAATATTGAATCATGACCAACTAATGGTTTTTTTAGTTATAGTTATTCGGAACCATAAATTAAATAATCTATTTATTTGTGCACTATGGTACCATGTTTGTGTTTAATGCATCATGCTATGGTAAAGAAGACGTTATTTTACCTTTTTGGTGAAATTTACTGAATTAGTTACATTAAGGTAAGTTTTTCCTAAAAATAGGATACTATAATTATGGAGTTAGTTTCCATATCTTTTTACTTAATAATTGAGTAAGTCTCCTGAGATACGTTCTCTAGATAATTTATCTAGAAACGAACCTATATTTTCAAGAAAATCATCGATGTTATTAATCAAAACACCTATGTTCTCAACATTGTTGTTTTTGCATATTACAACAAAACTTATTCACAGATGTTTTAATTAATAACATGGATAATTTTATTGATAACATAGGTCGTATCTAGATAAGTTATCTGGAGACCCTCTCTCATACTTAATGTTAATAATTAAGTTATTAAATTATAAAATGACACAAATGTCAAATAATATTTGGACTTGATAATATTTTCACAAAGTCTTGGGAGAGACCAAGACTTCATAGAGACGAAAAAGATGGACTTGTTTGCATTTTATCACACTTATTTGTATTTTCGCGGGTCATTGGGTCGGTTTGATTCATTTCGCGGGTCATTTGGTCGGTTTGATTCATTTCGCGGGTCATTGGGTCAGGTCAATTCATTTCGCAGGTCAATTTTAAGAACATTAGTCAAATAGGTGAGAACAGTACCCAAATAGGTGAGAACATTATTCATATATTTAAAAACCTTTTTATGTTCATGAACATTATGTAATGTTCCTTTTTGTTTATATGTGAAATATCTAACATTTATTTATGATATAAGTAGGAACATTATGTATATATAAGTAAGAACATTTTTGTCAATGTTCTCATTTATATAATCAATAGGTGAAAACAGTACCCAAATAGGTGAGAACATTATTCATATATTTAAGAACCTTTTTTTATGTTCATGAACGTCATGTAATGTCCTTTTTGTTTATATGTGAAATGTCTAACATTGATGATATAAGTAGGAACATTATGTATATAAGTAAGAACATTTTTGTCAATGTTCTCATTTATATAATCAATGTTCTTCTTTATATGAGCCATGTTCGTGTCATTTAATGAACATTAAATATATAAGCAAGAACATTAACTATATAAGACAGAACATTTATGTCACATTCAATTACATCATTACATATTCAATATCTAAATAATATTGAATAACATTCAATTTCAAGTACAACATGTTCATCACAACAGTTTCAGTGTTTTTTTGTTGTTACATCAAGTAAAACATTGATGTAACAGCGTACAATGCACATTTACGAAAACATTACAAAGATACATATAGAACATTACAGAGATCAGTCAAAAACATCACAGAGATACGGGAAGAACATTACACTCATAACGTAGAACATTGTAGACATCACATAACACATATTATTAGCAACATTACACATTACATGCTCCATATCACAGATAACATTACATACATAGGCCACAACATTCTACAAATTAGCTAGAACATTTTAACAGTTTTCTATGTGATTTTTTTCAGATCTGTTTTCAAATTTCAACTTCTATTGTGAAAAAATTCATTCATCAATTAATATTTGAATGAAAACATTGTTGAAACTTACATACGAACATAATTTGAGTAGATTGGAGGATAAACAACCAAACCGCAGTAGAAACACCAATTTTCGAGTATAGTTTTATGTACTCTGTTTAGTTGCACATCCGACATATAAGTAAGAACATTACAGAAATAAGTCAAGACATAACACAGATTAGCTAGAACACTTGAAACAAAAATTACGCGATTTTCAGACCTGATTCGAAATTTCAATTACAATTGCGAAATAAACACCGATTTCACATAAATTATGTCGAGATTTAGTACCCTTTGTGATGTCGATCTTCGATGAGCTTCTCCGATTGATGTTTCTGAGCTCGATTACATAGAAACCACGTCGAAATTGATATCTTCTAGCTCGATTACATAGAAACCACGTCGACATGTAGTGTTTCGAAATGCTTTTCCGTAAAAGAGCTACATAAAGGAAGAGAAATTGTAGAGAGAAGATTTTTTCAGCTGACTGCTTAGGGTTTTGGGTGAATTAATGGTGTGATATGGACTGGGTTTACTATATATACACACCCGTATACCCGTTTACGAATACCCACTTTCTAACCTTTACGGTTGTTTTTAGAATTTTTTTATTTGGGGTTGTTTTATAATTAATGAAACTTAGTCTTTTAAGTATTTATCGAAGGATGGTCTAAGAGACCACCTCTAATATTTTTGGGTTGATGTTTTGAGAGTGAGTTCTGCAGTAAAATCTGGGGCTCGGAGCAATTATACCTATATTTAAACGTTTAACCATGGTGAAATTGTGAAATTTTGGTTCAGAAGGAAATTCCCAAAAAGAAACCCTAAAACTGAAATGCATCGAAGAGAAGAGCAAGACTGAAATCATCATCATCATCAATTACTGTCAAAAAGAATGGAAGGAAGCCCTGGGAGTGACGTAGAAGCAGGATTCGCGAAGCTTCAAGGTGAAGACTTTGAGTACTACATGCAAACCTACTCCATTATTCTCGGCCGAAACTCGAAGAAATCCTCTGTTGACGTCGATCTCTCCTCCCTTGGTGGCGGAATGAACATCAGCCGCCACCACGCCCGGATCTTCTACGACTTCCAACGGCGTCGTTTTGCCCTCGAAGTTCTCGGAAAGAACGGCTGCTCCGTCGAGGGTGTTCTCCACCTCCCTGGCAACCCTCCTGTCAAGCTCGATTCTCAGGATCTCTTGCAAATTGGTGATAAGGAGTTTTACTTTTTGCTTCCTGTTCGGAGTATTTTGGGCGGACCTGTTGTTGCCCCTAGGCATCATCATCATCCTCATTTGTCTATGCCTCCTCCTCCTGCTTCTGCTTCTGCCCACGGGAAAAAGTCTAGGGGGAGGAATGACTATTACGACGAAGACGATGAGGCTTCCAAGAGGTCCAGGAGGGCTGATGGTACTTCCAACGGTGATGGATCTTCAGGCCGTTTGGGTCGGTTATTTCTTCTCAATTTCTTATTCATATACTATCTCTGTCTTATTTCACCTGAAACTTGCAATTCTGATAAGATGCAGTATCTCTCTAATTCCTTAAACAATCTAAGCGTTAGACGATAATGTGGTTCTTCGTAGTATATAATGTGTGTGTGCAAGTTAGCGGAATAGGCAACATATGGTGTGGTTGATATTAAAGGCATTTTCGTTGTTAGACAGTCTAATACAAGTTTATTTTTTCATGTCCTAATGGATAAGGTTATACGTAGTATGCAACATGTAATATAGAACTGCATTCTAAAGATTCACTTAAGATTCTGATAGTCTCAGATTAATCAATCAATACATGTGTAACTATGACCTGATTATGCTTGGAAGTCATATGGTCAATCAATTTAGATGTGTTGTATTATATAATTCACACATGGTGTTAGTTTATGAAGGAACATATTCTCACCTATACATCTGCTGATCCTTCTCTTAAATTATATTTCGTGCTAACATAAAGTGTTGTGTTAGGAAGAACAATTTCGAGCTTGGATACATAGAAAAGAAATCCACTGTAACATAGATCTCTTGTTTTTCTCACCAAAATTTTGTGATATTTTCTTTCTGCTATGCTCTTTTCTAGCTAGATGTTTAATTAACTTAATATGCACTTATTTGGACTTGCTGCAGATAGAAAGGCTGATGGAAGGGTACGTGTGGATAGAGAAGCTGACAACCAGCAACTCCTTCTGTTAGAAGAGAAGGATGTGGTATCATCAGTGGCGACAGTACTGTCTGACTTGTGCGGTCCTGGAGAATGGATGGCCATGGAAAAACTTCATGCTGAGGTTAATTATTGTCTAATACAATCCTTGCTTGTCTCACCATTCCTTTCATTACCATGGATATAGTTTGATGTTTTATTTTGTATCTATAATTATATTTTACATGTCATTCTGGTCTTGTTATTTTCTGCTCATCATTCTTTCCACTTTGACAAGTATGAAATTCGATAACAATAACTGGTACATTATGTCCTTTCAATACTTAACCAAGTATCCGACCTCACTGTGAATTTTGATTTGATTATTAATAACTCTACCCATGAATAATTGACATGCACACCCCTGCATAGGGAAAGAGAGGAGAATATGTCATTTCAATTTTGTGTCTGAATTCTGAAAGTAATTGTTTGTGTGGCTGCTATGAACATGCTCGTGAACTTTTCTGTACCGTATGCTTGTTTTGTTTGTAGTCAGATTTTGACTTCATCATGGTATTACGAAGCTGCTTGTTTTGTTTGTAGTCAGATTTTAACTTCACAATGTGAGATGTTTTGTCGTTTGACTATGACGAAGTGCATCCGTGTTTTTCTTTTCAAATCATTTGGTTTGCAGTTAGATCACCTCACTGCAGATTTTGGTGCCTGTGTAGATTTCTATTTATACTGCTAGTGTGTGGTTAAATTTTAAGTTCATTTTCCTAGAATCACATTAATATTGATAATGTAAGATATAGTACTGTATTTGTGAAGGGTGCCCTCTCTGTCTTTGCCCTGGTTGGTTGGTTTAGTACAGAGTTAACCAATGTTGGTCGCATTGACGTTTTTTTCCTTTGCATTACATTTACTGTTTCCTTGTTCCCCCTTCCTTCCCTCCTCCGTCGTATGAGTATGAGTGTGAAAATGAAAAACCTTTCTCCAATCCAAGCAGTGGGAAATTTACTACTGCTCTGAGCACTGCCCCCATCCTGAGTATGGATCAGTCTTAATCTGTATTTAAAAATACTCCGCATAATCCAAGAACAACTAGAGCCAGGGGTGTACTCCTAAACCTGCCCACTCTTCATATAATAAATGTGGACCCATTCTACCCAAAATTGTCAGATTTTCATAAAACTTGGCCATACAAGCAACATTACATTCCTGCAAAGCAATAATATTCAAGCTCCCTTTATTCTTCTCATCACAGACTGTCCCAAGCTATAGGTACCCTTTTTAGTAATAGTTTCAGTACTACATAATAATAAACTTCAGAACTTTCTTAGGCAAAGGGAATATCTGCAGCCAATAATTGTCAATGGCAAACACAACACCCTTAACAGTTTCGTAGGCCAATGCTTCATCCTCACGATCTTACTAAACGAAGGCCTACACTGAGAAATTGAGTGCTTCTTACTTGATAAAGGGACACGGTTTGAAAAATATGTTTTTGTTGAATAATACTTCCTCCATCCTGGGAATAGCTTCCCGTTCTGCCAGTTTTGGTGTGCCAAATAAAACTTCCCATTTCCTTTTTTGTCAATCATTACTTAAACTTTAATATTAAATAAATATATTTAAAAGTAAACCTACTGACATTATTTTATCCAACTTCCAACTTTACAAATCAATGTGAGGGTTGGGACCTATATCATGATTCTATCCAAAAGTAATGCATACCTTATTGGCCACCACAAAAGAAAATGGGCAGCTATTCCCGGGAGGGACGGGGGAAGTAGTACTTCTAGTTTTATGTTATGTTAACATAATACTCCCTCTGTCCGCCTATTGTTGTCTCACTTTTTTGTGGGGTTTTTTAAGGAATATGAATGAATAATGATAAAGTTGTTTAATGGGTGTTAAGGTGTGAGAGGGAAATGATAAAAAATGGAAAAAGTATGAGAGAGAGATAATAAAGTAAGAAGAAAAGTCGTTTTTTGGGGTTTACTTTTTTGCTATTTTGAGTATGAGACTTTATTGAACAGATGTCCATAAAAGGAAAGTGAGACATTAATAGGAGGGAGTACAGTTTAGTAGTTAGTTTTTATGTTAAAAGACCGATGTTGACATTTTAAAATACTAGTTGATGAGACAAAACGACATTCAATGACCAGACATGAAATGTTCACTTATAAAGCATTAATGGTTTTGTTTAAAATATATTATAGTTTAATTAAGAACATCGGTCCGTCCCTTTTTAGATTAAAAAGGGACTGTCCTGACAAGACTTGGTGTTGTTTTTATTGCAACAATATTGAAATTAAAAGAATTTGGCATCTGAAGAGGAGTGAATGAATCTTTTCTTAGGCTTTCTGTGCAAGTACAAGGCCAAAAAGGAAATTGAAGGTGCAATGATTTGGACTAGCTCAACTCCAAGTTGAATGGAGTGGACCAACCCAAAGGCCATTATTCTACTGTCCAACCCTAATCGAGTCTGCGGACCTAGGAGTCTTTCAGTCACATCACCCCTCTCCTCTCCTTTGCTCTCTCTCCAGGCCTCGCCTTCTCCCTCCCTTTGCCCCTACCCCGCGCCCTTGTTTTTGTCTGGGTGCGGTTGAATTGCTGTTTCTCTGTATTTCGTTAATGCCTCTGGTTTTGTTGGAGTTCAGGTTTCTTTGACAGCTGTTGTATACCTGCTTTGCTGTTGTTTGATTTGAGTTCAAAGTGGTATAACAAATTGCAATTACAGTCCCATTTTGTGTTCTGAACTATATTCAACATATTAAAAAACAGCTAAATTTGAATATTCCTTCACATATGCATATCCTACTTTTCTTATTGACGTGTCCCCTATCGGTGCTTCCTAGCATATTTTTCCATAATTACCATATGACCTATATAAGTATATATCCATTGTATGTGTAGGTTTTACGCAACATTGAGAAAGTGTGATCCAAGAATCTTAGCTTACATCACCTGCTTTTATCCAACTAACTTGGATATACACTTAACACTTCAGAGTATTTAGAAACATATTTACACATGATTTACTGTCTTGTCATCACCATGTCCATGTAAAACATGATGTTGCACATGTTTTTAAACTATCAACTTACATCCTACAATCAGAAGTCTATTCTCCATCTTGCATTGTTTACCATTGTGATTACTTCTCCATCTTGCATTGTTTACCATTGTGATTACAACATTGTTCTGTACGCAGCTGGAGGAGCAGTTCGGCACTATCTGGCATCACAGCCGTGTAAGGAAATATCTTACGTCTGAGGATCATTCCACCCCAGAAGCCCATGGAAAACCGTGGTATGGATTGCTGATGCTGTTAAGGAAATATCCGGAGCATTTTGTTATTAATACAAGATCAAAGGGCAGGATTACTCTGGAATTTGTCTCCCTTGTCTCACTCATCTCTTAGAACTTGAAACATCTTTAGACCTCTATGTATATTGTATCAAGTTACAGTCTAATTCGCTGAAGACTTTGTCGTTTCAGTGTTCCCCCATATATTCGCTGATGATGACATCTGTGTTGTTTCTTTTTTTTTTTCTTTTGCAAATCCAATCAATGACAATGAGTTACATCCTTGGTAGATTTGTTTCTGGTGTAATGTTGTGTGTTTTATCTGTGAGGCAAATCGAGTTTAAGTCACAGATATAGTACTTTTTATTTTTCTACAGTGCACTGGAATCGCATCCTGTATTATTTTATTAATTTATTTTTGTCTGTGTACTTTCCAAATGCTGTTGTGAAAGAAAACGGATTTCTTTTTGTAAGTTACAAAATTTTAAAATAAATGCTCCCGAGTCCTAAAGATCTCCATGCATTTGTCATTTATAATCACTAGTACTAACCTGTGACGTTGGTTTGCTTTAAATATAAGTTAAGAAAATAAAATATCAAAATACAATTAATTCAAAATACAATATCAAGTCTTAGGATTGGTACAGGTGATAGAAATAAAATTTAACACGCCATAGTATCTTCATATCCAATCCATGTCTGCTGATCTGTTTATAAGACTTACAAATGGAATTATGAGTAAGTATATTCATAATTAATTCTACACGAATTATTAAAATTTAAAGCAAATCATATACCTTAAAGATTTCTAAAGATCTCCTTGTAAACGACGTTTATCGTCTTATCAGTAAGCTTTCCCTCTTCATCCAAAACCAACACCTTGAGTCCTTTTTTGTTAGTGACTCTTGAGAATGCAACATATAATCGTCTGTGGTCAAAACCGGTTTCGTAAATATAGACCAACATGAGCTAAAGATCGCCTCGACTTTGTCGATTGTCATAGCATAACAAATGAGATAGAGAATTGTCTCATACTGAATCTGATAGGAAACTTAGTAAGATCAGAAGGTGTGAGCACCATTCGAGGAATAAATACCTTGTGTCCAGCGTTCTTGCCATGCATCATCTTAGCTTCTAGCACATGCTTTCCAATGGCAGTAACAATTAACCTCGTGCCATTACACAATTCGGCTGACTGGTCTATGTTCCTAAGTAGCATAATAGGACACCCAACTTTCAATCGAATGAGATGGTTCGGTATACCTGATGTCTTAATAGTGTTAAGGAACTCGACCGAATAGACATCTTCTCTATTAACAATGTCATCTTCATCAAGACATATGCTATCTAAGCTCATGAACTCGGTGGCATATCCAAGCAGTAGAGACATGACATAGTCATTCACTTCCTGGACAATCTCATTGGTTGGAGCAAGAATTGCCCTATCTTGAAAATAATGGCCATCTCCCACGTGGACTAATATTGAAGGATAGGTGGATTTGACAATAGCATCTAATGGATCGGAAACATCATGAATGAGTATATCATTAGGCAATTTGAATTCCACCTCACCATCATTTATATCACCGACTTCACCAACTCGCAACAACCATGAACTCCTTTATACCCCGAACCTCGGCTGGTGAGTTGCCTGACTGTTAGAAGACATAAAAGGATAATAGGTTAGAAATATTTTAATATGACAAATAATATTTGACTTATAAATACATAAATTTTTAATTCAACCTGAAGACGCATGTTCTTGGTGAGCTTAAGTACACGGCAACTACTCCATATGTCTCTAGATGATGTGAGAGAGTGATGAACTATGTCTTGCCTACTTCCTTTAGAAATGACAGGCAATATTTGTCTAAAATCACCTCCAAATACTACAACCAATCCTCCAAAAAGCTGGTTCGAAGGCTCACCGTTACTATTCCTCATAATGTCTCGTAGACTACGATCCAATGCCTCAAAACAAAACTTGTTTGTCATCGGTGCTTCATCCCATATAATCAGCTTTGTCTTCTTCAACAATCCAGTAAGATCAGATCCAGGGACAATCCTGCTACACATGGTCGTCTCGTCAACATTCACAGGATTGCTAAATCTAGAGTGTGTAGTACGACCTCCAGGCAACAATAAAGATGCAATACCACTCAATGCGACTGGTAGAACAATATCACCTCTACCTCTCAGTGCAGAACATAGTGTCTTCCATAAGAATGTTTTTCCAGTACCACCATATCCATACAAAAAGAAAACACCACCAGATCCAGATGATATAGCATCCATAATAGTATTGTAGACATCTCTTTGCTCTTCAGTCAAACATGGATAAAGACGGTTATGTTCTTCCAACATTGCAGCAACATCATAGGACATCTCTTCTAGAATAAGATTATTCTGACCATCTTCTACAACGACTTCATTTGGTCTTGGCATACCTTCAACTTGAGTTAGACTAAATCCATTTCGAGACAGCATTTGTTCGATCTCAAGAAGGGTGAAATTTAACAACTGTTCCTTGGTGAGCTCAAGATCTGTTTTTTAAAATTAATCTTTATTAATGGAAAGAAAAGTGTAACATAAAATATAAAATATATTAATACAACTAATGTAGAATATAAATTTTAGTAGCTCACCTGGATTATTAAGTTTCCTTCGCATGATGTATTGAATATCATCAGATAAAAGCTCCCACGTACTGTCCCATACATGTACCGGCCTAGACATGCTTTCAGATTGAATAAGAATAGAGAACAGATGCCTCAAAAACCGGCTGGATCCCCAAACACTGGCTTCCTTGATAGCATCTATATATTCATTATCATCATCAAGAAGCCCCAACGCATAACATGCCTCACGATATGTCTGATAAACAACTCCATCAACGGTTCTCAAATCTTCAAAGCATGTAGCACCTCTAATGTGATTCAACATGATCCTAAGAAAATATGCCGGACCTGTTCTTATTGGAACATGATATATCCTACCAAATTTACCATTGAATTGCTTCCTGGGCTTCCATTCCTTCCTGCCTTGATCCCAAACATAATGCCTAGGAAACTCAGCATATAACAAAATTCGTGCCTCTGGGTGATCTCTGTTGTATTCCATCCACTTTAGAAATTTTGTTTCTGCAACGGTATTGGTTCTCTCAATAAGTTCCTCAATCACGTCACCATCCTTAAAGACCATATTGTGTTCGCCATCCAAGTGAAATGATAAACGCTCAACAGTTGGGTCTTTGTAGTGTATATCATATCCCAAAATACGCCAAACCGCCTCACATGCTGATATGTAACGACAAGCAATGTAATCCTTAACTTCATTATCAACAGTTATCTTAGCACCAATCCGATCCACACCCTTGTTAACGTACTTGAAGAGGTACTTGATTGAATTTGTCTTGTTACACCACTCAACATTAATGTGCGCCTGGTACTTCATAATTAAGTAGATAAGGATTATAGGGAACTATGTACCTGACATGACATAAATATATAAAATGTTAATATAAAAAACTAATATAAAAAAGTAATAATTAAGTAATTATTTTTATGATTTTGTACCTGTTGTCAATTGTAACACCATTCTTATCAATAGTGGCACCAATGTCTCGCCTCCTATAAACTGGATATCCATTACCATCAAACATTGTCCGATCATTAAATGACTTTGGAAACATTTTCGAACATTTCTTTCCATCGTGCATGCATGGTCAGAAGTAGGATTCAATGGTCCGCAAGGACCATGCACCATATACTCGAAAACGGTATTATATAATTCTGGATTTAGATCTTTGTCAGGAATTTCAGCACTTATAAAATCATCAATATCACTGGCAGTCATATTCCTATCACTTCTATCAATCCATAGGAGTATATGTGCATGTGGTAGACCACGCTTCTGAAACTCAATGGTGTAGACAACTGCATAATATTATAACAATGAGAAGTTTTTTAGTGAAAATTATATAAGTAAACATCTGGAAAATGCGATAGTTATAAATACCTCCAATTGCCTTTCCAAAAATATTCTATGTCTTCAAATCTTTGACCAATTGATCCAATTTCATTATGAAGACACGACTTAATATGTCGGGCCGGTCTTCAGCTCGCAATCCCTTAGACTCAACGAAACGTGTAATCTCAGGCCACTTTGGATTACATGCAAATGTGATGAACAACTCAGGATAACCTATACTTTTACATATAGCCATAGTGTCCTGGAAGTTCTGTACCATGTACCTTGGACCTCCAATGAAAGAAGATGGCAGAACTATACGTATTTCCATTGTTCCAATAGAACCGTCTGCCTCAACTGTACCTCTGCGAATTGCATCTTCAAGTGACCTATAGTTATCGATCGTAATTTTTTGGTTCCTTATGATAAACGAAAGTCGCTGGGCCTCCGTCATCATATAGACATCGACCAGAAATTGTTGGAACAATTTTTGACTCCTTAGTATAGTATGAGCCCATTTCACGATCAAATATCCTATATGAAAGGAACTCCTTAACTGTCAACATATGTCTGACTCCTTTAGATTTGTCAAAATGTCGAATCTCAATGTGGTATCCATCTTCACCATATGGAAATAAAAGTGGATATTGCATCGGAAGATAAGATGGATGCAACTCAGATATACGTATCATATTTTAGGCATTGAAATAATGGTGTCATTAAATTTTATAATTCATTGTTTTGTAAATTTTTAATCCAAATAAATGGAAGAAAATCACACATTTATTTTTACTTTAAGTCCTACATGTAGAATTTGGAATAGCAACTTGACTATCCAGTTCTTACTTCAAATCCTATATTGAATCTTGTTTACTCATGAATCCATCATCTTCCTCATCGACATCATTGTCAGCCATTCTTTTCGAGGTGTTAGGTTACACTCAGATGCATGACATAGAATCTTGAGCGAGTGATTTAGCTTTAGCATCCCAGTCACTGCAAACAACGTCCTGCTGGTTGAAAAAATAGATAAATGGAATATACAATAAACATGATACAAATTTAAGGTAATGACATCTTAAGTTCAATGCCAAGTTACAGTATTGGGGTATTATATCATCGATCCATCACAGGCAAGCAACAACATTATACAAATACTCTTTGCAGCGGGCATGTTGAACGATCTCGACATCCGTTGCAATTTCTTTCGCCTTTCGGCCGAACTCTCGAGAAATCCTATGGAGGCTTAATGAAATTTATTTCTATCGTCTGATATAAACTAATTGCTTGATGTTATTCTCTGCACATTTGCTGGTACAATGGGGCTTGCACATTTAGCATTCCAAGTTCTGCACATTTCTAAAGAAACAATAAATTTTAGCAAAAACAAAGTCCATATAACTGTAGCATATCAATTTCTACATATTTCTTACGAAAAAGTGCGTGACACAATTCAAAGAAATTATTACATGGAAGATATCTTAAAATATGAAATCTAGCCGGAGTCATTTATTCACATGCCACTGCCTTCTTGATCAAGTGGTACAAACTACAAATACTACACACATTTTCAATTTAAATAGAACTGAAACTAACAAATCAACAAAAACACCACTGGAGCACTACTACTTACTACTATTACCAATCATTCACTCACTCTGAGATCAACATATATTGAGCTACTTGAAGAACTACTAATTACTAAATAACCAATTGTCAACAAATTATCTGACTCGCTCGAAATAAAACTAAAAAATGAACAACAACAATATCATGAGCTTTGAGGATATGAAGGATCTTGCTACCAGTGACACTCTTCACTAAAGAATCTATTTTCGCAAGCTTACAGATGGCATCGCCGCAGTTAATCAATATTCATCGAAGACTTGAATCTATTTTCGCTAATGAATCGACATCGTACATAATTGATTTGAGAGCAAGAGAGTACCTAAACACAAAGAATCTGCTCATTGGTGAGGCAGCAGGATTGAATGAGCCGAACAACGACAACAACCGAGAAGAATCTCCCGCGTTGATTTGTCCTCAGCCGAATAGTCCACCACAATATAGCCCTAGTGATATTTTGAATCAAACCTCATCCGCATAAGATCCAGACGCAATCACCCGATATGCCCTTCAAACCTGGTATAAATCACCTTAAAACACAATCCGACAAACTAAATCCTTAAAGACTATGATCGCAAAAGCTAAACCGACCAGTTGCACAACAAAATCAAATATACTTACTTTGCAAAGTTGGAGAAGCTTATGTGATGGAGTTGGAGGGAATTGGTTGTTGTTCCTTCATCTCAACCCTTCAGATTCAGATCTGAGAAATCATTGCATTTGATGGGGATTTGAAAGTATAATTTTGACGATGACCTTGAATCGGATGATCGATCCAATTCAACATTTGAGGAAAATGAGTACTCGATCGATTTAGGTCAATGCACGGACTGAAGTAGAACTTTGGGGATGAACTTGAATCGGATGATCTATTGAATGAGCATTTGAGGAAGATGAGTACTCAATCGATTCAGATTGATCTGAAGTAGAATTTTGGGGATTCTTATTGAGGTTTTAGTACTGTCTTTGTGCTATTATATTAGGCTATAGAATTGTGACTGGCTATGTGGAATTGGGAATATATAATTATCGGAGATGATTAATTTGAGCTTCATACTTCTTGGAAGAAGATTGATCGGAGAAGATTTTGAATAGAATTAGTGGTTGAGTTTTGTTTGATCTTAATATGGAATGTAATTATGTATTAGAGTAAAATATATCTATTGCCTAAATTAGAGCATTAATTAGTTATGTATCAAACCGTATCTTACTATATATACTTGCACGGATTAACTCACAATGCATTAGTTACTCTTTGAAATTTAATAAAACATTTTAATTATTAGGGAACACAAATATGGAAGGCTTGGGAAAATAAAATTAAATGGTGCTAATTCTACATAATTAGTTGGAGTTGAGAGTGACTGTGGTTTGAGATAGCCCATCAGCTTTAAATATTATATGGATACCATAAAATCACATGTACTCCTATGCCATATGTACCAATAATAATTTTTTTACACATAAATTAAACACTTTATCACTAAAAGTAATTTTTTTTATGTTTTAGCGATTATTTTAATTTTTATATTTTAATTTCAATTAAAATTGTACTAACTCTAATGTATGAAGTTCTCCATACAAACTATACATGGTGAATTTCGGGAGATTCTTTCATAGATCGGGTCTATGTAAAAAATTTCCGTAAATTTCAATTATGCTCCTTAAAACTCTCGCCAGAACCCTAGTCTCCTGACTTCTAGGCCGCCTCCCCCTATTCTCTTATTCATGCCTTCTCTACCCCGTATAGCTCAAAAACGTGCTTGTACTAACCAAGAAATCCAGATCTGATGGAGGATTTGGAATCATTGAACCTGAACTTATTCCGAAACTGAAACAAGGACTAGAAAATAACAATTCATGTGCTTAGATCACTCCCATTGGGAGTGGTCGCTTGCCATTGCAGACCACGACCGTCAGGTGCACGGTTACACTCGAATCAAATTTTAACAAGGCCGATTCCGGTGTCATTGTCTGGCCGACGGGCCAACCGGGCCCCCCCTTTTTTATTTTTTTTATTTTTTTAAAATTAATTTATAAAGTAATATTAAATAAAAAATACACCAACGACTATATTTTTTCGAGATCTATAAATACAACTCATTCACAACCCATTTCACCACACCTCAATTTCCTCTCATCTTCCACTTCTTAAACTCAAAACGTCTCTAAACTCAAACACATATCTAAACATGTCTGCAATTAATCACTACATCAACAACTTATCATCTAGTTCCGATGATGATGAGTTCAGAGTTGATGCTGATGATTCCTCTTCTTCCTCAAGCACACAAACTGATTACTATACCCGTGCTACCAAACTTCTTATTCAAGCCACTCCTCACATAATCAACCACTGCGAGAAACAAAATCCACGAAGGAGGTCGGGGTATACGCGTGAATACATTGATCGGAAGAGGGAACAATTTGTTGTTCTACTCGATAACGATTACTTTGTTGAACGTCCAACATGGGGAGCGGTCAAGTTCCGACGTCAGTTTAGGATGCAAAGGCCATTGTTTCTCCGGATCGTCGAAGCTTTAGAGCAATACGATCCGTATTTTCAATAACGCCGGATGCTGTGGAGGTTGGGTTTACGGCAAAACAGAATGCACATCCGCCATCCGACAACTTGCAGATGGTGTATGTCCGCACATGGTGGACGAATACACTGTAAGTCAAACGACCGTCAAGAGGCATCAAGGCCTTTGTGATGGTGTTGTTGCGGTTTTGGTCCTACATGAGGAGGGACAATGCGAAGGATGTATGTCGCTAGTCCAGTGAACACTAGTCGAGGTTTTCCCGCATGCTTGGAAGTATCGATTGCATGCAATCGGGAATGGAAGAACCGTCCGGGTTGGAAAGGGTAGTTCAAGGAAAACAAGAGAGCCACACTTGTTTTGAGGCGGTCAGATCCCAAGATACTTGGATTCGCATGCTTTCTTCGTGTTTGTGGAAGTTGAATGATCGAACCATTGTGGAACGGCCACCGTATTCACAATTACTAAGGGGAAAAGCTCCTGCTGTTAACTTCGAAGTGAATGGGAATCAATACGACATGGGGTACTATCTAACTGACGGCATATATCCTATGTGGACAACATTTGTGAAGTCAATTAAAGGTCCTATCAATCCAAAACAGGCCAAGTTCGCAATGCGGCAAGAGGCGTGCAGGAAAGATGTCGAACGTGCTTTCGGAGTTCTCCAAGCACGTTTCAAAGTAATTAAGGATCCAACATTGGCCCATACCCGAGAAGACCTTGCTAGGATCATGAATTGTTGCATTTGTTTGCACAATATGATAGTGGAGGATGAGCGGCACTTATATCGCAACTACAAAGACGTGATAGCAGAATTCAATGATGATGCTGTAGAATTAGGCATCCACAACGATGAGCTTAATGCCTACACACGCAGGGATTCCTATATCAATCAAATGGATGGCTATTTGAGCAAAAGGGCTGACCTAGAAAGTAAGGAGACCCATTTGCGGCTTCAAGAAGACATCATGAACCATGTTTGGTCTTTCAACCATGAGTAGTTCTTTTCATTGTAATGTGTTGTTGTTTATTTCATTTTTATGCATGTGTGTTGTTGGTTTGTTTCCTATGATTTGCATTGTAATGTTTGATGTATTGTTGTTTGCATTGTTTGTATTTCAACCATATTCCTTTTTTTTTTTTTTTTCCTCATTTTTTCATTCTGATTTCAATCTCAATAAATTATAAAACGAGTTTTAAGAATCCAATTTGAGTAATTTCAACTTCTAAACACTCTTATAATATGTTAAGCAAGTTAAAAAAAAAAATACGAAAAAAAATTAAAAACCACTATTCACTTCGTCAGACGCACTGCTGGGATGCTTTTTTCTCAGTGGTCGTTAAATCAAATTTTAGCTCACGACCGCCACTATTCACGGCCTTAGCTCATGACCCATTGGGAGTGGTCTTATCGACTATATGGTAGTCATCCACATAAAGATGTGGTGATAGCAAATCACGAACGAAGAAGAACGCACCAAGATCTATGTTTTCGCTCTAACTCCTAACTATTCCTCTCATTCCAAAAACTTTATATATTAGTGTTAACGAACAATTTTATAAGTATTTTTTAAAATTTTACAAGTAATGTTTTATATATAAGTATGTATATATTGTTACAAATATTATTATTATATGAAAATATTCAATAATACTTGAAACTGAAAAAAATACATTATTTGAAATATAATTACAATACTTAAAAAATAAAGGAAAACAAAAACAAGAAATACAAATCAAACAAAAAACAAAGTGTTGGGAAATTTGTTGGGAAATTTGTTAGGAAATTTGTTAGATATTTTGTTAGAAATATCTGTTTAGATTTTGATCAGCAACATGATGACTTATCTTAGTCTCAGAAAGGTGATTAGTACTCTTGGTTCACTTGAACATTGTAAAAGAGGAAACCCACTAAGTATGATAGTCTAGCTAATCTTGTATAGGATGTTAGGTCTCAAAATGTAATTTTTATTTTATGAAGAGAAGACCAAGAAGAAGACATCCAAGCAGAACAAGCTCAACGACATTGAAGACTTGAAGAAACTGCACAAGATTATCAAATCGCTTTTCAGATACCTTAGCCAGATATCTTGAAGACACGAATAGTTTTAAACAAACTGTGTCACAAGAGATATCTGAGAAATAAAAGGCCTATCTGAAAACAAGGAAAGTGTCCACAGATATCTATTCTCAGATACCTTGAGCATTAACCACATTTCTGAAAAAGAAATATATTTATTGCAAACAAAGTTGTTTCAATAAAAGTGGTATCTGAAGATTGAAGATAAGGACGTGCAAAGAATCAGATAACACTAGTCTCTCGACATAAAGCATAGTTCCGCTGCACTACAGACAAAAAGTATAGTACAATGCATTTAATGCACGACAAAGATGTCTCGAATAAAAGCAACGGCAGCTCAAGAAGAAGACAAAACTCACATAAGATTATACACAGATATCAATAGTTTGAATTTGAGCCTAACAGATACTATTCAAACGGTACTCAAATTCATCTATAAATATCAACACTTAGACTGCTTGAAGAGACACACAACAGACCTTGAACTGCATAAAAACGCTGAACATCTTACTCTCTCAAAGCAACTTACTTATCCTCAAAGCTTTCCATGCGACCAAAGCTTTTGATCTTGAGTAACATCAAGTTCTAAATGTCCCGATCCTAAACAAGCACAAATTTATCTGTGAAAGAGTTGAAACGAAAGATCAAGTATCCGAGATTCATTCTCTTGAACATTTATCTAAGACTGGGTCAAGAAAAGAACAAGATACCATACATTGAAAAGTGTATTAAGTATACTTGATTCAGAGCTATCTCAATAATCAATAAGTTATTAAAGAAGCTCATCCGACAACTCAAACCAAAACCTCACCATAATCAAGCGTGGAGTACAGAAGTACTTAGTTTGAAAATCGTGAATAACTCCAAGGTTACCGAGTATAGGAAGTACTTGATTTGGGAAACTAAGGAATAACTCCAAGGTTATTGAGTATAGGAAGTACTTAGCTTGGGAAGCTGTGAATAACTCAAAGGTTTCGAGTACAGAAGTACTGGTCAGTGAAAGCCGGGAACAACTCAAGGGGAACATTTGGTTGGGAACCAATTGTTTAAGAATCTTAGAATAGGATTATTGTAAGGTGAACTCAATTATCTGCTCTAGTGAATTCTAGGTCTCGTAGACCAAGTGGATTAGTTGGAGGATTACGCCACCTCCAGATACCACTATACTTGCCGTGTTATTTACCTTCAGATTTACATTTCAAAACACACACACTTTAACTGCTTCAGCACTTATCTTTATTAAGTCTTCCGCACTGATTTTAAGTATCGATATCTATTCGTATATCTCGAGAAATAGTTTTATCGACAAAAGTTTTAAAAGACTATTCACCCCTAGTCTTTTACTTTGCGTTATCTCGACCAACAAGTGGTATCAGAGCAGAGGTTCACAAGCCTTCTCGTGATCAACCTAGATCCCAGATAGGTGAAGGAACTTTGTCCATTTTGAGGACTATTTAATTTGTGTGTTAAGTGTGTATGTCTCGAGTGATGCACCCATTCTCAAACCAGAGAATTACGAGAAATGGAAAAATAACATGATGCTCCACCTTGAAGCCATAAGTGACGAAATGATCGAAATGATAAAGAATTGCCCAATAGTCATTCAACAACTCAAACAAGTCATGGAGGTTTCTAATGGTAGAGACAGAGATCAAAGCGAAGGATCTTCACAAACCGATGCGCCAACAAGTGGGAGATCTACTAGTCAAGTCATTTACTTAACCAAAGCTCAGAGAACTCGGACATCTAAGATGCCAAGAGAAATCGTCTGGATGGTCAAGCTCAGAATATCATCATCGACGACACTGAGCACATAAAGTCGCTTCAACCGATTGAAGAAATCTGCGGAACCGAGAAAACCAAAGAAAACAAGTTCGAAGTTCTCAAGTTGAAATTTCAAAATTTCAAACAAGGACCCATCAAACTCGAAGAACTTGATTTCAGATTTACCACTCTCATGAGTGACATGGTAGCTGGGAAAGCAACAGATACTCAATGTAAAAGATTAAGACTATTGTCGTAAGTCTTAACCACAACCGGAGCATACCAAATTCTTTTATTTTAACCAAGGAATGCCAAATATCACTCCAAAGGAACTTTTCTCTCATCTTGCTATCATGATTATGAGACAACTCAAAGAGAACAAACAACAAAAGTTGCAAAACGTTGCTCTAGTCACTCAAGGAACTTCAAAAGAAGAAAAGCAAGGAAGAAATCGAGGATGCTCTTGCCGCAAAGCAAATGAGCAAATATATCACCGATAAATTGAAAGAAGGAAAGTCAAAGAGAAGTCAAAAAGCATCTAGTTTCAAACTATCACCAAGACAAAATATGCAAAGCTCAATAACAAGCCACCAGAAAGCATCATGTAATCGAGGAAGTAAATTGAAACGATATCTGCTTTCTATTGTCGTAAACCTGCCACTTCAAGAAGGATTGTCCCGCCTCAACAAACTAAGAACAGTGACAAGAAAGATAGGAAAATCTTCGTAAGAAGCCGTAAAGCTTTGTTAATCAAGAAAGAAAGAAAATTCAAATTCAATCGATGCTCTAGACGCTGAGATGATTCTCAAGATGACAATTCAGATGACTCAACCTTACCATCACCGTAATTATGTGGAGTTACTCATGATATAATCGACTTCGCCTCAAGAATAATGAAATGTGTGGAGTCTTAAATTGACTCCAGACATCTCCAACATAGAAATCATTTTACGGTCATGAGGTAACACATACTTCTTGTTATACTTATGAAAGTGATGAAGAGGAAATAAAAAATCTAGAAAATCTCAGAAAAGAACTTGACATCTATGAAAGAGAATTTCTAATGATCCGAGCTAGAGCCGAAAACCTTGAAGAAGAAAAGAATTCTCTTGCAAAGGAAAATTCTCAATTAGTTAAAGTATCTGAGAGAAAGGATGAAAATGCATCTCTCAAAGCTCGTATATCCGAGACCTAAAAGTCACATAAAGAAGCAATGGCTGAATTACGAAAGAAATATGAAGATCTTATTTCTGAGAACAAAGAACTCAAGAAGAAAGAATTATCTTTTCAATCTTATGCCAAAGCTAGTGACACTCTTACTGAAGGACAATCTTACTTAAGAGATCCTTCAGAAAAGAAAGGACTTGGCTGAATATTATATGCATTGTTCTATCACTCAATAAGGAGAGAAGAACATTTGTAGTACTACTCAAGACGGTTCCCATGCAATCTATAGTATCGGTGAGAAGACAAAGATTGTTGACAAAGGAAAGGCAGCATGACTAAACCTTTGTGGGAAAAACAAGTCAAAAACAAAACTCATAGCACGTCTTCGAAAAGAAACACAACACCGAAAAGTGTAAACACCCACAAAGTTATGTCTCTCAAAAAGGTAGAATTACAGGAGCTGGCAAATTCTCCCATGTCACTTTTTCTGGAAAGAAATTGGACCAACCAGAGACTAGCAAAGCTGCTGAGAAAAGATCTCAGATAGCTTCAAGTGCTCGAAACGGTATTGGCTACAAAGGCATTGGAAAACAACTTGCTCATGAGTACAAGTAGGAGCAAGAACGATGGCTGAAAGCTAGAATTGCTCAAAGCAATTATCGGCGGAAGTTAAATCAAGCCACATCGAAAATCAATGCCGTGGCTAGAAGAAATCAAGGAAAGCTAAGTTTGTCGAAAGCAAACTCGTAAACCGACAGTATCCGAAAGCATCATATGGAGCACCTAGGAACACACCAAGGAAGAAAATAATTTTACTAATGATAACATTCATTCAAATAGAATTCTCCTTATGTTCCGCTGACATAAAAGAATATTTCAAAGAAATTCATTCAAAATGGATTCCTCTGAAGATCTTTTAATTCGACGGTTCCATCAAAGATATGAGAACCTAATCTGCTTCCTATTGTGTGCGTATGCTTCCGGACTAAAGCACAATGGCTATTTGATAGTGGATGCGAAAGCACATGACAGAGACAAAGCATCCGTTGATTACAAAGCTTGCAACAGTGACCGTATATCGATTTATTTGGAGGAGAATTAAATCCTCTCGGATTTCGCAACGCCAAATTGGGGACTTTAACAATCACCGACGACACATGTTAAGGATTTGAAATATAATCTATTTAGCATGAGCCGCTTTGCACAAGGGTTTTACTATAAAATTCAAAGCTAACATCGCAAACTAATTGACAATGAGTCAGCAGCATACTTAGTTTGTCGGCGAAAGGCGCCTTTATGTTGCTAATTGGGCATCTCGCCACAATCAAGAATGTCTCATGGTGAGTCAACTGTCACACGTAAGAGCACCGTTATGGCACAAAAGAATGAGTCACTTGAACTTCAAAACTCAACAGACTTGCCAAGAAAGAGTTAGTGGTTCGCCTTCCCGTAACATCTTTTAGAAAGGATGGCATCTGCTCACTGCCGATGGGAAACAATCTAAGATCTCTTTCAAGTCCAAAATCGACACTCTAAAGTGTTAGACCACGCAACTATTACACATGGATCTTTTGAATCATCTCGTAATTAGTTATGCAGAAAGAAGTATGGTCTGTTGTTGTAGATGACTTCTCAAGATTCACTTGGGTTGTCTTTTCAAACACAAATCGATGCCGTGGTGGAGATACCAAACTTGTCAAAAAGCTTGAAATCATGAAAATGACAAGGTATCGCAATCGTAATAGACCATGGTATCGAAGTTTGTCCACCAAAGACATAAAGGAGTTTTGTACCGCAAAGGTATACAACACCAACTTTCCTCTGTAAGAACACCTCAACAAAATGGTGTTGCGAGAAGAAAAAAGAACCCTTAAAGAAGCCGCAAGGACAATGCTAATGACACCGAAATAAGTGAAATTTATTGGGTTGAAGTCAGAACACAAATTGTTACACTCGTAATGTATGTTTGATAAACAAACACCATGACAAGACCCCTATGAAATCTTGGTTGGTAGACCCCTAATATCAAACATCGAGAGTATTTGGTTGTAAATGTTTTGTTCTAAACAATGGGAAAGATTATCGAGAACATTTCAACCAAAGGCGTATGAAGGTGTTTTTTCGTTATTCCACAAATAGCAAAGCCTACAGAGTTTACAACAAATGAACAAAGAAAATTGAAGAATCAATTCATGTCAGATTCTATGAAGGAAATAAGAAAACACCTCCTAATGATGAACTCTCGTAAAGGTTCAAAGAACTATTACCGAGGGATTCTAAAGAAGAATCCTCGAAAGGAGAAACATCATTATGGAAAGTGAGGATGACTCGACGAGAAAAGCTTGAAATGCCTAGTAACAACAAGATGACTCATGCACATGATGAGGAATTTCCTATGAGTTTTCGTAAATGGAACAAAGTTATCGAGAACCTTCATCATGAAGAGGTATCCAAAATGAGATCATTGAATGCAAGTTCCAGATATCTCTAACATCAAAAAGTGTCAGTTATCCATGACATTTCCCATATGTCAGATATCTCAGATAATGAAAAAGTATCAAATAATAATCTTAGTGATTCACATTCAAATCACTTGGATATTGATCATACTAGAACTAAACCTATGATGAGATGGATCAAAGATCATCCCGCAAAGGATGTAATTGGACCAATTAATCAAGGTGTTAGGACTAGAGAGCAATAGTCAAAATGCTAATTCTCTCTTTCGATGTTTCATCTCAATATTAAACCTAATAGAAGAAGCATTAGGAGACCAAGACGGATCTCGCAATGCAAGAAGAGTCGATCAATTTGAGAGAAACAAAGTCCGAAATAGTTCCATTTATAGAAGGAATATCGTGATTGGAACTAAATGGGTTTTCGTAAACAAGATGAATTAATCGTGAAATAACCGTAAACAAAGCAAGATTGGTTGCCAAGGATTTACCTGCATCAAGGCTTAGATTTTGACGAGTCATATGCACCAATTGCCAAATTGGATGCAATAAGACTCTTTCTAGCCTTTGCAGCTCATAAAGATTTCAAAGTTTATCAGATGGATGTCAAAAGTGCATTCTTAAACGGTGAACTTGCAGAAGAAGTTTATGTTGAGCAACCACCTGGCTTTGAAGTTTCCTCGTAAAGTAGAATGGTCTATAAACCATGTAAAGCTCAGATGGATCAAACAGGCTCCAAGAGCATGGTATGACACTTTGGCCAAGTACCTTCTGGAAAGTGGTTTCAAGAAAGGTGAAGTTGATAAAACTTTATTTACCTTAAATCATGACGGAAAACTACTCTTAGTACAAGTATATGTTGATGACATCATATTTGGATCTAAGGACAAGCAACTTTGTAATGACTTTGCAAATCTCATGAAAAGCAAGTTTGAGATGAGCATGATGGGAGAAATGAATTATTTTCTAGGATTGCAAGTCAAGCAACTCAATGATGGAATATTCATTAGTCAAACAAAGTATGCAAAAGATATGCTCACAAAATTCAATCTTAAGCCTTCTGAAAAGAATGCTAAGATACCTATGAGCATTGGAACCAAAATGACCTATACTGAATCAGATAAGAGTGTTGAAGAACATAAGTATAGGAAATTGATAGGTTCACTACTTTACCTCACTGCAAGTAGACCTGATATTCAATACGCTGTTGGAGTATGTGCTAGATTTCAGACAAATCCAATGCAAACACACTACAACATTGCTATGAAAATATTAAGGTATGTAAAGGGTTCAGTAGATGTAGGATTGTGGTATCCTAAAGAAAGCGGATTGAGTTTAGCTGGGTACTCAGACGCTGACTATGCTGGATCACTGCTTGATAGGAAAAGCACCTCGTGAACTTGGGCTTCGGGTACTAGACTTATCTCATGGTTTAGCAAGAAGCAAAACTCAATTGCAACTTCTACCACGTAGGCTGAATATATTGTCAGGTTGTTGTGCAACACAAATTCTGTGGATACAACAACAACTTAAAGACTATGGACTCGATGAGAAGAAAACTCCCATTTTCTGTGACAACACAAGTGCTCTTGCGATTACACAGAATCCTAAATTTCATGCCAGAACAAAGCACATTGATGTTAGACATCACTTCATCAGAGACCATGTTGAAAAGGGCAATATAGAGATACTCAAGATTGGCACTGAAGACCAACTTGCAGATATCTTCACTAAGCCACTACAAGAAAGTAGATTCTTAGCCTTAAGACATAGTCTTGGACTAATGGAACTACCAATGAACTGAAAGAGTTCAGGTATCTGGAACGGGCATCCAGAGAAGAGGTATCTGGAACGGGTATCCAGAGAAGAGAAAAGAGAAATCTGGAACGGGTATCCAGAAGTCAAAAAGGCTAAAGAGCAAAAAGATAACTTAAGATCTCTGAGACGGGAACTCAGATATTTGAATCACTCTATAAACGGGGAACACAAAAGAGAATAGTATAACTATCTGCAGTCAACTACTCTCTTGAAACTCGCATTATTTCTATCTTGATGAAAAACTTGGAAAAATCCTAAGTATAAGACAGATTCAGATGCAAACAGTGTTCTTGGTCATACAAAAACGTGATTCAGAAAGCTATGAGCCAAAATTCATTAAATGGGCACAATTACACTTGTTGATTGTGATCATTGCTGAAGAAGCAATGGTGACCCGTGATGAAATTAAGCGATTGATCTGTACGGTGGAAATTAATTCACAGTAAATAGTGGACTGTTGAAATTCAGACATGGCTCACTAAGCATTTAATGCCGAACTAGCTTTTGCTCACGCCTGCTTGCAAATCACGTATACATACACAAAATCAATTTGTATGTATTTGTGCTGAGATTCAACTACTATATATATAGGATTTTGGCATAGGAAATCACTTTTGCCTAATCCGAAACTCATCTTGCACAAAATAGCAAATCCTTCTCTTGATTCTCTGCAAAACTTCTACAATCTCGCAAATCAAGATTAAGTTTTTCGCAAAGAATTATCAATCAAATCTCTTTCAAACACCAATTTCAAATCCCTACACTATATAAAGAGATGGCCCCTAAAATTCAACCACACCGAATCTCAATCCTCCACCGGTATCCGAAAAGCAAGCACGAGTTGGTTATTGTGAACAACCGATCGGTAGGAGATTTTAATCGACCATTGGACTTCAAATCACGTAATGATTTGGGTGGTGCCATGGTTGAGGAATACCTCACTACCGAATAGAGAACCAAGCCGACGTAAAACTAATTCTCGACATGCTTGAAAAGGCACAAATCAAGGGCTTTCTATCTGCGCATAGTGGAATTTCATCACCGATGTGTTGAATTCTACAACAACTCAGATTATTTCGTGTTTCAAGGCACCAAATAGTGTCTCAAAACCTCAATCCAAGGAAAGGAAATCCTTCGGACTTAACAACTTTCAGAAAGTTGTTTGAGTTTCAAAATCTTGGAAAGGATTTTGAAATAAACACCAAGGATGATGAACTCCTCAAGGTGTTAAAGAATCAGATGACGTGTGTGATCTTGAAAATCGATACACCCACCGAAGTTCAAGCTTGTCGACATCCGAACCGTACATCCGCTGGTTCACCGATGTTCGCTTGCATTCTTCACATGCTTTGATGGTCTACAAGGAGGTGTCACCAGATAAGCCAAGAACGATGGATCATGATGTTCTTCCGAATCAACAAGACAAAAGGCCGGAAAACCCTTTTAATCGGGAAAGTACGCCTTCATGAAGTTTGTGAAGAAAATTCAAGGCTTCAGCCTAAGATTGCCAAAGGACTAGCCGAGCCAAAGGCCACAATGGGATATGGTCCAAAATATGCTACTTGCTAGAGAAGTCACATTGAGCTCGTAGAGACGGTTGAAATAGCCAACAAGAACTCTACTCTACAAATATGAGTATACAAACTTGATGAAAAAGGTTACCGGTCTCGTAAAGGTTCTAAGCGAAAGTCCTAAAAGGTATCTCAAGAAAAGGTTGCGACCGAAGCCGTAACTTCAAGAAAGAAGTCTCACGGCAAATCAAGACACACCCAAAGAGGTTGTCGATTCTCGATATCTGCAGCATTGCCGATGAACCGATAAAGGCGTATGAAATCATCAATGCCGCAAAAGAGTTATCAACTCGAACAAGTAGACTCAGAAGAGAAAGTGCTTTCGTAAATGTTGCGACTAATGCGTAAAGCCTTGGCGATGAACTCATAAATGCCGCCAAATGTGGTGAAAACACCAAGCCCCATCTCGCGAAACCGCAGGAGTAATGGACCAATCAGTTCCCAATGCTGATGAGAGCTCTGACGATGAAGATGATGAACTAGTCATCTCTCAAGTCCTAGAAAGAACAAAGAGGGCTAAGGTTACCGTAATAAAGAATCGTGATAAGGTATCAAGAAGAACTCGCACTACAAAGTTGTCAACCTATAGCAAAGGTTGTTGGTGTAAACACATCATCAGGGAATGTTTCTTTTGCACAACTTCAAAAAGCCCTGATGAGTGGTATTTTAGTGCTGGCAGATGCTGATGGAAACGCCACAACTAAAAATCTGGAAGAACATTCTACTGATCAATCCTCTGCTTCCAGACAACCACAACAACCACAATCACAACAACCACAACAGCCACAAGTGGTTGATGAAATGGTAAATGAACTCCATTTCGAATTACCAGCAATGCAGTATGCTGAAAAAATCCTGCAAAAGAGCAGGTTCCCCAACTCAATGAGAGGGATCAAACTGAGACATCTACTCAGAATGATCAACCAGGGGAGGCAACTGAGTTGCATACTCAGGAAAGGTGTGAAGTACCAGAAACTTCAAACAAAGAAACTGCACTAGGACAAGAAGACCAAAGTATAGAAAGGTCACAAGTTCCAGAGACCAATCAGCCTGAAACTACTCAGGTAGCTGACCGGTTTAACTCTTATCTTGTGAAAATTTTTATGCTTATACATCTTGTTACTCATAAAATTTCTTTGTTACAGGCTGTGTTAGAAACACAAAAACAAGAGTAAGCTGAAAAGCTTACCTCAGAAACTGAGAAGGAGGTTCCCTTAACCTCGCCTCTTAAGACATCTGAGCCTGTGCCACAGGTAATAATGGATTCTTAAGATAACACTTCTTCAGTTATAATTTTATGTGCTTAATCATTAAAATAAATGTTTCTAACAAGCTCCAACTGAGAAAGAGGAAGATAAGGCAGAAATGCCAGAAGAAAACCCAGAAACCGACAAGGTTTCAAGAATGTATCATCGAGCCTTCCAAAGATGAAGGTATATGAAAATCAATGATAAATATTCTTCACCTTGGGTTAACTAAAATCTTCTCTAAATTATTCAATGCTTTCTCACAAAGCTCACTCAAGTAGAAGTGCAAGGGACAGAGTTGCGACATCCTCGCACCTATGGAAATTGATGAGGCATCAAGGCCTTCATCACAAGAAAAGATTCAGAGACGCACAAGTCTCGAGAGACAAGTATCCGAGCCTCCCATGGAGGTAATTGACCTCGGATCTCGACTTGTCACTTAAAGTTTTCTTGATAAAATTTCCTAAGTATTGTGATAATGTTAATTCTCAGGTTCAAGAAAGAAAGGTTGATGAGGACCAGACTTCCAAGTCTCCGCCTCACAACAAGATATCTGAGACACCAATTGTCTCAGTAGAACAAGTCTCTGAGCCTGAAGTACTTACTCAGGTAACTCAGAAACTAAACTGCACTTCTTCTCAGATATCTATAAAAGTTTTGAAGCTCACTCAAAACTCTTTCTTTCAGGCTCAAACAAGTTCCGAGCAGGCTCCCAATGTTGAGACAAGGGACCTACTTCCCTTCTTCAAAGCTCACACCTTGCCAAAACACATTAAATGCTTCAAGAAATGGCAAAGGTTAAGATGCTCTGATCTCTCTAAAATATTGAGAATCACAGATCAACCAAACAGACGAGCACGAGCTCTTGACTTGGAGACATACATCCATGCAATGTTCCCTACCGAATAAAGACACACCATGACTCTATTTCATAAGGATTTCTCCAGAGAAGTGGCGCACAGTTTGATACAAGCCTTTGAACAGGCAGATGGTCAGACAAGATTACAAATGGCATTTAAGCCAGTCCTGCCCCAAACTCTGCAATTTATACCTTCTGAACAAGAAGAGGTTAATGGGCAGAAGATCACTATTCCTGAAGTGATCAATCTTGATCTGAAGATGATGAGGAGGAAGAAATAAACGAAAATGACTTCGATGAACCTCCCACTGACCATCACCAAAAGGATGACACAGACAAAAAGGACGATGATGATGCCCCTGCACCAGGGACCGGAGGAATTTCACTAAGAAATGATGCCTCAACCGAAAAGCACCGAGAAGACTTCACGTAAATCTCCGCCTCCATCTCCTCGTAAATCTACTCATCCATCTTCTAACCAACTCCGCCATTACCGAATAAGTAGTCGAGCTCAAGAAACCAATCGTAAAATATTAAACACTCAAACCAGACCGCTCAACTCGCATAAATGTCGAAGAAGAACAATAACTCCATCTTCAACTGGAAGATCAAATAGCTAAATCCAGAGACAAGCTTGATCAACTACAAGATCAATACTTACAAGAAATGATTGCTTACTCTGAGGTTAAAGAGCTACGGGATGATGTGCATGATATCACCAAAGAACTCGATACTGAAGAAGTATCTGAAGTCAAGCATGATGCTAAGGCTGCATCATTTTCAAAAGAAGTACCATCCTCCTCCCAGAAAGGAAAGAAACCAATCTCTGAGATGGTTGCTGGACTCGATACAATCGATGAAAATGTCCAAGCGGATGAAGATCACTGGGCTGATTGCTCAGATGATGAAGAAGACAGGACTTTGGCAGAGCACCGCAATGAACATTTAGCGGTTTTTCACTTGAAAAGGAAGCTGATTGCTCCTACAATTTTCAGCAAACTGCCAAATGTCCACTCCAATGAATACATGAACAGGTACCAAGTACTGGCTCATCTGAACAAGGAGATGTCTTCACAGAACAAGGAAGTAATTGTCTCCATCCCCTCTGAAATGAAAAAGTTCACTGAGCTCATCACTCTGAGAACAACTAGCATAGTAATTTCTCAGAAAGATCTGGGAATGATAAGGGACGATGATGCGTCTTTAGCTGAAAAAGCTTTCCAAGAGGCAAGTTACACTGCTGGAAAAGCAGATGCCATCCTAGGCCCATTGGCAGAGCTCACTGATAAGGACAATGGACTTATCAAGCAAAATCAGGAGCTCAAAGTCAACTTCGAAGTTGGTCACCGCCTATAATTATTTACAAGGGCACTTTAACTCTCTCGTATTCCTTTATGAGACCGAAGTCACCAACAATGACTAAGGGGGAAAGAATGTACAAAATTGAAAGCCTAATCGAGCCCATAGTCAAAGCCCCTAGCAGCCTAAAACACCCTCCGAAATACCAAGTCTATCCAGGTGGTTCTTCAAACAACCCCAAAGAGAATTCAAGACAAAGAAGGAAATGACCGAGAGTCGAGCAAAGACAAAGTCAACTTCCACTCAAAGCCGTAGAAGCCAAAATAGAGTATGTGAAGAATGACAATGATTCCTCCGCTCAGTGCATCAATCGAAAAATGGCTATTGGATTCGAACTTAAGCATCTATTGGTAAATTCAAGATTTCCGTAACCAATCCATAAACAACTTATGGCATGGAGAAAAGATAAGCCAACCTTGATCAACACCAATCACATTAAAGCTTGGTTCGATTTTGAAGTTGTCAAGAGAATCAAGCCATGAGAAAGGACCTCTCGATGAATGTCCATATGGAAAGCCGATGATGTGCATGCACTCAATATCACAGAACAGCACAAGAGCAAGACTACTGTAGAACCCTATGAATCGCTCTATCTAATCAAGATCAATACAAGGGTGACATCGATATCCGAGGATTATCTACGAATACTTCAAGCTTTCGACATCGTAATAGAGCATGCTCGAAGTGGGGAAAGTACCATGGGTCAAACATTTTGTCAAGAAAAATCCTACCAAAACCTATAAAGAGGTCGTGGATTTGCCAGAGACACCGAGATGCTCGCGTAACACTTCTCTATGATTATTCGATGACATCAAAAGGTTTCGAGATAGGAAATTTGGCATCGATCCATAGAACTACCGTTGAAGACTTGAAGACTAGTCTATTAGATGTTTACTTCGAGCTTGGTTACTCTGTTGTCCTAATTTACTATGTAGTTTTGTATTTTTGCGATCGAACCAAACTTATTCTATGTATTGAAGTTATCTGTAATGTCTCTTTATAACTTATCCAAGAACTTACTCTCGATAGTATTCTATAAAAGATAACTTGTCGTCAAAGAAGATCACACCTTGTGATTTGGTTGATGTTTACTTTCGCACTTAATTAAATAATTTGAAGATCTTAAGAAAAGATTAAGTGTTGGATTGTTCACTCATCCAGATTTGTAATAGGTAAGATAGTCATCGCCGACCCATCAAAAGGGGGAAATTTGTTGGAAGTTTGTTAGAAATTTGTTAGATATTTTGTTAGAAATATCTGCTTAGATTTTGATCAAGAACATGATGACTTATCTTAGTCTCGTAAAGGTGATTAGTACTCGTTCACTTGAACATTGTAAAAGAGGAAACCCACTAAGTATGATAGTCTAGCTAATCTTGTATAGGATGTTAGTTCTCAAAATGTAATTTTATTTTATGAAGAGAAGACCAAGAAGAAGACATCCAAGCGTAACAAGCTCAACGACATTGAAGACTTGAAGAAACATAAGATTATCAAATCGTTTTAGATACCTTAGCCGACATATCAAGACACGAATAGTTTTAAACAAACTGTGTCACAAGAGAAATCGAGAAATAAAAGGCCTATCGAAAACAAGGAAAGTGTCCATGAGATATCTATTCTCGATACCTTGAGCATTAACCACATTTCAAAGAAATATATTTATTGCAAACAAAGTTGTTTCAATAAAAGTGGTATCAAGATCAAGATAAGGACGCAAAGAATCGATAACACTAGTCTCTCGACATAAAGCATAGTTCCGCTGGCACTACAGACAAAAAGTATAGTACAATTCATTTAATGCACGGAAAAAAATGTCTGAATAAAAGCAACGTTTTCAAGAAGAAGACGAAACTCACATAAAGATTATACACAGATATCAATAGTTTGAATTTGAGCCTAACGGATACTATTCAAACAGTACTCAAATTCATCTATAAATATCAACACTTAGACTGCTTGAAGAGACACACAACAGACCTTGAACTGCATAAAAACGCTGAACATCTTACTCTCTGAAAGCAACTTACTTATCCTTAAAGCTTCATGCATCAAAGCTTTTGATCTTGAGTAACCAAGTTCTAAATGTCCGATCCTAAACAAGCACAAATATCTGTGAAAGAGTTGAAACGAAAGATCAAGTATCCGAGATTCATTCTCTTCAACATTTATCTAAGACTGGTCAAGAAAAGAACAAGATACCATACATTGAAAAGTGTATTAAGTATACTTGATTCACGTAGCTATCAATAATCAATAAGTTATTAAAGAAGCTCATCCGACAACTCAAACCAAAACCGACACCATAATCGCGTGGAGTACATGAAGTACTTAGTTTGAAAAATCGGAATAACTCCAAGGTTACCGAGTATAGGAAGTACTTGATTTGGGAAACTAAGGAATAACTCAAGGTTATCGAGTATAGGAAGTACTTAGCTTGGGAAGCTAGGAATAACTCAAAGGTTTCGAGTACAGAAGTACTGGTCAGGAAAGCCGGGAACAACTCAAGGGAACATTTGGTTGGGAACCAATTGTTTAAGAATCTTAGAATAGGATTATTGTAAGGTGAACTCAATTATCTGCTCTAGTGAATTCTAGGTCTCGTAGAGTGGATTAGTTCGAGGATTACGCCACCTCCGTATACCACTATACTTGTTGTGTTATTTACCTTCAGATTTACATTTCAAAGAACACACACTTTAACTGTTTCTGCACTTATCTTTATTAAGTCTTCCGCACTCTGATTCTAAGTATCAGATATCTATTCAGATATCTGAGAAATAGTTTTTATCGACAAAAGTTTTAAAAGACTATTCACCCCCCCCCCCTAGTCTTTTACTTTGTCGTTATCTGGACCAACACAAAGAGAAAACAACAAATAAAAAACAAAACATATAATTTTTTTAAAAAAAACCAAAAAAAGGCGTTGGGCGTCCCACCACTTGTAACTCTGCTGGAGTTGCAACAGACTTTGCAACCCCATCTCCAACTCTTGTTAGAGAAGATCTTACAATTTTATCAATATAATACTATTAAAATATTATTTTTATGCTTATTTATTAATCTAAGAGAAAGTAGAAGCTTAGGAAGATTCAGTATATTAATATACGTGTGCATTAAGTTTGTAGAGCGTCAACATCTATGCATCCCTTTGTTTTACCCAGCCGGCTTCGGAATGTCATGTGTAAGTACTCTTATAAAAGCTAATAGAACCACCAGTAATTAACATATCATTATATCCGGGCGGATCAAAGGGTGCCTCTAAAATTTGGAATTTTTTTTTTACAGGTAATATTTTCGAAAATTTTGAATTTCGCCCCTCTTAACCTTTGAAAAAATCTCATATATGTAATTTCGTCATCGAAGGTGAAATCCTAGATCCGCCCCTGATTATATGTATTCAATAATCACTTGAGATGAATGACTAACAGTTCATCCGTCGCTAGCAGGAGGGGGCCGAAGGGCTAGAGATGAACCAGATAGTGATGATAGTTCATGGGTTCTTGTCGAAAAGGATGCGTAAAAGAACCACCACTACTCAAGGAAAAACACCACAATCACAATGGAGTCAAAGTTGCTTTAGTTCTCATTGAACTTTTGAAAATCATCATTTTAATGTACGACAACAATCTCTTGGTTAGACATTTGGTCTCGAACTCAACTTTCCATGTATTCAGGCATATGTTTTACTCCATTCGTTCCGTTAATAACTTCTTAACTTTTTTTTTTTTTTTTTAGGTCCGTTAGAACTTTCTAACCCATAAATTGAAAGTTTTTTACCCTACTAACTAATTTTTTTAAGGTAGTGTTGTAGTAAGTACAACTTTATGACTTTTTATTGGTTTTGTATTATTGATGAGTCGGTTTAACACCGTCTCATTTGGTCTTCTTTACCGTATTTTTGTCGTTCTCAAGTGTAGTTATAGTTTATTTTATTAGAGTTTTGTTACGTTTTCGTGTTTTGTGTATCTTGTAGGTGTTAGGTGAAACCGCATCGAGGTAATTGAACTGTTTTTTCTTGTAATTGATTCAAGATTACTGTTTGGGAGACAATATCATTACTTTCTACCGATTGGATTCTAGTATTCTCAGTTCTTACGTAGGGTTTGTGACACAATTGGGTAAAATCTGTATCAACTCTTGATTTTTCAATTTAGTAATCGATCATGTTTATTCAGTGTTCATCTATGTTATTGATTATGTTTGCATACATATATCATGAGTAGCTAAACACCCTATTATGGGGTGGTGATGGATTCAATGCATGCTAGTTTGGGTTTATGCAATTCAATAACGGATCGATGGGATTTACTTAATGCTTTTGATTATATGCGTATTTAGTTTCGTGTTCTGTGTTTTACCCACAAAATCATCAAAGGATTATGCAAATGATTTACCAACAAAACGTCTAGAGATTTCAAATCCCTAGGTTCGTAGCAAACAAAGAAACTACATTAGCTGTAATTGTAGCTTGGTGGAATTTACGACTCCACCATTGCTATCTGTTTCCTAGAACACTTTCGGTTAGCTCATTGTCATAGTACTGACATGCCTTATGTGGTGTAAGGTGTATGCCTTGGCAGTGTAATGTTGTGTTGGGCGTGTCCCAGTGATAACTACAGTAAATCGCCATTGTTATTATTGCATTTAATCTTGCTAGCTAGCTTGTTATCTGTCACCACACCATAATTCCCTCTCATATCTTAATCTCTGCAATTAATCTGTTTTCTAGTTGCTTGCATAATAGATAGATTATCAACTATGAAAGTGCAGATATTAGAGATAAATATTGGTGCAATACTAACTCGCTTAGTATTGTCACAATACTAGAATGACTGCACTAGACTTTCTATTTATGGATTTTGCATTACTTCACTTTGATATAGTTCCACGATTTTAATTTAGTCTTAGCAGTTTAGATATCTTATGGAGAAGAATTCTTGAAGTTTCGATACATGAAGATATCGAGGAAGATTAGGAATTGAATCCTACTCGAAGAAGGATTCTATTCAAAGAAGGACTTGACTTCTATTCAAAGAAGGATTCTGGATGCATGGGAGTTTGAGAAATTTTAGGAGAAGAATAAGATGATTCGACCTGATTAAGACTTTCAATCAAGATAGACCTATTGCACTAGTTTAATATTCACAACTATATATACTAGTCGATAGGTTCTTAGATGATTAGACAAGCTTTTACGCTCAACATAGATATTCTCTAGCAGCTTGTTTAAGCATCTCTTTTACTAAATTTTTAGTTAGTCATCTCTCTCTTTGTTTGTGAGAGATCTAGCGTGGAATTGGTGGTCCGATTCAAGTACTTAGTGTTTGATATTCTAGTCGATAGGATTATTGTCTAAATATCCTTTTGTAAATCCGTTATATTTTATAGTGGATATTTCGCCTGTGGCTCGGTAGATTATTGATATAATCTGCTAGAAATATTTGTGTCTTGTATTCTTTACATTCCGCTATTTAGACTCTAAGATAGTTTAGATATTGGTTTTACGTATGGCTACAATACGTCGATACAATATATGTATTTGGTACTAAAACCCGATCCATACAATTTCAATTGGCATCAGAGCCAACACCTAATTCATAGGTGTTTGGATTTGGTATCTTTATAATGGATCGAGCTAATCCTTATTTTAGTAGTTTTTATGTAGTAGAATTTTTTGATTTTCCTTATGTTGATTTTAAGAAAATCATACTTCATGCATATATCAAATCAATTGATATTTGTGCATATAGATCTATTACATATGTTACTGGTTTTTTGAAAACGAGTGCAAGAAATCTAAATAAGGAAGATTGGAGCAAGGATAAGCTGAAGGCTGTTCTTGATGGATACAAGGTGCCCATGTTGCCTCCTGATCAAGACAAAGATTGTGTGCCCAAACCTGAAGATACGTACACTCCAAAGGAGGTAATCGTTGCTTACATTAATGAAAAAGATTTCAATGTTTTATGTAGATCCTCATATGTTGTACTCATATAAAAAACTATCTAATGAGGATTCAGATAAACTAATGAAAACACATTGTCATGCATGTGAAGGTTTTGGACATTATGTCTATGAGTGTGTTAATACTCTTCGAAAGAAGGGTAATTCTTACTGGGTTTGTCTTTGTGATAATGAGACAGGTGTAAATGATGAAGAGATAGTCCTTGATGAAGATGTGCATACAGCTGCTTTACATTCGCAAGTAGATTGGTCAGAATGTTCATCTGATGATGAATGTTGTGACAATACAGGGACTACAACACCTGAGTTGTCGATTTTATTCGATAATGAAGGGTAGTGTCATAATACTGTCACTAACCACTCTATGCAGGATTTGTTCTTTATGGATGAACATGAATGTCTTGACAATATCAGTATAGACAACACTAATAAGGTAATGCTGGTAGAAACGGATCATCCTTATTGTATGCATGGCTCTGTTGATCTTGAAGCAGATTATCCTTTTGAGGGAGAATTGAGTCATGAAGAGTTTGTTGAAGATCTGAGAAAAACAATGAAGTCTGAGAAGGCACCTGCCAAGGAGAATGGAGAACTTAAGCAGACCATAGCCAAACTTGAAATAAGTCTCACTAAGAAAGTTTTAGAACTTGAAAAGGTAACATCTGAAAACTTCATGAACTTACTCTTGTCAAACTTAATACTGATACTTCTAAACTTGTTGAGATGTTAGGCTTAGAAAATAAAGGCATAACTAGTCAAGGTTTTCAAACTCTTATAGATGAATTGTTACCTCAATCCGAAAAATATGTTGCTCATGTTTTTGTGAAAGAAGTAAATGACTGAATTTAATAAGAAAAGGACTTTTGTTGGTCAATTCTGTATAAAATTAGGTCATATAAAACCTTTTTTCAAATTTCAAAAGACTCGCGGCAAAACTTTGTTATTGATGAGAAAAGTGTGGATATCTGTAATGTTGTCACAACACAAGATGCACACACTGAACCTGAAAGTACACTTGCCAAGAGTAGTCAAAATAAGGTTTTAATACTTCAAAACTCAAATAATATGTTCACTAGAAGGAAGGTTGTCAAAACCTTGAAAAAAGAAAAATTGAGTGTTATATGCAATGTTGTTAGGAAGATGGTGGGAAGCACCAGTATCAAGTAGTCAAGAAGGAGCAGCGTGATGATGAACATATTGTTGAGGAGGCGGAAAGTAAGTATGGTTGGCCATAGGACGGTAAGTAGGTGCCATCGGGCCATATCTTGCAAAAGGCTTGCAACATTGGGGAGAAATATGACCAACATAACAACAATTCTGGTAATAATAGAAGGACGTTGATTGATATAGTTGGGCGAATTGTATCCACCTCCACGACCATCTGAACCTCGACCCCCAAGGTTTCCACGGCCACCACGATTTCCATTGTTATAATAGCGGGCGGTCTATAGTTGTTGTTGGTTGAACGAGAATCAATGGGGCTAGTTTGGACGTTGTTTGTTGTAGCAAGAAGAACCTGTTGGCGATTTTCAACATTGGTGTTAAATATTTCTTGGGGAACAAGGTCATGAAGTTGATGAAACGAAAGGGATGATTCAGGAGCACGGATAGATACTGCAATGTCGTGATAAGAGCAGGCAAACCATTGACTGCATAAAGAGTAACATCATCATCAGTGAGAGGGCGGTCAATAAGGGAGAGTTCGTCGACTTTTTCTTTTAAGTCCTTGGAGATAATCTGTGATTGATTTTAAACCAAGAGAGACATGAGCAAGGTCATCCTTGAGTTGCATAACGCGTGCTCGAGATCGGCTAGCAAACATCGTATTGAGTATATCCCAAGTCGCTAGCTAAAGCAGAAGAGACGAGGGGTATAACAGTTGGTGTTAAGGAAGAAAGAACTCAAGCCAAGATTAATTGGTCTTGTTGGAACCAGATGGCATAGTCGGTGGAAGGGATACTTTTGGGTCATGAACCGGAGGTTTGATGTCGCCTGTAACATATCCTATAAGGTTGTGGCCGTTATGAACATCAGTCATATGAGCACGCCACGAAACAAAATTAGTAGCATCAAGTGTAACAGGAAACTGGTGATTTGTGGTGAGGGGTATAATAGAAGGTATGGTGGCTGACTTAGAGTTTGAGAAACCAAAAGTATGAGTTGGAGTTTTTGGGTCAATGTCAAAAGTCATAGTTAGGATTGAAAGGGGGAAGAACAAAAAAATGGGAGATGGTAGAGACTTATTAAGTGAGTGAGACCGCAATAAGCTGTGAGGAAGAAGAGATTATATAATAGCAGGATGTTGAGTATGATATATATTGGTATATAAATCGGCAGAGTTGTGCAATCAGGGAGTAATATTATATATATTGGTGTGGTATATTAAAGGAAAGCGACGATGAAGAGAACATCAGGACAACAAAACGGAATAAAGAAAGGGACAGTGAATTGATGGTATATAACTATATATGCGTTATGCAGTGAATTAAGGGATAGCAACGGCGGAAAAAAGAAAGGAAAAAAAAAGGATATTGGACGGCACGACTTATTTAGTTTGTTAAGGAAAGTATTGTTGATGGTTTTGCTTATGAACGGAAGCAAAGAAAGAGGAAAAAAGTATAGGACGAGTGCTCATTGAGTCTTAATCGCTCGTGATACCATATGGAAGATATGAATTCATAGACGAGTGCTCATTGGAGTCTTAACTGGCTCGTGATACCATATGGAAGATATGAATTCATAGAAAGTGAATTCAATTATTTGTTTGGCATAAGCCCATTAGAGTATTCAAAGTATAATGATAATTAACCTACGCTTTATTTGGCTCAAGTGAAAATTATAAAATAAAAAAAATAGGGAAAAATGTGAGGAAAAACAACTTTTCTTATTTAATGGATATATTAAGATTAACCTATTAACGCCACTCGATATAGTTTACTTTTAGTAAGAAATAAATATGTGACGATTAAATAAATTAATCGAGAAAATACGATAGTCAAAATTCCTTGTAGATAACGTTGGTCGTGGTTTGGCCGGTAGTCATTTTTCATCCAATATTATATCATCGAGTGTTTATTTATGTTAACTATAGAGAATGTAAAATAGGGTCCACTGCATCTGACTTGTTAATTAATGTACATGTTTTTCTCCAAAAAATATATCCCTCAAATGTAATCAAAATAAAATACAAAAGATACAACACAATCAATATGGTTGTTCTAACAATCATGTGATATGTGGTCATCCCACCACGCACACACACAAATATTATACAAACATAATTTCACATGTTACGGTTGTTTTTTCCAACCCACCGCCTCAAAGAACCCATGCGGTGGTATGCGTCACCCCACCAAAGTCACAAACATTACCCGTTATGGATGAAGAAAGTAAAGAGAAGATAGAAAAAAGTTTCCCCGCCTAAAGAGTAACTGCCCCCCCCCCCCCCCAAATCCCGGCCCGTCATGAAAATCAAGAAAGTACAAAGAAGATCGAAGACATTTTCCCCGCCTAGAGAGTATCAGCTGATCCCCTCACTCCCCCCGACTCATTATTGAGATCAGGAAAGTAGAGAGAAGATCTAAGAGAGTTTCCCCACCTAGAGAGTATCAGATCCCCAGGCCCGTTATGTATCAAGAAAGTAGAGAGAAGATCGAAGAGAGTTTCCCTGCAGAGTATATGCACTTCAAATCCACTGAAAAATGTAGTTTTACTAACTTAATCATAAAATGTTGTGGTTAGTCTTGTAACAAAGGTATGGAACGGGTTCGGTATATACTGCACTGCACTGAACATATTTCGATCGTAGAGAAAAGAAACCTTATACCTCATCCTACCGATAGAATCTTGTACATAAAGAAAATGAAATTGAAAGTCTTCACATGTAAAATGTTGTTGATAGACATGTAAAGATCAACACACCACCAATTAGCTCACGTGTGTCTCTTCTATCTTCCGAACTGAACCAAATAGATCATTGAAGGGACTATGTCATGCATAGATCCAAAGGTCCTCCTATCTAGATTCATGCGCAGGTAACACAACCTTGATATGCATTAACTTGGCATCAAAAATAAATTCACCCTGATTATATATTGTTTTGTAATTTTATAATCTAAAAAACTGAAATCAAGAAAGTAGAGAAGATCGAATCGAAGTTTCCCCACCTAGAGAGTATTAGATCCCTAGTCTGCTATGGATCAAGAAAGTAGAGAGAAGATCAAGGAGTTTCTATGCCCCCCTCCCCGAGAAAAATGTACTTTTACTAACTTAATCATAAAATATTGCGCCGAGTCATGTAACAAAGGTGTGGAACGGTTCGGTATATGCTAGACCGACCAACATCATTATTTCAAGACAAGCTTAAATTCGGTCGATGTAACCAACCCTTCCGGACAGAGACCGTAGAGAAGAGAACCCTTATACCTCATCCTACCGATCAAATCTTATACATAAATAAAAGGAACTTGAAAGTCTTCACGTGGAAAATGTTGTTGATAGACATGTAAAGATCAACACACCACCAATTAGCTCATGTGTATCTCTTCTATATCCTAGAACTAAAAAAGCATGTCTAGTAACATATATACCACTATAACAATATATACTAAAACGATCTTGGTGTGGATAATACAAATATACCAAACCAACATCATCATAAGAACACCGATAATATATGTGCTAAAACGTTACCCTCACGTTTAAATTGGCAAATCTTAATTCTCCATCAAATACCTGAATTTCTTTGAAAAGTGAAATAAAGGGGCAAAGCTAAAATTTATCGATTTAAGAGATCTAATCACCAAAGAATAATCCCTATCAATTACTACATGTTGCCACTCAAAATCTCGAACAAATTTTGTTCTTAATTGGGTGCCAACCTTCCGTGATTTTCAAAGAACCATAAGACATAAAAAAAAAAAATCATCAAGCAATAACATTGCCCTCATGATCCCTAGCAACAACACTAATACGTCCCCCTATTCGGACTATGCTCAACCGTATCAACATTTCACGTAGGATGGCTGGAATTTGAATGAATCTGGTGGATTTAGCCCATCAACTTTATATATTACAAAGATATTCAAAGTAATATAATAATTCAAAAGTTTCAATAAATTTGTAATTCAATTTAAAATCTTACTATTTCAATTAACTGAATCGCATATACGTCATTGTTTCAATAGAAGGTGCAGAGTCCCATCATGTAAGTTTATCCCTTTCATTCAATATTCTCTCTTTTTTCAATCGTAGATTCATCGTTTATATAAAACCCTAACACACGTAGTGTGTTACGAATGCTAGTATTTATATATATATATATATATATATATATATATATATATATATATATATATATATATATATATATATATATATATATATATATATATATATATATATATAAGTGCATAACTATTAGAGTTGTGCAATTGGGTACTTAATTTAAGTTAAATTGAACTGATTTGTGATACATATGTAAATTAGACTTTAATTACAAAAAACCAATATGTTTTATTCATTCTAATTCTAAGCCCTAACGCAACTCCAACAAAATCAATTCATCATTAAAAAAACTCAATTTGTCTTGTCTAATTAAATTTCAAGCTCTAAATCACCCCAACAGAATCAATTCATTATTAAAAAATCTCAATATGTCATCTCCAATAAATTCAAAACCCTAATCGAACTCCAACAAAATCAATTTATCATTGAAGAAAAAAAACAACGATAACCAAAATTTCTCTTATCCATCTTCTTTAATCAAATTGGAACAGATCAATTCGCACTATCCAAAATCTTAATTCAACAAAAAAAGACAATTCGTTATTAGAAACAACGATTGCACTTACCTTCATATACTTTTATTATTATTTGTAATTAGATACCACAATGACACGCTCACGTTATATTATATAAGAACACCCAACTGATAATCTGAGCGCTAAACATTAGCCTCACGTTTAACCTGGCAAAACATCATGGCACAAAATTCTCGCCCCCCTATTCGGACCTTGCTCAACCGTAGAATCAAAATTTATAATTGAAAATCTAAATATCTATTAGTAATTCCTTGTTAAATAGATGGGTAGAATATTAAATATTTAATAAATGCTCTATTTTTTAAATTCTATTATTTCACTTTATTTTATTTAATAAATATATATTTTATTTTAGTGAATAAAATAATTTATTTAATTAATAATAATCATCTAGATTGGTGTCTATAAATTCGTCTTGTCACGGTGAATTAAAATATATGTTCACAATATTTTTCGGAGTTTTGTAGAATAAATTTATATTAAATTTAATAAAAACTATATATGCAGCCAACATACAAAAAATAAATAGTGGAAGATATACTAGTTGAAAATGCAACTAATTCCAAAAAACAATTCACGTAGATTGAATTTATTTAATAAATACTCTATTTTTAAATTTCCATTAATTCATTTTATCTTATTTAATAAATTTATATTTTATTTTAATGAATAAAATAATTTCTTGAAATAATACTACTCAAGATTGGTGTCTATGGATTCGTCTTGTCATGACGAATTCAAATATATGTTCAAAATATTTTTCGGATTTTTTAGATAAAGTTATATGGGATTTAATAAAAACTATATATGTAGACAACATACAAAAAATAACAATGAAATATATATTGGCTAAAATACAACTAATTCCACAAAATTCCATGTAGGATTAAATTAATCTGGTGAGTTTAGCCCCTTGTGTTTTACATAATATATGGATGGATGGATAATATAAGGATATATAACTGGATAATGATAAGAATGATAAGATTTGGAGCACACGGGTTAGTAACGCACAAACCAAGTGATATGGCAGCTAAGGATTCCTAACAACTAACGATCAGTCCTATATTTATCAAGTCTTGGTAGGTGATTATGCGTAACAAATCCATATACTTCGATACAAACAGTTACAATATAATTCCAAAATTAGTAGACTATAATTACAAAGAATTAAGGAGTTGATATGATTTGAATCTAAACTAATGTGATTAATGGACGTCAACTTGATTTATAGATTGTTTCTATTTTAAGTTATAATTCAAAAGTACAATAAAATATTATACATAAGCAAGGTCCGATCTTGAGCTACTAAACTGTTTGAATATGGATTAATTAGCATTTAGTCAGAGAAGTCAATATTATTGTTACAATGGTACTCAATCGCTTCATTCGTAATTTATGATTATTGTTACTTAATTGTTAATTTTTCTATTTGCAACCTTAAATGATAACAAAATTTTATTCTCGCCATAGTCGCTTCGTGTTTACCGTTGATATATCGAGTCGATAAAAGGAATTTAATATGGTGAGAATGACCAAACCGCTTTTATAGAAGGCACAACTTTACGATCTCTAGTGTCGACATTACGTAATGAATTATCTGTTTCATTTAACATATTCAAATGAAATACATTAGAATATATGAGGGAATCGAGAGTTTAATAAATCATAAACGTGTTATGCTCTCATATAAGCAACTTCAAGGTCACCAACGATTCGTGACAAAGATTGTACTTGAATGGGATCCACGCCTCCTTCATGTGCATGTTGTAATTTAACAACTTTTCTTACGTAAAGGTGGAACCAAGATAGTCCGGATTCTTGAGATTAAGCTTTGAAAGTCTTAAGAAAGACCAATGACATGCGTACCAATAATGATACACCTTCTTTATCCTCCTTCATTTTCGATAAAACTTTAAGTCCTTCATCACTTAATCTTAACACTAGTAATCAAAATTTTCATGTAGTTCAAACAAGATAGGCTTCGGTGCTTCAATTTCATGGCCATTTCCATCGCATAATATGCCTCATCTTCTTTACCATTTTCAAGTATCGACTGGGTCAATAAATGAGAAAAATTTAATGACATCGAGCCAATGAAAAAATCAACAAATAAAGAAAAATAATACTAACCAATGAATTCCTAAACACTGCCTCAGGGTTCTTTGCATTTGAAAGCCTATAGAACATCGATTCTGGAATTTGAAATGAGACGTCGAGAGGTAAAATCCGCAACACGTTTGGACTGTTACATATAAGTAGACAAAAATTTCATGTTAGTCTAACTAATTTTAAAATATAAGTAGGCAACATAAAAAAAAAAAAAAAGATAGAAAACCTATTGCTCGCATTTGCCCATGAAGTGGATGAATCGATAGCAACTCTTTCCATAATGTTGATGAGCATCTCCATATTGAGTTTCAAGTATAATGGGTAATATGAACATGATGAAATCTTCCTTTGTCTCTTCATTGTTTATTAGCTTGCAAAATATGGAATGTGCTAGTGCACGCAGGATTTTCAACACACAGACACACAAACGCACGCACATATATAGATAACGGAAGAGGTGGACGTATCTTATGTAACAAACATTAACGACTTGGTAAGTAATTATGGGAAGTTGGAGAATATTTGAATTTAAATACCCATACAATTAGGGAAACATAACAACTATGATTTGTTGGAACGGATTCTGGCCTTGGACCTCTTTCCATTCGAGCCAAACCATGAAAATCGGAATTAATTAGATATTTTGAAATTTTGAGTTGTTGGAACGGGGCAATTCCAATTGTATTCCTAAAAAATAGGTCTTGTTGTTAAAATACTCCTTTAACAATTTGTTTTATTAGTAAATACCTATTTTTTGGTTAAAATCAAATCCCTAAATATAGGATTGGTGATGGTGGACATATCAGATTTCTTATGTTAGAAATAATCATCCGATCCGTGTTCAAATAACAATGAATTATAATTTATGTATTTTAACTATAATTAGATTACTTAACCCATAAAAAAAATAGGGAAGCTTTAAAACTAATAATTTCAAATTTATGTTGCCTAGTTACATCAAATCTAAGTAGATTAAAAAAATGATTAGATTACTTCACCCATAAAAATAGGGAAGCTTTAAAACTACTTATTTATTTCAAATTAGGCGTATGGATAGAAGAAGAAAAATAAATTCAAATTTATGTTGACCGGATGACTCAAATATTAGTGAATTATAAATGAATTATTTTTTGCTTCATTTTGACACCTAGGATTTTTGCATACGTGGCATAACTCTCCTTCCATTTTCATCATCACTTTTATCATATATATAGATACATGTTTGATATAAATTTTCATAAATTTTTCAGAATTTCCTCAGAACTAACAAATGGTGAAAAATAATATTTTCCCTATTTTTTTCTTTACCCTAATTTTCCCTCAAACCAAATGGCAAGTGGAGAAATAAATTTTTTCTTCCGATTTTTGCTCAATTTTGCAAAAAACAGTACAAATTCCACTAAAATGAAGAGAAAGGCCAGACTCACAAATCAAGCGCGTGGGCGCGTTTTGTCCTTTACGTTATGAAACGAGAGATTCTCTCCTCCTCCTCCCAGAATCCAAAAAGCTTTATCCTTTCTTCTTCTCCACTCTCTTCTACTTTCTCCATCCAAATCTTATTTCCATTTCAACACTCCCTAAACAAATCAACTCAGGAAACAATCTATGTCAAATTATTCATCTTGCTTAGAGCTTTACAATGGTATAATTAAAGAACATAAAGATGGAGGATTCGAATACTTTGAAAAAGCTGTATGAAGTTCCAAGCTGAGCTGCTTGATTTGGAATAGTATGCTAGCTTTCGAATCAGCTTGTCCTCTAAATATTTGGGCGTTTCTTGACATCCATAGATGCCAAATCGTGGCCAAGAAGACCCACTTCCATGGCACCGACTGGAGCCGAAAATTTTGAATTTCGACCCCCTAACCCTCGGAAAAACGAATTTCGCCAACAGGTTGAAATACTGGGGCCGCCCCTGACTTCAGCGTCTCAGATTTTAGCTGAGAATCAGTGGCGTCTGGGCTGATCCATAGTGGTTTCACTGTGTAGCTGATTAGCATGAATCAACTGAGCTCTTGAGTCTATTGCAGGTTATCCATCTGCCTCAAATTTCATCAAGCCTCTCACTTCTTGTTAAGTAGACTCATTAGTTAGATATGGTGTTTAATTGAGAATCACAAATACATTAGTAATAAATTCTTGGTTTTCATTTGAGATAAGTGGTCATAAAATCAAGGTCAATGTTGTTTGGTTTTCTGGACTTATTGTTCCTTGGAAACCTCATCTAGCATACATTTTGTACATATTGAACTAGAGTCTAGATGATACAAACGTTACTTTTTTGTCCAGATTATATAGTTGATATTGAAGTTATCCTAGTACAATCTTTGCTAGTCGAATTTGTCAAAGGCCCGTACCGCTTGTTAGACAGAGTTGTGAAGTTGCTCTTAGCATGCTCGAATATGAAAGATCTTGAAAATCCTTCGAGGTAAATGAGAATGTTCAGTTATTCATTTATTGAAACATGCATTCGTTTTGATTGTTGCCTGGAATTCGTCCTTTGCAGTACATTAAGTCATATTAAGTCAGCTTGTTGTTGTTGTAATAACTAGCCTATTGCCCATGTTACATGGGCATACTGGACGCTTCACACATTTCGTGTTCTCGCCACACTTTAATACTTACTTACATAGACAATAATTTTTTGTAATGTAAATAAAATTTAGTTTGAAGAGACAAATAAATAAATAAATTATTAATGCATAAAAATAGCAATATAATAAAAATCATATTTACACAAGTTAGATTTATATTTAGAAAACGAAAACTAAAGATATAGTATAAAATGTGAAAGAAATAAATATATAAAAGGAGCTCCACATTAAAAATAGTTTTGCAAATCATTATAATCAAGAAAATCTAATACTACTAACGAAATTAGAAGCTTGAAAATGTAAAATATAAACAACAAAATTTCTCCAAAACAATATTTTTATGAATTTCAACTAAAATGGTATTTTGAAAAAATGTAAGGGAAAATGAATGGACTTGAATAAGGGATCAAACCAGAAAAAAGAATTTGAAAAAATGGAAGAGAAAATGAATGGACCTGAAAAGGGACCAAACCGTAAAATAATATGAAAAAATAGAAGAAACATGGACAAGATAGCAATCAATTCATGACCTCACATAAACTTATAAATTTAACACCCCAACATAACCACTCAAATAAGAATAAGTTATATAATGTAAGCGTATAATAGTATATGGACGGAAATAAAAGATCGGGGCCCTCAAATTTATGGGGCCCTGCATGGGCACATATATCATTTGTTTCTTGAATTTTCGCATACATTCTTTCTAACCGAAAAATATGAAGTATTTTTACTTCGACATGTTTAAAGTCTTCGCTAAATTAATCAATATTGTATAGGGAACTTGCCCCGTTATGAGATGCATGCAACAACTCGTGTGGAGATTTCACAAAACGTAATTTATTGGCAAAACATCTGGAGAACATAGAGTAAAGTATGTTATGATACGAAGGATATCACTAGAGCCGAAAGACAATCTCAAATGTCCAATACCTTTCACGAGGAAGCAATTTCCAATAAGGTTATGCTTTGCAATGACGATAAACAAGGGACAAATGTTATAAAAGGTTGAGATCTATTTACACAAATTTTCTCACATGGACAACAGATGTCATAAGAGCGTGAGATCATCTCACATCGTGGTATTGATTAGGCCGCATACAGTAGACTCCGATGACTACACAAAGACAAAAAATGTATTTTACACAGAAATCTTACAGAATCAAACATCAGATTAGGCAATATAAACATTAACTTTTTGGTTGCGATTGAGAATGATACGTTTTCGAATATTATTCTTTTCTTCTGTAATTTCTACACATTTTTATAACATTAACAAACTTTGACAATTAATCATAAGTTTAAATAGATATCGGTACAATTGTACTCAAGGTGTCAAAGTATAACTCAAAACCATGTAGCAAGATTGAATAAGTCATACACACGTAGACGTATATATATATATATATATATATATATATATATATATATATATATATATATATATATATATATATATAAATAGGTCCTGACAGATACAAATAGGTCCGCCACCCTCGCCACCTCAAAGACTTCGCCTCTTAGCAGAGGCTCATCCACCCACCATCATTCTTCCTCTTCGTGGCATCCTACTCAGAACCTCGGGAGGCATCGCAAGACCTCCCGGCATGTTCGCACTGACTCGGTTAGTCATAGGAGGATACATGAACCCTCGAACCATCAATGGTGGCCGAGTATCCATACCTTGCAATTTTTATATGGGGGGGGGGGGGGGGTAGGTTTGGACCAATTACCTATTCCCGCGCGGAACTACCCTTAGAGGCCCCGGACTTATCAACAATAATGGGCCGCAAAGTTAGCTATGTCAAGGATCACAAGATGGATTTTTATGCCCCCGAGTAATTTTTTTCGCTTTACCTTGCCTCCCTCAACTTCGCATGTCGCGGATCTTGTTTGCCCTCCGCCCAACATGCTTTTGTGGCCTCCATTATCCAATATCCTCGCATAATTAAAACGACCGCCTGCATAAAGTAGATCGGCAAATTTAGAAGATCGGCGCACATAAAATTCAAGACTCACTCAAATATTCTTTATTATTACAATATACGGGAGTATTTGTGAGACCGGCCAGCCAGAGTTGGGGTTGGACCGCTAGAGCGTAGGGATAAAACAAAGATCGATCCTCCCATCTACACCCAAAGACGCACCATCCTTTCCAACTCTAGCCGGATCAGATCGTAATTGTGGTAATAGTCGCCTCGTTCCGATGGCATCGACCAAGACCTCCTTCTTCAGATTCGCCCTCTTCAACATCGGACTTCGCATCAAGATCGCCTGGCTTCAAAGATTCCAACCATTCCATGATCCTTTACCTTTACACATCGAACTTATCACGCTCAAAATTTTGGGAAGTCCCCAATCCCTGACGGATGCTTGATGTAAAATATTTCGCCACCACTGAAGAATGGGACGCCTCAAACCCATCTAGAAATCTCAAGCCCATGACGAAAGTGAAAAATAGAACGCCGAGTTCGGACTTGAGGAGATGGTAAAGGCGGAAAGGAATTTTTGTAAGAGAATTCCTCGCCTTTAGTTCGAGGATGACCATGAAACACATTATCGCCCTAATGCATCGGGAGGACTTGTGACTACATAGCATGGTATGTCGGAAAAGTCCGCTATTTCAGGAAGCATGGGTATCCGCCACCCACACTTAAATGCTTGAACATGGAAGGTAAGGCACCTTCCATGGATTATACAAGCTTCGACTACCAGGATAATAATCTCGCACTCGGGGATCTCGCATAAGTAATGCAAGTCTTCAATATCGTTGTCCTTCAGACTGATTTAACAAATGGGAATTATCCGCCATCATTTTGCTCGACGTCCGATCTTAGAACTCCGATAGGGCGGTCCTGCCGCTTTATACTCATGGGCGCCTGTGGACTTCTTGGAAGCCTTCTTCTTACGAGCCCCTAACTCGCCCCACCTCGACATTAAGAATAAGCTCCTATCTGGATTATCCTCAAGAATAACATCTTGGTCGATTTGACGATTATCCGCACTCAGCATTTGGATTACTAGTTCCTACATCCTCGTGAGTCCTCGACATCCTCATATCCTTCATGCATCTAATGTCCACCTCTTCATCAGAAGACTCCTCTTCTGACGATGTTCTATCCGAGTCCGACTCCCCAGAACTTGAAGAAGAAGAAGAGTCTGCATCGACGGATCTGTCTACATGCATGTCTGAGGGCTCAGCTACCTCTGTGGTCTCCTCAGCAGCACCGGACCCGAGGCTATCGTTGTTCCTGGTCCGCCTCGGAGGGTCACATCAAGGAAAGAGGAGACAACTCATACCCGTCCCTACCAGTATCCGTCTCCTCATTTCCAATCTCCGGAACTCCAATAAAAGGTAGAGTTCCGGACGGACCAGCTTCATTCGTACCGGCCATGGGGAAGGAAGATAGTGGTGGAGGCTAAAAAATAGGCACTCTACAGCTGTAACCTAAACTAGCAAAGGAATTCGGAGGATAGGGGTTCCGAGGGTGAGAGGCGATATCAACCAAGTTATACTGGACCGGAGGATTGGAAGGACAAGCCTCTTTAGGTTGAGAAGTCTCTACGGACTGAATGGTGGAGTTGGGGAGGTTAACTATGTTGTAACGAGTGGTGTGTCTCCGACGGACACCAATGATCTCAAGATCGGAAGGAGAGGCCAATATTTCGTCAAGATCCGAGCCCTGATCGGAGTCAGTAAGATTAATAACCTCGTTCCACTACAAGAAATCCGTCAAATAGCGACGGAGGTTAGCGACGGATAGAATCCGTCGCTAACTAGCGACGAATCGCTAATTTTAGCGACGGAATGGAGACGGATTGAGCGATTTCGCTCAATCCGTCTCTAATCCGTCGCTCATCCGTTGCTAATTTAGCGACGGATGTGTTTCCGTCGCCAAATAGCGACGGATAAATAAATCCGTCGTTAGTTAGGGACGGATATTAAATCCGTCCCTAAATAAGTTGACCGGATAAAAAAAACAAAAAAAAAAAAAGTAAAATTAATTTTAGCGACGGATAGAGTTCCGTCGCTAAAATCAATATACTATCGGGCTGTCTGCTCCAGCAGATTCATTTCTGCTTTCTTCTTCCTTCTTCATTCTTCATTCGCCAATTACAAATTCCGGCCAAATCTCGACCGTTCCGGCCAATTTTGGAGTCTTCAAGTTCGTGGGACAAGGAGCTCGTGGTCAACAAATTTCATCTTTTTCATTTAAATCAAGGTATTTTTGCTAAAACCCTAACTTTGCCAAATTTGGGGATTTTGTTAATTTCGACTAATTTGAGCAATTGTTTGGAAGTATTGTAAGTACGTAGTAGTTAGTTAAGCTTATATTACGTAGTGTGTTAACTTTGAGAAGTTCAATTGATATATTGATTGTGAATTTGGATTTTTAGTATAATGTTAAGATGTTTGGAAGTATGTAGGGTTGTTAATTTGATATTTTCGTATATGTAGTAGGATTAGAATGATTTAGTCGAGTGTTTTGGAACCTTACTTGTCGACAAAATTGGGAATTTTGTTAATTTCACTAATTAGATCAATCAGATGTTTATGGGAGCTATAGTATACTAGCTAGTTAACTTTGTGCAATTGATATATTGATTGTGAATTTGTATTGTTAATTAGTATAATGTTAGATGTTTGTAAGTACATAGTAATTTTGATTCGATAAATTCAGATATATACACTAGATTATGAAGATTTAATTAAGTGTTTTGAGACTAGTCAGTGATTATATTAACGTAAAATGCATGTTATAAATCTAATAATTGTAGACGGTCGCTAATCATATAATTATGAATCCCGATCGCTCATGGATGTACCGTCGACAGTGAATGGCGTATTCACCTAGTTTTGTGGAAGGGTCAATCCTTCATCACTTTCGCTTACACAAACTACTTGTTCGAGGGGGTGGGGTGGGGGAGATGAAGTGCCCTTGCAATGCTAACAAATGTAGGAATAAACAATTTTGCCTCCCAAACGGAGTGGAGCACTTGAAACGTAAGGGGTCCGTGGTCTTAGTATGAGGTATGGTATTATCATGTGAGACACGAGCACTGCTCACGGATTATGAGCATCTCTCAAAGCGTAAAAGGAAGGAGAAAAATGTGATCTAAGTACTCAAAATATGTCTACATCGATGCTAATTATGATCATGAACGGATGGAGCAAATGGTGTATGATGTTGGGTCCAGTTCATGGACACCAGGAGCCAAGAATCGAGGGGATGTGGAGGAGCCTCCGAATCCTGGATCGTGTGTTCTTCGACTTGTTGGAATCAAAGAAAGCCGATTTATCCGGATGTAAGCGAGTTGTCTTTGTTGTCGGCTAATGAGTCAGAAGGCTAATGGCTTAAAGAATCAAGCGAAGCTTCAATGAATGGGTACAAGTAATCGGATCTTTGTCCTAAGAAAATCTAGTTCCCACCAACTTTTACCAAAAAAAAAGATGCGGGATGGGCTCGCATGGAAACTATAGATTGTTCCCAAGTTACATCAGGTTACATCAACATATATGCATTATGTACTGGGAAATTGAAGAGGTATGTCAATAAAGGCAAGCCTCGAGGGATCCATGGCCAATGCCTACGCAAGTAGAGGAAACGCAATCTTCGCCTTATTACTTTGGGGACCATGTCCCACGAAGGCATCTAGGCCGCCCGTAAACGCAGTATACATTTGAAGTTCAAGAGGATGATGACGCTTCCATTTCAATTTTTAGGTCTCCGGAGACCTATTGGAGAAGAAAAGATGAATGGTCGATGATAAGGAGTCAAGGCGCCACATATTATGTCCTCTCGAATCAGGTCAAGTTGACAAATTTATGGAGATTTATGCTCGGTGAGTAGCTTTCTTACGCTAATACATGGATTTTAACTTCTAACTACTATAGATATCTAATCATGTAATCGTGTCCACAGCCTTTTCAGAGAGAAGAATCCAACAATGGCAGATGACGTAATTGAACAACTGCTTCAAGAGAAGTTGGAAATGAATTTGCGATTGGTTCAAGGAGTACGACAAATCCTCACAACAAAGTCATATGTCCTTACTTAGAATCTCTAGCAGAGGGACCAAACAGAAAGGTCTCCACATTCTCATCGTACATAGTAAATGGCCTTAGGTTTAAAACAATTGAGTCTAACACCGCCATGGCCACAAGCAATTCTGGGGTGTGTGTCAGGGGGCAAGATCAAGATGCACCTGATGATTTGTATGATTTCTATGGGAACCTGAGACGAATTGTGCGACTTGAATATCCGGGGTTTCCTTTGAAAAGAACCTTTCTGTTTGATGTTGACTGATATGATCCTACTCCAAGTGGTACGCAGAAACACGAGCTCTATCAGATGGTAGAAATTAACCATAGGAAGAGGTATCGTACTAAGTATGAACCGTTTATCTTGGCGACTCAAGCACGACAGGTGGTGTTTATTGAATATCCAAGCCTCAAACGCGATCAAAGTGATCGGTCATGATGCTTATACAGCCCGCCCATAGTAGAGTACATCGATAAGGACGATTTAATTACCAACTCAGATCAAGAAGAGGTCGCCGATCAAACAAATGAGAAAGCCCGCATATGTCGATGATGAGTTCATAGACCTGCATGAAGACCAATTTATAGACTTAACAATAGCCGATGAGGACGAGGGTATGTGTGTATTGTATGCTTAGTTGTTATGTGTATATAAAATTAGTTGTTCATTATTATTACTTTTTGTGCGTTAATATCTGTCAAATGTATATTCATGTATTCTTTACTAACACATTTTTTCTTGCAATTACTTATATGCTCTTGCAAATGCCGCGCCAAAGGAAGTCGACATACCTTCCTCCCGGGTTTAGGGGTGCTAGTCCAGCGGGTTCTAGTAGTACCCCAGCGAGTCATAGTAGTCCTCTCGTTGGATACGACATTGGGGGGAGCAGCAGCCAATCTCAGGTACCAGAGATTCCACCGGCCTACACGGCACATGCTCCTAGTGACTACCCCTCTTACGGGTGTCCCTACTTGACGTTGATGGACTGCATACATTTCGTGAAACCGTGTTGTTCCCAACTAGGAACAAGTAAGTATTATGGAGTCAGAGAACATACACTTAAGATAAATATATGTTACATGATTTTACTAATGAATATTCGCTTCTTGTTTGTCTCATTGATAATGTGTTTTGGCCTCCTGATGCCTCGGACAAACTAGGCAAAATCTTCGTGGGGAGGCGGAGATGCCGGATGTGGAGGCGAGAAGTGGTCAAACGTCCGGACGGATGAAGCACTTTTACTTCGACGAAATGTAGCTTAAATGTTACAATGAATGCTTTATTTGTTCTTTTAATCATCAGGTTAATGTGTGTGGTATGTTAGCCACTATATCCGGTGAGTGGTATGTTAGCCACTAAGCTTGTTTTGATGTGTTAGTCACCATTTATGAACTTGTTGTGTCATTTGAGTGGTATGTTAGCCACTGAACTTGGGTGATATGTTAGTCACCATTGTGTTAGTCAATTTTAGGACAATTTGAGTGGTATGGTATGTTAGCCACTGAACTTGGGTGATATGTTAGTCACCATTGTGTTAGTCAATTTTAGGACAATTTGAGTGGTATGTTAGCCACTAAATTGAATCGTTGTAGGACTACTACATTTGAGTTTCATTTGAGTGTTATATTTAAATTGTTATCTTTCTTTATACTTGTGTAATTTTTACTTTGAATGGAATTGTTGTAGAAGGACTATTTCATCCCCAATACCCTGGTGTCCCAACAGTACTTCGCCGAGACTTTAGGGTCGGACATCTACAGGAAAATGGTCTACAAAATGAAGGAGACACGCAGGAAACCAACTTGGGTGGGGGATGACGAGTGGGCACTGTGGTTGACGTGCTGGAATGATCCCTTCGTCTAGGATCAAGCATAAGAATGCATAAAACCGCTTGTCCGAGCCGCATGATGACGGCACCGCCAGACATCACTACGGGTCGCGAAATGTTGTTACGCATCACGGATGGAGGTTAGTAAATATGTTGTTTATGACTGAATATGATACATAACGCTTTTAGCTTTCATTTCAATCAACTAACTACTTGTTTGCACATATGTTTTTTAGGCCAATAGAGATGTACCAAGAGTGCTCTGTACCACTTCAAGAAGCGCTAAGTCAAGAATGGCATCTGGACGTGAGGGCCGAGCGATTATGCACGCTTTTCTTAAGGTTAACATGTGTATTTGAGTATTTTAAAGTGATTCCTAAAATTGCATCTCATTTCGTATGCAACCAACAATTGCAGAGTGAGGTCGAGAGGAGGATGGACGAGAGGATGATCGACGGCCATGAGTCACAATCAAGAGCAAGACCAGATCTTCTTCGAGGTCAACCCAATGGACAAGAAGGGTCGAATGTATGGTTTGGGAAGTTCGGGCCCTTCCATGAGTTCGTAGCTTCTCGGTCCTGTGGATCAGATCGCGATCTAATCTCTACACACAAGAAGAAAGTTAACGAGATGATGACTCCTCTCCAATGTGAAATAGTCATGCGACTAAGGCAAATTTACGAGCAAGTGCTTGAGGAACAGTTTGTATGGCTCAAATGGATGGACGCTGACCTGCATGTTCAGTAGTTCTTCCCAGTCTCACCCACCGCCTCCTCCTGATTATTCTTAGTTACATCAGACTTATTATGGACTTGTTATGGATAATTTGACACTATTTCACCTTGTAATTCTTGTTTCGGATTATTTATAGATAATTTATATTGTTTCGGATATATTAATGCAATTTAATTATTTCGGGTATATTATCTATGATTATATTATGTGAAAAAACAGGAGAAACGGAAAATATTAAAAAATAAATTTAAAACAATGAATTTAGGGACGGAACAAAATCCGTCGCTAAATTCACGAACTAAGGGCGAATTAGCCCGTTGACATTTAGCGACGGATTTTTTCCGTCGCTAAATGTCAACCGAACTAAGCCGACTTAGTGGTGGGATTTAGCGACGGAACACATCCGTCGCTAAATCCCGTCTCTAATTAGCGACGGATACGTAATCCGTCGCCAATTCGGACGGACTGGTCAACGGATTAATCCGTCGCCAGTTTGTCGTTATTTAGCGACGGAATATATATCCGTCGCCAATAAAAATAGTGACGACTGGTTTCGAGATGGAGGGTTATCCGTCGCTAAGGATTTAGCGACGGATCGACACAGTTTTAGCGACGGATAATTCCGTCGCTAAAACTGGTTTTTTTGTAGTGTTCGGCTGCTGTACTTCCTCACCCTCACCCTCACTCTCATACAAATCTCCTAAATGGTCTTCTCCTACTGACATGCCTAGCTGTCCGAGCTGGGGAATCTACAAAGACAAAACACAAAACGAAAAAGCTTAAGCCCCGAGCTCGGATAGGCAAAACCTACCAAACTAGACCGCCGGTAAAAACCTTGCAAAGAAATACAAAATTGCGAAAGGAAAAAGTCCGAGGGAAGCAAACTTACTTGTCGGAAAAGAAAGTCGGCTCTTCGAAACTTCTTCAAAGTAGGAAAGTCCGCCTGATGAAATCTTCTCTCTAGCTTTCTCGGTCTCAACTTTCTCTCTCTAAAACTTCAGGATTTTGTAAAAGTGTGAAAGTGACAGGGTAAAGGCCTATTTATAGGCATATTGGGCAGGTCCAACCAGGCCCATGGGCCAAGGTCTGAACCATTGCATCGATTCATGTCCAAACCGTAATCATTACGAATTAGACCGGCCTAAACCGTCTTAAACCATCATAATCCGTCTGAACCAACGGACTTGCCTCCAACCACAAGTCAGAAATACCCAAGGCTCCTATCGACGGATGACGTAACCACCGGACACCAACTTCAAAGTCCCGAATTTGCTTTTATTTCATGACAAACCAAGCCCGGAACTTGGGGGGACTTATGATACCAATATGACGGACTATATTGATTATTGGCTAGGCGAAATAGGGATCCAGCCAACTGCCCTTCGTCTCAAAAGAGTCCAAAATAGAACTTCTTGAGAACGAAAGGCAGCGGATCGGATCCTCATCATAGCAAAGCCGTCAACCCAGATCCGACGGGAACCGAAGCACTTAATTGAAACCCCGGTATTCTGCAAGAATTGTTTGAAAGGTCACTCCCCTTTGGCATGCTTGCGTATCTTCCAAGACGACAAAGCTGGAATCAGTCAACCTTGAGCTTAGCTCACCCCGCCAGCTAACTATCTAGGAAGGACACAAACACCTCAAAATAGACCTCAATTAAAAAAAAAAAAAAATAATCAAAAACCGGCGCTCCACTCCCGAGAGAAGAGGACCGGCCCAACAGCTACATCTTGAAAAAAAAATGCAATTGAGCTAAAAGGTACATCGAGCTAAGGGAGTATATATAGATTTTTAGGTCCAATCAAAATCTGCCACGTATGCATATGGGCGCCGACACTATTGGGCCTGGGCTTGGGCCAAAACTTGGACTCCCTTAATGGATCGACTTTCAGGCCCGAAATACGTATGTACGGACTTTACAAAGATTCTGGACGGACAACCACTTATAGTTTCACAACCATCTCCAACTAAGATACTTGGATACTGGGGGGACTTATGATATACACACATGAGTCCGCCTGCTCCTCTTGCCGAACCAAGGCGACTTAATACGATTTATACATATGCGTTACTGGAGTCCGCCCACAAGCTTCATGGTCCGGCACTAGAACACTTATAATCAAGATTCCAGGTTAAAATGATGGGGCGGTCCGACCACCCACATTTTTCACAACGGACATATCCACATCATAAGGGTAGACTTCTGATCAAGACAACTACAAGAGAAGTCCGTCCTTAACTTTTGTCCGTTTGAAGTTTATGAACGGACTGCCTCTGATCTTGTCCTGAATATCGTCATGAGTCCAACGCGCCACCTATCTTCGGGACCACGTATCAACCTATCACCAAGCCGACCAAACTTCGGGATGTTAGATAGCTTGTCCCCATAGCTCAACACTATAAATAGGAGGCATTTACTCCTCATAAAGACAGGTAACTACTTCGCAATAATCCACTCTCTAAGTTTTGAGGTCCGAGCCCAAGCTTGATCCGCCTCCTAACTAGTTGAATCTTAGTCCGGACTGTCTAAGGCAGGCCGGCCCAAAAGGGTCTAACCCCTTCTATTCTTGTTTATAGATCAGCCACCTACAAGTGTTCAACCGACGGACCATCACACATGGACGGACACACTTGCCTGACGGACCCTTTGCTATCGAGGAACTCTACACTCTAACTATCTCTTATTCCTAGGCGGACTCCTAATCTGTTGCCAGACTTATTTGACTAAAGGACTCCGAACTGAGACTTAACGATTTAAGAAGAATCATACCTACGCTCTGACGGACTCTCTTTGACTTTGACTCTGACCATTGAGTTATCAAGTTTTACCCCACATCACTATCTTTAATATATAAATGTTCCACGTGTTTCAATACATATACTTAAAGGGCAACTGTAACTGTTTTCTTTGAATAAATAATGCCCATAAAATAAAAAAAAGAGTTAGTTACGTATACCATCCATTCAATTCAAGTCAAAATCATTTTAACCCTTACAATTTAACATATGGTAAAGAGGTAAAAAATAATACTTCCGTCCTATAAATAACTGTTTGTTTACTTTTGCAGTCGACAAAATATGATATGTATAACTATTGGATAAAATAATATTAGTAGGTCTTTCAACTTCAAATTATAAAGTTGAAAGAAGGATAAAATATTATTAATGGATTTACTTTTTGTTATATATTTAATATTGAAGTTGAAGTAATGATTTATAAAATAATTGAGAAGTTTTGTTTATTATGTAAAAGATGATAAAATGGAAATCTATACAAAAAAATGGAGGGAATGGATCGGAGAGACTGCGTCAACATCTCTACCTTTCCTCCCGGAAATCTTTTTCACGTATATGGTACTTGGAAAATGGTTGGGAAATGCAGCCGGAGGCAATCCTGTCCATCCAATGATTTTTCCTTGTTTCACATTAAAATACATGGAAAAATATTAAAGAAACTCAGCATTCAATTGAATAATACGGTTGTGTTCCCTTGTTTTAATCAACCATCCATCAACCCAAAATCAATCTCTTTTATTATCTACCCATGAATATTCAGAAAAGTCCATCACTGTACCTTGGGATTGGACAAACTTCATACACGGTATCTATGGGTACCAAATTAATATTACATACTCACCTATAAACATCATGACACTCTTTCGCATGTGATTAACATACACTATATATTTATGTATAATCAAGTGCGAACGCAAAAAATTATATAAGGGATAGCAAAATATTATTTTTGAAAAATATTAAATTTAATAAAATTTTTTTATAAAAGTATATGTTTAAAAATTACGAAGCTTGGGTTGTAATGTCCTTTTTTACACACTGCATCACTTTTAATTTTTATTTTGTTTTTTCTTTTGTCAATTGTATATTTTTACGTAATAAGTTTCTCACTTTTTTACTTTTAAGTGTTCATTTGACCATAAACATATCATAAGTTATACATAAATGATGATGAAAATTATTATATTAAAAGTTTGATAATTATGATATAGAATTTATATTTATTTTTTAATATAATTTAGAATTAATTTGTGTGGAAACAAATATAACAAGGAATTAACAAAATAAAATAAGAATTTAGTATATCATGTAGTAGCAACTTACATAAATGGTGAAAATTATAAAAGAGAAGGCTGAGAAATGAAAAGGATTCTGAAAAATAAGAAGTAAAACGAAAACAATAGGGAAGGAAAAGAAAAGAAGAAAAAAAACATGAAACATGGTGGTAAAAAGTAAAACAAAAAATAGTTTTGGTGATGTAAGGAGAAAAGTGAAAAGGATCCTTGAAAATTAAAAATAAAATCAAAAGAAAAGATAACATCATGAACTTAATTAGGGAGGGAAAAACAAAAGGACAAAAAAAGAAAAGGAAAGGAGAAAAAGAAAAGATAAAAATGGAGGTGATAGGAGTCGATCCCCTGCCAAAGAAGGAAATAACTTATCCTCAACCTAATGACTACTAGGCTACACTTGATTATTATCATTATACAGCGTAAAACGTTATTTCTACAATCAATTCAAATACATTTGAGGGGTATATTAGTACTTTCACTTGAAAAATCGAGAGGTAGCACGTGCTACCCCGTATTCCCCTACACTCGCCCCTATGTATAATCATCACATATCTAAGTAATGTATATAATATATGAGCTGAGACATGTACATCAAATATGTAGTGTTAAACAAGATCATCATATTGAGAGAAATTGCATTTAGATTGAAAAGATTAAAAAAGTCAAGAAAACATGATTACTCTCTCTATAATAGAAATTGCACTCTGATTTAAGATAAACCATATTATTAAATATTAGCATTTACATAAAACACTACGTGTATTAAAGATTTTGATATAAACCAATGAATATGTGATTTTTGAAAATATTTAAAAATAATAAATAAAAGGGATAAACTTACGCCAATAAGATTCAAACCCTGCACCTTCTACTTAAACAATGACACATGTATGTACCATATTTAAATTGAATAAGTAAGATCAATGGATGAGATTAAAATTGAATTATAAACTTAGTGAAACTTTGTGAATTATTATACTACTTTGAAATATATACGATGTTTAAGTTAACAAGTGATGTTTAACGAAATATATATATCATATTAATTCGGTATTTGTATTTCGAAAAAGGTTGTAATAAAAAAAAATAGAAAAAGAAAAAGGATAAAGAAAAGGTGGTAGATGCATGAGTAAAACAGGCACAACTACTTGTTGTGATGAGTTATAACTATCCCTTTCTTCTTCTCTTCACTTGTCTTCTCTTCTTCTCTTCTCACCACCTTCACTTTCTTCTAATCCACACACACAGACTCACTCAGCCCCACTCCACCTGATTGATTAATTCATTACTCACCTCGGTTTCTACGCATCTTTCATTTGAGGTAATCAACTCAACTCACCAATTTGTAATCTACTCTTGTAATGGCTAATTCTTGTTTGTTTTAGATAGAAGAAAATAGAAGAAGAAGAAGATAGATAATGCTTTTTGTCGGCATCGGTTGACTTCCTACTCTGTGCTTTAACATGTCTAATTTCTCACTTCCAAGCCTTTTGGGGTTGTTTATAGTTGTGGGATTTTCTTGATTTTGTTAGATTGCTTTAGGTTTGGGGTTTTCGTGTTCTGCTTTTCACCCACAAATTGCATCCGTCAAAGGTGGTAGCTTCGTAGGGTTGACTTCACAATTCTTCTCTTCTCTTCTCTTCTTTCTTTCCTTCCTTTTCTGGCTATGTAATTTTACAATTCTTCTTCTACTCCACCACCTTCTAATTGGCCTTGTTCCTTTATGGTATTTATCACCTTTCTACTTTCTTGTATGCTTAGATTTGCTTCTTAGTTGTGTCTAGATAATTGATTCTTATGATCTCTTACTTATACATGATTAATTCCCCAAATCCTTCATACTTGATAGTTGATACCTAACTTGTAATGACATTCATACCTATGTTTATGTGACTGTATGAGGATGTAGGCTTGTACAAGTCCAATATTTTGGGTTTAAATATTACTAATTGTTATAGTAAGGTGTTGTTTGTGCTTTGATCTGAAGCTTTAAGCTAAAGAATGTCCTAAAGGCTTCTTGCTGCCTTGCATAACGGTTGTGTCAAGTGTTGATTGCACGTATCTCTGACGATATAACTTCGATTGTTGTAGGTTAAGAGTCCTGTTTATTTTTCTTATTTGAGATCCTGAGCAAGTTGGCTCACTTATTGGTTATCGTTTTGCAGCCCAACTGTCAAAACTATGGTGAGCATTCGGAGGCGTAAGCTACTTGGATTATGTGCTGGTATTTCATTTAAAACTGTGCTGAACTAATGATAATGTATCTTTATTATTTATGTTTATACTTCTCAAGGTTCTTTATAGTAAAGGTTCATTATTTATGTTTTCTTAATGTTCTGTGTCTTTCTTTTTAAAAAAGAAAATCATTGGGAGGTAACTAATGATAGTTTTGCTGTTTTAGGACGAGATTCTTCCGTGGCTCCACATTCGCAGGTTACCACACCAACCACCTCGAACTCCGTAGATCACATAAAAGAAATCACAGTTCATCCTCTTCCATCAAATGATTTTGTCAAGCCAAAAGACGTAAGCTGCTTTTTACCAGGCATACGTGTATCTCTGAAAGTCTTATCCATGTAATGTGCCATGCTTTGTGCTGCTATCATTAGCGGTTTCCGGAAGTTTGTATGTGAGTTTTATATTTTAGTGGTGGATGATGTTTCAATACTATTTACAACTTTTGTTTTCAATGGCCTCTTAAGCATTCACATGTTGAGAAATGGCAGTTTTCTTTGTGATCTAATATAAAAATCTTTAATGTCTTGGAGGTTTTATGATCCATCATGCTCTGTGGCCTGATGAATTTACATTCTCATTTGTCAACTAGGGAAAAATCATTTTACAATGGTTTAAATTACCTACCTCGCAAAAGTTGTACTAAAAGGTCTATCCTATGTTAATGCACAATCTATAAAACAATCAGTTCTTGATGACAGCTGTAAAATCCCTGAATGGAGATATTGTTTCATTGTAGTTGTAGCATGTTTTTTTGATTATATTGGTTTAAATGAGGTAATGCGCTGACTTCAACATGTTTCCCCTGATCTTATTCTTATTGACTTCATTATTGTTGTCATAAGTTAATTACATGCTAGGGTTGTATTCATACTTTTTTCTTGTCAGTTCAGTGATATTCGTGGAAGTTCTGTTCCACGTTTCAAACATTTAGTCATGTTAACTGAGTTTTTTTTTTCATTTCTAATATTACCCAGGAAACCACCTTTGAAACTTGTGCTGGTTCCTCATATGTGCCTGCTCCATCACCACCAAAAGAGCACGGTGTTCAGCAACTCCCTGGTTTGTCCTTGTTTATTTATGACTTGTTCATTTATCTTTGTCAGGATATTGACAATTAACACCCTTCACTGCCCAGCATTTCTACCAACATTCAGGAAAATTTGAACGTTTTGCACATTTAACCATTAGTATCAATTATTATTCTGACATCTGCTTTTGTAGGGATATCTGCATCTGTTAGACCTTGGGAAGGTCACACTTCTGAAATTTTGGGCACAAGTATCAAACTTCCACCTTTTCCGGCTAAAGTTCAAAGAATTGGAAATGCACTTATTGATTGTTTATGTGTGGGCAATACCATATGAGAAACCTGTTAACAACCCCTTAATACTACAACATTAATAAGTACAACACCACTTGTACCAACTCCCTAATGTTCATCTAGAAAGTTAAAACTAGACATTTTTATCCTTATCCTTTATAAGGAGAGAGTTAGATTACCACATGCACCTGATCCACGCCTCACTCGCTGATCGACTTTATCTTCTCTCTCCGGCTCAGGTGACATGATCAATAGCTGAGATAAATAAATGAAATCGTTAACTTGGTATACCCCACGTCCGTTTTATATAATGAACGTGTAATTTAAATGGAAAAAGAAATATAAAAAAAAATAGAAATTAAATAAATGAAGTGAGTTTTATATCCATTTTGATCAACTTAATAGATAGAACAACAGATATCTAAGCACTGCCTTGTCTCTTCAATTTTTTTTTTTGGTAATGAAAGACGCTCACCCTGGGACTATATCGTATTTAAAAATGTACAACTTGGGTTGGGAGAGTTTCCCAAAGGATTTTCCCGACCATCCCCGAATTAGCTAATTTTGCTAACTTATCCGCTACTACATTGGAGTTTCTACTAATCCAATTTAACTCTATATCCCAAGGTTTATGTATTAAATTAATACATTCTTCTACCAAAGCCTTATCTTCTTGGTCCAATCAACATTCTATCTTGTCTTCTTCAGATTACAACAGTAGGCTCTTCAATTGTCTTCTTCAATTCAAATAGTAGGCTCCTTCAGATTCGAACAACAACTTCTTCAGATTCGAACAGCAGGCTCCTTCAAATTCCAAGTAGATTCTTCATGGGGTCAAGGTCAGTGTCAAGGTAATCTTCGATTTCTTAGTCTAGCTGCTTATTTCTTCAACTCATTTGAAAGTTAGCCTCTTGTATGTGGTTCAACTAATACCACGCCATGATAATCTACGATTTCTTAGTTTAGTTGCTAATTTCTTCAACTAATACCAGCCTTCATTACATTGATTCAACTGTTGTATTCGTTACAAGCTAATTGATGCTGTGATTAATCATAATTAGGAAGGACTAATACTTCTTCGGCTAAAATAAGAAACTAAACTTTTAAATTCTCTTGTCGATATCGTGTGAATGGAGGTGACTAAGTTCGCTTCAAAAGAATGTGTCATCGAGATGCGACCTAACCCTAAATTAATAGTGACCTAACCCTAAATTAATTCTCTTTTAAATTCCCAAATCTGCAAATCTCAAACTAAATGGATTTAAATTTTGATGTTTATTAATTAATCTAGAAGGCATAATTTAACTTAAAATATCAATTCATCAAATCCACTATCATTATTTTATTCAAAAGTAATCAACTCTTATTTTTCTCACTCCAAATCAAACGGGAAACATCGGGCGGACGGAGAAAGTAGTATATATGCATCAGAGTGTAGTGCTAACATTTTGTGATGTTAGGTGATAATCGATGTTAGAGCTCTCCAAGATAGATCAAATTATGTGTTGTTTGTTGATCAGCTATGTATATGGTAATCGGCCTTTTATCTCGTAATTTGCGTGATTTCGATTGGAATGAAGAAATAGTGTGGCATGGTTATGATTATGAACCAAGCTCAGAAGGATCCGAACGCACGGATGTCATTTAGTTCAATTTAGCATTTTGTAAAATTGTTGCAAGACTTCATAAAATTTTGATTATTCACTAACTTTCTTCCTAATGGATGTTGTATTTTGTAGTGTAGAGATATGTGAAGACAAGAGCTTTTGGACCTTTTTAGTTCATTCTCTCCTAAAAAAGGACTGTATGCATATGGACCAAAGTGCATGCAGGCATCACCGTTAGTTTTCAAGCAACCCCGCTGATATATAGAGGTCAAGCTTCAAATTGCTAAAATCATGGGTAGAGAGAATTGGCATGAGGCTTGCAATAAGCCTAGCATGTTGTCTTCTAATGGAAGTCACCAACTGTACGGATTCATGGCTCGCGAGCCAGATTTGTTGTGTTTTGAGAAGCATCATAGAGGTGGAATTTATCATGACTTCTTTATGTGTTTTGTTATGATGCCTTCATTTCAGTAGATCTAAGCTCAAGTATGAGTTCTCATTTGGAGATGGTTATGAATCTACTAAGACAAATAACCATCTCCAAATGAGACTTCAACTCATACTTGAGCTTAGATGTACCTGAGAATTTTTTTTGAGGAGCATCATCTCCAAATGAGAACTCATACTTGAGCTTAGATGTACCTGAGAATTTTGGAGGAGCATCATAACAAAAGTAGAAACACATAAAGAAGTCATGATAAATTTCACCTCTATGATGCTTCTCAAAACGCAACAAATCTGGCTTGCGAGCCATGAATCTGTACAGTTGGTGCCTTCCATTAGAAGACAACATGCTGGGCTTATTGCAAACCTCATGCCAATTCTCTCTACCAGGCCCGCAGATTTTAAGCAATCGCTGAGAAATACAGCCTCTATATATCCATCAGGGGTGGATTCAAAAACTAACAGGCTGATGCCTATGTGGCCCTTCGATCCATATGTATGCAGGCCTTTTTTAGGAGAGAATGAATTAAAAAGGTCCAAAAGCTCGTCTTCCCATATCTCTACACTACAAAATACAATATACATTAGGAAGAAAGTTAGTGAATAATCAAAATTTTATGAAGTCTTGCAACAATTTTAATACAACATGCTGAATTGAACTAAATGACATACCGTGCCGTTCAGATCCTTTACAGGTTTGGTGTTCATAATCATAACCATCGGTGGCCACACTATTTCTTCATCTCAATCAGAAATACTGCAAATTACCAAGATAAAAGGCCAGTTACCCACGTAAATAAACTGATCAACAAACAACACACATAATTTGATCCTATATTGGAGAGCTCTAACATCAGAATTATCACCTAACATCAGAAAATGTCAGCGACAACTACAATGCACATATATACTACTTTCTCCGTCCGCCTGATGTTTCCCTTTTGATTTGGAGTGAGAAAAATAAGAGTTATTACTTTTGAATAAAATAATGATAGTGGATTTGATGAATTGATATTTTTAAGTTAAATTATGCCTTTTGGATTAATTACTAAACATCAAAATTTAAATCCATATAGTTTGAGATTTGCAGATTTGGGAATTAATTTAGGGTTAGGTAACATCAATTTGGGAATTTAAAAGAGAATTAATTTAGGGTTAGGTCACTATTAATTTAGGGTTAGGTCGCATCTCCTATGACACATTCGCACCTGAAATGAACTTAGTCGCACCTCCATTCGCACTTGATATCAACTTAAGAGAATTTAAAAGTTTAGTTTCTTATTTTAGCCGAAGAAGTATTAGTCCTTCATAATTATGATTAATCATAGCAACAATTAGCTTGTAATGAATACAACAGTTTAATCAATGTAATGAAGGCTGGTATTTGTTGAAGAAATTAGCAACTAAACTAAGAAATTGAAGATTATCATGGTCTGGTATTAGTTGAACCACATACAAGAGGCTAACTTTCAAATGAGTTGAAGAAATTAGCAGCTAAACTAAGAAATCGAAGATTACCTTGACGCCATGAAGAATCTACTTGGAATCTGAAGGAGCCTACTGTTTGAATCTGAAGAAGTTGTTGTTCGAATCTGAAGGAGCCTACTATTCGAATTGAGGAAGACAACTGGAGAGCCAACTGTTTGAATCTGAAGAAGACAAGATAGGCTGTTGATTGGACCAAGGAGATAAGGCTTTGGTAGAAGAATGTATTAATTTAATACATAAACCTTGGGATATATAGTTAAATTGGATTAATAGAAACTCCAATGCAGTAGCGGATAAGTTAGCGAAATTAGCTAATTCGGGTATGGTCGGAAAAATCCTTTGTGAAACTCTCCCAACCCAAGTTGTACCTTTTTTAAATTCTGATATAGTCTAAGGAGTAAACGTCTTTCATTACCAAAAAAAAATTTGAAGAATACAAGAGCCTAGTGCCTAGATATCTGTTGTTCTATCTATTAAGTTGATCAAAATGGATATAAAACTCACTTCATTTATTTAATTTCTATTTCTTTGTTTATATTTCTTTTTCCATGTAAATTGCACGTTCATTATATAAAACGGACGTGGGGTATACCAAGTTAACGATTTCATTTGTTTATCTCAGCTATTGATCATGTCACCTGAGTCAGAGAGAGAAGATAAAGTCGATCAGCGAGTGTGGCGTGGATCAGGTGCATGTGGTAATCTAATTATCTCCTTATAAAGGATAAGGATAAAAATGTCTAGTTTTAACTTTCTAGATGAACATTAGGGAGTTGGTACAAGTGGTGTTGTACTTATTAATGTTGTAGTATTAAGGGGTTGTTGACCGTGTTTTACAAATTCTTTTCGACATAATTAGTTCATTCAAATGTAATTTTTTATCATTTGAAAGTCCTTGTTTCACATGAACCCACAGTAACTTTCTGTAAAAGAGTATGACAACAATTACACGAGCCTAGCTAGATACTATGATGTCACAAGTTTATTCATAGTTACATGCTGGTTGAGAATACCATCTTCAAAGAACAAATACCCTTTCTTTATCTGTCCATGTGTTTTGATCTAGTTTTGTGTTATTCCAGAGATTAAACGTAGAAAGCGACATAGAAGAAAAGTGGTTGAAAATCAAGAACCATGTATCATGCGAGGTGTCTATTTCAAAAATATGAAATGGCAAGCTGCCATTAAAGTTGACAAGAAACAGATCCATTTGGGAACTGTTGGTTCCCAAGAAGAGGCTGCTCGATTATATGACAGGTAGTTCCTTATCACTTTGTTATTGTAATTTGCTGATGATTGTGGACTAGAGTTTTAGTTTGTGTAGCTCTTCATCCTTCCTCATGCTTTTTTTGAGCTGTGCTTTCATCAATTTAGAATTTGATAGTATAGTTCAGTTCACTGCCCAGAATTGGTAAAGTGCCTAGATTTCGATTTGTGTTTTTGTTTCCATGTTTCAACAGTTATAAGGTTTGTAGGTTGATTAATTCACATGGCTAGTCTCAAGTTAAACTGTTGATATCTGTCAGTAGAATTTTATGTACCAAAATTCCATGCTTTTAGGGATGAGCATTAGTGTCATAAAGCATTGAGAGTCTGGAATTTGGAGACTGATTACGCATTGTTTTTAAGGGCAGGCTTTGGCCCAACAGTATCTTGATCAGTTGGTTGGCCTGTAATTATTGTGTTGTAAACTCTGCTTTGCCTGCCAATAAGATCTTGTTTACATTATCTCTGCCATAGTGTCAATTTTTCATAAAGATACAAAATCAACATCTCCTCCTCTGATCTGTCACAAATACTTGATAATTTCTACAATCTCAGGGCTGCATTTATGTGTGGAAGGGAGCCCAACTTCGAACTGTCTGAAGAGGAAAAGCAGGAGCTTAGGAAATTTAAGTGGGACGAATTTCTAGCTATGACTCGTTCAGCCATCACAAACAAGAGTAAGCTTTATATGGTGTGCATACATTGGTCACTTTAGGTAACAAAATCTTGTTAATTTGATATTGTTTGCAATTCTTGGCTGTCTAGAATCTGAGAGAAGAGCGCGGCCTACTAATAACAAAAGAAGAACGCGAATTGGTTACTGGGAGTTAAACGATCCAGCAGTTAATGGCTTTTCAGCGTCAGACGAGGATGTAATAGCCAGTTAAATTGTCAAGTCACATACTTCAGAAGACTTTGTTTTAGCCCTTGAATTGTTAAAAGGCCTTGGGCTAGAGAATTCGTTAATATTTAAATCAAAATTCACGGTATATAACATTTTGGATAGTGACCAAATGCTCTATATTTTTTAAGACAAAAATGGACATTGGAATCAAATGATTCTGCAAGGCTGTATGGTATCACATTTGAGTTCAAAGTGGAAACCTTCCTTGGCCATTATGTGTTTGGGAATGGAATTATGAAATGGCAATTTCTGAAATTTCTAGTCACATTAATTTATATTATAAAGGCTTAGAAGCCACGGTCAATGCCCAAAAACGGGATTACAGAAGTTGGGGGAGAAACCATAGCTTATCCTCTCCCACACATGACACAACTGTGTCCTAAAATTTTTTTTTTTTGAAGCAGATTAAATCCATTAAAAGCCCAAAATAATACCGGATGAGAGGGGTATGCCCCAATCTGTATAAAATATCCGTACCATCTCGAAGGCCAGTCTAATTGGAGTAACTAGACACAAGAACACAATGATACATGAACTAAAACTCTAGATAAATCTATGATTCTAACAACATCCATACAAAGAAGATCTAGTCAAAACATCAAGATTGTGAGTAAACAGATTCCAGCAACCAGCTCCACTTGAGAGTACAGAGGCAATAGACGAGGTCCACGACCTTACAAACTAATACTCAGTGGCGCAACCTCAATTGTATTTTCCATTGTGTGTCTCCAACCTTCAACCTTGATCAATGGTAAGAGGAGAAATAGTACAAGAGTTCAACCAAGAAATACTGCCAGCAGAACAGCACCCCAGCAAACAACAACGGCCCTATAAACAAACTCCACAGACCATCAAACAACCATAGAAACAAGAAGGAAAACTCTAGGTATTAGAAACTTGTAGTATAGTACCAATAAGCTGTCTAACATATCCCAAATACTATGGTTCTAGGTCTTGTACACCCTCATCCACTTGTGCCAGAGTGAAGAAGAATTTGTATTATCCAGTTAAAAAATGAAGCATCCAAGTGCAGCCTTGTTCCAAGAGAGCACCTCTTTAATCCCTAGTCCACCCTGCATTAAACCTTGACAAACATTTTGCCAAGCCACCATATTCCTTTTTCCAGAGTCAAAACCAGACCAAAGGAAGTTTCTTAAAGGGGAAATTACTGCCAGAGACAGTCATGAATTGAGTTTTCAGACAGCTACCCACTCTTTCAAATAACGACATGGGACAATTGACCCAATTAAAAAGTTTATGTGCTAGACCCATTATACCCAGGAAACTTGTTTTATAGCATTACAAGTTTGTCTCTCCATTTGTCCTTTCTTCTTTATATGTATTTTTTAATTTATCTTCTTCATAATTAATAAAATAGAGAATATAAAAATATAAAAGTTATACTGATTTTCATGTTTTTTCGTATTTTACAAATAAAGACCACTTTTGACTATATTTAAACCATTATACATTTTACGATTTTTAAACTCTAATCTAAAATTAGATGTTAATAGACTTGGTGAGTTACAACACCATATTAACTCGATATTGAAGTTTGTCAACAAACTTCTTGAATGCGTACTTACCCCGGTTGAAAGGGTTTTCCAGCATATCATCATGCTTGCTGAGGAGCAACATCTGCATCCATCTTTCCATGCTGATCTGATCAGCTCTTCCTTGGCAAGAGTCAAAACACCTGTGGAAGATGAGCGTCAGCAAGCTCCAATGCTCCACCAAGTGCCTTCTTCTGATGACTTTCTGAACATAAGAAGCCGGAGTTCCATCTGCATCAGAATTGCATATATCATCGTAGAGACTTTGAACTCTAGTCTTCATAGTGTCATCATTTACGTCTATGGACGATGTTTCACCTTGGGTAGAGAACCCAAAGGGTTCACTGAAGGACTTGTAGTCTAGGAAATTTTCTAACCCTGGACTTAGTTGTGATGAGCACTTCCTCAGTGTCATCATTCAGTAACCTGCTAGTTGTTTTGGAGTTGTTGTAGAATGACAAAACATCCACAATGGATACACCACTAGGAAGTGCAGAACAAAACTGCTTGATCTTTGCCTTTTCAAGCATCTCAAGTATAGATGCATAGCTTTTGGGCTTGTTGCAGAGCCTAGCATGTATTCGTCTATAAGGTCTCCTCCCCACAACATCCTTGTTTCCTTGATGCTGGAAGACCAATTCTGGTAGTTGAAATCTCCTTCAAGTCTCTTGTTTTCTATAACAAGATTGGCAACTTGCTTTTCAGCAGTTCCAGAGGTCGAGACTTTGGATTTTTTTGGTGCCATCTCTTTATATAGTAATGTTTTTGAAATTGAGAGTGGAAAAGAGAAGTGTTCGTGAAAGTGGTTCTTTGCTGAAAAACTTAGCAAGAACTCGCAGTGAATTAGAGAAATTTGCAGAGATTAATAGAAAAAATTTGAGTAATTTTGCTATTTTGATGCAAGTGTACAATGTAGGTTACGGCGAAAGTGTTAGTCTCTGCCAAAATCCTCCTTTATATAGCAACACAAATCTCAATAGTCACATACATACAAATTGATTTTCTGTGTATGTATCTGTTAATTGCATTGAGACGTGGGTAAAAACATGATTTACATTAAATGCTCGTGGGCCATGAATGTTTTTTATGCATTGCTTTTTCACCGAGACTCATCTCAGCCACTCAAATCGAACCTCCTTTTTAATCAAGGGCTTGGATTGCTTCTCCATCAATGATCACAATCAGTGAATGTAATCGTGCCCAATTAATGTTTTTTTGCTAATAGCTATATGAGTTTGTATGAGCTTCAGTGACTTGTAATATAGAGACGAACTGTTCTCTGAGTGCATTGAACACGCTTTTCAGTTTGTTTGTAAATTTCACCAAAGTGGAAAAATACAAAACAAAAGAGAGTAGTTAACTTCTGACACTTGTACTAGTCTGCTACTTTTTATCTTTTGTGTTCCCCTTACTTTGTCATCCCTGATATTTGAGTACCTGTCTCAGATAACTTCTTGCCTTTTAACTTTTAGTCACAATTCTTTTTTGTAATTGCTTCCTTCTCAGCAATCTCTTTTGTTCCTTAAAGTGCCTTTCTTTTCAGAAAGCCTTTTATTCTTATCCTTGGCTTTTTGAGTTCCCATCTCAGATACCAAAGATTTAGACTGGCATTTCAATTAGCCCAAGACTATGTCTTAAAGCCATGAATCTGCTCTCTTCCAGTGGTTTTTTGAAGATGTCAGAAAGCTTATCTTCTATACCAATCTTTAGTATTTCAATATTGCCTTTTTCAACATGATCTCTAATGAAGTGGTGTCCGACATCAATGTGCTTTGTTCTTGAATGAAACTTAAGATTCTGAGTTATGGCAATAATACTTGTGTTATCACAGAAAATTGGAGTTTTCATTTCATTGATCTCATAGTCTCTGAGTTGTTGTATCCACAAAATTTGTGAAGCACAACACCCAACAGTAATATACTCTGCGTCTGTGGTTGATGTGGTAATTGCATTTTGCTTATTGATGAACCATGATATCAATCTGGTACCAAGGAATTGACATGTTCCTGAAGTACTTTTTCTATCAAACATTGAACCAGCATAGTCAGCATCTGAATAGACAACCAAATTCAATCCACTATCTTTTGGATACCACAATCCAACTTCTACAGATTCCTTCGCATACCTTAGAATTTCCATTGCAGTGTTATAGTGTGATAACATTGGATTTGTTTGAAATCTTGCACACACACACACACCAACTGCATATTGAATATCTGGTTTGCTTGTTGTGAGGTACAGTAGTGTACCAATGAGTCTCCTATACTTGTGTTCATCAACACTCTTATCTGATTCAGTATAGGTCATCTTAGTTTCAATGTTCATAGGTATCTTAGCATTCTTTTCAGAAGGCTTGAGATTGAACTTGTTGAGCCTGTCTTTTGCATACGTTGTTTGACTAATGAATATTCCATCATTGAGTTGTTTGACTTGCAATCCTAGGAAGTAGTTCAATTCTCCCATCATGCTCGTTTCAAATTTACTTTTCTGAGCTCAGCAAAGTCTTCACATAGTTGCTTGTCTTTGGATCCAAAGATTATGTCATCAACATAAACTTGAACTAAAAGTAGTTTCCCATCATGGTTCAGTGTAAAGAGAGTTTTGTCATCTTCTCCTTTCTTGAATCCATTTGTCAGCAAGTACTTGGCAAAGTGTCATACCATTCTCTTGGTGCTTGTTTTAGTCCATATAGAGCTTTCTGAAACTTGTAGACCATTTTGCTTTCTGATGGTACTTCAAAGCGTGGTGGTTTCTCAACATAGACTTCCTCAGCAAGCTCACCATTTAGAAATGCACTCTTTACATCCATTTGGTAAACTTTGAAGTCATTATGTGCTGCAAAGGCAAGAACTAGTCCGATTGCATCCAATCTTGCAACCGGATCGTATGACTCATCAAAATCTAATCCTTCAGTCTGGGTAAATCCCTTGGCAACCAATCTAGCTTTGTTTCTGGTTATTTCACCAGATTCATTCATCTTGTTTCTAAGAACCCACTTAGTTCTAATGACAGATATTCCATCAATGTAAGGAATTAGTTTCCATACTTTGTTTCTCTCAAATTGATCCAATTCCTCTTATATTGTTGAGATCCAATCTTAGTCTCTTAATACTTCTTCAATGGTCTTTGGTTCAGTATCTGAGATGAAACATCCATAGAGAGAATTTGCATTTTCAGCAATTGATCTCCTAGTTCTTATCCCTTGGCCTATTGGACAAATCACATCCTTTGCAGGATGGTCTCTTATCCATTTTATAAGGGGTTTAGAACTAGTAGGATCATTATCATTTTGATTCATTAATGTATCAATATGATCATGATTTGATACTTGTTCAGTATCAAAGATATCTGACACTTGTTCTGTGTTTAATATATCTAACGCTTGTTCAGCGTCTAAGGTATCTGAGATAGGGATGTCTACCACTACAAAAAATACTGGGTTGAGCCCGTCGCCAACTGTTTAGAGACAGATATAGCGACGAACAATTAACTTGTCTTCATTTATGGCGTCACAAACTTTTTAGAGACGGATAATTTATCCGTCTCTAATTCAGCGACGGTTAGTGACGGATAAATTCGTTGACCGAAGTTTCCCAATTTAGTGATAATATATCCGTCGCTAATTAGCGACGGATAGTTTTATTTTTTTTAATAAATAAAATCTAGAATTAGATACGGATAATTTATCCGTCTCTAAATTTGCAGATTATTAATTTTTTTATTTTATTTAGATGCATTTTTTCATATTTCACCTGTTCCACAAATATAATCTAGGGTAAATTTTATTTTACACTAGAACCTTTTTGGCCACTTTGAAGTTACACCACAACCTTTTTTTTTTCTCACTCGACACTAAAATGTTAGTCAACACTTTGAGTCTACACAAAGGTTGAGTTCTTTTTCCAATCAACACCAAAACCTTGATGATAAATTACACCTACTACCAAAACCTTTTCAGCTCACCAGAAATAAATTATATACAACATTGATGATAAAAAAACAAAAGAAAATTTATGAAATAGATTGCTTGTATAAGAAGAAACATGTAATTACATTATTTTGATGAGAACAAGTATAATCAGAAGAATTAATCGTACATAATGTTGAAAGAGAGACATAACTGAGTGAGAGAGAAAGAGAATGAAGATATCATATATGTATTTTGTTTGCCATACATTAGATGTAAATTTCATTTTTAAATCATGTATATTGCAATGAGATCAAGGAGGTGACAAATATTTTCATTTAATGCCCTCATCTCATCTATATTGCAAGAATTCAAGGAACCACAACTATTTTTATGATTCCCTATTATTATTCTTATAACAATTATGCAAAGTCGGCATATTTACATCAGAATGGCTATTAAATATTTAACAATCAAGAACCACATCCTGCCACGTAAGAATTTGCAATTATGGCCACGTACAATTATGTCTCTCTTTCCATATTATATACGATTAATTCTTTTGATTATACTTCTTCTCCTCAAAATAATGTAATTACATGTTTCTTCTTATACAAGCAATCTTTTTTATACTTGTTCTTTTGTTTTTTTATCATCAAGGTTGTACATAATTTATTTTTGGTGAACTGAAAAGGTTTTGGTAGTTGGTGTAATTTATCATCAAGGTTTTGGTGTTGATTGGAAAAAAAACTTAACCTTTGTGTAGACTCAAAGTGTTGACTAACGTTTTAGTGTCGAGTGAGGAAAAAAAAAGGTTGCGGTGTAACTTCAAAGTGGCCAAAAAGGTTCTAGTGTAAAATAAAATTTATTCTATAATCTAAGATAATAAATCCAAAATAATTAAATTGTATTAATTAACAGAAAGGGTTCGACGAATACAAATTATCCATATTGAACATTAAATATCCGTACAGAAGATTAAATACGAAGTCAAGTAGCAGAAAAACACAAGTCCAAACTAACTATCGGGGGCGGGGGCGGGGGTGGTTGTGGGTACATGGCGAAAAGTCTCCTAAAATCCTCCATTTGCTGCATCACTAAAGCCTAGGACTCCTAGAGTTGTCGGTAGTCTTCCTTGCTTTTAGCTAACTCCTCTTGCAAAAGAGTGATCTCTTCATGCAACAACTCGGACTCGCTCCCGTAAAAACAGTGCTCGATGGTCGATGTCAAGAGCTAGGACCAGCCAGCCAACAAACTCCCCATAGAAACTCTCCAATCCATATACTCGGCCCTTGTCGTCCCTTGGGTTGACGGCTAAGAAGATGTTGTTTTCTTCTTCAACTGGCAGCTTCCGACCGGTGATCCTCCTCTCCACCTCAGCCTGAAATTGTAAAGTGCATACCATGAGTTACAGGTTTCAAAATCACTTATATTACACAAATATGAACCTTAACAAAAGAAACGTACCGCAATAAGCTCGGACCTCCTGTCCACCCATATGTCGTCCTTCAGCTTAGCTCTTTTAAAGAGCTGTAGTGTGATCTTCTCTTCCCCAGCATGGAGCTGAAGAACATATATGCAAACAAAGTGGGTAAAAATTAAACACAGAACACATGTACGAATAAACGGACAAATAAGTAAAATGTACACTAACCGCTATACGGTGAGTCGTAACCACAGCTTGCGGCCCATCGTGGTGTATGGCCACCCCCTACCATCAGACGGCCCAGTCAGCCGGTTCTCTCTATTCTAGGCCGCAACCTGAATGACCTCCTTCTTTTTTCAGTACTCCACCCAATGCCCCCACTCCTCAACTCCTATCCACTCTGGCCTCTTGCCATCATTTTTAACCTTGTTGATCATCTTCCTATACAAATCTGACCTTAGAGTCTCGAAAACAGTCCACAACCGGGGAAGCAAGGCGGTGATCAGGACTTTTGTGCAACTTAGAATCAAAGAGCTTAAGTCGCGACAGTAATTGCTAATGAGAGTAAGTATGTTTGAATGCTTGTATGCTTGAATGTAATTCACAAGTATATTCCATATTCAAGGTGTGTCTTCAAACATTCTAAGTGGTGATATTTATAGTTGAAATTCAATTCATTTGAATAGTATCCGTTAGGCACTTTAGAAATTCAAACTATTGATATCTGATATAGTACGGTAGTGAGCTTTGTCTGTTTACATATATTTCCTCTTTTGTTCAGACATCTCTGTCTGCATAATAAATGCATTATACTATATTTTGTCCTGTAGTCTCAACGGAACTATGCAGGCTATCTGAGACTTTGCACTTCCTTACTCAGTAACCTTTGGATGTCAGAAACCTCTTGAAACACTTATCTTCCAAATACACTTAATTTCTTCATGGTATCTGAGCCAAGGTATCTTAGGGGACCTTTCTCCTTAGTCTTCAGTAATCTTGTGCAGTCTCTTGATCTTCAATAACTAGAGCTCTTCCTGCTAGATGTTTGCTTATTGGTCTTCTTCAAATATATAAAAATTACAATCTGACACCTAACATAGATATACTATACTAACATACTCGATAAACTCAGTATGTAAACTCCATGGCGTTCCTCCACCCTCCTTGTCCAATTTCTCCTCCACACCGCCACCAATATCTCCGCCATAACCGTCTCATCACACGAATAACCTGAAACAGCGCTACAATTTTACGCCGCCATGGCTACTGACTTCTCCAACGCTATCACTTATGGAATCGAAGTCTAGCTCCACTCCCCTATCACCACTGATGCCGCTACTGACGACGTCGCACCGTTATTCACTCTGTTCGATCCATTTGTCTGTCCGATCCATTTGTCTGTCCGATCTACGATCTAGACGTGAGAACTGATGCGATATACTTTCTCAGATCTCCGGAGTTGCCTAATTCAGTTGATTGGATGGATCTGCTGCGAAATTCACGTCATTGAGGAGGAGATTCTAGATTTTTGTGCCCTCGATGTGTTTATTTTCATCAGACTCTTCAAATTCGAGTGAGATTTGATTAAATCGCTGTAATTTATAGTTGATGCCAATTTTAGTTTCTGGTACTTCACGAACATTGAATTAGCTCAAATCATGGTAGTTGAATGTGTTTCCCATTGTTGCTAAACTGTCATGTGACATTGTGAAAAGTCTGGATGATAAGAGTACTAGATTGTATGAAGATTGAGCTTGAGTGCTACATTATTTTCAATCAATTGCTAGACTGCAGTATGGTTCGCCATTATAGATTATGTCAATGTGAATGAACTAGCACAAATTCTAGAAAAAGTCTTGAATTGTTGCTCAAAACTCATAGACACAACATAAATTTTCAGTTTTAAAAACTCAAAAACACCAGATCTCACTGATGCAAAAACTCATAGACATAAGATAAATCTCGCAGATGCAAAAATCCACAGACATGACATAAGATAAATCTTACATATGCAAAAACTAATCCACCATTTTTAAAATCTCACAGACAACAAGATATATATCACATACATAAAATAAATATCCCAGATACAAGATAAATCTCACAGATGTAAAAATTCCACAGACACATCAAAATCTCACAGTTGCAAAATTCCACAGACACAACATAAAATCCCCCAGTTACAATATAAATTTCACAGATGCAAAATATTACATATCTACATCAATTCCAACTAAACAAACACATAAAAAATGCCTGATTTTCCTAATTATTGATGGTTATCCAATGTCAGCACTCAGCACAATACATGGTAACCTCAAATGTAAATTGTCCAAGTACATCGAATGGAAAGTTAAGAAGGGCATACATCCTGATGAATACTCAATTTGACTTGACCAACGTGGTTGGAGTTGGACTATAGGTGGATGGATCATTCCATTACTTTACATACACAGTGTTGCCCCAAATTTCATCAGCAGATCAGGAAATCAGAGATAGTACCTTTCTAATCTCGTTCTCTGCGTGCTCCTCCCTCTCCTTCTCTGTCATCCTCTCCTCCGGCCACACTTCGATTGCCCAGGTCAACTCCATCTCCTTCTCCGCCCAAGTCAGCTCCGCCATGCCTCTTCAGTTCATCTCGGTTTCCGATTCAGCGCCGAGCCGGACCGATTCGATGACTCGGCTGGCGTGCGACCTCCTCTCTGCTCAGAACCTCGTCCACAAGCTCATCTAGGGAAAAGAGAGGTTTCTTTATGTATATGGGAAGCCAAACCTTGATCTTTCACAAGGCTTTGCTAGTTACCTTCGGTTGGCAGTCTATAATGAGGAGCAAAATAGTCGAGCTGCTCCAACCTTTGATGCAACCCAGTCCTGGCCCTCCTTGCGCTCAATCGTGGGTACTTGTGAGCTACCAGCTGATGTCAAACTGCTCAGGGTTTGGAATGCGAGAACCGCATCCCATTATACAAAAAATAAAATTTTTGGATGTAACTTACGATGCCTTCTTCTTTCGGATACTCCCATAAGAATCATCCTTAAGTTTTCAACATCTACACATCGAAGTTGGAATATACAAACAATAATTTGCAGTGAATATATTCTAGACTATGCAACACCATTGGAAATATGGGATATGCCACAACTTCGTCATCTAATGATTTATCACATGCAACTCCGTGGGTTAAGCTTTTTTGAAAAATGGATGTGCAATTACCTAACAGTAGTGTGCTTAGAGATTTCCAATCACTTGGAGAGATAAAAGATTTTTGTTGCACCGAAGAGGTCCTTAGGATGCTTCCCAACATAAAGAAGTTGAGAATATGTTATAACAATGAAAAAGTACTCTTGCCATCTGCTTATTATCTTGATAATCTTAGTCGTCTAGATAAACTCGAATCATCAGGTTGCAGCCTTCCCTTACAAGAAAGTTTGAGTTTCCTTGCAGATAAAATCCTTAGGAAAATAATCCAATGCCTTCACTAACCCGACCTTACCATTCACCTCATAAGTTGATGTGCATCTAAATACGCTAATATCCATTCTGGAGGCGAATAAAAAATGGCCAGCCAAGGAGGATTGTATCGGGTCTTGTCTTCTGATCTTCCTGGACATCCTTAAGAACAACAAAATTAATTGGTGATAACAGTTTCACCATTTAGTTTAACCGCGACACCCTTTGCCAATCCAACTGGTCTTCTATGCGACCCATCCACCATTAGGAGTCGAGCTTTCATTTCTTCCAAACCTGTGAAGCCACATCCCTTAAAACCCTTAAAACAAACTGTATGGGATTCTATTACATGTAGCTCCTGTGTCTAAAGTCGCAATGACTTTTGAATTTCCCATCCCAACTACGATGTTAAATCTCTTCTTACTGAGAGGATGCTCCTTCACATTTTCTGCTAACTCTTCTTCCTTGGCAGGAACTTCAACTGCTCCAGTTTCTGGGGTGCTCACTATAACTGTAGAATCTTCCTCTCTTGCAGACCCCAATTCTTCAACGAAAACGGCTGGATCTTCCTTTCGTTCTGGGATCGACTCCTCAACAGAATTACCGGGGATTATCACCTCTTCTACTGCTGCTTCACTAGCAATCGGGATCAACGATGCACATCCACAAGCTGCGCAAATCTGTTTTAAAACCTCAACACGGGTCTCATTTTCCAAAACAGTCACCTCAACCGGTGTTTCTGTGATCACCTTAATAGCCATTGCCCTCTCGGGAGTACCAGGGAGTTTCCCTTTTTCTCGCTCTTGGTCTTTCTCTAGTAGCTGCTGGAGAACACATTGGATCTTTTCACTATCCTTTTCCAGTTTTTGAACTGTGGCTTCTAATGCATCTAACCTCTCAGCGGTAGCTGCATGTATCATCGTTGTGTGTTGCATGGTGGCATGACAACTTTTCACAAACCCTCTCAGATCCTCCAAAAATCCTTCTGGAAGTTGTGACTCGGGAAGGCGGCATTCCGGGCAATTAGAGCCACTAAGCTTAGCACGCTTACTCATATGCTCTGAGCTTTTTGTTATCCTCTCGAACACAATACTCAATCCGACAGGGGTGCTCTCCCCCATCCATCCTCCACATGCCATATCAACCAGCACTTATGAAGACTCTTCAACCCCATCAAAGAAGAACTGGTTTAAATCTGCTGTACCAAAACGGTGATGGGGGCACTGACGCTGTAAATCACGGAATCTCTCCCATGCTTCGAAGAAGGGTTCTCCTTGTCGCTGCTTAAACTCACTAATCTGCACTCTGAAGCTCGTGGTCATCGATACAGGGTAGTATTTGCCCATAAAGGTTCGGAAAGCTTTGTCCCAAGTAGTGATGCTTCCTTCTTCCAGACCGTTCATCCAAGTTCGTGCCTTGCCAAAGAGACACATAGGGAAGATCCTGAGCGTCAAATCATCATCCTTAACCCCTTCGGGTTTCTCCAATCTGGAGATGAAATGCTCAATTTCTCTGAGGAAACCCATGACGTCCTCATTCTCGACCCCATAGAACCTCGGATGTTGTTGGAGGAGATGCTTCTTAACCTCGAGACCCCGCACATTAGATGGTGTGGATATGGCTGGGCGACAGGCACCCTGCACAGGTAAAAGGAGTGTGTACATTGAAGGTTGCTCCACGGTAGCCATATCTGCGACCCTGTGCTATAAGACAGACACAACACCAGAACTACGCAAACATAAGCACCCATTAGTTAAAACAAGCACTCAAGATGAAGAATACAGAGGTAACAAAGGAAAAAGACTAACAAAAACAAAATCTAGAAAAAGAAAAGAAAAACAAAAATATTGTAACTAAAATTCGTAAACTTAACAAAGGAGTTAAGTCCCTGGCAGCGACGCCAAAAACTTGATGTGTCAAATCAAAGTTCTAAATTTGTTTTAAGCCAAGAGTTAATCCTCAACACTACGAAAACCTTTAGTGTAGTGGAGTTAACCCCGAGGTCGGTCTCGAAGGACTTAACTAGGCTGAGTCTTGTTTACGAATGAGAGTAACAATATGAAAAGCAGTAATGTTTGTTTGCCTCGGCGGCGAGATAGTAAACTAAAGTAAATAACTACTTGTAACTACTAGAAACCGATTTGAAAGTAATGAGATTAAGATATGAATGGGAAAATTATGGAGTGGTAATGTCAACAAGCTAGCTAGCAGGATATATGTGATTCACGGGATTGATTACGCAAGTTGTCACAGACTTGAGTTAAAAAACGAATAGCACTAGTGGAGGCGTCAATTCCACTAGGCTACAATTAATCTAGTTAATCCTACTATCACTGTTTGCAACTAACTATTAGATTGAAGCAAGACGGAAAACATTTAGGCGTATCGATTAGATGCTTAATCTAACAGTGATATTGACGAATTGCGCATCAAACGTAATAGCAAGGTATGCGATTAATCTAAAAAGCACAAGTAATCGAATCCCGATGCACTTCGAATCACATAAACCCTAGCTAGCATACATTAAATCGGTCACCACCCCATAATCGGGGTGTCTAGCTACTCATGATAAGCGAAAGCACAATCACACAAGCAATGAACATAATCTCAAGCACTAAACAAAGATTCGAGAGAGTTGATACAATTTTACCCTTCGTTGTCACAAACCCTAGGTAGAAATTGAAGAACGGAAACGAATCGATGCAAAAGCTGTGTAGATAATTCCCAATCAATGTCAATCTTCGAATTACAAGGGAAAACGGTTCAATTACGTGAATTCGGGTAATTGCCTTGAAAACTAGGTCTAGTTCTAGAGCAAGGTATTGTTCTTCACAATAAAATGAATATGAAAAGAGATTCTGTCTAATTCTCTCCAATAGAAAAGAGAAAAACTAGGTTTTTACGAATTAGGTAACAAATCGGCAAAAGACGAGAGAAGAGAAAAACTGGCGTTGCCAGTTACAAACTGGCGTCGCCAACTTCTTTTGGAATGACCATTTTGCCTTTCGACGCCTTTTTTACTCCAATTCTCGATATTTTGGCCTTCCTGCTCCACTTCTAGCATCCATACGAGGCATTGGAACTCCATAGCTTGTAGATGCATACAAAGTACACCATTTTTGCCTTCCATTAGCGCGGTTTAGACAAATATCTACAAAACACACAAAGAACAAAACGAGTAAAAATATTCAAGAAAAATAAATAAAGCTATACTCAAGGATGATAAAAAGACGGTAAAAAAGACCAAATGAGATGGTCTAAAACCGACTCATAAACTCCGGCAGTGGTTAGGGCGATTTTTAACTCAAAACAAACGAAGGGCATGACGAATTTGGTGGGTGAGACTTCAAGACAGGTAGAGCAGAAGTCGATTTTGCAAGATGTGGTTTCGCGAAAGGCAGCACAGTAGATGAAATTGGGGGCTGAGGATTCGCGAAAGTTTGCAACTGATTTGAGGAGATCTGATGTTCAACAGCCGGTGTTTGTTACTCCGACCAATACGCCGACTAGAGCTTCTTTGGATCCAGTGATAGAAATGGATGATGCTTTGGTGGGTAATGCTTTTTGTCATCAATCTAAGGATGAAATTTCAACAACGCAGAAACTCCCTTGTGAGGACGAAGTTATAGCTGAGCAGAAACTACCTTGGGTTGATGTTATTCGTGGTAATCGAATTCCAGATCAAAGCTGGAAGCTCCCTTTTATTCAGCCGATTATTCAAGAGGGGAATGTGGAGGTTCTGATTAATGATGAAGATGTTGCTTCGGAGATGCAATTTTGGGCAAACACAGTGTTCATGTATAACTTGGGTGAGGATCTATCTTTGAACTCTGTTCGGCAGTTTATAGCTAAAGTGTGGAGTTTTGTTAAGATGCCTGGGATATACTATAATGAAGCTCGGTATTTCTTGTTGCGATTTTGTTCTAAAATGGATATGGATGATGTGGTAAAAAATGGTCCTTACACAATCTATAATATGCCAATGGTGTTAATTCCAAGGACTATAGATTTTGTTTTCAGTAAGGATTTGCTTAGGCTTGCGCATATTTGGATTAAATTGCCACAACTACCTTTGGGTTTATGGGGAACTCAAAGTCTTGGTAAGATTGCTAGTGTTGATACGAAAATATGTCCAATCCGTCATAAAGGACCTAGGAACAAATCCTAAGGCGCCCTAAGTCATCCAATGGATCCGAGACACTTTAGTCCGAGCCAATGGTCCGATCCGGGCAGACCATCCATGGTCCGACCCACCCTAAAAGAAAGGAACAAAGGATTTGGACCTACAAGGCCCGACCCGGAACCGTAGGTCCGACCCACCTTGGCCCGAGCCTCTCTGGGAAAGGAGCATAGTGCTAAGTCAGTACCCTCTCCGACCCAAGGATTCCGATACGGATGTCAACTCGGATCCAGCATGACCATCTCATAAAGCAACCAAGCAAATGGGCACCAAAGAGTGAGATGTCCGAACCCAGGAGCTCCGAATCGGAAGAATTGGACAGGCAGGAGAACTTCCTCAGCTGACAACCAAATATGGTCCGGACCAATCGTCCGGACCCACCTCTCCGAACTCGAACTCGCGTAACTAGTCACATCCTCAAGAACTCTCCCAATAATGACCAAACTACCCCTAAAGCCCAAGATGGCATGGGCTAAAACTTCATTATTGGGCTATGGGCCTCATATTAGCATTGGTGGCTCAATCCTGGCCGTACACATGGCGCAATCCTAGCAAGGCCTTCCATTTTGATAATGCCTATAAATAAGGCACACATCCCAACAAGTAGGTAAGGACTTTGAACAAGTCTTCTTACAAGTCACTTCACGATCCCAATCCCGAGTATTATACAGAGTTGATCTTCAGTCACTCTCGAGTAAAGTCTCATCCCGGTTTGACACTTAGCAAACCAGGCACTAACCCCCCCCCCCCCACTCAAGTGTGCAGGTCCTTACCGAAGTAGTTGGTCGCCGGTTCTTACGCCTCGGTCCTTACCTAGCAAGGAGCTTCTTACCTTGGCGCCCATTAGTGGAGTTGAAATAAAATCTAAGTAGTTGGGGAGTTACACCCTCAACATTTTGGCGCCGTCTGTGGGAATCTTTACCAAAAGTCCCGTTCTCTTCAGTAATGGCAAGAGCAAGAAGGTCCGCGAGAACCAACGCCACTGCCATTGGTACGCCTGCTCCAAGACAAAGGGGAAGACCTCTCACTAGATGAGGTGGGGTAGCAAGAATTTCAACAAGAGAAGTAATAGATGATCCAAGTGATGGCCATACGGCTAGTCTTTCTTCTGGCGAGGAAAGAGCCGCTAATCCACCAGTAAGGATCCAGACACTTGGGGACGAAGGACAGATTCCTCCGTCAGGAACACATGGTCCTCCTCCAGGAAGAAACTTTACCCTATGGTCAGATCATTCGTCCTAGTGAGTTCGGGATGAATGAGAATCAGTTTGGCCTCTTACTCACCACTATTCAAGGATGCTTTGGATCAAACAACCTCCAGCCTCCTCAGCCCACCCCGCCTACACCGATCCCGAGGCAAGCTGAACCCGCTCAATCAAGAAATGAGCACCGTCCTATCCAACAAAGGCTGGGGGAACAAGCTCAACCAGAGGACCTGAGACATCTTCTCAATAGAAGAGCCGCTGCTTCTCATGAACAACGAGGGAGAAGTCCAGAAGTGCCACGAGTAGACGAAGTGGGAACCAGTCGGCGAGGAGCTCAACAACAAGCGCCTAGAGATCAAATGGCGGAAAGCACCCCGATAGTTCTAATCGCTGATCTTCCTCCAGATGTAGCTATCAACCCCAGAACTGGTGAAAGAATGATAGCGGAGCAGATCTACCTCCAACAGAAGGCCCTGGAAACACAAATTGCCACCTTGAGCAAGATGGTCAAAGCACATGAGAAGGTGGTAGTTAAAACTCCCAACCCTCTGTGCGACGAGATCAGAAGAGAAAGAAAGCGCCCCGACTGTGTTATCCCAAACCTTGAGCATTACTATGGAGATACTTGCTCGTAGGCATCTTACTAGATACGAAAGTAAGATGGAAAGCAATGGACTCAACGACAACATGAAAGCTCTCAACTTTTCCACCACACTCTTTGGAGAAGCAATGGATTGGTGGACCTCACTACCTAATGGTTCCATCAAATCTTATGCGGACGCCGCCCCTTTTCTTGAAAAGGTTTGAGAAAGCAAAGAGAAGGAAGAGGTCATTGAGCACCGGCAGCATAATCCGTAAAGAGCATGAGGACCTTAGAACCTTCCTTGACCGCTTCAACGTCAAGTACGATGTAGAGCCTCATAGAATCAAAGAGCGGGTCCGACACCTATATGCTAACACTTATAATGATGAGCTTAGAAGGAAGCTTTCCAACGAAGAAATCACCACTGAAAAGTATCTGGAAGATATCTGCGAAGGAGTCTTGTATGGAGAAGATTACCGAAGAAATGTCCCAATAAGGTGGATAAAGAAGGGAAAGAACAGACGACAGAACTTCCTCCTCGTCGAGGAAGTTCGAGCAAAAAGAGATCTCGTGGATGTAAAAGATTTCCATAGAGAAAGAACTCCACCTAGGAGATACGCCGAGTATACTGCCTCAGCACTCAAGATCCGACATCTTGGCTTCTATTGTTGAGAAGGACTTAGATATACAATGGCCTAAACCTGTCAAGAGCAGCAAGAAGAGTAAATTTTCTAAAGACTACTGTAGGTTCCACAAGCAGAAAGGTCACCCGACTGAGGATTGCATCCAGTTGAAGACAGAAATCGAAAGACTAGTGAGAAGTGGGAAGTTGAAAGAACCAACAGGTGAAGAAGAACCCTCCAGGCATAGAAAGAATGAGCAGAGAAGAGAGGAGCATGATTCTGAACCTCCGACAGGATCTTTACCACCACCTCCAGCGGAAATCCCACCTCGGCATGCCCAAAGATATCAAGGGTACCGCGAAGATACAGAAATGGAGAACCTCCCCTACAGTGGAATTATCAACGCCATTGCAGGAGGACCAACAGGGGGAGATAGCAGAAATGCAAGGGAAAGGACCGCGCAACACTTGAGAAACAACGACAGAGCTTACGGTCCACCAGCCCTGAAAGGCACAAATGCAATTACCTTTGACGATAGCGAGATCCCCCCACCAACGTCCCAGTGAGGAGATCTCAAGGACCCCGATGTCCCTTTGGTTGTTTCTCTAGTGATTGCCACTTACAGGGTCAACAAGGTACTAATCGACACTGGAAGCTCCTCCAATGTCATATCCAAAAGGACCGTGGAGCAAATGCACCTGGGGCAAATACAATATGGACGAGTATACACTTCGTTGGTAGGTTTTGGAGGGTCTGTAGTACGCCCCATTGGAAGTATACCACTACAAGTCTCCATGGGCACTTTTCCGACAAGAGTGACCAAGACTATCCTCTTTGTGGTAGTAGATAGCACCTTTGACTATAACGTGATCTTGGGCCGCCCGGGACTTAACCAATTCAGAGCAATTGCTTCTCCCCTACACAACAGGGTGAAGTTTCCAACCCCGAACGGCGTGGGGGAAGAAATGGGCAACGTTAGAGAAGCCTGGGAGTGCTATATCATGTCAACAAGGGGGGCCACAGTACCTGTCCTTTCGGTCACTAAGGGCTCTCATGACCATTCTTCCATTACTCTAACGCCACCAAAGGAAGAAATCGGTATTGGGTCACTCAGAGAAAAGTTCCCCAAGACAGCTAGAATAGAATCCCTTGAAGCCTTGAAAGAGGTCCAATTGGTTGAAGGAAATTCGGAAAGAACAACTCGGATTGGAACAGAGATGAGTACGGAAGTAGAGCTGAAGCTCATCGTCATTTTCAGGATAATTGCGACATCTTTGCTTGGAGCACAGATGATCTCAAGGGGATAGACCCAAGGATCGCAGTTCACCGTCTGAACATGGATCCTACGGTCAAGCACATCCGGCAAAAGAGGAAAGACTTTGGCCCAGTTGAGGATGCTATCATAGCAGGGGAGGTTGACAAGTTGATGAAAGCAGGTCATATCGAAGAAGTTAGATACTCCGATTGGGTCTGCAACGTGGTCCTCGTCGAAAAAGCTCCCGGAAAGTGGAGAATGTGCAATGACTTCACTAGGCTCAACAAATTTTGTCCAAAGGATCCCTATCCATTGCCACGCATAGACCATCTGGTTGATTCCACTACAGGATGTGCGCTTCTAAGCTTCATGGATGCATATCAAGGCTTCTACCAAATTAGGATGGCTCAAGAAGACATCAAGAAAACGACATTCTTTGCGGCCGGAGGAGTCTATTGCTTCAAGGTCATGCCCTTTGGCCTCAAGAATGCAGGAGCTACTTACCAACGGCTGGTAAATAAGATGTTCAAGGAAGAATTGGGAAAAACCATGGAAGTCTATGTGGATGACATGCTGGTGAAAAGCAAGACTGAAGAGGAACACATAGAACACCTCAACAATTGTTTTTCTATTCTCCGGAAATACGGAATGAAGCTGAACCCTGAAAAGTGCACTTTTGGGGTGAAAGGAGGAAAATTCCTTGGCTACATGGTCACAGAAAGAGGCATCAGTGCTAACCCAGAGAAAATAAAGGCAATCATGGACCTACCACAGCCCAAGACTGTCAATGAAGTTCAGAAACTTCTAGGAAAGGTGATGGCATTGAGCCGTTTTATCTCAAAAATCACCGAGAAGAACCTTCCTTCTTTAAGATCTTAAAAGGAAATAAGTTCGAGTGGACAAAGGAGTGTGAAGAGGCCCTGGAAAACTTGAAAAAGTATCTCCTCTCACCGCCCCTTTTGTCTAAACCCATGGAGGCTGAAACTCTTTACCTCTATTTGGCCACCACTGATGAAGCAATGAGTTCTGTACTGGTACGGATACAAGACAACGAGCATTTACCAATTTACTATTTGAGCAAAGCTCTTGTAGGCTCTGAGGCCAGATATGTCAAGGTTGAGAAGCTCAGACCGGTTTTGATCGCACGGCATCAAGCCTTACTTCAAGTCGCATCGGATTGTGGTCCTTACAAATGAGCCACTCAAGCATGTCTTGGACAAACCGGATCAGTCAGGACGCATGTCCAAATGGGCTATTGAGCTAAGTGAATATGATATTGGGTATCAAGCCCCATCTGCCAAGAAAGCGCAAGTTTTGGCCGACTTCCTGGTAGACAATCCAGAGAAAGCAGAAGAAGGGAACGAAAACTCCCAGGAAAAAGCTAGTCATGTGGCGATAGCCCAAATCAAGGAATCAAGGGAAGAGAAAGAAGCAGAAGAGACACAAAGAGGTAGCATCCAGCTTATGACTAAGTATCACCAACCTATGGATGATTCACTGAGAGTAAGGCACATGTTTCTCTTGGACGAAAGAACTCAATACCTCGACAATTGCATCTTCCGACAAGAAGCAGAAGGTTGAGAAAGCACTCACTCCCACTTCGGGAGGTAAGGAAAGAAACACAGAATGTTGGACATTACAAGTGGACGGATCATCAACCGGACGGTTGGGAGGAATAGGAATTTTCCTTGAAAGTCCTGAAGGAGCCAAGCTAGAGTACTCCATCACCCTCAATTTTAAGGTAACAAACAACGAGGCCGAATATGAAGCACTTATCACCGGCCTAAGAATGGCGAAATCCCTTCAGGTAAACAGGATCAAAGCCTACACAGACTCACAAACTGCATAATCCAGCTTCCGGGTCCTTTACCACCAAAGGACCTAACATGATCAAATACTTGGAGCTCCTCAAGAAAGAGGTTGAGCACTTTGAAGAATTTACTCTTGACCGATTTCACAGAGAATGGAATGAAAAAGCCGACGCCCTCTCCAAGTACGCCTCAGCCTTAGGAGCTTTGGACACAAGAAGTGTCATCCTAATGACCCGCGTGGAATCCTCCCTGGCAAACCCCAACGGATAGGTGCTCCTTTTGAGCACAGAAAGAAACTGGATGACTGATATATTCCGTTACCTCAAGGATGGCACTTTACCTATGGATCCTAGAGAGGCCAGGAAGATTCAATGTCGAGCTAACAGATACTTTATTCTGGAAGAAGATCTCTACAAAAGATCCTACAGCGGAACTCACCTGAGGTGCCTAGATCCTCAGGAGGCGAAAACTGTGATGAAAGAAATCCACGCCGGAAGTTGTGGAAGTCATTCTAGAGGAAGAACTTTGGCGCAAAAGATCATAAGGCAAGGATACTATTGGCCAACTATTGACATGGATGCTGCCAACATCGCCCGCGCCTGTGAAGACTGCCAATACTATGCCAACATACCACACCGCCCGACCAACCCTATGATTCCGTCAATCATAGCATGCCCATTTGATCAATGGGGCATAGACATAGTTGGTCCCTTTCCACGAGGAACACATCAAAAGAAGTTCTTGATAGTGGCAGTGGAGTACTTCACTAAGTGGTCAAGTCAAGCAGTGTCAACCATCACAGAAAGCAGGGTTCGGACATTCATCTGGAAGAACATCATCTGCAGGTTTGGACTCCCACGAGTGCTAGTTTCGGACAATGGAGCACAATTTTCTGGGTCAAGACTGAAGGAGTGGCTTCAGTCCTTCAAAATAGAACAACGCTTTACTTCCGTTGGCCACCCCCAAGCCAATGGTCAGGTGGAAGCCACCAACAAGACCATAGTAAAATTTTTGGAGAAAAGGTTGAGAACCTCCCAAGACAGTTGGGCGGATGATCTCGACGCGGTCCTTTGGGCGCATCGAACGACAGCCCGGACTGCCACACAAGAAACACCTTTCTCCTTGGTCTATGGATCCGAGGCGGTCATCCCTTCGGAGACGGTGGTGGCAACCCAGAGAATCCAGCAATACAACCCAGTTGATAATGAGCTCGCAAGGATCTATGACCTTGAGCTCCTTGAAGACAAGCGCGATAAGGCATTGGCCAACATCCTTCGGTACCAAGCCATGACCACTCGAGCCTACAATAAACGTGTCTTTCCCAAGGACATACAAGTTGGAGACTTAGTCCTCAGAAGAGCCGATATACTAAGTCATGTGGGAAAACTTAAGCCCGAGTGGGAAGGACCATCCAAAGTTACTGGGGCAAGAGTTAATGGAAGCTTTGAACTAGAAGATGAACAAGGGCGGGCCTTGAAGAGAACTTGGAATGCCAAGAATCTCCAAAAGTTTTACACTTAGAGAAGCATGGCAACGACTGTCACCTTCCTCTATCTTGTCGAACTGTTTTTCGTGTTTGTTTTTTGAAAAAGGCCTCGAAGCCCGCAAGTTGTAATCCGATTTCCGTCAAATCAATACAACTGTGATTTCATAAACATTGTTGATAATCATGTCCTCCGAATTTCATGATTCGAACGGGCCATGAAGATATTTAACTACTCGATCCAAACCTAGATCATACACTCATCCGGAGCGGATTAACACAATCAGACAGTGTCCGACCTTCACAAAGGCAAATACGCTTTTATTAAAATAGGAGTACAGATTTACAAAGACAGAGTCCGAAGAGCCCTAATCGAGCTTACAAAAACAAGTTCCTATTCTATCTCTTTTCTACTCTACAGCGAAGCTTCTTAATTAACCCTGGTCTACCGAACCAAACCCCGTCCGAGCACTATTCACTGTATCTGTGGGCGCTCCGAAGGAAGAGGGAATTCCACCATCCCAACTTTGATTGCTTACTGACAGATCTCGAAGCCCCCTTCGGACGATCTAAAAACTAACAGCAGTCGGACGAGATAACTGAGGCCATTCGATGCTTCCAGAAAGGATACTTCATCACTTCTGAACGACAGAGAGCTCCGAAGCAAGCAAGAAGCACTATAACAATCCGGATCGCCTCTTACCAAATACTATAAATACATCCCAGATTCAGAGTATTTGGAAGGCGGCCAACCCGGATAGTCGGATTAACCCAAGTCACTCCGGAGGCTCCCGTTGATCCGAGTCCCAACAAGACCGGCATTGTCAGGAACTCCGTCCCAGAATTGTAAGTCGCTCCCTCGAGCCTTCAATTCTGGAACGCAGCCACCAACAAAACCGAGCTGCTCGGACGAAAGACCATAGGTGTAAGACAAACGAGTTACCAAAAAGGATACATCCGGAGCTCCCTCGATCCGAGAAACGGACAACTAGACACAACAGGATTGGTAGAAAGCCTTCCAACCTCTCGGGCGGTTTTTTACGACCGAACCACGAAATACTGGAAGGGATTCTACCAAACCAATTCTGCCAACTTGTCGCCTCCCGGGCACATACCCAGAGCAGCATGCCTCGGATACATTGAGGTTCAAAAACAACTATTTGAAGATCCCCGAACCATCCAGCTAATCTACCTCTCCGGGGCTAAAAGTCGTGGATATAGACCACAGCCCCGGAGAAAGAAGATTAGCCTGACGATCAGAGGAATTGACTGGCAAAGATTTCAAGTCTCACTCGGCACGGACCGTATCCTCGAAGATCCGAGGCTGGCTTTCCGAGCAATTTAATTTCCAAAACTCTCACCGTGAACCAGCCCGGGTAGACATCCGAAGCATCGGAGAAACCCTTGGGACAAGATCACGCGCAAGAGTGAAGGTATAAACATGCTCACCAGCCGCTCGGACTCGAGCTCCGGACCTTTGGTTACTATAAAAGGGAGAAATGTCCTAATGAAAAGCCGTACAAAGCAGGGGTATATATAGAAAGAGAGGACCAATCAGAAGCGGACACGTGTCCCATATTCGCCGGAAATGGGCTTGGGCCGAACATGGGCCTGCCTCTTCAACTTCTATTAGCCCAACCCAATAATCCATCCATAAGGTCGGGCAAATCGACTAAGTTACTCACTCGGATGTATCAAGCTCGGGGCTGACATGACAACACCCGAAGCAACTGTGATTCGTATAGAGTCACCCTATACTTAATGCTGATCATCTTCTCACTCTTTCACAAGTCTGCATGACTCGGGAAGACACACCAAGTCAACATCCGAATCGCCACAACTTATCACGATACAAGGAAATTCTCTTTGTCGCAAGCCGTGCCACTCTAAAATGTGGCTCCGAACCGTTCGTGATACGGCTTATTTCTATCAAAGAGTCCGATTCGGATGGGTACAATGGTTGATTGTTCTACTAAAGGGTCCGGACCCACTATCCGAGTTTACGAAAGTTGATGAGTTGCTACGCAAATACGAAATTAAAACGCGCAAGAATGTAAACAGCAACATTAGTGTTTCAATGGCAAAAATAGTTCCGAGCCACCAAGGGACCCGAACCAACAACATTCATCAAGACAAATATATGTTTAGCCAACAAAAAACGAGCAAAAAAGACAACATTGTTTTCAGGCCCGGAGGCACCCTACTACAAAAAACCCGGGGCATACCCCGTCTTCACTACCTTCGCCGCTCGGACGAACTAGGTTAAGACCGAGAGGGACCCCCCGTATCCTTCTCCGGAGGCGCTTGACCTTGCTGTTGGGCTGCTTGGGCTAACCTCCATTCTCTCCGAGCCTCAACCTCTTTCAGGAAGGCCGGACACTCCTCCATCAAGTCTAGGTCGCGAGCAAAACCATGGACAGGCCCAGGCAGAGTCAGCCAGTCTCGGTTGTGTTCCAAGTGATCCTCCAAAGGAACGAAAACACTGGACATAAGCACCCGAGGGACGAAGGATGGGAGATACGGACCGCCATGGTTGTACTTCTTGCCCTCCGACTCGTCGCAGACCAACTCCACAAATTCACACTTAAGCAGGTCTTCGTCCAAGACACCCTCCGGAGCAAAGTCCGAGCCATCTCCACTCTTAAAGGCGGACACTCCCTCAGCCTCCAAGTCGCAGTCAGCCGGTATCCAACCCTTCCTCCGGCACTGGTCCACAGCTGCATCAAACCCATCTTGACGGGCCTCGTCATACTTCGACTCGAACAAAAACTTGCAGGAGTCCGAATCAAGGAAATCTTGGGTAGCCCTTGTCCGGACCCCCTTAAGCTCCTTCAGCATTTTATCTTTGAAAGTCCGAGAGACACCCATGAACTCGTCCAAACTATCTTGGTGCTCCTTCAAGTCGGTCTCCAAAGATCGAATGGCACTTTTCATCTTGGCCGTCTCCGACTCGGCCTCCTGTTTAGCAGCTATGGCCTTCTTTAGGCGCCCGGTCTTTGTTCAACCGAGACGCTTCAATCGCCCGGGCAGCCTCAGCCTTGGCCAAATCCTCCTCTAGGGTAGCCCTCTGAGCAGCTACCAAGGAGCATGCCTCCATGGCAGCAGCAAGCTAAAAATGACAGATATCACAAACGTTTAGATATCTCCGAATCACAGGAAGATGACAAAATAACCAAAACACTTACTAACCTTGCGTTGAGCGGCAACTAACTCGAAATGGCCGGCCACCTCCGGGCAAAGAATACCGAGCAACTTCAAAGATCCGAATCCGGCTCGCTCATCTTCCCTGCCTTTTTAGCGGAGGATTCGACCTTCGAGGGCGCTTTTGCAGCCTTGCTCGATCCGCTTATGGAGGATCTCGGGACACGGATCTTGGAGGCTTCTTCGAGCCCTTAGATCCGACCACCTTACCCTTGTCTGGAGTAGGGATAGTTTGGGCCTCTTCGCCCGCAGCAGCTCTCCGAGATTCCTCCACTCGGAACACGGAAGCATTTCTTGGCTCGCCCATCGGGAGTACGATGGAAGTCTTGATAATCTGGGTCCGGGAACCCTCTGCCAACTCCTTCCGCTGTGCAGCATTTTGCTGATGCTTCAACTCCCGCATGGTCAACATCGTATACTCGAACCAAAAAGCTGCACATCTGAATCACAATGAGTTGCAAAATACAAAAGAATCTACAAAAGGTAATCATATAGTCGACGAACAGACAACCGAATCGGACAACCAACCAGGGGTAGAGGGAAACCACTTACTCAAATCCTCCATGTTGTCACAAAAACTTGGCTCGGACAAGCCGGCCAAGTAAGGCAGAGGCTGACATATCAGCCCTCGGAAGAAGTACTTTTCCGGCTCTTGACTCCGATGGAGTGCTTGCATCCACAAGGGGATGTTCCGTGCCGGTGGCTTCCAATCTGGCAGCTTGCCTCGGAAGAACTTTTTCTCAAAATGCCACTTGGGCCTCTCCGCTTCGGATTGCCCGGGCTTCAGAGCCGGACGGACAAAAATGTACCTCTTGAACCATTGGATTCCCAACGAGGACAGGGGATCAACAAAAAACGTGTACGCCTGGCGACATACGAACGTGTAGAACCATGTGTTCCTATTACTTACACTTATATTGAATAACTTGCGAAAATTATCGAATGTGACCGGGATGCCTTTATATTTACATAAGACCCCGAAGCACATCAGATTTCCGAGGGAGTTGGGAATGATCTGGTGCGGACTCAAACCCATGCTGTTCAAAATCTCCAAAAACTCGGACGATACGGGCAGGCGCCACCCGCAATGGAGACTTATCTCATAGACAGACATGTATCCCGGAGGCGGATTGTAGAACGCATGAGATTCGTCTGGGATGAGAATCTCCACACATTCCGGGATCTCATATCTCCTCCGGAGCTCATCCACTTCATCGGCTCGGATGGTTGAGGCACAGGTAGGCAAAGTACCGTCTTCATTCAACTCGCCCTCCGGATCGGGGTGAGTGACCTCGTCTTTAGACCGAGAGAACTTTACTTGGAATACGTCCTCACCCTTCCTCAGCCTCTCCGGACGCTCTTCCTCAGCCACCTGCCGACTCGGTCTTGCTTGCCCAGCAGATTCCACACGGAGCACACGAGCGGATGGCTCTACACTTTCTTCCTCTTCGGAACTAGAATCTTAGCCCCGCACACCTTCCTCTGCCTCGCCTTCTCGGATGAGGACGCTAACTCTACGACAGTCTGAAGAGGCGCAGCGACTTGCACACGATCCTCCTCACCCTCTTCGAAGATGCTCAAATTGGGAGGTGCTTCCGAGGTATCATGAACTTCCTCGATGATCGGCGCCTGCGGATCCGGAACGAACGGGACTCGATTAGGATTACTCCTAAAATTATAACCAAGGTTGCGAATTAAAGATCGGATCTCTACCGGAAGTTCGGATTCTTGGCCAGCCCTACCCGGGCGACGAGTTCCTACAACTCGCGAACTTGTTTCTTGAGCCGCTATAATAACCTGCACATGGGACACTCGCAGGTAATCCTGACGCCTCGGAGGACCTGGATCTGGAACAACTAACCGAAGTAAGGAACTTACCTCGGGCTCTTCCCGGCTCGGATGGGGCGCTTGTTCCACCTCCAGTACTTCGTCGCCATCTACGATCTCAATCTCCTCGGAGCTATCGGTTAAAGATATCGCCTCGGAGTCATATCCCTCAGCCTCGGATCGGTTTTGGCTATACTCTCGGACATCCTAGGGAAAGGAGAAAGCAATTTTGTAAGCTTTAAGATGGCAGTCCGAGAGGTCGTTTATGTATATTAAAAGTGGTCAGTTCAAGGCCAAAACTAGCGGCTTTACTCGACGAAGTTAGTTCGGAGTCAGTACTACGCTTATTCGGGGTTAGTCAACATCAAGTACGTATTGATTGTCAACTATACTACACATCATAAGCATGCATCCGAGTAACTTGAAGATGAAAGACAACAGAGATAATTTAATCATAAGACGAGACAAGTAAACTTACTTGGACTCGGATGATTAGATAGAAGTGACTTGACTTTGCACAGGATCACGCGCTTCGAACCGCTCGTTGCTCGCTTCGGATTGCTGGTAGTTGCTTCGGATATACTTAGAATGCAAAAACCATCCAAACGGTGAGAAATGAACCGGCCAACCCCTCTATTTATAGAGGACCATATTGGGAACTCCAACCGTCGCAATTTTTCGGATTTAATCTCCACCGTAGATCAAAAACCATCCAACGGTATAGTACAATTATACCAAGTGAAATGACGAATTGGTACAACAAATTTATCTCACGGATAGACGAATACAACAACTATCCCACTCTCGGGCAACAGACAGCACGAGAGCTCCGGATTATCATCTTCTCGGACGCCTAGCGGCTTATCAGTCCAACATAATTTGCCCATAGGGAACCTCGTATACTCGAGCGATTACCCTTCGGACCTCCACTTGACCATAGAGGTTGGTTCGGACGGGACACGCACCTACGGTCCGCCACCGTAGCTCATCAAAGGTACACTACCGATGTTCGGAGCCTAAACTTAGTCTCCATTACAAATACCCTTTTTTCTTTTTTCTTCACTTCGCGTTCTTCGGACCCAAATTTCTCGGATGGCAACGATGTTTTAGAAAAAGAAAAACGGGAGGGGGGGGGGGGAGAGAGACTGAGTCAATGACCACACGAAGTACGGAGTACACCTTTTTTCAACAAGATCGAAACGGATTGGACTGAAGAACGGATTTTTTCCTCAAAACAGCTTCCCAAACCAGTAGTTCCACAACTATCTTCTACTAAGATACTTGGAAACTAGGGGGACATATGTTGATACGAAAATATGTCCAATCCGTCATAAAGGACCTAGGAACAAATCCTAAGGCGCCCTAAGTCATCCAATGGATCCGAGACACTTTAGTCCGAGCCAATGGTCCGATCCGGGCAGACCATCCATGGTCCGACCCACCCTAAAAGAAAGGAACAAAGGATTTGGACCTACAAGGCCCGACCCGGAACCGTAGGTCCGACCCACCTTGGCCCGAGCCTCTCTAGGAAAGGAGCATAGTGCTAAGTCAGTACCCTCTCCGACCCAAGGATTCCGATACGGATGTCAACTCGGATCCAGCATGACCATCTCATAAAGCAACCAAGCAAATGGGCACCAAAGAGTGAGATGTCCGAACCCAGGAGCTCCGAATCGGAAGAATTGGACAGGCAGGAGAACTTCCTCAGCTGACAACCAAATATGGTCCGGACCAATCGTCCGGACCCACCTCTCCGAACCTGGGAACTCGGCAGAACTAGTCACATCCTCAAGAACTCTCCCAATAATGACCAAACTACCCCTAAAGCCCAAGATGGCATGGGCTAAAACTTCATTATTGGGCTATGGGCCTCATATTAGCATTGGTGGCTCAATCCTGGCCGTACACATGGCGCAATCCTAGCAAGGCCTTCCATTTTGATGATAGCCTATAAATAAGGCACACATCCCAACAAGTAGGTAAGGACTTTGAACAAGTCTTCTTACAAGTCACTTCACGATCCCAATCCCGAGTATTATACAGAGTTGATCTTCAGTCACTCTCGAGTAAAGTCTCATCCCGGTTTGACACTTAGCAAACCGGGCACTAACCCCCCCCCCACTCAAGTGTGCAGGTCCTTACCGAAGTAGTTGGTCGCCGGTTCTTACGCCTCGGTCCTTACCTAGCAAGGAGCTTCTTACCTCGGTGCCCATTAGTGGAGTTGAAATAAAATCTAAGTAGTTGGGGAGTTACACCCTCAACAGCTAGTATGGTGGGCCGGCCTTTGTTTATAGATGAGTTTACAGCTAAGAAATTGCGTGTTTCATATGCCCGTATTCTTGTTGAAGTTGATATTACTCAACCATTGGTGAAGGAGGTGAAGATAACCAATATGAAAGGGGGATCATATATGCAGGAAGTGGAGTTTGAATGGGAACCTCCTAAGAAGCAAGCTAATGAGCATTTGTCTCAGAGGGTAGAAAGACAGAAGCGACAATAGTTCTGGAGGCCAAGGACTACTGATAAAGGCCAGATAGTTACTCAGAAAATTGGGCAGATCAATCAAAGTAGTTTGGGGAAGCAGGTGGATCCTGGAGTAGTAAGTTGGATCAAATTAAGGTTGGTAAATAGAAGGTTGTTGAAAATGCTGATTGGACGGAGGTAAAAAATCGAAAGCAGAAGGAGCAAGGAAGTGAGGCAAAAAATTTGATGCCTCATGGTATGGTTTCTGCTATTAAATTTGGTGGTGTGGATGTGAATTTGGGTAATGGTTTTCAGTCCCTACAAGTTGGTAATTGCTTAGTAGGTGATGTGGAAAAAGTCCCATGATTGTTGCTTGGAATGTAAGGGCATGAATAATGCGGCAAAACACCTTAAGGTTGGCTCCTACCTTAATAAACTTAAGGTGTGGATTACTGCCCTTTTTGAAACAAGAATAAAACAGATTAATGCGAGTCAAATTCGGAGTAGATTTGGAAGGAAATGGTCCTTCATGGATAATTATATGCATCATGGGAATGGTAGGATTTGGTTGCTTTGGGAGAGTTGCAAGGTTGATGTCCAGTTGGTTAATTCATCTGATCAGTTTATCCACTATTTGGTGAAGAGTGGGGATGATGGTCTGAATTGTAATCTTACTGTTGTCTATGCTCATAACCATTTGAATGAGAGAAAGCAGCTTTGGAATGATATAAGGTTGTTGGCAAATGGAGTTTCTGGCCCTTTGATGTGCTCAAATTATTACATGGAAAACCAAGTAGTAAGCAGTTGTTATAGACATACAAAGCTAAACTACAGAGTCGTTCACTAAGGAATTAATTAAGCTACCACAACGAATGAGAGTAACAGATAAGTTTTGGATGTTTTTACTTCTAAAACACAGATTAAAATAGGAAACATATAAACTGGTTTGATCAAAGAGAGAAGGTGAACACAGTAGTAATGATCAAGTAATGCTAATTCGTTCTAGGTCAATCATTCATACTTGTCACACGGTTGGCGTACAAAAATCAATCAATCAAATTCAACCAATCGTTGTTTGAGAGTTTTGAACTAGAGAAATTGTGGGTCGTCAATCCACGATCCTTAACCGAAAATGATTTTGAGAATCTAGAACTAGCTTATTGGATTGAAGGTTTTTACGAAGATTTTGAACTAGACGAACCTATATGAACGAATCCTAACCCAAGAAACGATTATGCAAGACTATCACATAACTACCGTGTTCGGAGTGATTTAACTACTCATGAGGGAACCAAAGATGAAAGAATGCATGGTATAGGTCACACAAAGAATAAACATGGTGATAATCGCATGCAAGATCATACAATTCGATAAACAGAAGAAAACACTAATTGAAAATAAACAATAGAGAGTTATCAATAATTACCAAGAATTCGATCCCGATGGTTCTTACAACAGGTAAACCAAGCTCCAAAGATCAATCAATCAATGTCAAAACCTAGTTCTAGGAGCTTTTTCTATGTAAAAATCGAGTATAAGAAGTTATGGCAAAGGAAGACCTAATTCTAACCTAAAAAGGAGTTTTTCTGCTGAATCTGTGAAGTTATCGCAAATCTAGCAGCGGCGAGCTATTTTCCTCGCCGCGGTGAGACACTGTTTAGGCTCCCAAATTGCTCTCGCAAAATCTCGCCGCGGCGAGAATGTCATTCGCCGCGTCGAGCTTAAAACCTCTGTAACGTTTTCCACAAACAGAATTTTCTGATACTTCCAAAATGAAAATTGTAGCCCTTTGACTTATATTTTCGTGGCCACCGAGCTCAGGTCAATTGGACATCATATGAGAGAGTTATGGCCAAAATGGCTAGACTGCTCCGTAAAACTTCACTTTTGCAAGCTTCGCTAAAACGGCTTTCAATTCTTCGTCCGAACTCCGAATCACTTCCGTTTTTGCCCAGTTACTCTACATTCAAAGATCTAGAACCAAAGTTTTCACTCCGATTTTCACCTTCGGGACCCAAAAATCCTTCAAAACACAAACAAAGCACCAAAGCATAAAAATGCACAAAGACCCTATAAAACCAAAAACAAAGACCGCTAAAAAGGACCCAATGAGACTCTAAATTATCGTCTCATCAAACTCCCCAAACCGAACATTTGCTCGTCCTCGAGCAAACAAACAACCTAAACAAGAACTAGACTCGAAACAGAAACAACAAGAAGCACATAACAGAGTTGAACTCCCAAGTGACCGATTCTACCATTGTAAACATTAAATTCACAAGATGCAAAGGTTTTGCACTCAACTAACCTTGGCAGAATAGTGCACAGAAAATCAAACAAGAAGGTTTCTCAAGTAAATAGCACTTAAGTCTTACTCGCTAATCCCTCACAAGAGGATCCTATGCAACTCTCTCTCACACTCTGGAAGTGTACAGTGGGTTAATCGCTCAAGAAATAACAAGAGAAAAGGAAGGTGGCTTTCACCACAAGGTGCCTCAAATACCTCATGCAATGTACTCAATCAGTTAAGTCGGAAGGGACTTTTTCTTTGCGTGCAGCAACTTGCCAGAAACATGCAAACAATCTTCCCATAGTACGACATTTTTGCATAAAATAAAGGGAAAATTACATACACCCCCCTTCTAGACGCCTCTGTAACAGATGACTACCATCTAGTTCAACAATTACATCTAGGTCCATTAATCCGTTTTTGTGTTGACCAGCTTAAGTCACCTATCAGCTTATGTTCCAACCAAACGTGGCCTTAGTAAGTTTCTTACACATTTACTAGGGTTAATTGGCTAACCAAAAAACTCACCACACTCAACCCGCCAAAACCTTTCGTCTTCTTCTTAACCAAACAGTTCCGCCATTGACGACCAAAATCTACACTCTAAACCCAAAATTCTTGCAAATACCAGTCAAGATTCGACGTTTTCAGCATCAATTGGTGATTATTGTTCGAGTTGGTGAAGAATCGACGAAGAAACTGTAAGGCAATGGGTTTTTTTTTTCGAATTCAAATTTTTTTTTCCTTCTCGAAATATACATGTTGATCATGTTCATAAACCTCATGTATGCTTAATCGTTGTGTTATATTTCACCGAAAATCGGTTTTGTACAAAGCTAGGGTTTTTATTTGTTTTCGAATTGGTATTCACAGTTTTGTTTGTTGTATGTGTTCTTTTGTTGTTTCAGTGACAATGGGGACGTTGTTTAACATTAGGCTTCACTACATGAGGGAGCAATACATGATTCCCAATATCGACTCTTCAAGGTACACATACGCAAAACTGTTATCAGATGTGGATGCAAAGATATTAGATGGTGTGCAAACTGAGGATTCTACTCTGTTCTTTTCTTTGATTGCTGACACTGATAACACATTTGAGCAAATAGAAATTTTAAGTGATCATAATGTCAAGCAAATGTTTGAACTGAACATGAATAGCAAAGAAGTAGAAGTACACTTGTCAACTGAGTTTGTTCAACCTCTAGCTGTAGACAATTCTGCTACTAAAAAAATGAGAGAAAATGCACATGAGTATGATATTGATGTTGAATATGTACCCTCTCAACCAATTTTTCAAACTGAACCTAGTGCTAGAAGAAGGTTATTTAGAAGATGTAAGCCTAGACCACCACCCCAACACCCCCTGAAACTGTTGTGTTAAGTGATTCTGATGATGAACCACCACCAATTACCCAAGAAACACAGAACACTGAACAACCACATTCTCCACCTGCTATACACTTTGACAAACCAACTCCACAAACTCCTTACATTCCAAAAGTGGTTGAGTCTACTCCTTGTAAGTCTGTTGGACCTGATTGTGTTGTAAATGATGAAGAGTTTGAGAAATTATTGGATGATATATTCACACAAAGCCAGGTTGGGAGTAGGGTTGAGACTGGTGAAGGGAGTAAGGTTGAAACTGGTGAAGGGAGTAGGGTAGGGGATGAGCCCTTGGTTGAAGATTGGGTTGATGATGAGGAAGAGTTAATTGCTGAAAGAAAGAAGCTTAAAGCTGGTATACTTTAAAGAGAGATGAGACAAGATATGTATGCCCTAAAAGGTAAGATGATTGATAGTGGGTCTGATAATAGTGATGATAGTGATTTCAATGGGACAGGGTTGGATGGTGGAAGTGATACTGATGAAACTGAGAACTATGAGGATGAGGATGAGCCTGTTGTTATTGAAAATGAGAGTGGCAGGGGAACTGAGAATGTAGCCCAAGATGGGGATGATCTTGATGTTGACAGGGAAATATTTGGGTGGGAGGATGATGCACCTGAACACAAGTATTTGCATGAGAGTGAGGATGAAGGGATTGGATTCACTAGGTATGTGGATTCTGAGGGAGATGATGAGTATCATGAAGAGCAGGAGGGGAATGAAAATGCAAGTGGTAATGAGAATGAGGGTGAAGAAGCAAGTGGTAATGAGAATGAGGGTGAAGAAGCAACTGTGGGTGAAGGTGGAGGAAATGTGAGTCAAACTGCAACTGAAAATGTACCTTCACCTGCACATGAGGAAACTGAAAATGATGATCCCACATTTGTGTATGAAAGTGATGAACAACATGATTTGAGTGATGTAGACTGGATTGGAGATGAGTTTCTTGAGAATGTTGAAGACTGGGATAAGGAGTTCAAAGAAGGGGATATATTCAGTAATGTCAAGGACTTGAGGTTGAGGGTGAAAGAGCATGTATTGAAAGTTGGTTTCACCTTGATTAGAAAGAAAAATGACACAGCAAGGTTCACAGTACACTGTGGTGGAAAAGGTTTCCCTTGGAGACTGCATGCATGTAAGTGTTTAACTGTGCATTCCCATGTTATCTTGTTTAAGTGTTCAATTACTAAATTTTTTTAATTGTAATTGCAATTTGCAGGTGTCCTGGATGATGAAACATCATTCATGATTAGGACTTACAATGGTACTCACAAGTGTGTAAGGAAGGTGGACAAAAAACAAGCAGATTCCAATTGGTTGGCTACCAAGTTGATTCAATCTCTAAAGGATCATCCTGGAATCGTGCCAAAAAACTAGTGCCATGGGTCAATACCAAGCTAGGGCTTGTTCTGCCATACATGAGGGTTTATAGGGCAAAGATAAAAGCTGAGGAGATAATGGGAGGCAACCCTGAAGAGGCTTACATGTTGGCACCTAAGTATAGAGAGATGGTGCTTAGAACAAATGTGGGATCTGTGTTTGTCATTGATGTGAAGCCTGTTATTGATAGACCACCTCAGTTCCAAAGGATGTTCTGTGGATTGGATTGGTTCCACACCTTAGATGCATGTGTTTTTGTTGTGTTGTGTAGGTTTAAGTTGTTTTTGGATGGATTTGGTGGTTTTGATGCACAAAACTGATAGCAAACTGGTAGCTTTTGTGCTTGGTTTGGTGTTCCTCATACAGTTTATCTGTTGGTTTAGCTTTTGGATGGATTTGATTAGTTTTGAAACTTGCCTTGATCATTTGTATTGAAACTTGAATATGGAAAATTAAGTTCAATACAATCTACTAGTTCCTAATCTACTTGTCTACTTACTATTCTAGTTGAATGCTTTATAAATCTGCACAGTAAGGTACATAGCAAACAACAAACGATTCAGGCAAATGAGGTGCCTAATTATACCATACTTGTCTTCATTTGTGATGTGTACTCTCTTCTTCTTTCCTCTTTGCACCATTGTATCCTTAATTTCTTCAACAGGTACATCTCTTGTGGCTTGTTGTTGTCTTTGAATTGTCATATCTTGCCTTGTACATATGTGTCGTGGTGGTACATATTCGCATGAGAGTTCGGCATGGATGAAATCTCCTCGACCTTGTGTTTGCACATTTTCTTGTTCATGACACCATTCCGACCATCCATGTGTAGGACAGCCCCAATAAAATCTTCCCTCATGTGGTTGAGACTTCTTAACTGATAGAACCGTTTGCTTACTACAATTTGCATTCTTACAAATTGGACGAATAACACCACACGACGAATCACCACTCGATGAATGCATAATAAGTCGTAAGTTGAAAAAATATGAAATGAAGATCAAAAGTGGACTGTTTTTAGGGTAAATATGGGTAAATATAGTTGATAATTCACTCCAAAAATCAGTTACAACGGCTAGTTTTTTTGAAAAAAAAAACGGTAACTAAATTATTACAAGTGACTACTTGATAAATATAATTCAATTACATTGAAGTCCTCACGTGCTTCTCACGTGATCAGTCATTAGGTAAGGCTGTTTGGTGATTTTGAAAAGCTGAAATTGGAACAGGGGCAAATATGGTTTTTCCTGGCTTAAGTTCGCGAAAAGTCAAATTCGTGGACCTAGATGTAATTGTTTTGTATCGAGTAGGATTTGCATGTAATTGTTGAACTAAGTGGTAGTCATCTGCAAGATAAAAATCTAACAGGGGGCTTATATGTAATTGGCCCTAAAATAAATGTATGCTAATCAAATGGCCTCAAGGGCTCTTTTAGTCTCACTTTTTTGGTAGTGTTTGTTTTACCGAAAGTCCGCACTTTTGTGCGTGTCAGTTTGGTATACGTGCCATCAACCCTCACGGACATATAGCTTTTTAGGACCACGCCGGTATATAGGTAGTATTTGAAACACGCCTAACACGACTAACGGTGGTGACGAGCACCACAGATACACTCCGAGACGAATCAACAATTCAGGGAGAGCAATATAGATTTACAAATATAGATTAAGCACATCAGTACAACAGAGTCTTTCTCCCCAAACCGGTTCTTTGTGATGCACTGGCTTTGATAAAACAGATCATAAAGAGCATGCCGTTCGTCATACTTAACTTACACAGAGTACACATGAGCATGATGAGGCGCAAACAAGGGAGTTTGCACTTCCCGAAAAGATCACACAGGTGCCGGTACAATATTTTTTCATCGGCTAAAGGTTTCTCACCGAATTTTTGGACCAAAGAGCTACACAGACTTGCTATTTACAAGAAAAACAGACTTATAGGATTTTAAATCCACTACGCCACTTTCAGTTAAATATCCTGCAAAACATAAGCAGCTAGCGAATTTAACAATCACAATAGATACTCGATGACTTGGGAGAACAACTCAGACTCACCACAAAAATCAGAAAGCAGGCCAAAAGACTCTATTCTAAAAAACTAAGACACAAATATGAACTGAAAACAAAACAAGCACATAAAAGTGGCTAACATAACACCCCACGTAGACAAATAAGGCACACAGGCCGCAAAAAGATATGCAATCCTATGTGGCTCACCGACCACCACTTTGAAAGCGATAAAAATGGACACAAAACACATGAAATCCCTCCCCAAAACTATACTTTAGCTCGTCCTCGAGTTTCAAGTTTAAGCAAGCGAAGGAACAGAAAAGAAAAAACAAAAAAACTGATAATAAAGAAAACTTACCCCCGAGTTGTCTCCCGGGAAGCGCCTTTTATTATAGTCGTTGGCTCGACTTTTTGGGAATGCTGTTATCCATTATCAAACCGGAACGAATCCCTTGCATCCTTTCTGGTATCCTCAGCATTTTGTGAGCCATCCTTAGCTCCTCCCCTCAAGTTTTCTAACAATTCCATGATTCCCTGCAAACTAAAATTAAACAAATTAGAAAAATTAAAAACTAAAAAATAACTATGAGAATCAGAGGGAAAATAAAAACGACAAAGTGGGTCGAAACTCCCTGGGCAGTCCAATGTGTATGATGTGACTATGATGTGCGAATCATGGGTTTCTTCTTGTACCGTAGGGGCAGATTCAGGAGTCCGCTCAGCAGGTAAGCAAGTAGAATGTGTTTCTTCTTGTACAGTAGGGGTAGATTCAGAAGTCAGCTCAGCAAGATGGTTTATCTTCTCACGCTGGATGTCCTCAATCAGCAACATCGACAAACTCAAAGAATTGGCTAACTCAAAGAATTGTTTAAGTTTAAACTCATCTATGGGTTGTCTCGCGGCTTCTTCTAATATTGTTTGATCATCCTTGGTCAATCCAAAATAGAAACATCCTATCACATCCAAACTGCTCAACCTAGCATTTATGCACCCTTTTTCAAGCTCTTGAAACCGATACCACGCATCATAGAATCTTTCTCCAGGAAACTGACGAAAACTATGGAGTCCCCTCTCTTTCTAGCGGATAGAGTAGATGTCCATCAGATACGATTTCTTGGTTTCATAAGTTCCTACACACACGAAGACAAGAAACCACGAGTAGTTCCGACAAAACAAAAACTAACTAAACAAAAGTAAACTATAAACAAACAAAAAATCACACTCAAACACTACAGTAGGAATTAATTCCCCGGCAGGAGCGCCAAATTTGATGTGCTCAAATTATTACTTAGAAAACCAAGTAGTAAGCAGTTGTTATAGATAGACAAAGCTAAACCATAGAGTCGTTCGCTAAGGAATTAATTAAGCTACCACAACGAATGAGAGTAACATATAAGTTTTGGATGTTTTTACTTCTAAAACACAGATTAAAACAGGAAACAAATAAACTGGTTTGATCAAAGAGAGAGGATGAACACAGTAGTAATGATCAAGTAATACTAATTCGTTCTAGGGCAATCATTCATCCTTGTCAGACGGTCGGTGTACAGAAATCAATCAATCCAATTCAACCAATCGTTGTTTGAGAGTTTTGAACTAGAGAAATCGTGGGTCGTCAATCAACGATCCTTAACCGAAAATGATTTTGAGAATCTAGAACTAGCTTATTGAATTGCAGGTTTTTACGAAGATTTTTAACTAGACGAACCTATATGAACGAATCCTAACCCAAGAAATGAATATGCAAGACTATCACATAACTACCGTGTTCAGAATGATTTAACTACTCATGAGGGAAGCAAAGATGAAAGAATGCATGGTATAGATCACGCAAAGCATAAACATGGTGATAATCGCATGCAAGATTATACAATTCAATAAATAGAAGAAAACATGAATTGAAGATAAACAATAGAGAGTTATCAATAATTACCAAGAATTCGATCCCGATGGTTCTTACAATAGGTAAACCAAGCTCCAAAGATCAATCAATCAATGTCAAAACCTAGTTCTAGGAGCTTTTTCTATGTAAAAATCGAGTATAAGAAGTTATGGCAAAGGAAGACCTAATTCTAACCTAAAAAGGAGTTTTTCTGCTGAATCTGTGAAGTTATCGCAAATCTCGCCGCGGCGAGACACTGTTTAGGCTCCCAAATTGCTCTCGCAAAATCTCGCGGCGGCGAGAATGTCATTCGCCGCGGTGAGCTTAAAACCTCTGTAACGTTTTCCACAGACAGAATTTTCCGATGCTTCCAAAACAAAAATTGTTGCCCTTTGAATTATCTTTCCATGACCACTGAGTTCAGGTCAATCGGACATCATATGAGAGAGTTATGGCCAAGATAGCTAGACTGCTCCGTAAAACTTCAATTTTGCAAGCTTCGCTAAAACGGCTCTCAATTCTTCGTCCTAACTCTGAATCCACTTCCGTTTTTCGCCCAGTTACTCTACATTCAGAGATCTAGAACCAAAGTTTTCACTCCGAGTTTCACCTTCGGGACACAAAAATCCTAAAAAACACAAACAAAGCACCAAAGCATAAAAATGCACAAAGACTATAAAACCATAAATAAAGACTAACAAAGACTGCTAAAAAGAACCCAATGAGACTCTAAATTATCGTCTCATCACCTTGGGTCATAATAGGTGATTACAATAATGTACTTCATAAATTGGATAGGATTGGTGGTAATCCTATTCAAGCTTGTGAGTATGTTGATTTGGAACACATGATGGATGGGTTGGGACTGTGTGAACTCCAGATGGTTGGTCGTGAGTATACTTGGTCGAATAAACATACGCAAGGGGTGATATATTCGAGAATTGATCGTGCTTTGGAGAACATGGATTGGTTTCAAACATATCAGTGCGTACAAGTTGAAGTGTTGGAGCCACATGTTTCTGATCATTGCCCTTTGTATATGAATTTTCATATGCCAGTGATTGAGCGAAGATATAATATGTTTAAGTTCATGAATTGTGTGGTGGATAAGGTACAGTTCTTGGAAAATGTACGGGCTGATTAGGGACAACCTTTACATGGTTGAGCCACGTTTCGTGTTTGGCAAAAGTTTAAGCGGTTGCAGCTGGCTATGCGAGGGTTACAAAAATAGTTTGGTCAGTTTGAGCAGAGAATTTTGCAAGATCAAAAGAATTGGTCCAGAAGGAGCTGATTAATGACATAGTAAATAGGGAGCTTATTGTTCATGAGAAAAATCTGTACAACAAATTTACTAAAGTTACGAGCTGATGAGGAGAGTTTGCTTTAGCAGAAAGCTAAAGTGGATTGGATAAAGCTTGGAGATGGGAATAATGCGTATTTTTATGCTACTTTGAAGGAAAAAAATGCACTTTCTGGAATTATGCGGATGGAAAATGATAGGGGACAGTTGGTACAGTCTGCTGAGAGAATTGAGGATGAAGTAATTGAGTTTTATTCTAAACTCATCGGTACAGCTGAACCGACTAAGATAGGATTGGATATACTAGCTCTGCGTTCAGGTACACAGTTGAGTACTGACCTTGGAGATAGTTTAATTGTGGATGTTACTGAGGCAGAAATATATCAAGCTTTGAAGGGAATAGGGTATAATAAAGCACCGGGATTTGATGGGTTTAATGCGAAGTTTTTCAAAGCAAGCTGGAGTGTTGTAAAGGAAGATGTTGTGGCTTCTGTGAAGGAGTTCTTCTAGTACAATAAGCTCTATAAAGCTGTCAATTGCACGTTAGTTACCTTAATTCCGAAGACAAAAGATGCTAAATCCATGAAAGAAATGCGCCCCATTTCTTGTTGCACCACTTTATACAAGATTATTTTGAAGGTACTTACTATGCGTTTGAGTAAGGTAATTGGAAATGTTGTGAGTGATTGTCAATCTGCATTTGTGCCGGGAAAGGTGAACCATGATAATATTCTGATTGCCCATGAGTTAGTAAGAGGGTATTCTCGGAAAGGGATTTCGCCAAGATGTATGATACAGATGGATCTTCAAAAAGCATATGATACGGTGGATTGGGATGCGTTGGAGGGTATTATGATTGAATTGAATTTCCCTCGACAGTTTGTGGTCATGATTTGTGTGCATGCTGTGTCGTATCGATATAGTATTAACGGGAGGCCTAGCCGTATTTTGATTGCAAAGCAGGGGATTCAGCAAGGGATCCTATTTCTCCTTTGCTCTTTGTTTTGGTGATGGAGTATTTACATAGGAAGATGCAGACTTTGTGTGCGCAGCCTAATTTTAATTTCCATCCTCGATGTGAAAAGGTTCGACTTATCAATATTTGATTTGCTGATGATTTGTTACTGTATTGTCGAGGTGATGTGGGGTCTACTCAGTTGATTATGAGCATGTTTGATGATTTTTCAACCTCGACTGGATTGAAAGCAAATAGAGCAAAATGTAAGTTGTATTTTGGTGGAGTAAGTATTGAGGAGCAGGTTTTGATTCAGCAAGCTACTGGTTTCATGGTTAGTGCTATGCCTTTCAAATATTTGGGGGTGCCATTAACTACGAAAAAGCTGTCCATTCACTTATGTAAGCCTTTGATTGATAAAATTGTGGCACGGGTCAAGCATTGGTCGGCTAAACTCCTTAGTTATGAGGGTAGAGTTCAATTAGTACAAAGTGTACTTTTTGCTATCACTAGCTATTGGATGCAAGTTTTTCCATTACCTAAGAAGGTTTTGAAGCATGTTGAGGCTATTTGTCGATCCTTCTTATGGAGTGAGACTGAAGAGGTGACTCGGAAAGCTCCAGTTGCATGGGATAATGTGTGTGATTCGAAGGATGTGGGAGGGCTGAATAGCACTTCTATAGTAGAATTGAATAAGGCAACTATGTCCAAGCTATTGTGGAATCTGTGTGACAAAGCCGACAAGTTGTGGGTCCGTTGGATTCATGCCTACTACATTCAAGATGGGGATGTTATGGAGTATGTCCTGCGAGATAATTGTGCTTGGATTCTTAAGGCCATTCTTAAGCAACGGCCGGGAGTTAGTGGAACATAGTGATGTGTGGAGGGGGTTGCATAGTGGTTGCAAATTTCCCACGCGAAAGTTCTATCATGAGTTGCGAGGGGCTAAAGAGAAGGGAAATTGGAGGAAAGTTTTGTATTGTAACAAGGCTCGACCAAGAGCTTGTTTTATTTTGTGGTTGAGCTTGAAAAAGCATTTGGCAACAAAGGATAGATTGATTCAGTTTGGAGAGGAAACGGATGGATTTTGTTGTTTCTGTTTCCAGCAAGAAAGTGTTGGAATAACCTTGAGTACATGTCCATTCTCCACCATCATGTAAATTAGCTGAGTTATTGTTATCATTGACAAAATGTGGATACCTTGCTACTTAGTGAGTAAGATGTATATGAGCTTCAATTATAATTTAAATATTTATATAGATCTCTCACTATTAAAAAGAAAATATGGCAGCACTATGTACTACTATATTATTCCACAATGATTTTTTTTTTATATATCTATGAATCGAATTAGTTTTCTAGGCTTCTTATTGGTCCATTTGTCATGTCACGTGACAGAATACTCAATTCATATTGGATAGAAAAGTTTGTGGATGGTGTTTTGGTCTGTTCACAGTTCATCCTGATGTCTAAAACAATTAATATGGGCAATCTGGTCCATTCATATGATAATTTGAATTATACCTCAATTAAAATTTAAACAATTAAAGTTCCATACCAAACCAACCGTAAGTAACTTGATAAAGTGCTAAAAATTAAAAAAGTCTCCGGGTTGATAAAGTACTCAAAATTTACCTCCGGAACTTCCAAGTTTGGACACCTTTGTAGTAAAAAAAAGTGGCTTTCAGTGTCGAGCATAGCATACAGGAGATCCAATTTTTTAAGCCTTGAAGCAACAAGGTGAAGAATGGTCATTTGTGCTTCCTCCAAGTAAGTGAGCCCAAACCGCATAATCTTGATTGGAATACTACAGAACAATGAATTTCTCTTTGCTCATTAAATTCCCCTTCGCCAAGCAGATCAAGGGCTTCAACGGAGCCACCATGAAACTCTTCCAATGAGGCTGCGGCTCGGAAAAAACTAACAAGCTCAGTAATGTCAGAGTCGCTAATTTTCATTGAGGCTAAAGACGGGCACCTTCTTTCTATCAACTCAAGGTCTTCAAATCTGACTTCCTGAAGATCAGTCAGGTAGAAGTTGAAGTGCTCGAGAACTATGTTGTTCAAAGCAAGCTTGTATTTCAAGCCGTGAACATATTTTACTTAAACAATTACAAGCTCTAGCAAACCCAGGCACTTAACACATACTGTATTTCTTCAATCCTTAATCTTACTAATCAAAGGCTAACAACCATTGTTATTACTTTCAGTCGAAGACAGGTGCTGTTTCAAACAACACAATTAAGCACAACATGTAGCATTAAATCCACGAACATAGAGATTAAATAAGGCTTGCAACCGAGAAAAACTAATAAGAACAGCATAAGTTCATCACACTCCTAATAAACCAGATACTTTAAAATCTAGGACTCAAAATCTCCCTTAGAAAGCATCCCAATCCGCTTAAGTATAGGACGGTCAAATCAGATTTCTACTCTTGAGCCAAAACCATAAGTTTCGCTTAATATTCTCGTAAATATATACCGGCAAAGACGTGATTCCTTGAAACATCAGATGATTCCATGATTTCCATATGAACCATACTGTCCCATGAAACACCATAAGTAACATAGACAAATTCAAACAAGTAACTACAAACAAACAAAAACTCAAACAAATACAAGATGAACGAAATTTGGGGAAGAACTCAATAATTTTTTATTTATATGATCTGCAACAATTTGGGGAAGAACTCAACCCTAGCATATTGAAGAGGAAGGAGGACAATTTGGGATTTATCATATTCAGTCAACCCAATACTTTGACCCGAAAAGATAGTCATCCGATGGACACCATAGCCATATCTCCCTCAAATAGTGATTTTAATACCATCTATATTACGTCAAAAAGATAGGCAATTGGGATGAAAGTTAGGGTTAGTTCTTTATGTCACCTTCAGTTAAATACAACAACAAAATTATGTAAAAAAAGATAATCAAACACCAAGAATTCGGGAAAATAAATAATATGGCAACAACTATTCAGTTTCATAGTAGAAACATGCAGCAATCGATTGATACATAGCAACGACAAGTCAACGCCTAACAAAAAATTCTCCCTCTAGCATTTACTTTTAGAAAATAATAATTTATAACTGATATCTACCAATTCTTTGTTCGTTAAAAGCATGCAAGTATATTTCTAATTAGTAATGAAGGCACCAAAGAATGTTGATGACAAAGAGATATAGGGTTAATGTCTCCTTAGAAACAATATAATACTTAGAAGATAAATTGAAGAAATGCTGCAAACCTTATTAAGTCTATAAGATCGGACTTAAACCGTAACAATAGTTAGATACTCACATACACAAATAGATTTGTAACTTAGAGATAAGATATAGAATAGAAGTCTACAAGAAAGAAATAAATAGAATTAATTTTATTTGTATACACGAAGAATATGTCGGTGTAAAGGCATATAAGGTAGTTTTTTTACTAGGGAGTCGACCGACACCCATATGATGGCATCCACGGTCATTGCTACCTATTGCTTGACCAAGACCCCTTTTCGTGCCGTGTTACAAAGAGACTCTAAAAGAGAAGCTCATTAGTTTTTAGAGAATACAACAAAGCATGAAATCGCAAACAATATAGCAAAAAAACCATGAAGCCAACTTCCTAACTTTTGTTAACACCAAGTAATTCGAAGGATTCAATTGAATTAGACGTGTTACACCCCTCCACCACGGCTGGCCAACCACGAATTAGATGTGCTACACCCCTCATCCAAAATTTTCCACCTAATTTTACGTACCGCAAAAGCATGTTCTATCAGATTTCTTGCCGTCAGATGTACTATTTAAAGTACTCCTCTGGATTATATATGGGGTAATTCCTTGCCAACACACCAAGGCCCCCTGGATTTTAGCTTTGAAATTATGGATATACCCCCTAGGTGTTAGAATAATATTTAAAATGTAATACCATTTTCACCCCTAAACGAAGTTGTAATTTGAAAAACTTCATAAAAATGTACAATATCATCCAAATTCAACCACACACTCTGCAATGGAAAAGGATATCCCGTCTAACAAACCATAGAAGGAAAATTCTACCCGGTCTTACCCACCCTCTCACTCTCACTATAGCAGTGGGTCTTACACTGTGAGTCTCGCTCGCTGCTATAGTGAGAGAGTGAGACACCGGGTAAGACCGATATAAATAGTAAAAAATCCAACAACAAAGTAAACTATTGAGCTTTGCTACTAGCTGTTAAAAATTCAGAAACTAATAACAATGGATAAAATTCGCAAAAGATCGTCTACAATCATTTTCATGGTTCGCATCTTCAACTCTGATCTCTCACCCAACTCCCATTTTCGCCTTGGTATATAAGCGCCCCTAAACTTTGTTTTCTGCATCATTTTGGTTATGTAAGTATATTTTAGAGAGAGTATAAACAGGGGATGATCTACTCATGCTTTAATTGGAACTTTACGGAAGAACTCTTGGACACTGAATAAATGAAGCGGTGTAGTGAATGTTAAATTGGGGATAAGATCTGAGTGATTTGGGTTTTGTTGAAAGAGTGTATATGATTACCAAAGACCTCTTGGAACTTGGGAGACACGAGTCCCATATCACCTATATTCATCGTGCAATTAATTAAATTATTTATTATATTATTAAAGAGTAAGTCACTTGAGATAAGTCTCTAGATAATTTATTTAGAGACGAGATAATTTATCTAGAGACGAACCTATATTGTCAAGAAAATTATCGATATTATTAATCAAAACACCTATGTTCTCAACATTAGTGTTTTTTTTCTTCATATTATAATAAAACTTATTTCGTTAACAATATAGACATTTTGTGTAGCGCCCCGAATTTTATAAATACGAACTAAGGAAAATATGACTCGTGCTAGTTCGTGAGCTTGAAAATTCGACGAACTTGACTTTTGAAAATTTAAAACATAGTTCGACGCCTTGTGCGTCCTTATACTTGACATGAAAATTCTTAAATATAATTCGTGAACTAGTCAAAATATGCAGCGGAACTCTAAAATTGTAAACTCTTGCAATAATACATAGTCTTGAAAATTGTTAAAACTGAAAATAGTAAAGATCCTTCTGGTAGTGATCACTGCTCCGGCAACGCTCCACTCCAATAGCTCGACTTCAAATACCTAAAATTGATATTTTAGAAAGGGGTCAGTCGTGACCACTGACTGAGCAAACTCCATGCACGTGCCATGACCTAAAGTTCTATCTTCATGTCTTTTAAATATTTTAATCTTACTTAATGCACTGCAACCCTATGACCTGACTTGACCTGATACTTAACACTTGAACTTGTTCTTCTTGAATACTCTTAACTTGAACTTGAACTTCTTGAAAAGTATTCTTAAACTTTACTCTTAAACATGACTTGAAAATTATCTTGATTCGTGAGCTCACTTGGCGTCGTAAGATACATCCCTAGCCGATGGTGACCGCTTAACATGGATAGCCACGATTTGCTAGTTTCCTAGCCGATGGTGACCGCTTAACTTGAATAGCCACGATTTGCTAGTTGCCTAGCCGATGGTGACCGCTTAACTTGAATACCACGATTTGCTAGTTGCCTAGCCGATGGTGACCGCTTAACTTGGTTGGCCACGATTTGCTAGGGAGACCTTAGTAGCCCATTCTTGACATGACTTGAAATCTTTCTTGACTTAAATCTTATTAATGTGAATGCATGCTCTTAAACTCTAAACTCATGAATGCATGATTCTAGTGTGTGTAACATACAACACATACATCATATCACATATCCAACATCAAGCTTGTAGGTTATGAACAGTAATATAAATATCATGGACATGAACTTTCATATAATAGCAGGCCACATGAACAAGCTAATCATCACGTTTAGTACTAAACTACCATCAATACTGTAAATTGAGTTCATGTACACACATCATTTTGTACACCATATACACGCAAAGATACTAGTAACACTGCCAAGTCACACGGCTCAACATCAAATTAAACAACCAATCATACCCTAGAACGCATATCCAATATTACGATCATAACTCCACAATTAATAATCATAGAATCGTAAATGAAACTTAGGAAAACTTGGAAACATAACATATCATAGCATAGATGGCAAACCAAATAATCGACAATGAAACCTTAAGGGAACTTGTATCAATTTATATATATCGTAGCATAGATAAGAATTAACCACGCAAGATTTACATCATACATATAAACATTTGTGATGCAAGTCCTAGGGGAACTTGCCTTGAGAGAACAAATACGAACGGAATTGAAAACGGAGTGGAAATCAGCTCTTTGTTCGACGACAGATTCTGAATTACTGTAACATCAACAAATCAATCCGTCCGCTGAAAGTGTAGACTGATATGTTACGAATCATCTCTCCAAAACTCAGCTCGATCCGACGGTTAACGAACCGGGAATCGAGTTTTGAACAAGACTGCGTCTGGCAGAAATTTAACGCGCGAAAAAAAGTGACTTTGGCTAAAAAAATGTTTTCTTTTGAAAATCCCTAAGGTTTTTGGGAGACTAGGGTTTCGACAAGGGCTAAAAGATGGGCTCACAAAAGAATATTGGGCTTAACTTTAAGGAAAACAGTTTTGGGCCAAAGACTAACGTTTTACGAACTCCGCTTAACGCTCGGTTCGTTCTAAAACGTCTATATTCGAAATATGAATTTTTGGGCTGTTACATTCTACCCAACTTCTAAAAAGATTCGACCTCGAATCTTGCTGAAACCCAACTAACAAAAGCGAAGCACGTAGGCACAAAGATCACGCCAAGTAAAAACATCACAACAAACAACAACTGATCACATGTACAATTATATAAATATCACAACAAACAACTACAATCAATCACATAAGCACAAAAGTTCATATCAACAAGTAGAGAACATAATAGCATGCAACAAGAATCACACAAGTACAATTAGTCACATTCTTAGCTAACAAGATCATATATTCAAATATAACATCAAAAGTCTTACCGAAGTGGAGAGGTGCCTGGCCAGTGATCAATACCCAACATGAAACTTTAATGCTAGCATGATATGCAATTTTGAAAATTTGAAGTTAGAAAATGCTCAGTCCGGCCAACAGTCCATCCCTTGTGGATTTTGGGTTGGCACGGCTCTGATATCAAGTTGTAGCGCCCCGAATTTTATAAATACGAACTAAGGAAAATATGACTCGCGCTAGTTCGTGAGCTTGAAAATTCGACGAACTTGACTTTTGAAAATTTAAAACATAGTTCCACTACAAAAAAATGGGCTGGGGCGACGGATAGATCCGTCGCTTCAGCCCAGCGATCTGTCGCCCCAGCCCTGGCGACGGATCGGGCGACGGATAAAAAATCCGTCACCGGAGTCAGTCGACGGATAGATAATCCGTCGTCCAATTCGCGACGGATTGGACGACGGATTATATGTTTGACCTTTTTTTTTTTTTTAATCGAAATATAACGACGGATAGAATCTATCCGTCGCTAAATATAACGACGGATAGAATCTATCCGTCGTTACCTTTAGCGACGGATAGAACCTGACGACGGATAGAATCTATCTGTCGCTAAAGGTAACGACGGATAGATTCTATCCGTCGTCCAACATTTTATTGGAATTAGTGACGGAATCTGAAATTTCGTCACTAATTCCGTCACTATGAATTTCCGTCACTAATTCCGTCACTGTGAATCCGTCACTAATTCCGTCACTATTAATCCGTCACTATTTATTTCATATTAATCCCTGTTTTTCGTAGTTCACCTATTAATCAATATAATGTTCGATAATAAATGAATAATACGGAAAATATTTCAATAAATTTTGAATAAAAAAAGTAATATCTGGAGCTGGAGAAATTATCCACACAAGTGTAAATATGAAAAAAAATCCGAACATACAGATACATAACTAACTAACTAGCTATCAGACGGGGGTGGGTGATGGCGGAACTGGGACATGAATCGCCCATTCAGAACAAAGGCGCCGTTCTCCTCCCTTTGTTCTCTGGCGTGTCGCTCCATCGCGTCCTTTGTTGCTCCATCTCTTGAGTTAGCCGAGCAACTGTTCCGGACCGCGATCGCACCATTTTCGAGACTGGTCTTGTGTAAACCGGACGTCTGGATCAGGATGATGATGAGGAGCACCGGACTAGCCAGATGCAAACCGAGGCTCCCGAGTCCATATATTCGCCTTTCTTGTCCGGTTTGTTGACCTCTAGGAAGATGTTGTCAACTTGTTCGATTGACAACACATCACCCGTCTCCTCCCCGCCGCCACCGAAAGCATCAACCTCGGCTGAAATCGTAAATAGCAGATATCATGATCGCCATCGCTTTTATGAAGTAACTTGTAATAGTGTACAAATATGAACTTTAAGCAACATAAACATACCAAGATAGACGAGGCCCTATGGTCCATACCCTTCTGCTTGGCCTTCTTGAAGATGGCATACTTGGATGTCACCTCCCCCCGTGCCACCTGAATCAAACCAGATCTAGTCAACAATTTATCATCTATAAGTAATAGAGCAGCAGAGACTTCATACATACACGTAATGCTAGATTGCAAAAACACATATATACGCACCAATTGATAATAATCAGTGACAGTAGATCGCCTCCCAAGGTGGTGAACGGCCCTTCCTGCCAGACGATCGGGATGCCCGGTTACGCACTGTGGTGTAAAAACGCCCTGGACATCAGTTCGGCGCCAGTAGGCATCAAAGGGCCCACTCCGCTGGATCAACCTGTGGAGGGATTTCGCCACCCCAATCCCGAATGGCCTTCCACGAACAGACCATATCCCTGTACAGTTTGGATCCCACAGTATCGTAAACACGCCAGATCTGTGGGATCAACCTGCTGGGAATGAAGTACTCCTTCTACACTCCCAATTTCATACAACATCCAAAGTCAATACATGTATAACCTCACCATGTTACATCAATTTAACAAGATACAACAACATTATAACAAATATGGTGACTAACATATCACCCAAACAAAGTGGCTAACATACCACTCACATATAGTGGCTAACATACCACTCACATTGTCCTAAATTTTACTAACACAATGGTGACTAACATATCACCCAAATAAAGTGGCTAACATACCACTCACATACAGTGGCTAACATACCACTCATATTAAAACGATTATAATTACAAACGAAAGAATGCCATATTTTAACTTACCTCACCATCAAGTACTCGCCCTCATGCGCCCGAGATGTGGCTCCAACACTCACCACCCCGCCTGGTGGCTCTCTCTGCTCGGAAGATGTCACCTAGTTTGTTGTGCACCTCCCGAGGCCATAAGCTGTTGTCAATGTATAAGATACACCAAACGAATATATATTACTTTAGTACAACAATTTATACTTGTCAACTATCATTATAAGTTATGTTTTACATATTTAAGAAGAATGTATAATACTTACTTGGCAGGACCAACAGGGAAAATCACTGGCAAGCCGTCCCACGTGACGTGGGGATGGTTTGGATCGAACACGAGGTAGGGACAATCGTCGTGGTCGTCCTCCAGCCTGACTCGGGTCTGACTGGTAGAGCCACGGCTGCTCTCTCCTGCCGGGGGGTCTCAGGAATCCGAGACCTGCTGCCCTGACCATCGGAGCCCTCCCTGTCGTCTGACCCTGTCCCCGACCCACCACTACTATCCTGCGGCCGGCTGCGTGGTGGGGGACGATAGGTGGACGGCCTCTGTCGCGGCATCTGCAAAAACATGTAATAAATACAATAAAATGTGTTAGTACGAGTTATAATACAGAACATATTATAATAACACATATAATTACTCAAATGTTATCAACTACTAACTAGTTATAATACACATAATATACCGTTATCGCCGTCCTCTAAGTCTACATATTGGTCCTCGTGCAGATCAAACAACTCATCATCTGCTTCTATGGGATCTTCTGCTTGTTTATCGACATCCTCTTGTTGGTACGAGTTGGTAATTGAGTCGTCTTGATCAATGTATTCATCACTATAAATTAATTATTAATTAGGTGTTCGATATGTTACAAAATTGGGCATATATTTTAACCATTTCAACCTCTTAGTACATATATTATATACTTAACATACATATCAAATTAACTAATTACTCTATACATATCGAATTACTACATATATTCATATCAAATTACATACTTAACATACAAATTTATCAAATCAAAACTACATACTTCTATACTTAACAAACATATCAAATTAACTAAACTAACTATATATACTTAACACACAAATCAAACTAACTACATACATTCATACATACCAAACTTAACATACTACATACATTCATATCATACTACATACCTAACATATATACATATCATTAACTAAACTAACTATCAAATTACATATATATATATCAAATTGAACAAATTACATATCAAATTACATATAATTAATCAAATTAACTAAACTAACTATATATACTTAACACACAAATCAAACTAACTACATACATTCATACATACCAAACTTAACATACTACATACATTCATATCATACTACATACCTAACATATATACATATCATTAACTAAACTAACTATAAAATTACATATATATATATATATATATATATATATATATATATATATATATATATATATATATATATATATATATATATATATATATATATATATATATATGTACATATATATATATGTATATATAATTGAACAAATTACATATCAAATTACATATAATTAATCAAATTAACTAAACTAACTACTACATACTTATCATATATACATATAATTGCTCAAATTAATCAAAATAAACAAAATCCTTAAATTTTTAAAAACTAGGGTTTTAGCCAAAATACCTTGATTAATCGGTAGAAATCTGAAATTGATCGAAGAATCAAACTCCTTGTCCCACGAGCTTCGATTAGGCATCAAGATTGGCCGGAATAACGAAGAATTCACCGGAATCGAAGAGAGGAGAAGAAGAGAAAGAGGAAGAAGAATGAAGAACTGATTCCGTTCTACTTGCTGTCTGTCCGATAAAACCCTTCTGGGCCGACGGACACGTATCCGTCAGCCCAGAAGGGCGATCCGTCGCCAGGCTGGGCGACGGATAGATATCAAGTAGCGACGGATAATCTATCCATCGCCATTTTTTATTTTTTTTAATTTTAATTAAAAATATTAACGACGGATAAAATTATCCGTCGTTAATAATTTCATTTTTTTTTTTTTTAAAAGTCAAACTTGGGTGACGGATAAGAGTTATCCGTCGCCCAATTTAGCGACGGATAAGTTATCCGTCGCCCCAATTAGCGATCCGTCGCTAAAGGGGCGACGGACCCCATAGCGTCGTTTTCCTAGGAATTTCTTGTAGTGTTCGACGCCTTGTGCGTCCTTATACTTGACATGAAAATTCTTAAATATAATTCGTGAACTAGTCAAAATATGCAGCGGAACTCTAAAATTGTAAACTCTTGCAATAATACATAGTCTTGAAAATTGTTAAAACTGAAAATAGTAAAGATCCTTCTGGTAGTGATCACTGCTCCGGCAACGCTCCACTCCAATAGCTCGACTTCAAATACCTAAAATTGATATTTTAGAAAGGGGTCAGTCGTGACCACTGACTGAGCAAACTCCATGCACGTGCCATGATCTAAAGTTCTATCTTCATGTCTTTTAAATCTTTTAATCTTACTTAATGCAAAACCCTAATTTGACTTGACCTGATACTTAACACTTGAACTTGTTCTTCTTGAATACTCTTAACTTGAACTTGAACTTCTTGAAAAGTATTCTTAAACTTTACTCTTAAACATGACTTGAAAATTATCTTGATTCGTGAGCTCACTTGGCGTCGTAAGATACATCCCTAGCCGATGGTGACCGCTTAACATGGATAGCCACGATTCGCTAGTTTCCTAGCCGATGGTGACCGCTTAACTTGAATAGCCACGATTTGCTAGTTGCCTAGCCGATGGTGACCGCTTAACTTGAATACCACGATTTGCTAGCCTTACTGACCGCTTAACTTGGTTGGCCACGATTTGCTAGGGAGACCTTAGTAGCCCATTCTTGACATGACTTGAAATCTTTCTTGACTTAAATCTTATTAATGTGAATGCATGCTCTTAAACTCTAAACTCATGAATGCATGATTCTAGTGTGTGTAACATACAACACATACATCATATCACATATCCAACAACAAGCTTGTAGGTTATGAACAGTAATATAAATATCATGGACATGAACTTTCATATAATAGCAGGCCACATGAACAAGCTAATCATCACGTTTAGTAAACTACCATCAATACTGTAAATTGAGTTCATGTACACACATCATTTTGATACACCATATACGCGCAAAGATACTAGAACACTGCCAAGTCACACGGCTCAACATCAAATTAAACAACCAATCATACCCTGGAACGCATATCCAATATTACGATCATAACTCTACAATTAATAATCATAGAATCGTAAATGAAACTTAGGAAAACTTGGAAACATAACATATCATAGCATAGATGGCAAACCAAATAATCGACAATGAAACCTTAAGGGAACTTGTATCAATTTATATATATCGTAGCATAGATAAGAATTAACCACGCAAGATTTACATCATACATATAAACATTTGTGATGCAAGTCCTAGGGGAACTTGCCTTGAGAGAACAAATACGAAAGGAGTTGAAAACGGAGTGGAAATCAGCTCTTTGTTCGACGACAGATTCTGAATTACTGGAACATCAACAAATCAATCCGTCCGGTGAAAGTGTAGACTGATATGTTACGAATCATCTCTCCAAAACTCAGCTCGATCCAACAGTTAACGAACTGGGAATCGAGTTTTGAACAAGACTGCGTCTGGCAGAAATTTAACGCACGAAAAAAAGTGACTTTGGCTAAAAAAATGTTTTCTTTTGAAAATCCCTAAGGTTTTTGGGAGACTAGGGTTTCGACAAGGGCTAAAAATACATGAAAGTTAATATCGCTTAACTTTAAGGAAAACAGTTTTGAATAAAGATTAACGCTTACTTAACTCCGCTTAATGCTCGGTTCGTTCTAAAACGTCTATATTCGAAATACGAATTTTTGGGCTGTTACATTTTGATTAATAATATAGATAATTTTATTGACATAAGCCGTCTCTAGATAAATTATAATTGGGTTATATGCTTTGAATTGTGGTTTTATGGACGTTGTTTGCTGCGCAACATCTTGATAGGGTCTCTATGCAATGTTTACTGCAAAACTTTGTGCTTTCTGGCTGGTTATAGTTACTGGCAAAGGTTGAGCTTTACTAATTGCCTGCTTGAAATCATGTTAGTTAACTAATTTAGGGCTGAGTTAGTTAAGTCCCAATTACAGTGTATCCTGAGATCATAAATGGACTTATGTGATTTGCAAACTAACTTCTTTGTGATCCTGATTGTTGAATTAAATGCATAATCCTTCATATCCATTGTTGTCTATGGATAAAATGCATAAAAACCCCCTCGAGTTATTCAAAAGTAGCATCAAACCCCCTCAACTATTAAAATTGCGTCAAACCCCCTGAGTTATTGAAAGTTAGCGCGAAACCCCCTGGCACGGCAAGTGCATTACACACGCCCTGAAAATCAATTCGAGGGAATTTCGTACAACTTAATGATAATTGATGGACATTATGCAAATTTTGTGCCATTTTTATAAAAATATCATGAAAATAATTAACATTAATTATTATATGTTAAAATACTTTTTGCAATTTGTCATATTATTTTTTCTAATTATAATTGACAATAAATTTTATCTCTTCCACAAAAAAAATGATAATAAATTGTTTTTTTAATATCTATTATCTTAAACAACTTAATTTAATTAATACCGTAAATATTAAATTATTTTAATTGATTTAGTTTATACTCCATGGTTAGTTTTGTTAAATAAGGATTTTATGTATAATTTGTTGAATAAAATCACTTCAATTAAAGTTTAATTGTTAATCCACCACTTTTTTTTTTTTTAAATCGAGCTGTCATATTTTTTTATATCGAATTTTCACTATTATATCCCTCACTTCAATTGAATGTATTATATTGCTAAAGTTGTTATTTTCGTTTGACTCTTTTCTTTTATTTTTGTTTAGAATTTTTAATTTTTTTTTTTATCTTTCATAGTTTAGTAAATAAGTACTATTTTTATAGATATCTTATTAAAAAATATGGCTAAGTTGCGCAAAACCCCTCAATTAATATAAAGTTGCAAGAAACCCCGTAAAAAACAACCTCCAGTCGCACTAACGGATAGTGTAGTACACTCTCCATGGTAGAGGGTTTCGCGCTAAGATTTCAATAACTCAGGGGATTTGGTGCAATTTTAATAATTGAGGGGTTTAGTGGTACTTTGAATAACTCGAGGGTTTTATGCAGGGTATATGCTGGGTAAAAGTTTACCCTGTTGTCTACAAATGAAATTCATAAAATCATATATCAAAATGGATACAAATGTGTCAGAAGAAGTCCTTTAGGAGAAAAAATTGCAAGCTTAATTATCTCGGAGGATGGTGCATCAAAAGGCTTTGGATTTGTCAACATTTTTTTTTTTTTTTTTTTTTTTTTGAAATAAGAAAGGCCTCTAAGCAATTAACCTAGTTAGTAGAAATAGCGTAGCCACCCCGTCGTCTAGTATGTCTGAACACAAGTGTTCAGCCGAGAGTGAGGGGTTGCAACTACAACCAAAAGGAGGAGATATCCATTAGCTCAAACCAAAAGTTCGACTACTAACCGATGATGTTCCTTATGGATCTACTAATAAGTTAATTGGGGAGGGGCAATAACATAACATAAAATTAAGGCGGATTAAAATCGCCTCTACAAGAGGAGGCCTTCAAGGGCAAAGTGAACACAACAAAAAACAGTAAACTAAGGGCAAGCATATACAACAGCTTCCTTGTAAGACACACAAAGGAAGAGCTAAGCAACAACAAGTATTCCGATCCTAATGAGCAGATAAGGAATGAACTTCATAGTAACTTTTATTATAAAACTAGAGTAAATTGGATAGCTAAACTGCTCATTTATTATGCAGCGTATTCCTAATGAGCAGATAAGGAATGAACTTGGTGATATTCAAACTCTGACCGAAGAGAGAATCAATCAAATACTGCAAAAGTTTTTGTATGATTTGCAAGAAGATGCACTTGAAGTAAATGGCTGGCAAAAGATGGTACCAGCTTATAGCATTTCAAAGGCCACACTTAATGCATACACCAGAGTTCTTGCGAAGAAGTATCCACATATGTACGTAAACTGTGTACATCCAGGATACGTGAACACAGACCTCAACTGGCACACTGGAACTATGACAGTGAAAGAGGGAGCTGAAGGGCCGGTGATGCTTGCTCTACTGCCTGATGGAGGTCCTACAGGTCACTACTTTGACCGCACACAATTGGCTGAGTTTTGATTACGTCTTTTTATCTTCAGTAATTGTTCGAAACACATTCTAGTTACTTCTCTTGCTTTAACACAACTCTGTTCCAGATACATGGCTATGATACTGTGTGAGGCTTATTCAATATGATGACAATAGAGTTAACATTGAATGATTTTCTTGAGTATGATTTTTTTGGCCTCTAAATTTTGCTATTGACACAATAATACAAGTTAAAACTACAAACTAAACCCAAACTAAATCTCAACAAAAACACCAGATATAGTGGAACCAAAACCAATCCAACTCAATACAGAGATTTCAGACTAGGACAAAAACAGACAACTGACTTTTCTATTTTGTGGATAGAGAAAACACACACCTCATAGTCCTTGACCTATACAAATTACACTAAAGAAAAGTCAATCAAATATCAAGTCTCTTCAAGTAACTTTCTGAATTTTCCACCATTTCCCAAACAAGTGAGAATATTGGAACTACAGAAGAACTGCAGATATGGCACTGAATGCAACCCAAACCGCGATAAGGTGACACCGAATTTCACACTTTGAAATAAGCGGAATACGATATTGATCAGGGGATGTTTGAATTTTAATCTTTTGCAGGTATGCTGTGGTTACTGGAGCAAACAAGGGTATCGGTTTGGAAACTGTCTGGAAGCTGGCGAATGAAGGTGTGACCGTCATCTTAACATCCAGAAATAAGAAGAGGGGGGTAGAAGCCATAAGGTTGCTGCAAGAATCTGGTCTGACAAATGTGTTTTTCCATCAGCTTGTTGTTACTGATCCACAAAGTAAGTCGCTAGCCAAGTTCGTTGCAGCTGAGTTTAAATGACTCGATATTTAGGTAAGATGAATACTTTCAACATATCATAATTCATAAACCATCGAAAATAATTAAAGAGTTTATCTTTCAGCTATCTGCATACTATTTTTGAGAATCAACAGAGAGATTTCAACAGGTAGGTGATTGATTATGTAATACATATACTGGTAAACAATGTTGGAGTTCTTGGAGTAGCAGTTGATGGATATGGGCTTAAGGCTTTAAACATAGAATCTGCAACACATGTAAGACGGACAAGAAATACTTCTACATCGGTTTTGAACATAGACAATACTAGTTCATATATGATATATCTTGCTTGCTCATCGATGCAACTAGCAGGAATGGACGTTTTCAAGATTATACATGTCTCGAAAACAACCTATGGGATGGTTAAAGAATGTTTGGATACTAATTACTATGGTGCCAGGAACGTAACTCAGGCCTTTCTTCCATTGCTACAACTTTCCACATCAGGAGCAAGAATTGTGAACGTCTCTTCCGAGGCTGGTGGACTAAAAGTGAGCAGATCACTACAAGAGTTCATCTTTTTATAACAATATGTATAAAGAATACTAATTAACCGTGTTTTTTCACCCTTTCTTATTTAGCACATCCCTAGTGAGCAGATAAGGAAAGAACTTGCGGACATCGACACTCTAACAGAAGAGAAAATCGATGGAGTACTCCAGAAGTTCTTGCAAGATTTTCAAGAAAATGCACTTGAAGCAAATGGATGGCCAAAGATAGTACCAGCTTATATCATGTCAAAGGCCACACTTAATGCTTATACTAGAGTCCTCGCGAAGAAATATCCAGACATGCATATAAACTGTTTACATCCAGGTAATATCCCTACCGATATAATTTGGCATAATGGAACAATGATGGTGGAAGAGGGAGCTGAAGGAACTGTAAAGTTAGCTCTACTACCTGATGGAGGTCCTTCTAGCTTCTATTTTGACCGTACGCAAGTGGCTGAGTTTTGATTACAAGATATACACGTCTTATACAAGTACGTTTACCAGTGGTTGGATAAATTTGACATGAACTATACTCTTTCTATGTTGTAATAAATTTTTAGGTATGCAGTAGTCACCGGAGTAAATAAAACTTCATAGAAATGCATTGGGATTTTTTTTCGCAACAATTTTTTTCCAATTCTAAAACTTCATGTACAATAATGTATATAAAGTCCAAAGATTATTGATTAAACTTTAATAATCAACCTGATAAGTAGATTAGACTAGCTGATGGTGATGGAAACTAGCATCTTTTTTAGCCGGATTCAATTCAAGATGAAGACAGAAGGCAAGCATTGTAATATGCAAATGCTTTTATATTTACTTGTGTAGAAACAAATTAAACACCTTATAAAACTATGACGCAAATGGGATGAAATTGGTCACAAGCATCAGCTAATTCTTGGGAAAAACGAAGGCCAGGAAACGCACAAGTCTCAGGTATGGCACCAGATGCAACTCAGGCCCCAAAAAGGAGATCAGTAGAGTTCTTGAGACAGTTCTTTGATATAGCGTTAGTTATGAGCAGTTATCTGTATGGTTTATGATTTACAGGTATGCAGTGGTTACCGGAGCAAATAAATGCATTGGTTTTGAGACTGTCTAGCAGCTTGCAAAAGAAGGTGTGACGGTAGTTTTGACAACTAGAAATGAGATGAGGGGTATGGAAGCCACGAAACTACTGCAGGAAGCTGGCCTTTCCAATGTGTTCTTCCATCAGCTTGATGTTAGAGATCCACAAAGCATAGAGCTCCTGGCCAAGTTCATAACGACTGAGTTCAAAAGACTCGATATTTTGGTAAGATAAATTTATTTCAAGTTTTCGACATATCACTGCTTGAAATGATGAAAACAAGAGGAATTGAGACCATTTAACAATATGTGAAGTTCAAGATTATGTTCTCAACTTACTCATGTGTGTCATTTCTTAGTTAGATGAAAACGATGCAGATGACATTAGTAACATATCAAGGGAATGAGCAATAATACATCTTGCATGGCTTAACTTTCAAGCTAGGCATGATTGATTTATATGATTATAATTGATACAAATGCAGGTGAACATTGCTGGAGCTCAAGGAGTTGTTGTTGACGAAGATGGGCTAAAGAATTTAAACATAGCAACCGCACCAGAGGTAATACAGATCGGAAATGACATTAATAACAAAACTAGATTGTAGTTCTCAACTATAGCAATCTCCATCAATTGCAGCTGGCAGGCAAGTCGATAATTAAGATTCTAGATGTTGGAAAAACAAACGTATGAGATGGCAAAAGAAGGCCTTGATACCAACTATTATGGCGCCAAGAATGTAACTGAAGCCCTTCTTCCATTGCTACACCTTTCCTCCTCAAGAGCAAGAATAGTGAACATCTCTTCTGAAGCTGGTGAATTAAGTGTAAGTAGATAAATCCAACCAGTGATATAATTCGACAACAAGAAAGATGTTGCAAAACAAGATTAAAATTAGACTCCTAAAGTGAATTTATGCTTAATTTTTACAATGCAGCGCGTTCCTGATGAGCAGATTAGGAAACAACTTGGAGATATCGACACTCTAACAGAAGAGAAAATCGATGGAATTTTGGAGAAGTTCTTGCATGACGTGCAAGAAGATGCACTGGAAGCCAATGGATGGCAAACTATGTTTCCAGCTTACAGCATATCAAAGGCCACCCTTACTGCATACACTAGAGTTCTCGCACGGAAGTATACCAATATGTGCATCAACTCTGTCCATCCAGGCCATGTCCCGACAGACTTAAGATGGCACACCGGAACTGTGACAACCGAAGAGGGAGCTCAAGGGCTTGTGATGCTGGCTCTATTACCTCAAGGAGGTCTTACAGGCTGCTACTTCTATCGTACACAGTGGCTAAATTTTAATTCACTGATAGAACTTGTTGAGGTTTGTGGAATCTAGTGATCATTTATATTAATTATCCAATACTGCTCTCATACTAGAACTGCTTGAGAGGCTTCCACGTTCTATTAAGCAGACATATTATCACAGTAACTGTTAGCTGTGGTTCCTAATGCAGAAGAATTGATGCATACATCATACATTGTAAGTTCTGTCACCGAACCATTCAAGGCGGATGAAACAAGCAATTTACGTAACATATTACACTATAAGCAGGGGAGTACCCAGGATTGGATGTGCGAATGAACAAATTATACAAATGTGATTATTTCGAAAGTCTTTCTGAATCATATGTCATTTAACAGGTCAATCTCAATTAATGTGACTAACTATCTAGATGATTGCATAATTTGATTTAGTGTCAATATAGCAATGTTAGAAATTTACTCAAGTGTCTTAAGTTAATTCCTCAGTTGAAGTCAAGTTGATTAGATTTAGATCGAGTAGTTTGTATTGGTGTAATAGGTCAATATTGTTAATACACTGGTTCACTACATTAGTGTTCTGTGTTGTCATACCAAATCAGGGGATTCCCAAACATTCTCAAAATGGAGTGAGTAATTTTCTGCAAAACCAAAGTGTAAATCAGTCAAATAAATGCATTAACCATTTAACCTAACCACGAGTACTATATACAGTGAAACAGTTATTATGGTTGAGTTTTGATTACAACGCATAAACTTTATTGAAAATATATACATCTTATACAAGTACGTTTACCAGTGGTGGGATAAATTTGACATGAACAATACTCTTTCTATGTTGTAATAAAATTCCAGGCATACAGTAGTCACCGGAGTAAATAAAACTTCATAGAAATGCATTCCCATATTTTTTGCAACAATTTTTTTCCAATTCTAAAACTTTGTGTAAAATAATGTATAAGAAGTCCAAAAATAATTATTGATCAAACTTATATAAACAACCTGATTAGTAGACAGACTGGCTGATGGTGATGGGGACTATAGCATCTTTTTTTAGCCGGATTTTTTTCAAGATGAAGCAAAGCATTGTAATATGCAGATGCTTTTTAAATTCACTTGCCAGGTCCACAGGATGGATCATGTGGCTAAGACCACTCCCAATGGGAGTGGTCGTGGAGGCGGCCGTGCCTCACGGCCGGCCGTCGGTGCTCCAATGGAGCACCACGGCCAGCCCCAAATTCAGCCTTAGACCACTCCCTCCCAATGGGAGTGGTCATCGAGCCGGCCGTGCCTCACGCACGGCCGGCCGTCGGTGCTCCAATGGAGCACCACGGCGTCAGGAGACGGTTACTCAAAATTCAGCCTTGTTAAGGCTGAATTTTTGGGTCGGCCGTCCCGGCCGTTGGGCTGGCCCCTGCCCAACGGCTGGGCAGCCGGGTGGGCCCCACCCCTTTTTTTTAATTTTTTTTTATTTTTTAAAATTAATTTATAAAGTAATATTAAATAAAAAATACCCCAACGGCTATATTTTTTCAAGATCTATAAATACAACTCATTCACAACTCATTTCACCAAACCTCAATTTCCTCTCATCTTCCATTTCTTAAACACAAAACGTCTCTAAACTCAAACACATATCCAAACATGTCTGCAATTAATCACTACATCAACAACTTATCATCATCTAGTTCCGATGATGATGAGTTTGCATAATATGTTGATTCCTCTTCAAGCACACAAACTGATTAATATACCCGTGCTACCAAACTTCTTATTCAAGCCACTCCTCACATAATCAACCACTGTGAGCAACAAAATCCACGAAGGAGGTCGGGGTATACGCGTGAATACATTGATCGGAAGAGGGAACAGTTTGTTGTTCTACTCGATAACGATTACTTTGTTGAGCGTCCAACATGGGGAGCGGTCAAGTTCCGACGTCGGTTCAGGATGCAAAGGCCATTGTTTCTTCGGATCGTCGAAGCTTTAGAGCAATACGATCCGTATTTTCAACAACGCCGAGATGCTACAGGGAGGTTGGGTTTTACGGCAAAACAGAAATGCACATCTTCCATCCGACAACTTGCATATGGTGTATGTGCAGACATGGTGGACGAATACACTCGTGTAAGTCAAACGACTGGTCAAGAGGCATTGAAGGCCTTTTGTGATGGTGTTGTTGCGGTTTTTAGTCCTACATATATGAGGAGGGCCAATGCGGAGGATGTACGTCAATTAGTCGAGGTGAACACTAGTCCAAGTTTTCCCGGCATGCTTGGAAGTATCGATTGCATGCACTGGGAATGGAAGAACTGTCCGTCGGGTTGGAAAGGGCAGTTCCAAGGAAAAAACAAGAGAGCCACACTTGTTTTGGAGGCGGTTGCATCCCAAGATACTTGGATTTGGCATGCTTTCTTTGGTGTTTCAGGGAAGTTGAATGATCGAACCATTGTAGAACGGTCACCGGTATTCGACGAATTACTAAGGGGAAAAGCTCATGCTGTTAACTTCGAAGTGAATGGGAATCAATACGACATGGGGTACTATCTAACTGACGGCATATATCCTATGTGGGCAACATTTGTGAAGTCAATTAAGGGTCTTATCAATCCAAAACAGGCCAAGTTCACAATGCGGCAAGAGGCGTGCAGGAAAGATGTCGAACGTGCTTTCGGAGTTCTCCAAGCACGTTTCAAAGTAATTAAGGATCCAACATGGGCCCATACCCGAGAAGACCTTGCTAGGATCATGAATTGTTGCATTTGTTTGCACAATATGATAGTAGAGGATGAGCGGCACTTATATCGCAACTACAAAGACGTGAATTCAATGATGATGTTGTAGAATTAGGCATCCACAACGATGAGCTTAATGCCTACACACGCAGGGATTCCTATATCAATCAAATGGATGGCTATTTGAGCAAAAGGACTGGCCTAGAAAGTAAGGAGACCCATTTGCGGCTTCAAGAAGACATCATGAACCATGTTTGGTCTTTCAACCATGAGTAGTTCTTTTCATTGTAATGTGTTGTTGTTTATTTCATTTTTATGCATGTGTGCTGTTGGTTTTTTATACGAATAGGCACCCCTTTTTATTTCATTGGAAATTAGACATTACAACATAGCACAAATACAACATAAAATAAAACCTAAGGATTTAATAAAACGTACAAACAACAAACACTAATTGAAAGACAAACAGACAATAAGGGGTGATTTATGTTGCTCGATTACTCCCTGCAGGAGAATCCCTCACCTTGTATTGGAATGTCTTTGAACACGGGTGGGGGGAATCTTGCTGCATCTGTCACCGGATCCTGACACTTACATTTCTTAAACAACACCTTTAGGTGTTCAAATAGTGGTTCATCTACCACGTAGTACCACTTAGTGTGACAGTCATAGGTCATTATCTCTGCCCAAACCTTCAAGTCGACTCGATTCCTACCACCACTGAAGCTAATGCAACCACGTCGTTTACAAGGCCAAGTGAGGATCCTGTTGTAGCAAAAGTGCCTTGTATAGAGCTTCTCCACCTCAGACTTCATGTCTTTCAACGTATAGTTGGCACCTTGCTCCGCAAGCTGGTTCTGCACCACCAGTAGGGCTTGCTCCTGCTTGTGAGGATAACACCACATCCCTAGCTGGGCACACTTCAACAGACTGTGAAGCATGAATACCACACTTTCCTTAGTCATCTTTCCATCGTATAAATGGAAGTCTTGATAGGTACGAGCAGCATTCTCTTGGGCTTCCGTCCATATTTGTGCATCAAGGATCACCGGCCTCCACGATGAACTGGAAGACATCTTGCAAAGAATGTTTCAGTTGGAAATTTGATCTGATATTGAGTTGTTGAGTGTGAGGTTTAGATGTATAAGTGTAGTCTATTTATAGTGAAAGGAGTCGAAATTCATGTTGGAATTGAGACTTCAAATTCAGATGAAATTGAGATTCACCTTGAAATTCAATCCTTGGAATGAGGTTTGATGCTGTGTACTCAGGTATCCAATGGTACCTATCCTCATAAAATGCAGACAACAATCCTTCAATGTCATTATCCATATCTTGTACTAGATATGTTATGTTTTTTTCTCATTTTTTTCATTCTGATTTCAATCTCAATAAATTATAAAACGAGTTTTAAGAATTCAATTTGAGTAATTTCAACTTCTAAACACTCTTATAATATATGAAGCAAGCTAAAAAAAATATTAAAAAAATACGGAAAAAATAATAAAAAACACTATTCACGGTCGTCAAGCGACACATTGCTGATTTTTTACGCAATGGTCGTTAAATCAGCCACGCATCAAGAATTATTCACGGTCGTCGCGACGACCCATTGGGAGTGGTCTAAGAAACAATCTGAAAAAGTAAATGTGTGCATCGATCATCTATATTAGTTTCTTGGTAATAATTGATCGAGTTCAAGTGTTCTGAAAGTTAATAATTATCTTCTTACATTTGGGTTTTCAGAGTTGAGTGAATCATCATCATCATCATCAGATCAACAATTCTTGCAGCGAATTACTAGATCTCTAGTAGCAGCTAGCACAGCAGGTAAATCATGATCAACAATGTCGTCGATTTACTTTTCTTCTTCTACTAGTATATACTAGTAAATGACCCGTCGATACTCGACGGGTATAGTGAAAAATAATGTCATTTGTAAAAATCCAGGTTCAAAGGCTTGCAATGTTTCGATGAATAGCGAAACGCTCTATCCGTCGCTAATCCTTAGCGATTCGTCGCTATTTAGCGACGGATTCTATCCGTCGCTAATATCCGTCTTTATTTGTCAGTATTCTTGTAGTGGTACCGTAGCTTTTTATGCAACCTCCAGTGCATTTGAGTTTTGAACTCGTTTAGTACCCGAGACCGTTATTAACATTTATTGGTGGGTATGGTCTGAGAAAGTAGAGTATGAATCCAAACCATTTAGTCTTCTAAAAATACAAACTGAGATTAAATAATCTGCCAACTCATAACACATCATAAAAATAAAAATGTTTTGACCAATCAGAATTCAAGAATTGGACATCAAGGAAACAAATGGACCAGTAAGAGCTCTCTATTTTACCAAATAATTGTTTGAGTTGAACACTCTAGAATGGCTCTAAATATTTTTTGATTAATGTATTATATAGATTTCACTATTATGATTCTTTACATGTTTCGGTAGAAATATTTTTGGGTGGTCCCCAAACTTTTTCACTAATACTCCCTCCGTCCCAGTTTCATCTTCCCGCATTCCGTTTTGGGTTGTCCCAACTTCATCTTCTCATCCCTTAAATGAAAAATCTATCTACTACTTTATTCACTATTTGTCATACTTTATCCACTCTCTTTCTTACTTTATCACCATCTCTCCTACTTTATTCAATTTTCTCTTAAAATTTGTGTCCGGGCCCGCGGAAAGATGAAACCGGGACGGAGGGAGTATTATTCTTGACATGTTTTGGTGAAAAAAAATTCGGGCGGTTGAGAGGGCACCAAAAAATTATTATATAAACTAACATAAACTATTACGGCCCGATCGATGTAGTGTCTTGGTCTTGTTACATGGATATGACGCAGTTTCCAGCAGATACCCTAACCCGGATTTAATTATTTTAAACGGGATTGTGCACGTTGGTACGAACAAAGTAGAACCCGTCCCGATTGAAATACTGTGTTTTTTTAGGATTTTGTAATGTGTTTCATAATAATTTGTCCATCCAAGAAAGAAGTATGATTCTATTAAAAAAATCTAACAACGGATCTCAAACTCTCGATTCGACCCATTCCTAAAATCTTGGTCGAAGTCTGGTTTTACATTTTCAAATCTAGTACGGACCATGTTCAACTAAAAGGTTCTAGATAGAGTCTGGGTGCCCATTATGACCAGTAAGTTGTCAATTCGTGATAGTGAATCTAGAAAATACAACATATAAGTAACATTGGGTGAATACAAGTGAGGATGGTGGATCTCGACGTGAAAGTGAGATACTGTCACTGGCTCTTCTTTATTGTCATAGCAAATTAGACCAATATATGGGTGGTCTTGTAATGCTTCATCCTATTGTTGGCTAGAGCAGTTACCCATGTACTGCTCTTCGGGTGATATTCTGACCCCATAAATCCACACATTTCATTTTTTGCACACTGGGAGAACATATGAATGCCTCATCCAAGATTTATAATATTGTTCCAACGAAAGCATGCTTTTATGGATTTCTTATGTATGAATTCTCAAAAAGAAAACTTCACCATACTGGTATGCTAGCGATCTATCAATTTAATTTTTTTTTAAAATTTGAGACATTACATTCACCCCCTCTTAAATTATGAACGTCCCCGTCGTGCAATTAATGCCTAACCAAGTGTCTACCCTTATACGTTAACGATTTGTTTGGTCCTAATACCATTTATAACATCCATCCCCATGTGGGTCAGGCCAACATTGTTACTCCTAATATGCTTTTCCCATGATATGTTGGCCCAAAAACCAACACGTGCATATTCTTTCCCGCGCACCCTGTTGTCACTCGTGCGCGCAAAGATAAACTTCTAATATAGTGGATCACCTACCCATACTATGATTGCTTTAGAGCAAGCACGCCTAACTTTGAGTCCTTCTGGGTGGTTCCCGAGAATAAGGGTGCACCTATATGGTATAAGTAACATTCTCAATACTTTTAAACTCTCTAAAACTTTATGATGTTACATTTATCAAAATTGAATGGGGACTTGGTCTCCTGAGATTGGATCATCATCATAAGAATAAAAAGTTTTTTCCTTACATTAATTTTACATATCATTTTGCCTCGATGATATGTTTTTGCATCATCATGATCATACATGCATCCATCGAACCTTGAGCTCTCAAGAACTGCTGTGAAAACATCCCCGTGACAATTCTCAACACGATTCAGCTTTGTAATGATATCCCTACTTGAGTACTTGACACATTCATCGGGCATCTTCGACATAACAAATTAATTATTAATCTCACAACTACAACATTAGTCGATGCAAGAGAAAAATCGATGATCAGAAATATTCTGAGTCAAGTGATGGATCGGTTAAATGCTCCAATAATGACATATATTTGCTATCATAATGGTTGAAATAGAATTACTCATTTCTCAAATATACAAGTATAGCATCGAGAATCTTGATATCAACACTGTCACTGACATGAAATATCCACTTAGCAAATTCTCTCGACATATGGCAAACCAGATTGGAATAATTTTAACATGAAATTAGAAAGAAAAAAAAACATATTGAATATAAAATAAATCTAATTAATAACGTTATCGGTAATAATGTTATTGTTTGTTCGTTTTTTTTTTATATTTACTATATACAATATTGCATGAGAATTACTCTAACTTAATATATACTCCCTTTGTACCACAACAAATGTCATGTATTGCATTTATATACTATGCAACCCCCCTTCCCCCCCCCCCCCACATGTCTCATTTTCTGGCAAGAATTTATCCCTCAAACTTACTTTTATTTACATTAAATATCATTACTTAGTTCATTTAATTAATCTAATTAATAAATTAAGCACCCAAATATTATAATCAACATAAATACAATTATAGACTCAAATCAAGATTTATTACTATGTTTCCAACTTCTTCTCAATCTCCGATTATGCAGCAGACATGACATGCCATTTGTTACAGAACGGAATAAGAAAATGCAACTAAACAAATGGCACAAAGTATAGCTTATTTAAAGACCGACCTACGTTGTTAATAAAATTATTAATATTATTATTAAAAACGTGTATGTTGTCAACATTGGTGTTTCTTATACCAAAAATTCATTTTATTTACAACATAGACGTTTTTATCTATAACATCAATAATTTTAGTGACAACATAGGTGAATCCAGAGATAACTTATGAATAGATGTTCTGTTAGGAAGCTTACTCAGCAAAATAATTTTAAAATAAAATAGAGGCATTATGAAAATCTGTCTCTGAGGAACTTAAGGAGAATTAACCGGCTGTTTGGCACGCCATTAAGCGTCATTCTTGTTTAAATTGTCATTTTTTTAGTTGGACTCTTACCAATTTTGATTTAACGAACTCAATTAAAATCTCCACATGATCTCCCAGACACAATTTTTATAGATTTCACCTATAATGTTTGAGTAAGTCTCCTGAGAAACGGTCTTATGGAGAAACTAAAAGGGACGGACAAACATTACTGTTATATAAAAAAATATTAGAGAATTTATTAAGAACATCGGTGATATACATATACATAAAAAATGATATAAAATGTTCACTCATAAAACATTACTGATATTGTATAAAACATTATACATATGCATAAGAATATGAATCCGTCTCTCATGTCTCTCATTAATACACGTCTATTTCAAACTTTATGATAAAGTTTTGACACTTTACTAAACGTAAATTTTTACAACTCAATTAAAATTTAATTACTATTCATCAATTAAAACTCACTTAAAATCCGGTCAATTAAATTTGCACAACTCAATTAAACCAATTACTACTGAAATTATCAAAATCTAGAATGACCCTACACCCACTCATATTTTCCCAAAATTGAAGTTGGACTCATCATCATTAACAATTGATCATTAGTCAACATCGACTTGTAATATATGAGTGAACAATTGCCTTTCTGAACTCTACAGTCTACACTTCTCTTCCTGCAGGCTGCAGATATGAGTGAATGAATGAAACATGGGGATTACCTAATGTGATATTTAGGAGATATTCAAATGTAAAATGTTGAATTTTTGGACGTGGTGATTAGTATAGTTTAAACTAATTTAGATCCTCATTAATACATTATTTTTTAAGATTTGAATTTGTCAACTTTCCTTAAAAATTCTCACAAAACAGAGAATTAAATTTATAGAATTGAGTTATTATGGTCTATTAAAATTTCCACGTTTAGCATAAAACAGAGAATTAAATTTGTACTTAGAATGTTTGCTTAATTGCACTTTTGTGCACATCACCAGGATTTAAAATCTTGACCAATCAGAACAAAAGAATCTAACAGTCAGCTAAATAATGGACCAATCACAATATAATAATTTGCCACATAATTGTTTGAGGTGGACATTTTAAAATGGCTCAAGTTGTCCACGAATTAAACTCTGCATGTATGATGACCAAATTTGAGTGAATTTAAAAACCAACTCGATCTTCTCAGTTATGATACATGGCAAATTTGAGTGCATGATACACGACAAATTTATAGGAGACGTCCCTCCTAGAATTTCTAAAGTCGAAATTGCAATTTCACAATTCAAATATAATGCAATATTTTTTGACATGATTATGTAGGACACCTTAACCAAGTCTAGAACATCGCATAAATATATCATTTTTTATCAGATTGCATCACCTTACCTTTAATACGTGAGAAGTAACACAAAATGTTGTCTTTATGGTTAAAAATCTATTTTCCATGTTTAAGGCAATTAAACAAATAAATGACCTGTTGAAATGCTACCTTCCAAAATAGAGAACCGTTTTCTACATAAAACGTAGTTTGAAGGCTCTGACTTTGTCCAGATCATACCACATCAGCAAAATTAGACCAATCAAAATAAAATAATTTAAAAACCAAGCAAATGAATTGACCAATCAGAGAATAGGATTTTGACAACTAATTAAATGATGTGGATAGCCTAGAATGACTCAAATACTTTTTGGCTTAATATATGATATAGATTGCTGGTAATTATGACTATAAACTAACTAGATTGATTGATATGCAATGTTTTCATTAAATTAGATTCTGAAACTTAAGAATCCATGGGGTTACTATATTGCAAATCCACCTTCAGACATTTATACCAAACACCAGAAAATAATTAATGGGGTTTTTAGTGGTATTTTGGTCATTAACCACATAAATACATCTGTAAACACACTTTTAATCTCAACCAAACACTTGAAATTATTCCGGAATACATGTTAAAACACATCTCTTATTTTCTACCAAACACTGTAAAATTCGGTCAAACCTATCCAAATACACATTAAAATACACACCGGACTATACATATGTGATTTAAGTGAGTTGACTGGACTAATCACATATATCTCTGCTAGCATCTTTTTTAGCCGGATTCTTTTCTTGAGACTTGAAAATCAATGCAAATGCTTTTTAAATGCAAAGCAAATGCTTTATAAATGCAAATGCTTTTTAAATGCAAAGCAAATGCTTTTTAAATGCATCGATCATCTACATTAGTTTCTTGGTAATAATTGATCGAGTTCAAGTGTTCTGAAAGTTAATAATTATCTTCTTACATTTGGGTTTTCAGAGTTAAGTGAATCATCATCATCAGATCAACAATTCTTGCAGCTAGCACAGCAGGTAAATCATAATCAACAATGTCGTCGATTTACTTTTCTTCTTCTACTTGTATATATTGCTAGTAATTATGACTATAAACTAAATAGATTGATTGATACGCAATGTTTTCATTAAATTATATTCTGAAACTTAAGAATCCATGGGGTATACTATATTGCAGGGTCATATATAGTACAAGTAAAATGGCTTCTTACGCAGCTGTTATGACTCTTCTGGATCTCATGGACCGGATCCAGACATACCATTCTCTCCACCACACTTTCACTGCCCACCACCAAATCCAGCTTAAATCCTTGCGTGAAAAGGTTAGTTTCATCCAACATTTTCTTGAGGCTAGTAATTACAATTACTCCGATTGCAATGATGATCATGAAATACGAGTTTTGGAGAGTCGAATATCAGATGCAGCTTATCTTGCTGAAGATGTCATTGAGTCTTACGTTGTTGATCATGTTCTTGCTCGATCCAATAACGAGCTGGAAAAGATGAACCCCAGTAAGTTCACTCAAGATGTCGAAAAAGTCATAGGTGACTTTGATTCTTTGATGGGAGAAGCACTTGAAATTCAAGAGAAGAGTAAAGTACTTAAGAATCCACTCCCACAAGAAACTGAGGGATATGGTTCGTCAAGAGTACTCAAATTAGAGAAGGATTTGTTGGTGGGATTTGATGACATCTTGAATCAGGTCACGGATAAACTCACTAGATATGCATCCGATCGCCAAGTCATTGCACTCACTGGCATGGGTGGTATCGGAAAGTCTACTCTCGCGAAAAAGGTTTATGATAATCAGCGTAGCCGGCAACATTTTGATGTATGTGCTTGGGTCACAGTGTCTCAAGTTTTTAATGTACAAGATTTGTTGATTCAGTTGCTAAAAGAATGTGGAATTAGACAACTTGGAGAGAGATCTGCAAAAGAATTGGGTGTAATCTTACACAAGCATCTAATCGGACGGAGATACTTTATTGTAATTGATGATATTTGGAGTCTTGATGCATGGGATGGAATAAAGCTATTCCATCCTGAGGATAACAACAGAAGCCGAATTATAGTAACTACAAGGTTATTGAATTTGGCAACTGATATTGGCTCTTGTCATATCTATAAGATGAATCTCTTAGATGAGGATGACAGTTGGAGTCTACTTCGGAGGAAGGTATTCTTCCAAGAAAGTTGTCCTCATGATCTGGAGGAAGTTGGAAATATGATTGCAAGAAAGTGCAAAGGTCTGCCTCTGTCGATTGTTGTGATCAGTGGACTCCTCAAACGATCTCTTAACCAAGAGTACTGGGAGTGCATTAAAGAGGACGTAAGTGCAAATGTAAATTCAGAAGGTAATGAGCATTGTTTGAAGATGTTGCGGTTGAGTTACAGTCACTTGCATGTTCATTTGAAACCATGTTTGCTTTATCTTGGAGTATTCCCGGAGGATTATGGTATTAAAGTATCACAACTTAAGAAATTATGGGTAGCTGAAGGATTTCTAAAACCAAAAGAAGGCAAAAGCTTGGAAGAGGTGGCCTCTTATTACTTGAAAGATCTCATTGACAGAAATCTCATACTTGTCGATGAGCTTGGAAGTACAGGTAATGTGAAATACATCAAAGTTCATGATTTGGTGAGAGATTTCTGCTTGAAAGAGGCTAATAAAGAGAGGTTTCTTTATGTATATGGGAAGCCAAACCTTGATCTTTCACAAGGCTTTGCTAGTTACCGTCGGCTGGCAGTCTACAATGAGGAGCAAAAGAGTCGAGCTGCTCCAATCTTTGATGCAACCCAGACCTGGCCCTCCTTGTGCTCAATCGTGGGTACTTGTGAGCTACCAGCTGATGTCAAACTGCTCAGGGTTTGGAATGCGAGAAACCGACTCCCTGATGAGAAAATTGAATCTGTTGGATGTAACTTACGATGCCTTCTTTTTCCGTATATTCCAATCATCCGTAAGTTTGCAACATCCACACATCGAAGTTGGAATATACAAACAATAATTTACAGTGGATATAAATCCAGACTATGCGGCACCATTGGAAATATGGGATATGCCACAACTTCGTCATCTAATGATTGGTCGAGTGTATCTCTGTGGATTAAGCTTTGGAAAAATGGATGTGCAATTACCTAACAGTAGTGTGCTAAGAGATCTCCAATCACTTGGAGTGATAATTGATTTTTGTTGCACCGAAGAGGTCCTTAGGATGCTTCCCGACATAAAGAAGTTGAGAATATGTTATGAGGATGAAAAAGTACTCTTGCCGTCTGCTTATTGTCTTGATAATCTTAGTCATCTAGATAAACTCGAATCACTGGAATGCCGCTTCCCTGGCAGTGATGAAAGTTTGAGTTTGAAATATTTCCAGAATCTGGGATTCTCTCTATCACTCAAGAAGTTGTTCCTACTGGATTGCAATTTCAGTTGGGAAGAAATGGGGAGAAAGATTGGATCACTGCCCCATCTTGAAAAGTTGATATTGTGGAATTGCAGGGGATCAGGGAAGGTGTGGAACTGTGTTGACGACCAATTCCTTTCCCTCAAATATTTGGATATTAGATATTTGCGTGACTCCAACAATTGTTTGGTAGAATGGACAGCAGATAGTAGTCATTTCCCATCCCTTGAGCGTATTCATCTTATTGGTTTAGATAAGATGGCGGAGATTTCCCCTGAAATTGGAGAAATACCATCTCTTCGATTGAGAGTTGTTAAACGCAAAGACCAATTCTACTTAAACGCAGACCAATTATTCGAAAGTCTTTTCCAAAATCACTAACTTAAAAAAATCGTATAACATTAACGTAAAATCGTAATAACTCGCTTACGCCACACAATAACATTAACATGCACGATTCATCCCGAATTACAACAATTAAAAACATCGAAATTTTTTAACAAACTTTGCTTATTGGAACAAAATTATAAAATACCTAAATATTTAAACACTATATACATAATTAAAGAAAAAGAAAAAAATTTCGGACCGGGCGGATCAAGCAAAGCAGTGATTATGTGGCCGGGTATCACACCCGATTCACAAAATGGCCGGTGTGCAACCCGCCATTTAACGATTCTGTCTGATAACTTTTGCATCCGCCCGATTCAAATTTTCTTTTTCTTTTAATTATTTATGTATATAATGTTTAAATATTTAGTATTTTATAATTTTTATATGTTTTTTAATTATTTTTAATGATTTGCAAGTTTGTTAAAAGCAGACATTGAATTACGTAACATGAAAATCGAATACAACAACATTGAAAACATAAACTAGAACCTATGCCATTGGCGTAACGCCATAATGTGCTTCCCATGGCTTATTCTTGCCTCTCTAGTACCTCTCCGTGCCAACCATATTGGTGGAATTGGACATTCTGTTACCACGTGGATCCCGACCCGATGATTGTTACCAATGTGAGCCATTGTCCACTCTTGAAAGTTGATGGAGGGTCCGGAGTCGTGAGTCCATTTGAGAACGACACTCCAATGGCAAGTATGTCATACTCCTAACGGAGAATAACCGCATAAGACTGTTGATACTTTGTTGCTACAAGACACCCATATCGTAATGTGAAATACCATGGTTGTGTACACGCCCATGAAACCAGCTTTAGACGGATATTTATTTCATCTACCCGTGCTTCATCATTTCGTCAATATACATCACTTTGTTGTAGTAACTCATCAATGAGGTCTTGCGGCGTCGCCTAACGCTCTTGTTGACCGTATTGGTATTGAGCTATGACCCTAAAACCGATTTAATCCGCCGATGACATCATTATGGCCTCTAATCCAGAATTGAGTTTGGGGTGGCATTTGACTTTGATATTTGAATGTTCTGCCAGTACTTGCTAGAGAACCTGAACCGTCATTGCTTGGGGCGGAATTCTTTTGAGACTGATTCGGGGTTTCCCAACCACTCGGTAGCCTTTTCCCTATTGCTTTAGGTTTCCTTCCTCTCCGTTGTGCTACGAATGGCTCGTCCACGAACGATTGTGATGCATTTGAATTGTCGAAATACGATCTCATTTCATCTTCCGTGGCAGTCTCGCTGCGGTCCGCCAGGAAGAAAGCGATCCTTTATACTCTGTTTGTCTAGTCTCAAAGGCGGTTCCCCATGTGAAGAGTTCTCGACACGTTTACATCGTGAACCGGGTCGACGGTCCTCCTGTTTTGCAGCTTCACATGCAATTGACATGCGCACATTAATCCAAAAGTTGTAAACAGTATGTGATCGCAATCACTTGGATCATTGTCTATTTCTTTGACCAATTTCTCGATGGCGAGATGTGAAAGCACACCTCCGAGTTTTTTGAAGATCGGCATTGTTGATGTGGAATGAGGGACGATATTAAGTGATCTCTCAAAAGCGTATGGATTTCATCAAAATGCATTTCAAGTAGGCCATTTAGCTTCGGGAATAGACGGTGGAACTTCTGATTTGAAGGACCCAACCACAACTTGTACCTAGCGTGAGCACCTTCGACTCTGCAAATAATTTACATTGTTGAATGTCAGTTTCGGCATAACTGTAATTATAGGGTAGTTGTATATTACGAAATAAGCTAAACTAAGGTATGAGTGGTGGAATAAATGAAGGAATAACCTGTTGGTCGTGTTAGTTCCATAGTGTAGGATGTTCTTTGTCCACGCCTGGACAAATCGGTCACGGTATGGATCCAACCATTGGTTTCGTACATAGGCCATGCAACCTGGATGCCTATGCCATGCCTCCGCCATTTCTGCAACAGCCTGCTCATAGAGTTCCTCGGTGTCTGCATGCACGATGTGATCCCATCTGGATTTGATTACGGGTTGATACTTAGTACCTACCATCTTGGATAAGTGAGCCTGCACATCATTTGAGATGTCTCAAACCTGATGGGTGTCTTTATACGGAAAGACAAGTTTGATCGCATTCATCTCCGCTAACTCTCTGTCGGTAACAAATACCCCCGGTGATACACCACATTCAGCAAACAACACCCGTAATTGTTTAAGCCCCCAAACGTAACTTGAAGTCCTTTCATTGGATAGGAAAATGAAGGCTATGTGATAGTTTTGACCAGTAGGTAAGACGCCAATGAGTTCCACCAAAGGCATGTCGTACAAATTAAGTCTTATGCGTTGCATCCATCACGACAACTTGCGGGAACAAACGGATCGACTCCTTGTATTTGGATGAGATAAGAAAATTCCCTCAATATGTTGGTACCCTCCACTTCGAATGTGTATATATGTAATGGTTTCTTCTCAAGAGTTCCTCGAAATACACCATTGGGGCTAGGATCCCATCTCCAAACGTTGATATTTCCGTCAAGATTGTATATTTGTCGTAGGTTAGTACATGTGCCCGGAAAATCCTGCTTAACTTGATCGAGAATTTGTCTAGGTGCCATTCCGCACTTCAACATCTCAATCACTCGGTCGTACTTTTCGCCAGTGAGCTTGGTGGCGATGTGCCCATGGGGAATTCCCAGTGCATGATTGTGTTTCGTGGCCCTCTCGAGAAACACTCTCCACACCTGGATACCTCTCCTGCAGACAACCTCAAATGGACACTTGACTTTCTTTGACCCAGTGAACTTCCGGATTTATACGGATCGGTTGAAGCCAGATTCACCACCTCGCTCACAACCCATGTAAACGTGTCTTGCTTTCGAATGTGAGATCGTGAAAAATATATTGTTTTGGACACCAATATCTCGCACCCAAGTTTCTGCAGCTTCCCGAGTATCAAAAGTCTGATTATTTTGAAAAAATGAACTACAATCGGGGAATTCAGGTTCACCGTCGGATGAAATATATGAATCTGGGGCGTGACTCATTGTGTTTTTTAAGTGTTTAGAATATGATTAGTGTTTCGGGTTTCAAGTGTTTAGAATATGATTAGTGTAGGGGACCATTTGTTAGAGAAAAGAAGGGTGAATGAATTGAATATGATTAGGTAGGGGACCATTTTATAGAGAAAATGAATGAATTGAAAATGTACCTCAGTTGATTGTGTTAGTGTTGTGTTATTAGAAACATACCGTGAATCGAAAAAATGGGATATATTTGTCATTAAAACGGACAAAGCCAGAACAATTACATACATGAATTGTCCCGGATGGGACAATTCATAGAATTTTTTGTTCTTTCATTTCAGGTAAAACCTCCTTTTTGTATTAACTAATAGAGGAGAAAGGGTATTAGACAATTCACCTCTTTTCTTTATTTTTTTTACAAAGATAAAGAGGTTTTGGATCCCATGTAAAAGGATTACCATATATAACACAAGATTTCTCCGCCGATTCCTTCTAGTCGAGCCTCTCGATGCATTATTATACCCAGAAGTAGAAAGAATTACAATCCCCATCCCACCTAAAATTCTAGGATTCGTTGAGAGTTAGAATAGATTAAAGACCGGTCTCTTGATCCGCTTTAAATTTAAAAATTTCTATATGGTCTTTTCCTATTCCTTCTATGTCGCAGGTTAAAACCAAAAAGATTTGTTTTTTCTCGATGCTTAGGAGATTTTCGATAAAACCTTCTCAAGAAGTATTTGAACAATATTTTCGGTAATATTCGTAGATGCTATACGAACAACTCTTTTTCTATCCATATCCGTTTAGTATAGAGGTTAGTATCTCGACAATAGTGTCTCGCTCATGATGAACTTAAATTTTTGTTTCCTCGAATTTGAATATAATCAACATGTTTTTCTTTGTTTTTTTTTATTTATGATTTATGATGATATATGAATTGAAAAAAGGTATATCGTGAGACACATTCAACGAATGAATCAAGTTCTTTTCTATTTCTTTCAAATACCCCAAAAGGGATTAAAAAATCAACATCTCATTGTATTTTACAATACCTCGAGCTAATGAAACTATTTTAGTAAAATTGAATTGTCTCAATTCTGGGATTGCACCAAAATTCGCGTTCCTTTTGGATTTCCTTCTTGATCAATTACAAGCGCAGACATTGTCATCATATCGTATTATCATACATTGTCGCGTTTAAGTTCTTTACAAGTACGAACAATTACATTTCGGACTACTTCCGATTTTGTAGTGGCATGTTAGGTGCGACTTCTTTGATCACAAAGAATAATAACGTCACCAATGTGAGCATATCGACGGTTGCTAGCTCCTATGATTCGAATACACATCAATTCTCTAGCCCATTGTTATCCGCTACATTTAAATGGGTCCAGGGTTGAATCATATTAAATTTTGAGTCTATTCTTACGATGCAAAGGATGAAGAAAATAAAGAAATATTTTTGTCTAAAAAAGAAACCCATGGTTTTGTTTTATCCCAAGACTCATTTCTCTTCGCTCGTGTTTTATCCCGAAATAATAAATTAGCTCAGATAGGCATTTTTGATCTTGCTATTAAAATAGCCCTTCTAGCTATATTTTCGGTTACCCCACTCATTTCATATAGTATTCGCCTGGTTTAACAACAAATACCCAATATTCAGGGACCCTTTCCGAACCCATACGTGTTTGGCAGGTCTTATCAGAACCGGTTTGTCTGGAAATATACGGACCCATATTTTTCCACCACGGCGTGCATTTCGTGTCATTGCCCGTCGACCTGCTTCAATTTGTCTAGATGTGATCCAAGACAAAGCAAGGACAAAGCATGCCCATGCTTTGTCCTTGGAAAGGACAAAGCATGGGCATGCTTTGTCCCAAGGGTCAAGTGACCCTTGGAAGAGTATCCAAGGGTGATTTGACCCTTGGATACATGTCGGGTCGGGTCGGGTCGTTTTTCCCTATAAATACTCTACACCTTGTCAACAAATTTGCACCACACCATTCTCTTCTTTCTTCTTCACTTAAACATATTATTCTTCTTCACTTAAACACCACCAAATTCTTAAGCATCTAAATGGCAGGAATCTGGAAGGTAAAGATATGATAAAACATTAATAAACTGTATTAAGATATTTAATTGTTCATGTTTCTCGTCGAATTCTAACACTCCGATCATTCTTATTTGATTGTTTCAGCACTTCACTAAGGGCGGTTCATCCAAAGATCGCGGCGGTCCATAAAAAAGAAACGCCCCGGATATCCCACATGTGTCAGTCGACAAATATTCTGGACGATTGAAAGAGATTGATGGAAGGGAAAGAGGGCCAGTGGCTGCTTCAGCAAGAGCTCGAAGGTCGTATCGCATGGCCAATCCTGATTTCAGTTCGGATGCGACTGAGAACTTAATAAGGGACTCAACCGAGTCACCCCCGACCATTGACAACCAAACAAGGGCAGCACTTGAACGTGAAATGAATGAACAGGGGGGTAACGAGTCACCTCCGACCAATTAAATTCGCCAAATATAAATGTCGGCGACACCAATTGCACTTGCAGTGCATCGACACATTTTAACGACACCAATTGTTCCTATGCTTCTGGCAGCCAACATGGAGAGGAAGCTCGTAATGATCCCACCAATCAACCCTGGGAAGAGCTAACACATGCTGTTGATGGAGGCCCGTCAGATCCGGAGTTACTCAAAGGATTTCTAGGCCACATTGCTCACTCCATATGGATTGGAAATGTAAGCCATTCCATTCCTGATCTTTAAAATCCGACGATTCATATTCACTATAGTTAACTCATTCTTATTTATTGTTTACTTTAAAATGTCGCAGGATCGCAATATTCTAGGGGGGTTTCATCAACACAAAAAATTGACCAAGTTCAAAGATTATTTGAACGACAATGTCAACAACAGCCTTCTCTCACACTTGCCCACCGTTATGCAACCGAAGATCAACATGCCTTTGATTAGTGCATTTGTTGAACGGTGGCATCCTGAAACTAATAGCTTTCACTTGCCATTCGGTGAGATGACTATAACTCTGCATGATGTCCATTTTCTATTAGGAATTCCTGTGTAGGGTCGTGCAGTGAAGGTGGTGACTCACAGCCCAGAACAAATCAGGCACTTATTGTCAACTCATATGCAAATGAATGATGCATTGGTGAGGGCCAACTACAAAAGTGCTGGGTTCAAGCGTAGCACAATTGAGGATGCTTTAAAAGCACAAACTCTACCACCCCATTCACATGCTGTCATGTACCTGTTGTGGTTGTTAGGCACATCGTTGTTTGTCGACAAGAGTAGTACACGAGTAGCAGTTGGATTTCTACCGTTCCTAAATCAACTGGAAGAGGTTCAAACGTACGCATGGGGAGCTGCTGCACTTGCCAATCAGTATAGACAGTTGGGAATTGCATCACGTATTGACTGCAATCAAATAGATGGATGTCTCTCACTTGTGCAGGTTTGCTAGCTCTATATAATTTTTACATTTTATCATAACTTGAAAATAGAATACATTTTTGTTGAAGTCTTTATATGATTTCAGATGTGGATCTACAAGCACTTTCCTTCTTTTGAATCATGGAACTTGGGAACCGTCCACCAAGATCAAGATGCTCTACATCTTGCATACAGAAGTGCCTTAGACAATATTGCTTCGAATGAAGTATGTCATCACATTTGTCACGCTTGTCTTCATTATGATTGAAACTATGTTAAAATTATTTAACATACTTACCTCTTATGTAATAGGTTATGTGGACACCATTCGGACGTGCAGCAGAGGAAGTAGTCCGCATTTCTCAATTTAGAGGAATCATTCATTGTTTAAAGATTACAGAGGCTTACATGCCAGACCGTGTTATGCGCTAGTTCGGATATCCCCAACTAATTCCACAACCACTCATACAACCAATAGTTGTCTCAAGGCCACCACAACCGGCATTCTACAAATGTTCATATCACCTTTCAAGACTCCTTCGAGAACTTTCAAAACGTTCGATGTAATTTCCATAATCAAGCACTACGAGTGCATTACGGATATGAAAGTTTTCCAAACTACAACAAATGGTTTCACGCAAGGACGCATAGGCAAGTGACACGCCAACAAACCTTTACTCGAAGAGAACATTACCGACCATCCGACATGAATCCTACCGTGGTATGGTTCCTAAACATTCAATACATATACATTCACAACGTTAGCATTTCATCTCTCAATTCTTATTATGGGTCGTTTTTTATTTTGTAGAGGATACAATGGCTCGGTAGCCAACTTGCACGCATCACTGAGCCAAACAGGCGTTGTATGAGCCAAAATGACGTATTCGACATTCTCGATGAAATTTGTGAACACTTTAAAGATGTTATTCCATCATTACCTAGTCATGACATGTAATATTTTCGATTCAAGTTCGTTCGTCCGTGTTCAAGTTGTAATCTTTTATTCGAAAGAATTTCGATTCAAGTTTGAATATAATATTGAAATATATATACCGGTTTGAATATATATATATTTAGAAAAAAGAAAAAAATTCGGACTGGCGGATCTGGGCAAAAAGCCATTTTTATGTTTCGGCAGTTCACAAAATGGGTCAAGTGCATCCGCCCGTCTGAAAATTTTTCTTTTTTTTTTTAATTATGTATATAGTGTTCAAATATTTAGGTATTTTATAATTTTGTTCCAATAAGCAAAGTTTGTTAAAAAATTTCGATGTTTTTAATTGTTGTAATTCGGGATGAATCGTGCATGTTAATGTTATTGTGTTCGCGTAAACGAGTTATTACGATTTTACGTTAATGTTATACGATTTTTTTAAGTTAGGGGCATTTTGGGCAAGTACTCAAATAATTGGTGCTGCGTTTAGCCGAATTGGTGTTGCGTTTAACATTTATGCTTCGATTAATTGAACTGGATTACTGCTGTGATACAGTCGGGAAATGGGCAACGGCGATACAAGAAGAACAAAGGAGCTTTGGAAATCACGATCTTATTGTTGAAATTTATTGAAGGCATATATATCCACACCGTTTCTCCAGAAGGTTTGATTTATCTTTTCTCTTGAAATTTAAAGTTTCCAGTACATTATATTTAAACTGCAATACATATTTAAAAACAAATCTAATCTGCTTTGAAATTAATTAGCAATCTTGAATATATGCTGCCTAGTCTAGCCTACTTCTATTTTTCTTGTACACTTTTCTATTAGAACATCATTAATTATTTGTCACTACTAAATTACACCTAGCTAGCTTAAATTCCATATCTTAATTAAATGGTGGGAGTAAGATATCACAGTACATCATTTAATCTTCATTGCAATTGCTTGTACATTATATATACTAGTTTAATAGAAAATGAAACCAAGGTGTTTGAATGGTTATTTACATTTTTTAACAATTAGCTTGCAGGTCAGTACTACTGATCACCCATCCATTTCAGTTGATACTTGATAGTTATATTCAACTCTTGCCAAGATGATGAGATGTGGTGGACCTCCCACTCGGTGAGTTAACTGGCCTATATCTTGATCAGAAGGGCCACAGATTTGTTAGAAACTCCAACACCGTCTCCCTCAGCAGCATTCATCATCCGAGTCCTCTGCAGAACCTACCTCATTCGATTGGAAATTCGGTGTCAGTTCTTCAATAAGTTCTTGTAGTCCTGGTCTGGGATTGCATAAATAATGTCGAACATGTTGTATGAAAAGTAAAATGAAAATTGATTCCGGAACATTTATATATTGTTGAACATGTATGATTGTTTGTAGGATCTCATGTGTTATAGGTAGGACTGTAGGAGGGCCCATGGCGTTAAATATTTCCATTAAAAGTTGACTCAGCTATTTACAAGTTAAAGTCAACCTATTTTTATGATGTCAGCAATAAGTCAAAAGTGAAAAATTAAAATACCCTCAAAAGGTTTGAAAGTAAAGTTTTTTAATATGAACCAAAACTCTTATCGCATACACTAGACTTCTCACACGCAAGTATTCCAATATGTTATCAACTATGTCCATCCAGGCCATGTCTTGACAGACTTAACCTAGTATGCCAGAACTGTGACAACCGAAGAGAGAGCTTAGGGGTCTGTGATGCTGGCTCTATTACCTTAAGGAGGTCGTACAGGCTGCTACTTCTATCGTACACAGTTAGCTGAAGTTTAATTACTACATTATAGAACTTGTAGAGTTTTGTGGAATATAGTCATTTACATTAATTATTCGATACAGTTCTCAAACTAGAACTGCTTGAAAAGCTTCCACGCTATAAGTTGTCTGTTAAGATTTTCACAATATTTGTTATCTGCAGTTCCCAATTATCCATATAAGAAATGCAGCATACATCATACATTATTGTAAGTTTTGTCACCGAACCATTCGAGGCGAATGAAACAAGCGATTAACTTAACATATTACATAGGCTTATCACTGGCGCTTCGGATCCCCTACTCATTTTACTGCTTATAATACTGCTCGAGCCTCTCAAGAGTTTACATGTGGCAGAAGCATCAAGATAAAAAAATGAACATTATTTTCTACTTTGTTTACTGCCAGAAATATCATTAAGAACTTTTATTAGAGCAAGAAAAAATGGAATAGGATCCATAACATTCTTCTCCAACAATGATTTAGGACTAAGATTTGACGAACTTTTGGCAGCTAGCAAAATGATCAAGTGAAATTTGATTTCTCTGATTTCAACAAGGTCCAGGGCAACGAACAACAACCTTATGTGAATGAAACATGAAGAAATTAGGTTTGTTTTAAACCCTTGACCAATCAAACCACCGGCAGGACCGCCATGAACAACCGGCTTGGCTTGGTCTATATCCCTCCGACCTTTCAATTGACTCGTGTCTCTAAATATTCCGATCTGTACGGTTTATGAGCTTGTAAAACTCTTGCCACCATTAATGGCTTCCTTGCAGTTTCACAGAGCTTTTTTCATATTTAACCGGTACTAATCGATTCCGACAAGGATTGAGTGATATGAATTCTTAATTTTAAGGATTGTTTCGGATGACAGAGTTACTTTAGAGATGAGGAAGTCACGGTCGCGCCGACGAAGATTCGCCGGAACGAGTAGCCTTAGTTGCTTACTAATCAATCTATGTTGCCACGTGTTGTGCATCATGCACGATTAATTTTAATTGTAGTAATTCAAAGTAATAATATAACCCAGTAGAAGGCAAGTGGGGAAATCAATTTTTTCTCCCGATTTTTACTCAATTTCGCCAAAAACAGTACAAATCCCACTAAAATGAAGAGAAAAAGCCCAGAATCTCCCGTTCTTTTTACCGACTATAATACATCTCCACTTTCTTCTTCTCAATCGAATAACAATGGCGTCTGATAGTCTTCCCTCTGACCCCCCTCCCTTTACTGATAATATCTTTAACTTGTTCAAAAAAAGAAAAACACAAGAAGTTTCCGATCAATCCTATTCTCAGCCTACCAAGATATTGAGGGAGAAGATGAGTCGGTTCATAGAAAAGGAACAAGAGAAACAAGAAGAAAGGAAAGACCCAGTAGATGCATGCCTGGTGAGATCAGTAATTTGGCCAATGATTCGTAAACTAAGATTGACAGAGAACATGAGAGCGAGCGAAGACCTACAGTTTATGGAGTATCTAATGTGAATTGGTGACGATAAAGAGCCATCGGAGAGAGGCTATAAGGTCAACCTTCCGGAACACATGTGCATCAGATATAGAGACTACGACAAGCCACTGGAACACTTAATATCAGAGATTTACCCATCTTTCGAAGAATTCAGCAGCAACCCTTACTCGGTCATGGACAGAGCAATCCTTACACCGAGGAACGACTGTGTTGACCAAATAAATGATTCTCTGATCGACAAGTTCCCAGGGCAGATATTCGAGTTCTACAGCACAGACCTAGCACAAGACACTACCCAGCATACACACTATCATGATTTTCTCAATGCTACAGACGTACCGGGACTCCCACAACATGTCCTAAGGCTAAAGGTAAACTGTCCGATAATGATGTTGAGAAATCTAAATGCGGCAGAAGGATTGTACAGTGGGACAAGGATGGTAGTAAAAGAGCTCGGGAAACAAATCATCGGTGCGACAATAGCTTCTGGAGAGCACAGAGGAAAGTATGTTATGATACCAAGGATATCACTAGAGCCGAAGGACAATCTCAAAAGTCCAATACCTTTCATGGGGAAGCAATTTCCAATAAGGTTATGCTTTGCAATGATGATAAACAAGGCACAGGGACAAACGCTAGAAAAGTTTGGGATCTATTTGCCACATCCAGTCTTCTCCCATGGACAGTTGTATGTTGCGTTGTCAAAAGCACGGAGATCATCTGTGATCAAGGTATTGATTAGGCCGCCTACGGTAGACTCCGATGACCACACGAAGACAAGAAATGTTGTTTATGTAGAGACCTTACAGAATCAAACATCAGATTAGGTAATATAAGCATTAACTTTTCGGTTGTGATTCAGAATAATACATTTTCGAATATTATTCTTTTCTTCTGTAACTTCTATACATTTTTATAACATTAGCAAACTTTGACAATTAAACATGAGTTTAAATAGATATCATTAGAATTGCACTCAAGTAGGTCAAGTATAACTAGGCAAACCATAGAGCAGGACCGAAATACACTGCTTCACACGCGTAGCGTGTGACGTAGTTTCTAGTGATTAAATAAATCAATAATTCACTAATAAGCCATCTAAATCATCTAATTAACAAAAAATAAATTGGTTTATTTCCTAGGAACCTTACCTCATGCATCACGCTACAAAGAACAGAACATTGCTGATCTGTTTTTTTTTTTATCACAGCCTCATCTCCCAAATCGTCACTCTCTCTCTCTTACATCTTCTCAATTGCTGCATCCCTCTCCCAAATCATGTCAAGCGACATACTGCAACTTTCCCTACCAAAGGTAACGAGAATCTTGATGGCGCCAAAATGTAGTACAGATTGAGCTCGAAAACAGGTTGTCCTCCATCCTTTTTATCCTGCTCTGAAGATATAAATCTGCCATAATCACTTGCTTGATGTTCTTGTTACTTTTTGTAATCAGTCTTCTCCTTTGATCTTCAATCTTCAAACTTAGCCTTGCAATTAAGTTGTTGTTGTTACCAATAAATATGGATACTTGAAGCTTGTAACACCTTTCCAATCTGACTTGACACAGACCCAAATCTATCACAGTACAAGACTATAAAGATTTTTAGTATCCAAAGAGGCCAGAGACCTTTAGCTTTTATAACTGAAACTCCTACCACAAAGCCATTGGAGAGGGAAATACAAACAAAGCTACAACTATACCATAATAACACATACAGAATTACAAGCAGACTCCGAGAAACTGCAAAAGCCAAACCAAATATCATACTAACAGATCCTGAATTTTCTTTTCTCTCTAACTTTTTTCTCTCTTTTTTTGACAATCTTGGAACTCTTTTCTTTTTTGATTGTCTATATAATTCTCTTCATTTTTTCCCCAGCTTCTTTCTTTAGACTGGAGAGAAGCCCTATGTTCTGTTTAAAGGGCAAAAACAAGGTTCCTTTAATCTTTTTTCCTGCAACTACCAAGATAACAAACTTGCTTCTACAGTAGTGAATAAAAAGAGCCAAAGCTCTTCTATTTCCAAGAATAGAGAAGCAAAGCCTGTAAGACTCAGAATCAAGGTTCATCATAGTCAAGGTCCACATATTAGAATCACATATATCAACATCAAAATAACTTTTTCCTAAAAGACAGAGCCACTGTACCAGATCAAGTAAAAACCACCCAGGTATATAACCAAGCAACACAAGATTTCAAGAAAATCCAGAATAACAAGATGATACCTTAAAAGAGAGCTTGGACCCTTTAAAAACAAACAACTCAGGTGCACAGAAATACCCCAAAAGATCAACCTTACTTTCTTTTCTCTCTGAACCTTTTCTTTTTTCTTTTTTTGAATCTTTTTTTTTTTTTTTATTGTTCTTGAATCCCAGCTGTTTTTTTTTTTTTTTTCACTGGGAGCTTGCTCATCTCTTTTTTTCTTTTTTTTATGGCATCATGATTTTTTTCTCTCTTTTTTTTATACCATATATTTCTTTTTTCTGGCAGTTGATATAACTAAGACAAAGTACAAAAACCACAAACAGGTTTACACAGGCCCATAATAGAGAAAGTAATACTACTAGATTATCTGCAGGATCTGACATAAGGAGTATGCATTTTATCCAGATAAGTGATCTTCCTCAGCAGGACAAGACACTCAGTTGGTTGGAAAATTTCTGAAGATTGAAGTTCAAGTGCTTGAGCAGCTAACCAATCTGCTGCTTCGTTACCTTCTCTACAAAGGTGTTTAACTGACACATTGAGCTCCCTCAAAAAAAATTTAATCTTTCCTACCAAGAGACAAACCTTCCAGTTGTTAATTTCTCTAGGATTGCTGATCAATTGTACTGCTAGTTGAGAATCAGATTCCAGTTGGATATCCAGCCAATCATAGTCCTTGCACCAATTTAGCCCTATCCAGCTACCCATGAGTTATGCCTCTAAAATGGAGGCATTCCCCATAAAATGATTGAATGCTAATAGAGTTCTTCCTTCTGCATCTCTAATTATTCCTCCACATGAAGCTTGAGAATCCTGATGTGAATAGGCACCATCAGTGTTGAGTTTAACTGATCCTATATGAGGAGGATCCCAAAAAATATCTTGCTAGCCTTGACTGGCAAGGGTGAAACCCTGATTTGCCAAGCAGAGGCAACTCTAAAGTCTCCTGTCCAGACTTTTCTTTCAAAAGGTTTAGCAAGTTGCATCATATGGATCATGTTCCTAATTTTCAGAATCACAAGTTCATCTTTTATTTTTTGACCATCATGTTTGGCTTTGTTTCTAGCCAACCAAAGAAACCAACAGATCAAGATTTGTATAATCACTCTAATATGACAAGTTTTAACTAGATCACTAGAGTAAATCCAGGACTTGAATCTGGAAATAACATTGTTGCCCTTCACATTAAAAGCCATGGCAAACCATGTTAAAACTTTCTCAGCTTCCTTGTTGTGCAAAAGCACATGCTCCAGAGTTTCCTCAGAGAAGTAACATTGACATTTAGAGGCTAAATTTATACCTTTGACCTTGAGGGTTGCATCCACAGGGAGCCATCCTCTCCAGGTCTTCCAACAAAAAATTGATATGGTGGTAGGTATTCTTTTATACCAAGTAAGAGCAAACTCATCATTGGAAGGTTGAGTTAGTCTGACATAAGCCCAAGCAGAACTAGTGCTAAAAGAAACATTTGAAGAACCTTTCCATATGGGAATGGCTTTTCCATCAAACAATAAGCTAGCAATGACCGGATAACAATAAGAAAGCATATTTTCCTCAAATTTATCCCACAACCAACCAGTATCAGACCTATACTCCTTAACCAAACCAAAACATAAAGAGGGATCAATGGCCAGAAGATAAAGAGGACCAAGAGAAGACCAGTCATCATACCAGAAAGAGATGGCACTAGTACCAAGCTTCCAAAACATAAGGGTTTGAGCTTTAATTCTGATTTGCAACATCCTTTTCCAGCAAGGGGAATCAGTTGCAATTGGTTGAACACAAAGAGGATCTTTCATTTTGCAAAACTTAACCCACAAAAACTTGGCCCAAAGAGAACTCCTTCATAGAAAAAGCATCACACATATCTGACAGTTTTCTAAAATTGAGACCTCCTCAGGACAGCAAATCTTGTTCCAATTAGACCAATGAATCTTCTTACTGCTCTCAGTAGACCCCCATAAAAATCTAGCCATTAAAGAATCAATTATCTTGATAACAAAAATAGGGGGTTTAAGAACTTGAAGAAGATAAAGAGGTACAGGGAACAACACACTTTTGATTAAAACACACCTCCCTCCTTGAGAGAGTTTGCTCAAGTTCCAACCAGTAAGTTTCCTTCTCACTTTATCAATGAGAGGACCAAATAAAGCCACTTTCTTTTTACCCTTGGAGATAGGAGGTCCTAGGTAAGTAAAAGGGAGTTGGGCAACTTGAAAACCAGTAACCTGAGCAATCATAGGGGAGTTAGCCCTCTTACCCACATAGATATTACTCTTGCTAGAGTTAATCTTTTGACCAGAGACAACTTCATAATAATTCAGGAACACCACAAGTTTTTCTAGCCCTTTTTTCTGACCATTACATAAAATAATGCTATCATCAGAATAAGCCAAATGGCTAATTTTGACAGAACATTTGGCATCATAGAAAAGCTCAGGGTTAGACAGGAACAGGTGATTCAAACCCTAGAGAAAAATTCCCCAGCCAAAATGAAAAGGGCAGGGGAGAGAGGATCCCCTGCCTAAGCCCATGATTGGAGGGAATGAAACCACAGACACGCCCATTGACCAGGATACTAAAATGACAACCAGTGATAGTTCTCAAAATCAAGTTCACCCACTCAGAAGAAAAACCAAAGGCCAGCAGTACTTTTTCTAAGAAAGGACCAGTTCAGCCTATCATAAGCTTTCAAGAAATCCACCTTCATTATCATATTAGACCCCCTAGTTTTTTATCAATAGCAAGTGTCAGTTCATGAGTTAACAAAATGTTCTCAGAAATTGACCTACCTTTGAGAAAACCAGTTTGGTTGGGGCTAATCAAATCAGGAAGAATTAAAGTGAGTTTGTCATTCAAAATCTTAGAGAGGATTTTATGTAAACATAGACTAATAGGTCTAAACTCAGACCACCAGGTAGCAATTTCCACTTTAGGAATCAGAGCTATAGCCGTGTGAGAAAAGCCTTTAGGAATGTAAGCCCCATTGAAAAAATCATGCACAACCTCAATAAGATCATCTTTGATAAAATCCCAGACAGCTTGGAAAAAACTCACAGAAAACCCATCAGGACTAGAGCTAGCATTCTTATTGAGAGAAAAAAGTAACATTTTTGATGTCATTCTCATCAGGTATGTGTTTATGTAATGTTTCTATTATCAACTCCATTTATTATATATTCACCTGTTTTTAACCCATTTCATGACCTAGTAGCTAGCTTTTGATTGTGTTGGAATTTTTAATATAGTTAGCTTTTGATTTCGGGTGGTTTTATAAATAGAGTCCGTCTTGCGAGAGACCCTTACATATTGAAGAGTCCCGAAAGTCTTCTATAACAAACAAACATAGATAATTTACCCTAAAAACTAGATAATCTGAATTTTCGCGGGTCAACCTGCAATTTTTTTTTTTTTTTTTTGAAAAAAACTTACTCAGTTCATCAATGTTCATCCAAATCCACATATGTTGATTTTTACATCAAATTGTCTAGGTTTATCATCAAATTGTCTATGTTTATCGTGAAATTGTCTATGTTTAGCATGCAAACATTAGTAACAACCTATTTATCCAATCAAAACACAATATTTAGAAAAATAAATATGAACTTCAATTTCATTCCAAAAGTTCCTACTCCCACGGCTAACACAGAGAACAGGTTCAAAGAACTGCTCATAATAAGGAAGGAACTAGAGGCTCAAAACAAGGAAGTAACTGAGTTTGTGCCACAAAACTTCACTAAGTTTGCTGAGGTGATTGCTCAGAGAACCAGCAACTTAGTACTTTCTCAGAAAGATCTGGGATTAGTCCAAGACTCAGATAGCAGGGCTGCTCATAAAGCATACAACCTTGCTAACACAACTTCCACCAAAATATAGACAGTGGTTGCTGGGGTCTCTACTTTAACAAACAGAGAGACATGACTTTATCAATAGAATGAAGACCTTAGAAGTGAGCTTAGAAGACTCACCAACAACTACTCTCTGATGCAAAGGAACTTTGAGTCTCTCTCTGACTCTTATGTTAGTCTCTTGGCTCATTTTGATCAGTCCTCTATGATTAAGGGGGGAGAGAAGGTATTCCATAAGGTACATAAACAAGCTAAGCCCAAAGGAAAGAGTAAGGAAAAGATGTACCAGGAACGACCCCTTACTCTGGAAAGAGTAACAACAAGGTCCCAGGCAAAGACCTCTCAAACAACTGCTTTGCCACCTCTAGCTTCCAAGAGCTCGAGTGACAAAAGAAAGGGAGTTTCTGAAGAAGAAGAAGAAGAAGAAGAAGAAGAAGAAGAAGAAGAAGAAGAAGAAGAAGAAGAAGAAGAAGAAGAAGGATAAATCTCTGAAAAGAGAAGAAAAATTTCTCCAGAAAGCTGCAAAGGTACAAAAACCTTTGAGAAAGACAATGATGATGATGATGAGCACAGGGAAACTCATCACAAGAGAATCAGCTCTTCTGCTCCTATAACTGCAAAGCCTCTTCAGGCTAGAAAACCTTCTGGAGAAACCAAGTACATCCAGAAAGTTGGATCCTCCAATGACCCCTCAGAAAAGGGCCTGAATTACAAACAGAGAAGGAAGAGGGACAAAGACATCAAGTTTGGAAGAACCCTTCCTCCAAGGCCTGAGGATTCTAGAATAGAATACGTGAAGACTAGCAATGATCAACCCTTTGTCTGGCACTACAAAAAAACTGGTCTGTAGCGAGGGATAGATCCGTCGCTACAGACCAGCGATCCGTCGCCCCATCTGGGGGGACGGATCGGGTGACGGATAGTAATTTCGTCGCCCCACTGGGTCTTTGACGACGGATAGATAATCCGTCGTCTAATTCGCGATGGATTGGACGACGGATTATCATATTTGAATTTTTATTTTTATTTTTTAAAATCGATTATTGGCGACGGATAGAATCTATCCGTCGCCCAATATATTATTGGAATTAGTGACGGAATCTGAAATTCTGTCACTATTTATTCCGTCACTGTTAATCCGTCACTATTTATTCCGTCACTGTTAATCCGTCACTATCTTTCCGTCACTATTTATTTCATATTAATCCCTGTTTTTCGTAGTTCACCTATTTAATCAATATAATGATCGATAATAAATCAATAATACGGAAAATGTTTCAATAAATGATAAATAATAAAAAGTAATATCCGGAGCAGGAGAAATTATCCGAACAAGTGTAAATATAATAAATCTGAACGTACATATACATAACTAGCTACCAGACGGGGTGAAATTTGGCGAACCGGGACATGAATCGCTCCATCTCAGAATCAAGGCGCCGTTCTCCTCCCTTCGTTCTCTCCCGCTCCATCTCATCCTTTGTTGCTCCATCTCTTGAGTTAGCCGTGCAACTGTTCCGGACTGCGATTGCACCATTTCAGACCTGGTCACTGTGTAAACCGGACGCCTAAAGCTATGGGATGATGATGAGGAGCACCCCGGACTAGCCAAGCTCAAACCGAGGCTCCCGAGTCCATATATTCGTCCTTTGTTGTCCGGTTTGTTGACCTCTAGGAAGATGTTGTCAACTTGTTCAGTTGACAACACATCACTCGTCTCGTCCTCCTGCCTCGCCACCTGAGCATCAACCTCAGCCTGAAATCGTAAATAGCAGATATCATGATCAATTACTGTTTTTAAAAACTAACTTGTAATAGTGTACAAATATGAAATTTAAGCAACATAATCATACCGCAATAGACGAGGCCCATAATACCCCGCCCTTCCGCAGCCTTCTTTAAGATGTCATACTTTGATGTCACCCCCCCCCCCCCCCCCGTGCGATCTGAACAACATATATAGTCAGCAATTTATCATCTCACAATTAAGTAATCAGAGACATAAAACATATATATACATACCGATTGGTAATAATCAGTGAGAGTAGATCGCCTCCCAAGGTGGTGAACGGCCCTTCCCGCCAGATCGATCGAGATGCCCGGTTACGTACATTGATGTAGGCATTGTCTCGACATCGATTCGGCCATGAGCATCCCAAAGGGCCCACTCCTCTGCATCAACCTGTGGAGGCATTGGGCCACCCCGATCCCGAATGGCCTTCCAAGTACAGACCATATCCCTGTACAGTTTAGATCCCACAGTCTCGTAAACACGCCAGATCTGTGGGATCAACCTGTTGGGAATGAAGTATTCCTTCTACATTCCCAATTTCATACAACATCCAAAGTCAATACATATATAACGTCACGATGTTACATCAATTTAATAAGATACAACAACATCACAGATATGGTGACTAACATATCACCCAAACAAAGTGGCTAACATACCACTCACATATAGTGGCTAACATACCACTCACATTGTCCTAAATTTTACTAACACAATGGTGACTAACATATCACCCAAACAAAGTGGCTAACATACCACTCACATATAGTGGTTAACATACCACTCACATTGTCCTAAATTTTACTAACACAATGGTGACTAACATATCACCCAAATAAAGTGGCTAACATACCACTCACATACAGTGGCTAACATACCACACATATTAAAACGATTATAATTACAAACAAATGAATGTCATATTTTAACTTACCCTCAGCTCATCAAAGTACTCGGCCCTCATGCGGTCCGAGATGTGAGACCAACACTCACCACCCTGCCCCGGTGGCTCTCTCCTGCTCCGGAAGATGTCACCTAGTTTGTGGTGGACCTCCCGAGGCCATAAACTGTTGTCAATGTATGAGATACAAGAAACAAATATATATTACTTTAGTACAACAATTTATACTTGTCAACTATCATAAGTTATGTTTTACATATTTAAGAAGAATGTATAATACTTACTTGGCAGGACCAGTAGGAAAAATCACAGGCAAGCCGTTCCACGTGACGTTGGGATTCAGTGGATCGAACACGAGGTAGGGACAATCGTCATGGTCGCCTTCCAATTTGTGTCCGGGCTGACTGGTAGAGTCCCGACTGCTCTCTCCTGCTGGGGGGGGTCTCAGGAATCCGAGACTTGCTGCCCTGACTACCAGAGCCCTCCCTGTCCTCTGACCCTGTCCCTGACCCAGCACTATCATGCGGCGGGCTGCATGGGGGGGGGGGGGGGGACGATAGGTGGACTTCCTCTGTCGCGGCATCTGCAAAAATATGTAATAAATATAATAAAATGTGTTAGTACGAGTTATAATACAGAACAAATTATAATAACACATATAATTACTCAAGTGTTATCAACTACTAACTAGTTATAATACACATAATATACCGTTATCACCGTCCTCTAAGTCTACATATTGGTCCTCGTGCAGATCAAACAACTCATCATCTGCTTCTATGGGATTTTCTGCTTGTTTATCGACATCCTCTTGTTGGTACGAGTTGGTAATTGAGTTGTCTTTCTCAATGTACTCCACTTTCGAGCGAGCACGAATAGGTACCGCAGCTAACCATTCCGCCTTATCGCGTTTCCTGCTTGGATATTCAAGAAACACCACTTGTCGTACTTGAGTCGCCAGAATAAATGGTTCATACTTGGTTCGGTACCTCTTCTTTTGGTTCACATCAACCATTTCATACTGCTCGTTCTTGCTCGTATCTCCTGGATTAGGATCATACCACTCAACATCAAACAAGAAGGTTCGTTTCAATGGCAAGCCAGAATATTCAATCCTCACTATTCGTTTTAGCTTGCCGTGGAAATCAAACAAAGCAGCGTCTCCATAATCTTCTGCACCCTTAACACACACCACGGAGTTGCTTGTCGCCATGGCCGTGTTACATTCAGTCATGTGGAACCTAAGGCCATTGACTATATAACCTGGGAATGTGTAGACCTTTTTGAATGGCCCTTCTGCGAGAGCCTTTAAGTATATGCATGTGACGTTGTTAATAGGATTCCGGACATACTCTCGAAACCAACTGAAATTTCAGGAATTTTGAGTCAAGTAGTTCCTCTAGTGTATCCTCTGTCATCTGAGGATTTTCTTCCAAACAACGCTTTTTGAAAAAATGGCAAACATTGATTCAATGATAAGTCTATAATTGAAGTAGAGACTTACGTAGCTATATTAAAATTTAAAGAAAGTGTTGCTCACCTCGCAAATAGTATCATATACTGGTCAACCTCAGCACAATTCGTGAGGACATAATATTGAGCTGCTTTCAACTCTTTATCCGTAAGATATTCTTTCTTAGCTGCACCAAGAGGTCTCCCTGATACCCTGAAGACAGATAGGGAAAACTCATCATCCGCTTGAACTTTGAATGTAGCCAAATCTAGCGATCCGTCGCTATGGGGTGACGGATAAAATCCGTCGCCCCTTTCCATCGTTTTAACTCAATATTCTTGTAGTATGGAACTGCATCAAAGTTCACAAGAATGGCTACTGAATAATGGAACTCAAGTACTTGCCTGCCAATGGAAATGGGATTCCAGAACCAGTTTACCAACAACTGATGGCATGGAGAAAGAAAGGCAAAAGATCAAAAGTGATGCCTTCTGAGATAATCAAGACCTGGCTTGACTTTGAAGTTGAAGTCAGACAGAATGCCAGACAAGATCTCTCCAAAGAATGCCCTTACATTAGGCCAGAGGATGTGCATATACTTGGAAGATGAATCTGGAAAAAGGAACAAACTGCAAGTGGAGCCCTTTGAGTCATTCTACATGACCAAAGAGGAATTTAAAGGAGACATGGAATATCTCAGAGAGATATATGATTATTACAAGCCCATTGAAGAACAGTTATTTCACTACTGAAAATGGAGAAAGTTTCTGTGGATAAAGGGAATAACCACAGGACTTACTCACAAACCCTATAAAGAGAGATGTGCTGCCTCCAGAGATTGTGAAATGAGGGTGAGGATCATTCTGAAGGATTACACTGAAGATTGCCTAAAATATGGTAATTTGGAGTTTCTAAAGGAATAAAGACTTGAAGCCCAGCTAGTTAGGATGTTCACTTCGAACTTGGAATTTCCTGTTGTCCTAATAAGCTGTGTAATCTTTTGATTTTTGCTGATTGTACTTATTGTTTAATTATCTTGTAAAAGTTATCTGCACTTACTTTGTAATTGTTATCTGATGAACTTACTCTCAGATACTCTATAATGAAAAGATAACTTGTCAGCAAAGATCACACCTTGTGATTTGGTTGATTTCTTACTTTCTGCACCTAAATAAAAAGAATGATAAATCTTAAGAAATGTTTAAGTGGTGGATTGTTTCCTCATCCAAGTTGTAATAGGTTTTTAAAAGTAGTCATAGGTGACTGATCAAAAAGGAGAAAATTTGTTAGGAAATATGTGTTTAGTTTTGATCAGTACACCATAATGACTTACCTTAGTTCAGAAAGGTATCTAGTACTCTTGATTCACTTGAACATTGTAAAAGGGGAAGTGTACTTAGTATGATTAGTCTATTAAATCTTGTATAGGATGTTAGGTCTCTGAATGTAATTTTATATCTTTGAAGAAGACCAAGAAGAAGACATCCAGCAGAAAGAGTTCAACTATCTGAAGATATGAAGAATGCACAAATTACCGAAGACTAAGGAATTTGCCTCAGAAACCATATGCAAAAGATAACTTAGTGAAAATAATGTTTCTGGAAGAAACGATGTTTTCCTTAGTTTCTGAAAGGCTTGGAGTTTCTGATAGCGACGTGCACAGCCTCAGATAACGTGCATAGTTCCGTTGGCACAACAGGACAAAAGATAGTACAGTGCATTTAATGCCATTGCAGAACTCGTTGACCAAAAGCTTTATCTCTGAACAAAGAGACAAAAGTTCTGTAGTACTATCAACGGATTGTTTGTAGTTTGAATCTCAATAGCCTAATGGATAGTAATTCAAACGGCTTGATTTTCACCTATAAATATCACCACTTAGAATGCTTGAAAACACACACTTGAACGACTGAATTTCATATCCTACACACAAGCATACAAGCCTTCTCTACTTACTCAAAGCTTACAGTTGCAACCAAGCTGTTGATTCTAAGTAGCACAAAAGTTCTATGTGTCCTGATCCTTAACAAGCTATATCTGTTGTGAAGGAGTTGAATTGAAGCACTGTTGCGACTTGCTAAGATATTCTTTCTCCTGAACGAAGAGCATAGACTTGTGTCAGAAAAGAACATATCACCACACACTGTCCAAGTGTGTTAAGTGACCCTTGTTCTAGAAGGTAGTATTATATAACTGTAGAAGTTATTAATCTACCAATCTGACAAACTCATCTTGTCCAACACCAGAAAAGACACGGAGTTGAGGAAGTACTTAGTTTGGGAAACTAAGGAATAACTACAAGGTTGAAAACGGCGTGGAGTAGAGGAAGTATTTAGTTTGGGAAACTAAGGAATAAATCCAAGAAAGGTTCTGAGTAGAGGAAGTACTTGGCTAGGAAAGCCGGGGAAGAACTCAGGGGGAACACCTGGTTGGGAACCTAGTGTATTTAGGAATCAAGAGAAGATATTTGTAAGGTGAACTCAATTATCTGTCTTAGTGGATTCTAGGTCTGAGAAAGGCCGAAGTGGATTAGTTGAAGGATTACGCCACCTTCAGATACCACTATAAATCTACTGTGTTATTTACTTTCTGCACTTACTTTCTGCCTTTACTTACAAAGTAATTTATACACTTTACTAGCTTGTTGAGCACGTGCTCTTATCAGAAAGACTTCCGCTATTCTGATTATAAGTATCAGAAAGTTACCCAACTTTCTGAGAAACTGTTTTATCGACAAAAGTTTGAAAAGACTATTCACCCCCCCCCCCCAGTCTTTTACTTTTCCGTTATCTGGACTAACAGTTATCTCATCACCAATACGCCGACGATTCCATCATTATGGGTGAAGCTAAGAAGGAGAACATCGGGGTGTTGAAATGTGTGTTGCGGTGTTTCGAGATGATTTCGGGGCTCAAAATTAATTTTCATAAAAGCTGCTTGGTGGGTATCAACATTGAGAAGGAGGTGTGTGAAAATTGGGCTCATGTGTTGAATTGCGAGTTGGCAAATATTCCTTTTATGTATCTGGGTCTTCCCATTGGTGCTAAACCTAGCGATAGACATATTTGGAATAAGGTGGTGGAAAGAGTGGAAGGGCGGTTGTCACGTTGGGAAAACAATTTCCTTTCTTTTGGCGGTCGGTTGGTGCTTCTAAATGCGTTGCTCAATTCCTTACGTATCTACTATCTTTCTTTTTTCAAACTACCTTCCTATGTCCTTAACCGGCTCTTGAAAATTCAACGACATTTTTTATGGGGGGGGGGGGGGGGTCTTTGGGGGGAAGTAGAAAAATAGCTTGGGTAAGTTGGAAAGTGGTGTGTCGTTCGAAAGATATGGGTAGTCTTGGCGTTAAAGATTTGTGGTGGTTTAATCTTACTCTATTAGGGAAATGGGCGTGGAGGATTTTGAACGAGTCTAAGTTTCTTTGGGTAAGTGTGATTGAGTCTAAGTACGGGGATTTTCTCAAGTTGATCATGTCAAATAGAGGTAGGAGAGCAAGGGGTAAACATTGGTCATCTTGGTGGAGAGATCTTATTAATCACATTAGTGGTAATGACTGGTTTGTGAATGGGTTGTCAAGGAAAATTGAGGATGGAAAGTCTACTGAGTTTTAGGAGTGCTTGTGGGTGATGAATGGGGTAAGTCTTAGGTCCTTGTTCCCGAGACTCTACAGTTTGGAGACTGATAAAAACTGTATGGTTGCTGACAGAATCTGTAGTGTTGATGGCGTCAAAGTTGGGCGGTGGGAATGGAGAAGAAAGTTGTTTGCTTGGGAGGAGTCACTGATTTTTGATCTATTGCAGGTTATTGAAAATTGCAGCCTTACTGAGGACACTCTTGATTGCTGGCTCTGGACCAAAAATATGGATAACAAGTATACTACCAAAGAGGGATATGTGCAGTTGCTAGCGTCAAATCTGAGTGACCAGGTTGTTCCGGTGAACTGGTCTAAGCTCGTGTAGCTTAAGTGGATACCGAAAAAATTCAATGTCTTCGTGTGGAAGGTTCTACTTGATAGAATAGCGACTCTCCCTAATCTGAAGCGGCGAGGCGCTTTATTTGCGGAAGCGAAGACTTGTTGCAGACTTTGCGAGGAGAATTCTGAAGAATCAACGATTCATCTCTTCTATAATTGCAGGTTCTCTCAGGCAGTGTGGCTTAAGATTCAGAACTGGCTGGATTTCAAGATGGTCATTTGCAATGATTTGGTATCCCTGCTCCTTAACTTTGCGGATGCGATTCCGAAGAGAGGAAAGGAGTGTTGGTTAATATTGTGGCACGCAATTCTCTGGTTTATTTGGAAAGCCCGAAATGATGTTATCTTCAAAGGCACGACTTCTACTCCAGCAGAGGTCTTCGAAAGCATCAAATTAAACATTTGGTACTGGTTGAAAAGTTGGGATAAGCTTCGTTCGTTTGCTTCGTTAACTGATTGGGAACTCTGTCATGGTGAAGCTATTCAGGCTGATTAAATGGACCTTGGTGGTAGGATGCTGGTTTGGATTGAGAGTGTTTGGATTATATGGGACCTTGTTAGTTTGTCAGGTGGTGTTTCTTTTTTCAGGCTATAAGCGCAAGGTATATTTGCTTGACATTCTTGTAGATGAGAGGCTAGTTTCTGGACATTGTATGTTGTAAATTTAGCACTACTGGTGCTTCTCTTGAGCTTGTTTGATTTATAATAAAATTTCACTTATTAAAAAAAAAAGAGTAGTGTTGAGGGGTGGTCAACTTTATGAATGGTGAGGTGAGCTCGAGTTGTAGTAGACCTTGAGTTTTGAGGGGGTAGTGAACCTCGATGGGTAATGATCCTAAGGGGCGGTGAACTTGAGAGGAGGTGAACCTTGACTACTTGGTGAGGCCAACTTGAAAACAAGAGGGAAGGGGTTAGACCAATTTGGGCCGGTTTGCCTTGGACAAACCAGACTTAAATTCAACAGTTTGTTGTGACCTACGAGTGGGAGCTCGAACCTACAAACTTAGAATGAAATATTGGAAGTTGTTAATTATCATAATGAAGAGTAATGCTCTCCTATTTATAGGCAAAGGCTCAAGGGACAAGATTCTGGTTAATCAGAGGTTGGTCGACCCTATCATATCATGACATGTGGTGCCAGAGAGTGCTAGAGTGTTTAGGTTACGCGGTTATATCATCTTACGTCATAGGGGACCCACTGTGGTCGGGAGATCAGACTCCCTCAGGGTGTAGCTTTCCTGACATTTCGTTGGACGTTCTTCCTTTGATGGGAGGACGGCTTCTAAGGTCTGGAGGTCCGACTCCCTCAGGGTGTAGCTTTCCTGACGATTCGTTCGACGTTCTTCCTTTGACGGGAGGACATCATCTAAAGTCGTGAGGCAGGGTCCTTAGGCCTATAGACCTTCTGTTTATTACTGAAAGAGGTTCTTTAGATCTTCTTTTACAAGTTTATAAATGAAAATCTAACGAGCATGCATATCAAGCTTTCGCCAGATGCTTATGCCATTTCTGCCTAACACGCCTTTTTTGTTCAGTTGAACGTGCTTTTTTTTAAAGATGAATGTAGTTTAAGATAGTGCTTATGGTATTATGTGATGCTTGGGGATGATGCTTGTAGTTTAAAATGGTATATGTGGTGAAAGGTGGTGATTGTGGTATTAGATGGTGCTTTTAATTTAAGATGGTGCTTGTATTATTAGATGATGAAAATGTGTGGACCGGGATTTGGTAATATGTAAACAAGTGTATTTAGTACACCAAAGAATACTATTGAAAAGTGTCTTCGATGTACTGTAGCAAACAGTGTATTAACTACAATAGTTAATCCACTAACACTAAAGCTGATCTAAAGAGCAAATCAAGAACACAACGGAAATTAAGAACACCAAGTATGATTTCTAGTGGGTTAATGATGTGTCAAAATCAAAGTTTTAAATTTGTTTAAGAGCTAAGAGTTAATTCTCAACACTACAAAAACTTGTAGTGTAGTGAAGTTAACCCCGAGGTCGGTCTTGAAGGACTTAACTAAGCTGAGTCTTGTTTACGAATAATAATAACAGTATGAAAGCAGTAAAGAGTTGTTTTTGCTTCGGCAACAGAATAATTAACTATGTGAAAGTAGACTACTTTGCAGACTAACTAGAAAACAGATTTAAACTTAACGAGATTGATATTATTGAGGAGAATTATGGTGTGGTGACAGAAGACAAGCTAGCTAGCAGGAAACATGCGATTGTAACGATGACGATGTACTCAAGTTGTCACTTACTTGGTTCTAGAAAATAGATAGCATTAGTGGAGGCATCAATTCCACTAAGCTACAATTAATTAAGCTAATCCAGATATTAATGTTCGCAACTAACTGATAGATAAAGAAAGACGAAAACGTTGTGTTGTAAATGAACAAATGCTTAATCTAACAGTGATTTTGACGTAACGCACAACAAACAAAATATTGGATATGCAATTAATCTAAAAAGCTCAAAGTAAATCACATCTTATGTATAAATCACATGAACCCTAACTAGCAGGCATTGAATCTGTCACCACCCCATAATCAGGGTGTTTAGCTACTCATGACATGCGAAGACATAATCAATATCGTAATTAAATAAGCAATAAACATAATCTAATACTAAAATCAAAGATTCGAACGGTGATACAATTGTTACCCTTTGTGTCACAAACCCTAGGTATAATTGAGAACCTGAATCGAATCGATGCAAAGAGTATGTAGATAATGCTCCCAGTCAATTGACAATCTTCGGATTACAAGACAAAAATCGGTTCAATTACCTAGATAGGTAATTTCCTTTGAAAAGTTCTAGGTTGAGAGCAAAAGTATGAAACTTGACAATAGATGATAATGAATACTAATTGTGTCTTGTTCTAACTAATACAAAGTAGAAAAACTAAGTCTGAACGAATTTGGAGAACAAATCGCAAAAAAGGACGCAAAAACGAAACTGGCGGGCGCCAATTTGCAAACTGGCGTCGCCAGTAAGCAAAATTGGCGGACACCAGTTTGCATCTGGCGTCATGATTTCACTCTTGGCGGCCATTGTGACATCGAGTCACACCTGGGCGTCTGACAAGAAATCGCGTCTCCAGTTCTTCATGGAATGACCATTTCACCCTTCGACTCCTTTTTTTTACTCCAAATCTTGGTATTTTAGCCTTTCCGCTTCATTTCTAGCATCCATACGAGGCATTGTAAGTCCATATCTTGTAGATGCATGTAAAATACACCATTTTTCCTTCAATTAGCGCGGTTTAGCCAAATACCTACAAAATACACAAAACATGAAAACGTAACAAAATACAAATAAAACACATAAGAACTAAACTTGAGAATAGCAATAAGATGGTATAAAATACCGAATGAGACGATGTAAAATCGACTCATCAAACTCTCCAAACCGAAACCTTGCTTGTCCTCAAGCAACAGACTTTCTAAAATCCTAGAAAAATAAAAAACACAGGGGTACGAAAGTAAAGTCTAGCTCCCAAGCTACTGAGTCAACGATTGCAAGAAATAAGCCTAAGAAATGCAAGAGGTTTGACATCACACTGACATTCACAGAATCACATGCACAAGTCCAAAAAGTTCGTTTCCCGAGTAAATAGAACTTAAGTCTAACCCGGTAGTCCCTCGCATGCGGATCCTATGCAACTAATCTCTCACACTCCTGGAAGTGTCCAGTAGGGGTAATCACTCAAGAATATAAAGAGTAAAGGAAGGTGACTTGCATCACAAAATTGCCTTAAATACCTCATGCATTGTACTCAATCAGTTAAGTCAGAAGGGACTTAATCACAGCTCTGTAAACAATCAGCAGTAGACTAATGAAAAGGCAATCGTTCTCTCTTTTTTCCAATTTTTCAATTTTTTGCATACTCCTTTTTTGTAGTCTTATATATGACCCATATGCTTATTTTGTCTCAATTTTTTGGTAGTGTCTGTTTTACCGAAAGTCCGCACTTTTGTGCGTCCTGGTTTGGTATACACGCCAAACCCTCACAGACATATGGCTTTTTAGGACCACGCTGGTGTGTAGGTAGTATTTGAAACATGTCCAACACGACTAACAGTGGCACAAGTGCCATAGATACACTCCGAGACTTATTTTATTTTTTTTGAGAGAACAAAAAGCCAGAACATTAATTATACACATATATGGTACACATAAACCTCCTCCCCAAACCTGTTCTTGGAACGGGTTTGGCACAAGCAAATAAGAATGGAAAGCATGCCGTTCGTCATACTTAACTTACACAGAGTACACATGAGAATGATGAGGCGCAAACAAGGGAGTTTGCACTTCCCGAGAAATCACACAGGAACAAAATTGTCGGTATAAATTTTTCATTTTTTTTTCATCGGCCACTAAGCATGCTCACATGCTTTTGGACTACAAAACTAGAACAAACTTCCTATATACAGGAGAAACGAACTTAGCAAACTTATAACATGCAAACTGCTAATAGTCAAGGATCAATCAAAACTCAAGCATTTAACGGGTTTAGTACATGCAATAGACACTCGACTTGGGAGTAAGACTTAGACTCGACATAAGAAATAGACTCGAATAAAAAATACGGAAAGAAACACATACAAAAACATGCAAGCAAGAAGCCTAAGGCCGATAAAACTGAAAACACCCCTCCACAAACCTGAACTCGTGCTCGTCCTCGAGCAAACGAGTGAAAAGAGAAAAAGGAAAGAGTTGATATGAGGAGGCTTCCCTGATTGAAGATTCCTGAGATGTGTAGACGACTGAAAAGAAGGACCTGAGACTCAAGTAGAATGTTAGATAACAAAAACCAAGCTAGTGGACGGAAAAGAACGCAAAAACGGCATAGGCGAAAAGAGGAAAATGGCGATGCCAGTCTCCCACCTGGCGTATGCCAGTTACTTTCGCTAAGTAGCTGGCGACGCTAGCTTCTCATATGGCGTTTGCCAGTTACTTGCGCGAAGTAACTGGCGACGCCAGCATCTCACCTGGCGTTCACCAGTTACTTGCGCTAAGCAGCTGGCGACATAGCTTCTCACCTGGTACTTGGAATAGTAACTGGCATCGCCAATCACCCACTTGGCGTCGCCAGTTACTTAGCGTAAGTAACTGGCGGACGCCAGGTGAGAGGCTGGCGTTGCCCCTCTCACCTGGCGTTCAGCCATTTACTTGCGAAATCGGGCGCCGACCTCTCACTGGCGTCGCCGATTTACGCTAAGTAACTGGCGACGCCAGGTGGGTGATTGGCGATGCCAGTTACTATTCCATGTACCTGATCGTCGCGAAACTCGATCTGAGGTCATTTTTTGCCTTGCTAATCGATAGTTGGCATCGCAAAATCACCCAGAACTAAGAAAACATAACTTTTGTACAATTTTTGGGTACTTTTAAGTCCACTAACTTAACTAAAACCGGACGAAGACAACATAAAACAACTAGTATAAAAAGAAAAAAAAAACAAAAACTAAACTAAACTACTTACCTCAACTAACCTGCTGGTATTCATTTACGATGGTGGATACTAGACTTCCCCATGCTCGAATTTCTCCGCCCTTGTACCTGTGAATAGATATAAAGGGGTCCGACATACCCCGCAGAATAATTCTTGCAGATAAAATCCTTAGGTAAAGAATCCAATGCCTTCACTATTCCGACCTTAACATTAACCTCATATGTTGTTGTGCGTCTAAATACGCTAATGTCCGTTCTGGAGGTGAATAAAAATGGCCAGCCAAGGAGGATCGTATCGGGTCATGTCTTCTGGTCTTCCCGGATGTCTTTCATAACAAAAAAATTGGTGATAACGGTCTCACCATTCAATTTAACTGCGACACCCTTTGCAAATCTAACGGGTCTTCTATGCGACCCATCTGCCATTAGAACTCGAGCTTTCATCTTTTCCAAACCTGTAAGGCCATATCCCTTAAACAGACTGTACGGGATCAGATTACATGTAGCTCTTGTATCTAAAGTCGCAATGAATTTTGAATTTCCCATACCAACTACGATGTTAAAACTCCTCTTACTGAGAGTCTGCTCTTTCACGTTTTCTCCTCTTGTGCAGAAACCAATTCCTCATCAGAAATATCGGGAGTTATATTCTCTTCTACTATTACTTCACTGGCAGTCGAGACTAACGAAGCACACCTGCAAGCTAAGCAAACCTGTTTTGAAACCTCAACATGGGTTTCATTCTCCGAAACAGTCACTTCAATGGGTAAATCTGTAATCACTCTTATAGCCATTGCTCTCTCAGAAATATTAAGGAATTTACCCCTTTCCCTTTCTTGGTCCTTCTCTACCAACTTCTGGAGGGTACCTTTGATCTGGCCGCTATCCCTTTCCAATCTTTGAACTGCAGCTTGTAATGCATCCAACCTCTCAGCGGTAGCTGCATGTATCATCGCTGAGTGTTTCATGGCGGCATGACAACTTTTCACAAAACCTCTCAGCTCCTCCAAAAAACCTTCTAGTTGTGATTCGGGAAGGCAGCATTCCGGGCAATTAGAGCCACTAATCTTAGCACACTTGCTCCTATGCTCTGAGCTTTTTGCTATCCTCTCGAATACAACACTTAATCCGACAGGGGTGCTCTCCCCCATCCATCCTCCACACGCCATATCAACCAGCACTTGTGAAGACTCTTCAAGCCCATCAAAGAAGATCTGGTTTTAATCTGCAGTACCAAAATAGTGATGGGGGCACTAATGTTGTAAATCACGGAATCTCTCCCATGCTTCGAAGAAGTGTTCTCCTTGTCGCTGTTTAAACTCACTAATCTGCGCTCTGAAGCTCGTAGCCATCGATATGGGGTAGTATTTTCCCATAAAGGTTTGGAAAGCTTTGTCCCAAGTAGTGATGCTTCCCTCTGTTAGGCCATTCATCTAAGTCCGTGCCTTACCAAAGAGACACATAGAGAAAATCTAGAGCCTCAAGTCATCCTCCTCTACCCC